>CM034243.1:35927752-36677752 GCA_019916065.1 Vitellaria paradoxa
CGAGCTGGAAGAGCGTGAATGTCGCAATATATTTGAATGGAACCGATTCTACAAATGAAGCATGGACCCCTTCCAGCACTCTGTCCAACACAATACCAGGGCGTAACGAATTGAGAAAAGGCTGGCAATTTATAATTATTGCATACAACACTGGTGCACAACTACCACACTATCTTTACAGTTAGTAAAAGAATCTATCACATCCAATTTGACTCTATTCACTCAGTTCATATATTAATTTTAAAAATCACTTCAAAATTAAAGATCTGCAGTTGATAAAAATTTATCTTTTCATGGCACGAGCTTTGTTCAATTAATAACAATATAAAGGTATTTCTATTTCATTTCGATAAGCAATGGAGATGTGACACTTACTTAAAGCGACGTCCAGGAGTAACACAGAGCAGCAACAACCTCTCCCAGAACTGATTACCAGGAAGGCTATCAATGGCCATGTAGGCGAAGTATCCCCAAAGAACTGAGGTAGGGATCATCTTGATCACAGGTATAGCAAAAACTATAATACCAACGAGTCCAGATTGTAACAGGTTGCTTAATCTTTGCTCGTTAACTCGAACAGGCAAGTATGCATCAATGCACTTCCCGGGATCAAATTTGCCCTTTGTCTCTCCTCCATCTTCACAATTCATTACAGCCTCCTTCAAGTTCTCCAATTCTTTATCTATAGAATTATTCTTCTGCAAATTTGTAATTAATTTGCTTAAGAAAAGCCTGAAGACTGACATCCAAACCATACACAACCTATCCAAGAATATAAGCAACAGGAACACTTACAGCTGCAGAAGCGTCCATCTCAACAAACACTTCCTGCATCTTTCCATAGATTTCTGAGTTGCTTGCTTGCATCTTAATGCATTCCTTGGCACTCTTCACCATTTTCTTTCGAATCAACTGCATGTCATGGATTATATTGTTTAAGAATTTAAAAAAATCATGTATCACAGATGATGTAGAAGAAGCTTTCTTCTGATCTGTTCATCACCTGCCTCTGGAGGACTGCAAGACTCCTTGTGTGCATGGGTGATTGTGGGAGGACTCCATTGGAAGGAGGAAGTCCAAGCAAGCCACAAAGCAAGGTCTAAAGCCACAAAATAGAGAGTAGGATGTAAGTCTATATGGAAATATAGATCCGAATAAAAAAATTAAAATTGCTGGAGAACTTATAGAAAACAAAAAAGAAAACCTTTCCGAGAAAAAATAATACCATAATTCCAAGCAAGAACAAATCATAATGGTAAGCAGATGGATTTTTTAGATTGTATTCCTTCTGTTGTGCCATCTTTGAAGCGACACTGTGGTCAAAGAAATATAAACCTGCAATCATTACAGCTGGTATAATGGCGAGAAAAATATATGCCACTGGGATCTTTCCCATGTCCTGCAATTTCAAGCATAAAGTGCATAATTCAGTGTAAAATTTTTATCATTTCTCAAATTATTATATATTCAGTAAAGTTTCAACTTTTACTTCGTAGAGGAAACATTCATTAGCTCAAATAACAATGTGGTGCCAAAGACTATCAGATCTTCTATCTAACCAAAAGTATATAAATCAAACTTATCCAGGATGTGGTGAAAGAAGACTCCAACATTCAGATATCTCCCCTTGATTAAATCCATAACCATGAGAAAATAGTATTTCATTGTAAATCTTTTTCTTCTTAGAAGCTCCTGTATTAAAATTTGAAATCTTAGTTCTCACCCAATTTTGAGTATCTTTGACCCTATTAACAAGGATTACTATCTCAAATTGTTTGTTAGTTGGTGTAAAATGTTGACAGTTGATTACAATAATGATTAACACTGGGTGCTTTTTTCAACAACATATTATCAGGTAAGCTAAAAAGATAGGGGCTATAAAATCCATAATTTAGCTCACGGATACTCTGACAAGTCCATTTACAAAGCCTTTCTTTGTGCCACATTCAAAAAAATGTTGAAACATTCTGGTTTCTATGCTATCCAAACAAATTATCAGAAAATCATTACATAGTATGTATATTGATATGATAATCATTTTTTTTCGGAGTGGGGATTTTAATATTAGAGTTGAGTCTAAGAGTAATTGTGCTAAAGTTTATTCACATTTCAACTTCCCATAATTCATTCATGCAATGCCTTCCATTTTTCATGTAGCTTTGATGGAACAGTTGACCTCTGCTCAAAATTTCAAGTATTTCCATGAGTGAAAATGCCATCTACATACAAGCACGTAAACTTATTACACTAGATAGATTGATAGACATGCACCCACTTTTGCCAAGCCCCAAGACAAATCACTAATCTCTCTGGCAAACTATTTCTAGTCTAAACAAAGGTGTAAAAACTTCATAAATGAAATGAAGAGAACAGCACTAATACCTTGATCACAGTCCAATGGTATAATGATCCAGCTTCCCAAGGAAGAGGGCAAAAGAGCCTCCTGGGAACTCCAGAAGGAACTTTCCCGGGGACACTGTAAGACAATGCTGTCCACAGCAGGATCATAAAAGGAACCCCATAGTCTGCAATGAAACTTCGCAGCCACCCTGTGTTGGCAGCCAAACAGTATATGTCAGGTTCCAATCAAGTGATCTTTACGAGCACAACTAATTCAATAGAGGCCACCTTATGTACCTGTCGCATAACGCCAGGACCTAGCCCTTCTACTCTTAATGGCAGTAAAGAATAGACCAAAAGAGAAAATAATCGCCAGTAACCCATTTGTGTAAAGCCACTGGAATTGATACTTCTCTTCCTTCGGATTTTCGGCTTTAGGGATACCAAACTCACCCACCAATCCCTGTCCTTCAAGAAAAAAATATCAATATTTGCATGATTCCTGCTGTTTTCATTGAATTCACAAGTCGTTATGCAATTGTCAATCAAAAAGATACCTTGATGGCCTCTTGCAGAAAAAGAACAGTAATCAACATGCCAAAAATTTCCCCTGCAATCCTTGTAAATCTAGTTATGATTGTGCAGGCATTGAATATTGAAAGAAGAAACAGCAGGATAGCTGTCCAGACACATACCCTGAAAAAGAAAAGAAAACATATTAATTCACAAATCTTCCAACCTTTGATGCCATGAAAGCGCCACTATTTTGGGGGGGGAAATTAGAACAGGATAAAAGAAAATTAGATTTACTTACCACCCGGCCCAAGCAAGAAACAACTCCCGCCCCAACTCTTGCCTCCCTTTGGAAAAACTGTACAAATAAGTGTACATAATAACTGTGGGTTCTGCAACTCCTAAAATCAAGAGAGGTTGACCACCAAAGATTGCATGGATGATTCCACAGATAGCAGTAGAAGCGAGAGTTTCTACTGTGCTCAAGCTTCCATCTAGGAGAAACAACATAACTCTTAGAATCAGCCATAATTTTTGCACATCCTACAAACATGGGATGAATATAATGCCGAAAAAATTTGATTGAAAGAACTCTTATGAACATAACTTTCAGAATCAGCAATAATTTTTGCACATCCTACCAACATGGGATGAATAGAACACCAAAAAACATTAGATCGAAAAAACTTTCATGCACTCTATCTTGGAATTAAAAAAAAAAAAATCAATCTTCCATGAAAAACTAGCAATTTACCTGTATCCCTACTCAACTGCTCGCCAAACGCAATAACAGGAAGAGCCGAGGCAAAGAAGATATAAGCAGTTGGAGCCAGTATCCTGATCTCAATGACAAGAATTAATCAAAACTGCTGAGAAAAATGCCAAAACTGCATTAGGCGGCTTTTGAAACAAGACAAAAGAACTATACCTAAAGCCACAACCAGCCACTATCCAATCTTGCTTGTAGCATGCCAACCTTCCTTTTATATCTCTGATGATCCCTTCAAATGGACTTCCTATGTCATTCATTGTGGACACTGCAATGCAAGAACACAGAAGGTTATTATGGATTATAAAGATCACATGGTACTATAAGATGTGTTATTTGTATTGTTTGAAATCCATAACAACATAACAAAATAGGACATCGTTAACATCTTAACGCATCAAGAAGTTTATAGCATTTAGGGATTAAGGCTACTCCAAGTAAGAGGAAAACCAGAGGGCAAAAAGAGAAAGATACAGTCACTACCAATTCTCTTTAACATACTCAACACAGTGTATCCCTAAAAAAGGCAATCATATTCCAAGATTTATATATTAAAATGAGCTGAGGGAAGATGGGATTCCATGGACTTGATGAATTCTGAATCAATGCATATCAAAACTTCTAACAGAGATTCACATTGTGGTTTTTTCTAATTATTCATACTTATGCAAACAAGATGATCCATCCTATAAACGAGCTCACTTTGTTCAAAGAGGGACTGTCAGTCTGGCATCCTACTAGTAGAAATCCGGGCAGATGAATTGTGAAAAACAATAGGTAGATTCAAAGAGTCTAAGAGGAGGCATGTAAAGTTCAACTTAAAAATATAAATATCATGTAATTTTCATGAACTACGAAAAAAAAAATGAAAAATAGTTCCATTGTAAAACATAAAACTGGCAATCTACATCCATAAACAAGTATTTCATTCTTACACAATCCCCGTTGACAAAATATGCATGTGTGTGTGTGTGTGTGTGTGTGAGTGAGTGAGTGAGTGAAAAGAAAAAAGAACTCATTTTCATAAACCCCAAGTCCAGAAATATCCTAATGTCGATTCCATGCATTGCAGAGAAAATCAAATCAATTTCAACGAAAAGTGAAAATCAAATCAATTTCAAATAAACGCGACTTGGTGTGTTGGATCGTGAGATTTCTCTTGAAATTTTTCAAAGAAATGTGCAGTATAACTCAATGATACATACATAAATGATAATGTATATGCGTTTGAGCCGATTGAGAAGGGGATCGAATGAATGAGCCAATTGAGCAGGGGGTTACAGCGGAGGGAAGTACGCCGGGAATGTGAGGTTCCGGCCGGCGAAAGCGGCCGGGCAAGACAGCGAATGTGTGATGGGGGAAATTATATCTGTGTTTGTTTTTCTCTAAGACTCTAACCTACTTTCTCTCTCTCTCTCAGTCCCTTAAAAATTGTTGCCGAGACAGCAGCCGGGACAGAGAGAGAGAGAGGACAGCTGCGAGAAGCCTGTACCGAAGCGGTATCCAGGCCAGTGTTCGAAAAAGAGGACCAGGGTCGTGTGGGACCCAATTACCCAACTCGTTTTTGGTATGTAGGAAATTGAGGTTGCGTTTGGAAAGTAGCTTCTCAGCTTGGTTATTTAAATTTTTTTATTTTTTTTAAATTATCAAATTTATCATCTAGCAATTTAAATTTTTTTAAACTATAAAAAATAAAAATATTAAATTAATAAAAAACTAAAAAGTTAACTATAAAAGGTTAACTATTAAAGTTAATTTTTTTTCTCTTTTCAAATAAAAAATTAATTTTTTTTCTTCTCAAACTAAACATGAGACATACAACAACTCGTTGACACTAGTTCTCGAACCCAAATCCCATTATTTAGTTTGTCAAAAAAGTTTAAAAAAAAAAAAGTGGTGTAAAAATAACACATAAAGAATTTTAATGAAAAAAATTTGACAAAATTTAAACATTTTTTAATATATTTTTAGGATGCAAACACCCCAAAATAGTTAGTGCGAAAGATAAAGGAAATAATAGCTTATTATTACCAAAAGATAAAAAAATGATCTTTAACCTCATTTGAAACATTAAAAATCACAAAAAAAAGATCTCTTAAAATTTTTAAATTTTTTATTTTTTCAAATTTTTTTAATCAAAATTTTTCATTTTTTATAACTTTTTTCTACTTTTATTAACTTTCTCTAATTTTTTTCAATTTTTTTAAATTTTTTTCCAACTTTTGAAAAACATATCGAACAACAAAATTTATCCAATTTAGATACTTTCCTTTTTTTTTTTGTTTTTTTTTGTTTTTTTGTACTCCAAATGGATACAGGCATCTAGAGTTTCACAAAAGTTCAAAGAAAATCAAAAGTAAGTGTTGAAGTGATATAAAAATGACAAATAACAAAATTTGATCAAAGAAAATTAAAAATTTTTGATTTTTTTTTTTGTAATTTAAAAAAAAAAATTGAGACTTCAAATGAAGCCGACATTTCATAAAAGGAAATTGCCGTATTTCAATTAAACTTTTATAATATTTTCATATATTTTTTAAATTTTCATATATTGTTAATTTTTATATATATAGTGCATAGTTCATGGTTCCAATTGAAGTTAATATTTTGGTGAACTTTATTACTAGGACATATGACATTCGCTGTTTATAATTAAAAAATATATATATTGAATTTTATAAATTTTTATAAATATAAATTACGATATTATAAAATTTAAATTTTTACTTAAAACAGAAAAATACGAAATATTAACTTTTACAAACTTATACAATTTTCTACAACTTCCGTTATTGAATTTGCTATCAATTCTTTTGAGAAACTTGACGAAAAACCCGTTTGCGTAAGTTTATATAAGTTCGAAAGATTTGCAGTACATTTTAGAGTGCTCTCTCCCTTCAACCATTGAATTAATAAACAATACATGTTCCAAGAAATGAAAATGGTACGACACCTTAAAAGTGTATTGCATTACTTCCATGTAAATCCAGTAATGCAATGTTTTTACGTCGAAAAAAAAAAAGTCAATTTCATTTATTTATTTTTCATAAATAATCCAAAAAATAAAATGCCCAAACCAAGCATTCATTCCTCATTCAGTAACGCAATGTTTGGGCAAAAGAAGGAAAATGAAGTCAATTGCATTTATTTAATTTTCATAAATACCCAAAAAAATAATAATTTCCCAAAATAAGCACTCATTTTTCCTCGTTTTCTTAATTCAGACAATCAAAAGTACATGCTAGGTTTCATCTTCGGCAACAAGGTTTTGGAAAGGAAAAAAAAAAAAACTAATAAGCATATTTTAAAATTTTCATTTTCTTTTTGCTTTTGACAATACAAAAAAGACTATTATCATACTTTTCACAAAAAATGAAATTAAATATTTAAAAATATAAAAAATATTAAACGCAATTGTAATTGTCATGGGTGCACCATCTTAGTCTCGTTAATGCTTGTAAGTTCCAAGCCTTCGGATAATTGTTAAGTGTGTATCACACCAATATAAATGACCTAAAATGTAAAGTTTATGTCATGTTTGATAACGTTTTTATTTTTTATTTTTTTTTATTTTTTTAAAATTTTATAAATTGATAGTAGAAATTGTTTATTAGATCTGTTTTTATTTTTTTTGTTTTCAAAAAAATAAAAATTTAAATAGAAAAATATAAATAAAACAAAAGTGCTTTCATTTTTTTTTCTATTGTAAATATTTTATTAATCTTAATACATTGTCAATTTATGTCGAATCATATTAAAATAAATTATTTTATTGAAATATATTATTAAACTAAAATTATGTTTAATAAATAATACAATTTAATTAAATAAATTATCTAAATTAATATGCAATAGATTTTAATAATTCATTTTTAAAAAATAATTATATTAAGTTAATTATTAAATAAATTTAATTAATATGAAATATAAATTATTAAATTATTTTTAATAAATAATAAAATAATTTAATTTAATTCACTTCAATAATTAATTTAATTGAATTAAAATAAAATACATTTTATTAAATTATTTTGATAAAATGTAAATTAATTTAATTATGATATTTATTAAAAATAATTTAATAAAATTTATTTAATAATAGTTACATTAATCAAATTAAATTAAGTATTTTAATTGTGATATTTATTACAAATAATTTAACAAAATATATTTAATATTAGTTAAATTAATTAAATTAAATTAGTTATTAAATTTAAGTTAAATTAATTATTTTTATTTATTAATTATTAAATTAATTTAATAACTAATTTAATTAATATGAAATATATTTTATTAAATTATTTTTAATTAATAGATAATTAAATTATTCAAATTATTATAAAATATATTTTATTCAATTATCTTAGTAAAAAATAAATTTGAATTATAATTAATATATATGTTTACTAGATTAAATGGAATAATAATTATATTTTATTCCATTATTTTTAATAAATAATATAATTAAATTAATATGAAATATATTTTTTAATTCAATTAATTTTTTAAAAATTAATATTTTATAGAAATAAAAAATTAATAATTATAAAAAAATTATATTTTCAAACGAAGTTTTAATTTTTATTTCAAAAAAAATAATAAAAAAACGATAATGCTACTAAACCACCTCTTAAACATTTCTTGATATATTAGTAGTCTCTTCAATTTATTTTTTATATGCATATATTTATGAAAAATATATTTTTAATTTTAAAAAATAACTTCATTGTAACTTATGCCTTTTGTTATTGTCTTAATGTGCTATGAACGTTCTTAAAAAATTTGAAGTTCGGGTAAAATTTTAAGACAGGCCTAGATAAGGTAAATTCATAAGGAATTTCGTTTCATTTTTTAATTTTTTAACTTAGAAAATAATTATTGAACTATTTTATGTAATATGTTCTAACATGTTATTTTGAATGGACAACTCTATTTAATTTTTGGTTAGATATGTTTTAAATTTTGAAACCAAATTTTCTTTTTAGAAAAAATATTAAAGTATAAAAAAATTACAAATATATTTAGGGTGCGTTTGACGCACTAGTTTTTGTTAAAAATCTCTGAAAATTTTTGAAAATTTCTAACAGTTATTTATTTTTTATCTCACTGCACAAATTACAAACTCACAATTTATCATATTTTATCTCACTTTTTATTATTTCAAACACACCCAATTAAGATATAAGATGAGCCTAATAGGACCCTACAAATATATTGAAGATTTTTAAAATACATAAATTAAATATGTAAAATAATATATAATTTATTCTATGTTTAGTTTGCCAACTTTCACAAAAAAAGAAATACTTTTACTAAATTTTTTCTATTTTCTCCACTAAACACAAAACTAATTTTCACTAACTTTATCAAACTTTTATCAACTTCATCCAATTTTATCAATTTTTACAAATTTTTATGAAATGCTCAATATCCAACTAAGGTTGTACATGTTAAAAATCTATACAAAATTGACCAAAGTTTGTGTTGCCAAGCAATCACCTAATGAAAAAAAAATATATATATATATATATATATTTCAATTTTTTAATCGATTCAATTATAAATTTTATAAATACATTAGTAATTAAATTTTTCCCAAAAAATTATTAAATCAAATCATACTAAATTCTTTTTTTTTTCCTATGATTGACTAATCTCTTGGAACCTTGAAATTAATAGCTGAGTGATCTCTAGTGATTCTGAGAACACTTGAATTAGTGATTATTGGATAGTAAATCCTTAAAAAAAAAGCATTAAATCAATTAACTTCAATCATTAAGATAGCATCTAGAGTGACAAAAAGCAACAAAAAAATATGATTTGGATAAGATTTTAGCTTTTGGTGTTTAACCACTAAATTACATTTTTCAGAAATGAATAGTGTAACTTTGGACTTTTGCGTTAAAAAATTGGAAAGAGAAACTATTGGGACAATTTTTTGGATCTGTTTCAACAGATTTATGCCATAATTTTTTTGAAAATTGTTAAACATTTTGACTTTTATGTCAAAATATTAGAGAGAGAAACTGTTAGGATGAGTTTTTGGGGTTCGTTCTCACGGATTTATGTCAGTTTTGTTGAAATTTATTAAAAAGTTATTAAGATTTGTAAAAAAAATATTGGAATTTATAAAAATTTGTTAGGATATGGATAAAATGTAATAAAGAGTTTTAAGAAATTTTCAAAAATTTAAATTTTTTTTATTTTTAGTAAATTAAATGCAGCCTAAATTATTTTGATCGAATTTAATTAATTTTAATTTCATTTTTTGCATTTCGCCTATTTTTTTCACCCAAATAACAAATACAATTGGGGTATTTAGTTTATTAAATTTTATCACAAATTATAAAATTTATCAATTTTTTTCGATTAAATCTCATCACGTGTTTTTTTTACGCCAAATTTTTAAATATTTTTCTTCCCAATCCAAACACATACCAAAGCCGACGTAACCATTATGTTGCTCAGGGTCACAGACCACAGCCACCGGAGATCGATGGCGGCAGTGGGAAAACCGCGTTTGGACTTGATTTGACTACGCCAGTTAAGATTTACAGACCAACAAAAGTCCTGTCCATTAATATTGGACGCGTGGAAAGTTGTCCACCCGTGAACAGTGGACATGCGCATATACAATTTTATTTCCATTGTGCGATGGTTGCATCGAGCCTCTACTACGTTGTCTTTTGTGAAATGACAAATATTCGCCTAAGATCCCGCAAAGACCAGGTCCGCCCGGATTTTATCTTATTTCGGTGAAGCACCGACCTGTAGGAACCGTTGCGATCTTGCCACCTCATCATCCAACATTCTAATATGAGATGGCATGATCCAACGGCAGAGAGACCAGATCATACGGGTCGCACGCTTCTCCATGTAATAAGGTGTGTATTTGAAATCGTATAAATTTATAAAATTTAAAAATTTAAATTTTATATTCTCGTAATTTGTGTTTATATAAATTTATAGAATTTAGTATTTTTTAAGTCTAAACAGTATCAAGGTGATGTAATGAATTTGAGGATAAATTATAATTATCTCCACTAAACATTAGGTATAATTTGGGGGTTTTTACCAATCTTTTGGACCTAGCAGTTATCTCCATTAAATCCAAATGTTGTCATAGTTAATCTCATCTGATAGTTTAAACGTTAAACTTTAACAGAGTTAACTAAGCCAACCAAATTTTCTATGTAAAAGACAAACATACCCTAATTAAATACAAAACTCAAAAAAAAAAAAAAAACTCTGTAAAACGTTGGCAACACTCCTAACCGTTCCCTTGGTTGCCGGTAGCACCCCTAACCAAACCTTCATTCAACTGCCACCCCACAACAGGGAGCAAAAAGATGGTGAAGACCACCCGATGGATATCTACTAGTCCATTGATGAGCTTGAAGACACGACGTGATTGTTTCATTTTCTCCTTCTTTCTCCTATTTTTTTTTTCTGGTTTCGACTCCCATAAATGAGAAAAAGAGAAATTGAGTGAGAGAGAAAAGAGAGTAGAGAGAGAAAATGAATTTTGAGAAGGAAGATCAGCAGATCGGTGTAGTATTCGATGTTGTGAACATCGTGATAGTGTCTATTTCGCGTGATTTCGCTCGAAGTGGGAGAAATCGACGCCAAAAGCTTAGAGGCCAAAACTAAAACTTTCTCATTTTTTTTTACTTCCTTCGAATTCAAGGTAAGTAAGACTCATATTCGTATTCTAGACATTGTTAGGAGATTTTAATGTATATATATGCTTGATTTGGTTGAATATAGTGAGATTTGTGTATATGTATGTATATATAAATGTGGGTGTATATACATACATATAAATGTGAAAATCTTGTATATATTTTATTCTTTGATTAAATATCGTAGAAACATGTAATTTAAGTGTTTAAATATGTATATATGAGTTATTCTTGATATTGAAGCTTGGATGGGTGATTTAAGAAAGATTTGGAATTAGGTTTCGTTGAATACAAAACTAAGAACTGTGCACTGATCTCCGGTGTCTAGACCAACTGGATAAGATGTCCAAACCAAGGGTATCCCAACCGCAACTTTTGGTGTCTAAACACCAGATTTGGTAAAATTCTGAAAATGTTATTATTTGATTTCTAAAAGTATGTTTTGTGCTAAAATCTATTTATTATAGATTTTTAAAAATAAAAAGAATCCCAAATCATCATCAAGTCTAATCAGAATGTATGTTTTATATTAAAATGATATTTATTTATATGATTGAGCACATCATGTGCATAAGGCTGATGTTACATTATTCGATTTTATGTTATGATTATTAATTGGTCGAAAGTGTCATGTTAATATTATTGATGTGTCAAGGCATGGGTCATATATGTGATGAGGTTTTAATTTTGAGAAAAATAATGAAATGAGATTTTGAAAATTTATCGGATAATCCCTAGTTGATATATATAACTAGAGTTTTATTATTGGAACCGAGGCGTTTATCTTGAGATATTAATTATATTGATTTTCTACTTGAGTTAAGCAGATACCTACTTAGGGGTGTAACACAGTTTCTAGCAAAAATGCCAGAGGGTGTAACTTGGTACATCTGAATCTCAGCTGATTGGGGTGTAACTCAATTCCCTAACTGCTATTTATATTGGTTTCTACTTGGATTAAGCAGATACCTGACTAGAGGTGTAACTTGGTTCCTTAGCAGAAGGGCTAGGGGATGTAACTCGGTTCTCCTAAGTCTTACATTAGCGGGGGTGTAACTTGGTTACCTACTTGTGATATATATTGGGATATACATTTGCCATAAGTATTAAATGGTGTGGTTGGTGACCCCGCGTGCTTTGCTAAGCGTCACCCATCCTAAGATAAAGTTGGAGATAGATAGAGATTAGAGAATATGCATTAGTATTGTATTCCATCATTATTCATTGCATGAGATTGTATAAATAATTATTATGTATTGAGATATTAAGGTTATTAATTATAATGATATTTAATGTTTGATTTATCGATAATGAGTTGACTTGCGAATATTGGAAATAAAGTTAGGAACTACGGTGAGTTGATTTCTGAAATGGGATGCGTAGGCAGCTTAGGCTTGATTAGTCCAGGCTCAGTCTTAATTATAGATAATAATTATATTTAGCCTTCTTATTTTAGAGTTAAACTATTATATTAGAAATTGTGTGCCCTAGAATGTGAGTTTGTTGTACATTATTGAAGTCATTATTTTGAAACATATAAATATGATTATATTATATGTTTTGATCGTGCTGACCTTAGATGCTGTCATTGAGGATGGCATCAAAGTGGATTACATTATTACTTAATTTATAGTAATGTACTCGAACATTAATTTATATGGGAATGGGCAAAATTTAGTAATATTATAATGGGTGTTTATGATATGGATTTATTTTGGACTAGATTTTATTTATTTTATTAGTTCTCATATTCTTATGTTGTCCATTTGGGACTATAAGGTTACGGGCATGACAAAATAGGTTCCTATCATTTGATGAAAAAATTACCAAAATTGCAAGAAAATCAAAACCCATCTCTGGTACCATCTCTAGTGCATAGTGGAGAAGCAATCGTTGAAACCACATCAACAACCCTTGCCATTGCTTGCCAGAATTCCTTTTTTGGGGAAACATTGATTACTTCACTATCGTTGGCAGAACCTCGATTGTTTCGTTGTTCTCTTAGACCTCCTCAACGCCGACAACTCTCCTCCCGAAGAGCAGGTTGCTTTGTGACCCGCCGCTACTTGCCCTTTAAAATCCATCGGATCTTCGTCCTTACCCTCTAATTCCTTGAGTCAAATCAAATGCCTTATCGGGTTCAAACTCTGCTTGTCAGGCATAATTAATTAGGAATTTTAGCAACAGTTTTGACGACTCAAATTCCAGTGAACTCGAAAAGGCATTGGAGACAACGTTGTTCCTCATCGAAATGGTGGCTGGTTTGGAGTCTTTGGATGAGGATTACAGAGGTTAAAGCTCGCGAAGTTGAGAAGTTGAAGTGAGATCAAGAGAGGGTGAGGAGGAAAGAGAGGAGAGATAAAAGGAAAAAGAAAGATGAGGGGGAGGAACAGAGGTGGTAGCAATAGGGATAGTAGCGCGTGGAGGGAGTGAGAGGTGATGGTGGTGGTAGTTGTGGCGGTTTTTGGTTATGGCTGACTTCGATTTGGTAAGTACAAAAATTGAAGAAACTAGAGAAGTTAAAATTTTGAGGCCACTTTGGTCCTTTTACAACGGTACCCTAACGACGTTACAGACAAAACTAATGAATGGGGTCAAGTGTGATAAACATTTAGGTTTAGGGAAGGTAACTGCTAGATTTAAAAGGTTGGGGAGATCCTTGAATTATACCTAATGTTCAATAAAAGTAAGTGTAATTTACTCTAAATTTTGTGCAAAAGTTAGGCCTTTTCAAATACATTTTTTTTAGTTTAAAAATATTTTTTATTAAAAAAACAATCATTCATTTTTTCAATTCTACATTTAAAGTTAACGTCTACTTACAAACATATTTTTCAACTAAAATGAAAATTTAAAAATAATAAAACGATTTGGCAGTCTCAGGGTTTGTTGGGTAAAATAATAATAATAATAATAATAATAATAATAATTTTTTAGTTTTTGCATAAACTGAAATTTCAAAGGTTAATTTTATCTTATTAGTACACATAACTTTAGAAATTGGCCACTAGATTTATGTATAGGTACGTATGTATGTATATATCGCATCTTCGAAAATCATCCCATAAGAATATATATATATGTATGCACTTATGTTTGTCATTAATTATTTGGTCGATACTTTATTAATTATTTAATACTTACTTTGGTTATTAAAATATTTGGTGCTAAAATTTAAGGAACACATAGAGTTGGTGGAGAGTTTAGTTAAAAATCACCTAAAAATAATGAAAAGTCTTTTTTTTTTTTCTTTGGGGTAATCGAGAGTATTCAGTTTTTAAAGTTAACAATTGAATAAATCATCCAGTATCCGTAAAAAATAAAAAGTTATTCAAAGTTACCACCGATGAGAAACAATTAATTATTTTTTAATAATTTTAAATACACACGGAAGAAGCCGAAGAAATAGGTGCTAACACTAACACCAACAACTCTTTTAACTATTATAATATCTTCCAATTTCGACCACTATAATTGTTAATTATAATCTTTTTATTTTAATGTAATGAATTTTAAGTTCTGTTGGAAGTAGCAAACTCTAAATTTTTAAGAGTAACGTAATTTAGTGATTTTTACATCCTCAGGTTTCGTTTGGATTCAAAATAACTTTTAACTTTTCTTTAGTAATTTTTTTTTCCGTTTTATATAACTTGTTTTTAACGAAAATTTAATTTTCTTTTTAAAAGTTATAATTTTTAAATGTGTTAATCATATTCGTAAAATAAATAAATAAATAATTTACATCCATTTGGGTAAAAATTTAAAAAAATTATTAACTTTCTCATTATTTTTTTAGCCAAACAGATAACTTTTATTCAAACAGACTAGAATTTTTTGATCTTTGATTTTTTTTTTTATAAATGTGATTAACACGTCTAAAATTTGCAGCCTCTGGAAAGTAAAATTAAAATTTGGTAAAGAAATTTATATAAGATGAAAAAAACTATAAAAAAAAATGAGTAGCTTTTTTGGAATCAAACCAACCATCGCTGGCTCTGTCTCTGTATTTTTATCTTCCACCATATTTGCAAACTCATTTTGTATCATCCTATTTGTATTTGTACAGTCGCGACGGAATCAATAAATTTGATCTCATTGTGCCGACAAGACACTTGAAGATCAGTTTTATTATCATTTGAACTCCCACAATTTTTGGCATCCGAGATACAAATATCATACCTTTGAAAGGGCTATTGTAAGCTGAATTTGGATTATTTAAGCGACATAAATTCCCCAAAACTGGTAGAACTGGCTAGTTTCGAAGGAGCACATCACATGCGCAAAATGCCAGACTTGATTAATTGTGATTGGATTCCTTCTACCAACCACGTGATCCCCACTTTGCTAAATTAAATTAATGGGGTCAGTCATGCCTAATTCCATGGCTCCTTTTCAACCAATTTGCAAGCAATTTCAGGGCGTATTAAACAATTAAGGGGGTGTTTAGAGTGACAAAAAATAAGATAAATTGAAATAAGTTGTGAATTCGTAATTCGTATAATGAGATAAAAAGTAAATAATTTTGAAATTTTTTTAAAAATTTTCATCATTTTTTAAAATTTTTTGTCACTCCAAACGGAGCCTTAAGAACATTACGCCCAAAACCAAAAAAAAAAAAAAGAATTAGACTTAAAAAGCTTTTTATATATTTTAAAAAATTTTCATACACTAATATTTTAAAACTAAGAAGTGCTAAAATTATTTAAAGATAAGTATTTTAACTGTTTGAGATATAGAATTACTTATTAAATTTAATACAACTCTTGGAATAATAATTTGAGACAACTATTATATAATTAATTTAAACTAATAATCATTAAATATAATTTTTAATTATACAAGTCACTTTTAAAATTAAAAATGAAGAAGCATATCTTATCATTTGTGTGAAAATAAAATAAAATAGAGTCTATTTAAATTAATTATTTCAATAAATATATTATAGATATTCTAACAAGGTGTTGTACATTTCTAGAATTTAAATAAATTCTAGAATTTTTGATATTAAGATAAGTATCGAAATTAAGGAGAAAACAAATTTAAAATAACTAAATATGTATATATATATATATATATAAATTTGAGACCTTATTAATTAGATGCACCTTAGCTGATTGCGTAAATTACCTAGCACTTGAATAATATGGTAAACTAGTTGTGTTTATGAATATTAAAATAGTATTTATAACTTATATTTTATAATTATTTAAATGATACATTAATTTTTTTTTGAATTGATAAGTATGTTATTTATAAATACATAATTTTGATGACAATATGTGTAAAATTGGAAGCTGAGATGCGCTAACATCGATACAAACTATACCAATAATAATTTAAAAAAAAAAAAAAAAGCCAAAACACTTTCCCCTACAATGTTTACGACTATCCTCAACAAACGTATTAAGCCGTGGATTGGCCAACCCCACTAGCAACGTGTTAGGCCCAACTACTATTTACTAGAGTTCAAATGCTGCTTCTAAAGCCCAAATAAATAAAAAGTAGGCCCAAAATGCCTATATATATATATATATATATAAGCACAAGGCACTACAAATATATATATATATATATATATGTATAGTTAGATTTTATTTTTATATTAGGAGTTAGCCGTCTTAAAAATTGTTTTCATTTTCATTAACGTCTCACATACACATCCATGCAAGTATATTGCATATGTTCATCACTGTGTTTAATTATATTCCTTATCTTTTATATACTGAAAATTTCCATCATAATTTACTATTCTATCACCATATACATATTAATAATCATGGTAAAAATAATGAATTAACCCTCAATTAAAAAAATTTACTTTAATCCCCCTCTAAAGTAAAAAAAAAAAAAGTTAATAGAAAAGTAACATCCTAAGAATTCTTAGACCATGCAGTGAGATTGTAAGTATCTTGTAAATTACTAAAATTAACTTTCACAATTCATTTTGGGTGAATGAAGACATTCCCAATTCACTTTACCAGTCAAGATATTGACTTTATTTTCTTTTATCTTTTTTTTGTTTTTAATGCGCCATAAATGGGTAGGTTATAAACCAAGGATGGCCAATGTATATAGGTAAAAAAAAGGATGGCCAGCGACACCGTTTTCGAGGTTAGTTCTTGAATGACATTGTTTCAGTCGCTGAATTAAAATTTGATAGTTTAAATATATTTATATTTTTTATTTAAAAAGTATTAATACACTTGGATGATAGGGTCGTTGTTTGGGATCAGACATTGTCTTTCAACATCAGCCTCCCTCGTTTGTGACGGCAATGTTAAACTTTTGTTTGTCGTCGAAAACAATGGGCGAGTATGGCTTCCCGAGAGAGAGGTTTCAGGACTGAGAAATGCTAGATTTACAATAAAATTTTATAACATGTTTTACAACATCCTAAAACGATCACATTTTGGACCAAAAAATAGAAAATTTTTTTTTTTTTGTTTCAACTGCAGCGAATCGTCACTCTTGCTCGCCGGCAGCGGGATGATTCCGGCGGTCGACGACGCCGATCGGCTCTTTCCCAATTATTTGCACACTCCTCGATGAGTTTTCTACCGATCGGCTCTTTTCCTTTCTGTTTGCACACGCCGATCGGCCGACAAACGTGGTCGCTGTCAAGTTGAACTTGTTCAATGAGTTTTCTGCTCCACTGTCGCCTCCGACTGCAGTACCGGCACAGTCGCGTGATCAAGTAAGCGGAGAAAAAATAGAGGAGTCGAGCGGGACCGCGTCGACGAGTGCGCAAACAGTTGGGGAAGAGCCAATCGGCGCCGTCGCCTACCGGAATCATCCCGTTGTCGACGAGCAAGAGAGACGATTCCTGCAGTTGCAACAATTTTTTTTTATCTATTTTTGGTCCAAAACGTGGTCGTTTGGGATGTTGTAAAACATGTTGTAAAATTTTGTTGTAAATCTAACATTGCTCTTCAGGACTGCAGTGAAAAGTGAAAAATGCAAAAAAGGGGATGAGAGGTCAAGATATAATTAAGGTAAATTTAATTAAATTAATAAATGCTGTTTTATAAAATTAATAAATCTTAATTACAATTGTTTATTTGGTGAGTGTTTGGAGGTACAATTTTTAGTATTTTTTGGTAAAAAATTATTAGTTATAATTTTTAGTGTATTTAATAAAATAATTAGTAATTTTTGCCAATTTTAATAATTTTTTATAATTTTTGGATGTTTGATAAAATTTTTAGTAACTTTTGAATTGAGAAATTATTATAATAGAGTAGAAAAATGATAAAAGTTTGTGATTTACTCAAAAGTCAAAAATTAGTAATTTTTTTTGTTAAAAATTCCATGGCCAAACACCCCCTTAATCACGAATCACGATAGCGCTTACGGGGTATTTTTCATTGCAGCCCGGATGCCTTTTCGAGAAAGGGCTGAAATAAAGACCAAGTCTCCCGCCAACATCTAGTGAAGGCGGCAAGTATGGATTTTCTACTATTTTTTCCCCCTTTTTTTATTAATTTGTGAGAGTAATATTCTGATATTATCATATTAGATTACCCTCTTTAATGCTCTTTAAGTTTCTTAATAAATGTATTTCTCTCTCTCTCTCTCTCTCTCTCTATATATATATATATCGCTCTAGCTAGTTAGCATGAATTTGCATAAACTATTCCATCTTCTATCTTTGCAGGTCCTGTCCTGCGTCCTCACCTACTCCGAAAACTTCAAGAGGTCTCTCTCTCTCTGTTAATTTTTTTTTTATTTTCCAAATTACAAACTGCATACAGCACCTACAGAAGATTCACCAACTGTCCAATTAATCATTCCGCCTCTCTATGAAAGGTGATGCTATTATCTTCATCCATGTGCCTCGAAAACATATATATATATATATATATATAGCATTAAGATGAAATCTACGTGCTTATGACTTGACTTTTTCCGTGAGGACCATTACCCAAAAGACGTCGGTTTCTTTCTTTTCTATGGGCTGGATTTTAATTTTCAATATTCATTCAACAATTTTTTCTTTTGTAGGTAGCTAGGGACTGTTTGGCATCTTTTAACTTATTAGTTGGCATTGCTAGAATAATCCTTTCAGTCTTATATAATTTTTTTTCTAGTAAAAAATAATTTCATTTAATTTTTGTTTGGTAGTTTTTAATATGTTATTTATTTATTTTTTTAATAATTAAAAAAAACACTTATAAATATGAAAACTTACGTGCGTAAGTTGACTAATTTTGTCCACACGTAAATTACTATTTTTAAGTATTTTTTATGAATTTTTTAAAAAGAAATATACGAATAGCATGTCAAAAATTTATCAAGCAAAAAATATATATCATTTTGATGGAATAGAGGTTTTATTAAACATGAAAAAAATCTCTCTCTCTCTCTCTCTCTCTCTCTCTCTCGTGCTTAATGGTAGTTAAACCTAATTTTAAGAACTGTTGACTTTGAATGAGGAATAAACAAACAGATGTGATCTAAGCACATAGATACATATACACACACACACACAGACAGTAGAAGATTATAAGTATATGTAAATGCCTCCCTCTCTTTTGTGCAGGATGTGTAAACCCCAGCAACTCATTCTAAGCCCCTGCTTCATCCTATTAGCTGCTGCACAACTCCTTCATGTCTCTCTAGCTGATGTTGGCACTGCTGCTCTCTACAGGCCACCTTACATCCGTAAGTACTACTGCATGCTCTAACCAATTAAAGGTGGATTTCATTTTCGGAATAATGCTATTTGAATTATTAAATTAATATTTAATGATTCAAATATATTCATTTTTTTATTTAAAAAAAATAAAAATATATTTGAACTGTTAAATTTTAATATAACAAGCTAAATAATATCATTGGAGAGGTGACATTCAAAACAATGTTAGCCCCAAATCCCTCCAACTATTAACGCTATTAAAATACCTCAATATTTATTTTTTAATATTTTAAATTTTTAGAATTAATAATTGATGAAAATATATTATAATTAACAGTGAAATCATTCTATGCATGGTAATATAATTAAATTCGATAATTGTTGTATTATTTATTAAGAAAATAATTAAAAAATAAAAAATTTATATAATCTTTATTAATATTAAAGTGTCTTCTTTTCTTTCTCCTTGTTGGACCATTTAAAAATTTAAATAGGTTAAGGATTAAATATATTTCGTCAACACAAATTTTCATTATTCACGCTTATTTACAACATTATTAATTCCATAGAGAGAACAATAAAAATTTATGATTTAATACATTTATTAAAAAAGAAATTATAGCATGTTTTTCATTAAAACATGAAATAAGACAATAGGAAATGATATGGTTCCTATACATGGTCTAACATGAACATTAGGGTTTATGCAATGATATTATCGGCATATAGGTAAGATTATATATATATATATATATAGTTATACATATAGAAAGACAGAAGTAAAAAATTTTCAACAAGTAGAACCAATTAGTGGGAGCTAATTTTAACATTTTGGGAGGAGAAGATCAACCTCTTGTATATAAATTTTTTTTAACTTAAAATGTAAAACATTTTAAGAGTAGTTTTTTAA
Source organism: Vitellaria paradoxa (assembly GCA_019916065.1). NCBI lineage: Eukaryota > Viridiplantae > Streptophyta > Magnoliopsida > Ericales > Sapotaceae > Vitellaria > Vitellaria paradoxa. The sequence goes on from CM034243.1 coordinate 35,948,602, forward strand.
AATCTTGAGATATGATGTCTCATAGTAAGAGGTAAATTCAAAATTTGGAATTCTTTTGAATTGAATAAAAGGTCTTGAATAAAGGGTTTGAGGATAGACTGGATTGAATTATAAAAATTTAGACTGAACAAAAATTTTAAAAATAGAGTAAATTAGATTACAAAAATTTAAAGTATGCTAAATTAAAAAAAAAAAAATTGAGCCAACAAAAATATTTTTAGGCCAAGGTTACCCGGACTATAGGTAATTCTGCCCCTGCTCATAATTCATACATATATAATTAATTCCGTTCGTGTATACGCACACAAACATATATATATATATATAATATCTTAAGAAACGTACAGCTACCGCTTGCCATGGGAGTGATCCGTCTCAATTCCCCCCGAACAACCTGTTTGGGGCAGCCGGAGAGGGGATATGGGACAATGGAGCATCGTGTGGGAGGCAATATTTGGTGAGGTGCATAAGTGCAGCGACGCCCAACACTTGCATTATCAATGAGACGATTCAAATAAAGATTGTCGATAGGGCTCAAACTTCGGCTTCTAGACCGTCCAAGGCTGGCACCACCATGGTTCTCTCCACCACCGCTTTCGCGACAATTGCTAGGAATTCACCACCATCAATCAACATAGAATATGCCCAGTAAGTGACTTTCTCTCTCTCTCTCTATACACACACATATATATATATTGAATGAGTAATAATCTCCGCACGGAAAAAAAAAATTTTCCCCCTCTCTTGGTCCTTGTAAGACTTTCAAAATAACAACCTATTTAAAGGAAGAAGCCCAAGCAATGGTAATGTTTGTAATTACCATTTCAATTAAACTTGTATATTTAACCAAGTTAGGGGTAAGGAGAAAATAATATGGTAATTAAAATTTTAAAATGTTTTGAGTTTACTTCAAAAAAAATAAAAAATAAAAAATAAAATGGGTGTAATATCATCAAAATTGAAGTTTCGCCAATTTTTAATACCAATGCGCTGAATTTTTTTTATATAATAATATAAACATTTCAATAATTACGTTACTCTCATTCCGATATTACATTTTTTTTTCTTTATCTAAATGCTAGATGATATGAAAACAAAATTATTATTGATTATGCTATATTAAGTTTTTCTGCCCTCTTAAATATTATGACTAAAAGGTAATCATTTTTATACCCTTGTATTAAAGGTAAATTAGTAATACTTTTTAGATTTTAAAATTTTAATTTTATCCCTCCCTCAATCATATTTAAGATGAAAGTGAAAACATTTCAAATCTATAAAAAATAATGAATTTGATTTTGAATTATATATTTCAATAACTTTTTTTTTTATACTTCTTCTAATTTTACATTTTTTTGTACTTTTAGTTATTACATAGTTTTTACTTTTGTCTTTTCATTTAAAATTTGAAAGCTTAATATAAGTTAAAATCTATTAACTTTTAGGGCCCGATTAGATGGTGCTAAAATTTCAGGGAAATAAGTTTAGAGGGGTATAAGATAAGAAGGGGTATTATTTTTAGAGGGTTGTTGTCCTATATTGATGTGATATTTATGGAGGGGGATAACTTTTGACTTAATTTGGATGTTTTTATAAATAAGAGGAGGTGAATGATGGAAAAAGTAGTCAAATGACTTTTTTGCCCTTGTGGTGTCCTAAACTTGGTTACCCATTAAATTAAATATTAACTTGCAAAACCTATTCTATTTAATTATTTTTGGACAATTTGAAGTTATATTATTTATTTCATTAAAAATTTAATTTTTTATAAATTTATTTAAAGAACTTTTTTTTTAATTATCCAATTTTTTTAATTATTCAAAGTACTTTTGAATGGTTAGTTATTATTTAATTTTTTTAAATATATTTATTTTGACTTGTTGGCCTGTTTATTATTTTTTTATTAGCATTATATTTATTTTGATCAAGTTAACAATATTATTAACGAGGTCTAAAAAGGTCAAAAATAAGCTAAGAGGGGGTGAAAATTTTTAGCTAGTTCTGACCTTGCCCAAAAGTTATACGCGGAGGGAGGGAAAATGTGGACCCATGGCAACAAATAAGCGGAAAGGGATGGAAAAGTGTAGACTGTTTGGAGTTGTCAAATCATGCCAAACGTGTGAGACCCACAGGTATTAGTTTTGGGAGGGACTATTACTATATCCAAGCATGGCCTTAGTATAAAAAATAAGGGATGTAACGTGGTTTCTAGAAATTTGGAAGTATCAATTATTTTTATCAGGAATATAAAAATAATTAATCCTATAATTGATTTAAAAAAATTAAAAAAACAAAGCACAATGATTAGGATTATGGTATGAGTTGCAATTGATAAATTAAGTAATCATTTGATAGAACTTTTTAGAAGTAGTCTTTGATTAAAAAAAAAACTCTCTAAAATGTTCTCATATTTAAGTTTTAGCTATCAAATTTTGACGATGACATGAGGTATTTTTCCATGTGCAGGGTTTGACTTGGGACATAAAACCTAGCTAAATAAATTTTGATGGGAGGGAGGTGATGACTTCTTGTTTTTAGATAGAGAGATAAGCATAGATGATTGCTAGTTCTGATGATTATCTTCTCCTTGCAATCTCTGTCTAAATTGAATATAATATATCAAGTCTCTTCTTCTGTCAATTCTTTCAATTTTTTTTTTTACTAAGCACGTGTATATATATTGGCATTCTTTGGTTTTTAGTATATATTTTCACTTTTTTTATAAAAAATTATAGAATAATATATATATATATATATATATATATATATATATATAATATGAAAAATTAATCTAGTTTTGGGTATCAAAGTAGTTTTATTTTTCACTTTTATCTGTGAATTTTTTTAGAAATATAAATAATATACCTCAAAAATTTCGAAAACAAAAATTCAACTTCTAATAAAAAAAGTCACAAATTTAATTATTTTTTTAAAGATACGTTTGATGTATTGAAAAATATTAAAAATTTCTAAAAATCTTTAAAAGTTATTCATTATTATCTTGCTGCACAAATAATAAAGTCACAAATTATCTCACTTTTTAAATTTTTTTTTATTTTTTAGTCATACTTTCTAGAAGAATAAAAACTACAAGTTTCTACTAGTTTGTTGGACAACATATTATTATCAGATTACCCTTGTAGAGTTGGCAGTTGACCTGCCAATAATGCCATGATGCGTTGAAGTAAATTAATTGGGTGATATTAATAATTGCCCAAAAAAATTAAATAAAAAAAAAAAGACGAGATAAGGTGGAATCGATAGACTGATAGTTACGGTCAACCACATATTTGTGATTATTGACATCTTTGATTTTCGTAAAGGAAGCTATTAATCCCTTCCGCTGAAAAATTATTATGTATTTCGACTTCGAGAGTATGCGTGTAATATTATTTGTGAAAATTCGGGCTTAGCGTAAATTTATTACAAAATTTATAGTGAATAAGAAAATTGTTAAATTAATTATGAAATTTATATCGACCTTTACTTGATTCAACAATTTTTTTTATTTTCTCTTTTCAGTGCTTAAAGTCTCGTTTGGAGTAAAAAAAAGAAAAAATAAATTGAAATAAAATGTAATTTAGAATTGATTTTACCGCTTTTTTTTTTTTTATGAAAAGTAATAAATCGTGAGAATAATTTTCTAAATTCGTTCCTACGGATTCAAAAAAATTCACAAAAAATAAAAACAATAGTACTCATTTAAAAACTTTCGACACGAAAAATATGATTATATAAAAAATTTACACATTCAATTAACCTACTGTCAGATTTTTTTATTTTTTTAGTGAAATATTAAAATTTTTTAAAATTCGTAATGACGAAAAAATTAGAGGTAAATGGGTTGTTAAAGATTTATAGAGATTATTATAATGCTAAACGGGGCTAAATGTAAGAAATATGAGTCAAAATTCCGACACCCCAATTCTCTTAGAACTTTTTAGTAACATTTATGTTTTTCTTATTTTGTTTAATTTATGTTAAATTCCTATTAAAAAAATCTGATTGATAATCCCAATTGCACCACTTTTCCATCCTCCAAACATGATTTGGCAAACAGAAGTCAAAATTAACGTAATCGATTAAATTTTATACAACTAAATTTCTCTTTTTCTGACATAGAGGCTCATATATTATCAAATATGCCAAAGAAATTGTTAAAATAATAAACACATGCAATCTTACTTATGAGCTTCTTTCAAAAATGAAAATATAGATACATATCAATTAAATTAAAAATAAGTAAAAATAATTTTTTCCCTCTTTTTACTAATGCCCCCCACATATTTAGTTGCGCATTTTTCATTAAGAAAAGTTCACTGCTTATCTACCCAAAAAAGTTGTAGACGGAACGGTACAGTCGAGAAGACGATAAAAGGCACAACGGAAGGGAAGATGTCTCTCAGCCTGCTGAAGTACTTGGCGCAGGGACATGGTTTTTCTCACTTTCTCAAAAAGGATTTTTAAGTGTTTTTCTCATGGAAATTAAAGAACAGGTCTATATATTACAACTACTTAAAATATATATATAAGAGCAAGTCCAGTAAAAGAAAATCACTTCCACAGCTTCCGCAATGACATGTTCTTCTCAGTTTCTTTCTTCATCACTTTAGCCACAGCCATTTCAAAATCTTCCTGTGTCACGTGAACCCTCCTCTCCCTCAGCGCAAACATTCCAGCTTCGGTGCAGACCGCCTACATACAAAATTCAACAGCTTTATATAAAGCATAAATAATAATAATAATAATAATAATAATAATAATAAAATGACAACTCAATGCATAAGACTCGTGCATTGTGGATCCTAGAAAAGATCAGATGTAGGCAATTTTTTTTTCGCCTGGGGGGGGGGGTTGTTTAAAACGCATGATCCGGTAGCAATCCTTTGCAATGCAGGTATTAATCAACAACTAAAGTAAAATTAAGATGAAGCTATGGCAAAGAATGGGATCAATAGATAAACAGACCTTTAATTCTGCACCAGAGGCACCATTCATCTTCTCAGCTATTTTCTTCAAATCAATTCCCCGCATTAAGTTCATTTTTCTTGAGTGTATTTTCAAGATATCAAAACGGGACTGCAATTAACAAAGTCAAAACAAATATGTATATCACCGCTGAGCTGACACAGCAAACTTGGAATAGAAACAAGAAAAATGATGCCGAAACATCCAACGCATTAAGTTCATTTTTTATTGAGTGCAATTTTCAAGTATCCGAACAGGACCACACTACAGGTAACATCAAATACCTGCCCCTCCCCACAAAAAGGCATATCATGGAGATGATACAGCAACAAAATAAAAAATAAAAATTGATACAAAATGGGTATAAATGCAATCACATAAAATTGGAAAACAAATCTGCAATAAAGGATTAGAATTTTATACTGCAATCCATTCTTCTACAAGTATGGAAGATATAGTTATCCACCATGTTGCACAGACATACTCATGTCCACTGAATATGACAAGGGTAAAAGTATGGAATATGTGTTCGACTTCTGTACCCAAATTAGACACTCAGATTCTCTACTTCAACATACCCGTGATCACCAAGTATGACAAAGGTGAGGGTATGAGATATGCATCTGACTTTTGTACCCAAATTAGACACTTGGATTCTCTACCTTTTAAGTATATTGGAAAAATCAGTAAACTTTGACGGTAAAGAAAAATTGTCCGCATTTCCCATGGATAAATAAAAAATATTTATTTTTCTCTAAATTCTACTGAATTTCAAGTATACGACTTAATAATAATCATATCTCATGTCAATGTACAATATACTTAATGTTCACAACTTGTCCAAGTATCCATACCTAACTACTAGATACATATCCCAATATCCTAAAATTAAGGTTTTGGAAGGTGTGACATCTAGACACATCACCACACCCGACTTCTATAGTTTGCATTATGTGAATAATTATTGTACAACCATCAATATGATGGATTGTAGTATAAAATTCTAATCCCAGTGAACTGGTGGGAAAAATATATTAAAAAAATAAAGTAACATTGGGCTGCTTTTAGAAAAATTACTTTCCAGTTATGTCGGTCAAGCGTTGTGAACCGGCTTAAGCAGCCGAGGAAAAGATTCTGGATGGGAAGTTCACCCACTAAGTCAAAACTCAAGGTCATTCCAAATGTTACAGAACTGCCCATATCTTAATAAGACGGAGCTGGGAATCTTATCATGCAGCCTAAGAGAACTTTCAAGTCTATGCAGTCATATATAAAATAAAAGAAGAAAATATACACATACAAACCATGAAGATGACAATATGGTTGTCAAAATAAGCTTTATGTATGTTGTTGGTCCATTACCTAACCGTCTAACCTTTGTGGACAATTGCTGAGTTAACATGCTAACCAAGAGGTCTTGGGTTCAAGTTTGTTATCAGTGTTTATTTCCCGCTTATCCTTGAACTCACTGTTTTATTTATGCAAGTGCATCATGTTTAGTTCAATTTGTTCCTCTCCAATCTGTGTTCAAGTCAGGATGGCACATGAGGATTATACAGGAAATAGGAACAAATAAATCATGCTGCTGAAAGATGCTCCAACTGTAGCTACCAAATTATTATCTCCTCTTAACTTTCTTCCTTGGATGCTTCTCTGATCCCTCAATCAAATAACCTTTGTTAATAGCTGACCAATTCTTTCCCAAACCGGCTTTTCATTATTAGAATACTTCCCAATAGAAATTCCCCCTTAACATGAAAAGGGGCCACAGGACCAGGATCTAAATTAAAATTGATTTTTAAGGACATAGAGAGGAGTTCTGATGAATAAAATATATACCTCCTCATTAGGATTTGGGAACTCTATCTTCCTGTCAATCCTTCCAGGCCTCAAAAGGGCTTGATCCAGAATGTCGATGCGATTTGTAGCCATCAAAACCTGTGAACAAGTGTTATCTTGCTTTCAAATTATTTGTACAAGATAAGTTTCAAGGGTTAGCGAGAAGTTTGCCAATGCACACAAGGAAACAAGAGATGAGTACTTTAATCTTGTTAGATGCCTCAAATCCGTCCAGTTGATTAAGAAGCTCCAGCATGGTCCGCTGCACTTCACTATCACCATTGCCAGATCCAGATTCCATCCGAGCAGATCCAATACTGTCGATTTCATCCATAAAGATGATTGATGGAGCATGTTCTCTGTTAAAAAAAATCAACAGAGAAGAAATCACACAAATGGCACGTAAGAGGAACATATAACATTTTTGCAGACAAAACATGATTTAGTACACCAATATATATGAGATATTGCACCTAAGTGACAATAATGTATGAGACAAACCTCGCCATGACAAAAAGTTCTCTGACCATTCGAGAGCCCTCACCAATATACTTCTGAACCAACTCAGATCCAGAAACCCTTATAAAGGTACAATCAGTATGATGAGCCACTGCCCTCGCCAAAAGTGTTTTTCCCGTACCAGGTGGCCCATAGAGTAAAACTCCCTATTAGTTAACAGAAAATAACTTGTTATCAGACCAACATCTCAAAATTACCTACCTCATAATGATTCATGACTAGTCCAATAAACTCAAGACTTAATTTTACTAGTGCAAACGAATTATGGATAAAAATTCAGTTTTCCATTCCCTAAAATTTGATACTAACATCCACCCCTTTTCGCCAAAAAAATAATAAATACAAACAAAAGTTTTTAAGGCAGAAATATAACCGACACTGAAAAGTCAGGCTAGATAAAAAAGAGTAGAAGATTTGTTTTTAACTTGAAATAAAATTGGTCTTAAATCATTCAACTAAAAAAATTCATCAAAAATCCAGGTTGATGAACCTTTGGTTGTGCTATTCCAAGACTCTCGAACAGTTCCGGATGTTTGATTGGCAACTCAATGACCTGGAAAATTAAGCCAATAAAAGGATGGATTAGCTCCAAGATAACAATAAAGATAATATAAAAGGAAAAATCTCTAACTTCAGGTGAGGCATAAAATATAAATTAAGTTAAAAAAAAACAATTAACTAAATAATCAAAATCAATTAGAAGTCTAACAATGGTCATTCAAACGAAATATATTTAGCTATGAAATCAAATCAAACCTCTCAGACAACTAACCTCCTTTATCTCTTTGATTTGCTGGTCAAGACCACCAATCATGTCATATGTAGAATCTGGAACCTTTTCGACCTTCATAAGGTTTACCAGAGGATCTACTTTACTGGGCAATATCAAGTGAAGCACATAGCTGTCGTTGCGAAGGGCAACTCTAGTTGATGGTGTGAGCTTTGTGATGTCAATATTCTTGTCAATATCAACAACATACTTCCCTTCTGGATGAACCTGAAAACTCAAAAACAGAATTATTAATAAAATGATTTGCACTACAAGCACACCGATGAGGTGCAAATCAAATGGGAGAATAACACGTTTTCTGGTTCGGTACAATAGAGTGGCAATTTCTGCCACATTTCCGCCTACTAATTCATAAATGGATTTCCAATAACTATTATTAAGTACCCACAAACGGGAATTGGGGCCTACACTTGTACGTTCACGCATCTATATGCCATACCACATGTGACACATTGAGATTGCAATATATTCCTCTATAATACATGTTTCTATAACCACCTATCGACTTTGATCTCCCTGTTCCCATTTGTATTTCTTTAATCATATCAGTTTTTGTCACATTTCTTGTCAAACTCACTTTTAAAAATTGAATTTTGCACCAAAATGTTCATCATATAGGATTTCATTCCTGTAAAAATTAATTTATTCTACTCTTGAATTTCAGCTCTAACAATGATCTTCTGGTCATTTAAAAAGGGTAATCTAAGGGTAATCTAACTACAGTCAATTAGCTCAAACCTAAAATAGAGACGATATGAGAAGAAATGGAAATAGAAATTTTAACTAGAAATTTGACGAGTAATTGCAGATATACCTTCACAAGGACTTTTGATTTCCCCATAACTTTGACCACTTCACCAACATATGAGCCAGGCTCTTGGAGGAGTTGCAGTTCCTCTTTAAGCATCCTCACTAGGAAACAATAGAAGAAGCTCAAATATAAATAATTGGTATATTAAAACAACCCGAACGAACTGAGCAGCCAGCTATTGTATCAAAACATGAAAAATACTTGGTGCATTATCATAGTCAAGTTGTTCGTTACACAGTCCAACAACATCACATAAACTCATTTGATTGGCAAGCTTAATGTTTTAACAAGTAAAATAGGTGATTTGACCTTCTTGACTTGACATCCAACAAATATGGATCTCCTGTTTGGTCCAACCCATGCGTCCAGAGAAATCCAAACCCGAAGACCTGGACTCCTATTTATCTCCTATCTCCTGCTCAATGACCACTCTCACCCAAACCTTCTCCCATGATCTAGCAGCGACATCAAACTTCCCATAAGGCTACACAAAACTAATATAAAGTTCCACCATCCCAATATTTTTAATTGTATATTTTACAACATTTCAAACCCAATTTCTTTGTTTTTACATTCATTTACTTAAAGAACTGAAAATTAAATACACACACACACACACACACACACATACATATATACATATATATATATATTGGAAGCAGAAATTAAAAAAATAAAATCCTAAAAGCATCATATTTAGGGACAAACTTTAAAATAGAAAAGGCATACCACTCCAAAAAATAACAAACAAGTGAAATTTCAACAATTGGAATTTCAGTAACTTAAAAGCTCAGAAAGCTATGGCAACTTATACAGATGTATAAACATCCACCTTTAGAATTGAGATCGTTGCGCTGGGCTTCGAGGCGATTGAGATTGTGAGTCTTCTGACGAACCTGGAGCTGAAGATCGTGTATGTGCTGGAGGTAGTACTGCCTGAGGCCCTCGCCTTGCTTCGACGACGCCGTTTTGGAGGAGCAAGCCTCGCTGGACGATCCTGGGTCTGGTTGGTTCGGTTCGATCGCTGCTGTCGCCATTGTCAGTCACAGAGGAAGACGAAACCCTAGAATTTGGGAAAGGTATGAGTTCTGATTCAACTGCTTCTACTGTATTCTGTAGGCTTCCCCTCCAAGAAAAGAGTTCAACTTCCGGTTTTACCCTTTTCATTTCTCGGACCTTTTTTTTTTTTTTTACTGATAATTAATGAAAAATATGTTCTGTACCTTCGAAGATCATGTTTGTGATGAAACATAAATATAAAAATTTTTTACATTTATTTAGATACATTTGAATTAACTTAAATTAAGAAACTGATAATTATGTCCTCACGCTATAATTTAACTATAAATTTTGATTATTATAGGTGTTAAGATGCTTTTAAAGACTTATAATTAAATTATAAGTTAATAAAATTATATTTTATATTAAGAAAATTATTAAAAATATATAATCCTTGTATTGTCTACAACTAAAATTAATATAATAATTTTAAAAGTATATACTAATAAAATTAAGAAGATATTTCAAATAATAGATAAAATTATATACAGAAAAAACTATACAAATAGATAAATGTGAAAAAATTTTTCTTGTCTTGTGTTTATTTGTTTAATCTGTCTATTGTTTATAATTTTCGGAAAAATCAGTTATATATTTTTGAGAAATGATTTTTTCGAAAGTAAGGTTTGTGGAGAAAGATAAACATAAAACACTAGATAAAGAAAAAATTAAAATTAATTAATATAATAATTTTGAAAGTATATTTAATTTTAAATAATCGATAAAATAACAAACAGGGAAATTATAAAAATTTTTATACAGATAAATTTTTTAAAAAAAATTTCAAAATAAATTATAAATTTTTTTAATAAGGTTGTATAATTTTATAAACAATTAATGAATTAATTTTTTTGTATTTATTTTTTATTTATGTGAATTTTCATAAACAAATATAGTTATGAATGGACAAGGAACGTCAAACCTAACACTATTAATATTTCATTAGTCATTAGAAAAATTAGGCCTATATTTTGAACCCCAAACCTGTCCGCTTATCCCATTTATTTTTTAAATATATTTCAAATTATAATCATAGACAAAAGTAAATTTAAAAATTACAAAAAAAAAATGAATATTTTAGTTCTATTTTTTTCCTTAAGATTCTTTACCGTCAATGATTCAAATCTTGGATCCTTAAGTGGGGTCGGTTATATGGATTTGTCGACGTCAATTAGATCTGTTTAGGGGCATGTCCTCCGATAAATCTAGGTAAGTTAGGTCATGTTTAATAGTTGCTTTCCGACTTCTCTTGGGTCTTCCTCTACCTCTCCTATTCCTGACAATCTCCATACTTTCACACCTTCTAACAGGTGGCTCTGCTGGACGCCTTCTAACATAGCCAAACCATCTTAATCGGTTTTCTCTCATTTTATCTTCAATCGGTGCTATTCTTACTTTGCTCCTAATCTCCTCGTTCCTAATCCTATCTTTCCTTGTAATCCCGCACATCCACCTTAGCATCCTCATCTCCGCAACTGCCATCTTCTGACCATGATTATGCTTTACTGCCCAACTCTCATTAGGCGTCATAAAATCCATAAAAAAAATTCGACAAAGTTTTATGCTGGCTGTCGACTACCTAACACAACCCTCCTCCTTTATTCGGGCTTGGGACCGGCCATGAAAAAACATAGACGGAGTTAACATTCGACTGTAATTGGGTCAAATTGTGGAGCAATAACTACCGTTAAAATTAATTAAACCCTTGAAATTCTTTTGAGTATGATTCAGTTATACGTTCCTTTGAACTCGACTTAAAACATAAATAAATTAAATTTGAACTACAATTTTAAACTCAACATACTATTAAATTCAATTAAAATTAAAACATCACTGAATAAAAAATCAAACTATTCAAACTTGATTCAAGATTGATTTGATTAAAATTTTGCTCAAAACTGACTAAACAGGTAAACAAACTGAATTCTAACCACTTTTTTAAACTCTTTTAAATTTAACGAGTCTGATCCAAACGTTGCGGGTTGGCACATTTACACCTTTAGCAATAATTGCTCTTCATCAATTCCAACCGCTTTTGCAGATCCTTGGTTTTCGCCTGGTTCATGAATGTGGTTTCTCACCAAGGCCAGTTCCTAAAGCCTTCTACTTTCATGGCTGCAGAATTTGCCAGAAGGTTAAGAAACAGGATTTCCATTCAATTGATGGGGTTTCCCCAATCGAGTATTTAACGGGTTGTGTTACCAACTCATCTATTAATTGGGTATTTTTTTATCCATCCACCCAACTATACACATTCATTTATTTTAGTGGATCCAAAACTATTTATTTTCGGGCTGATATGAGCGGATTTGTTCAAGCATCTGGTAGAGAAGCCCAATATCCTGAAGATTGACACTTCAGTAGTTGAGAACTGTTTCCATCATTGAGTTATTGCGCTTGGGTATGCACAGGGGTGATGGATAAAAACAAACGAAGATAAAAGATGTTAAATGACAAGAAATAAATCAAGATCAACAGATTTCAAGTCCCAGCCAAACGCTCCTAAATTACTAGTCATGAAAAAGTCAATAGGAGAACTGGAGAAGCACCACCACATCTTAGTCTGGCCCAAGCACAAATAAATCCTAATAAGATCCCCAGGCCGCCATTGATGACAATCTTGGCTTCTTATCACTCACAAGAATAAAATTAATCATGGGATAATTCCAGATCACACAGTCAAACATAGGTTAACACCCTTCAGTTTCCTCAAATCCCAACAAATTAAAATAGCATCATAAGCAACACCAGAAGCAAAGGGAGAATAGAAAGATTCAAAAACAGGAGAAAAAAGAGACAAATTAATCCTTCCGACTAGCTTTCCAACCCAAGCTGAAGACTACCAGATGAGTACACCAGTTACCCACATCTCCTGAACAAACAAATTTCAACATCAGTACAGGGAATCCTAGCTATTCTTATTTCACCTGTTCAAAAGTGAGGCAGCCATCAAAATGCCCAGGCTGATGAATGGGAAAACTATTAGCAACTCAGATCGCTGCAACCTTAGGAACATCGACTGGGAACTGGTGGATCTCATCCATCCATGGGTTCTTCTCCTTTTCCGGATTGATCGCCCTCAGAGCCTTCCAGACTGCGCTGTTGCACTTAAAACCAGAGCCAAATGCTATCTGCCATATTCTGTCTCCTCTCTTCACCCTCCCTTTGGCTTCTGTATACGCCAACTCATACCAAAGTGAACTGCTTGAAGTGTTGCCAAATCGGTAGAGTGTCATCCTCGAAGGCTCCATATTCCAATCCGAGAGCTGCAAGTTTTTCTCTATTTCATCGAGGACAGCTCTTCCTCCAGCATGAATGCAGAAATGCTCGAAAGCCAATTTGAAATCAGGGATATAAGGCTTTATCTTCATCCTGAAAAGCTTTTTGCCAACCAAGGTGGCAAAGAAGAGCAATTGTTCAGACATAGGGAGCACAAGAGGACCCAAGGTGGTGATATTAGTCTTCAAAGCGTCGCCAGCAACTGCCATCAGATCCTTTGACAGCGTGACTCCAACCTTGCCATTTGGATCCTCCATTTGGAAAACACACGAAAAGCACTTGTCGTCAGAACCCTTGTGGGTCCGAACGGTGTGAACTAATTGGTACTTGGATCGTCGTCTGTCAGAACTTTTGTTTGAAAGCAAAATTGCGGCCCCTCCCATTCGGAACAAGCAATTCGAAACGAGCATTGATCTCTCATTCCCAAAGTACCAATTCAAAGTAATGTTCTCCATGCTGATCACCAGAGCATATGAATTGGGATGAACTTGGAGGAGATCTTTAGCAAGATCAATCGAGATTAAGCCAGCACTACAACCCATCCCGCCAAGGTTATAGCTAACAATGTTCCCTCGGAGCTTATAATGATTTATGACCATTGCAGAAAGCGACGGCGTTGGATTGAACAAGCTACAATTCACAATCAAAATTCCTATGTCTTTTGGCTTCACAGAGGTTTTCGCCAAAAGCTCATCGATGGCACCAAACATAACAGCTTCAGCTTCTTTTCTTGCCTCCGCCATACATGGATTAGGCGGTACTCTTAGAACGGCTTCAGGGAGGTAGGTCGTCTCACCAAGACCAGACCTCTCAAGAATTCTCTGTTGGAACCGAAGATTTTCGTCGGTGAACATGCCCGTCAAACGCGACTTCTCCATGAAAATCTGCCTCGTGCATTGGCGGGCATCTTCTGGTTTATAGCAAGAGAAGTTCACGAGGTAAACGGGACGAGGACGAGTAAGGAAGTAAAGGGTCAACAAGAACACCAGGAGGGTTGTGCATAGGATCACTGATACGAGATTGAATCGGAGTTGGTCCCAAAGAACGTAGAGATCTTGGAGTGAGAATGTGGATAGTTGAGCCAGGACGACAACAGCTAGAGGAGTTAGAAATAGGTACATTCCATGGGTAATGAGGTAATGGTATCCGAGTTTGACATACTTCAATTTGACAGATTTCTTGAAGTCAGGAAGCTTCTGTGAGGAAGAGGATGATATCAGGGGTTTGTCCAGTTTTGGCTCGCTCATTTTCAAAGGAATTCAATCAAACAGGTTAGGTTAAAATTTGATGAAATGAAAGAATTCAGGTGGTTCGGATGATTCAATTCCCTTATAACAAGATAGGTAGTCTTCCGAATCAAAATCCACAGATTTTCTTCTACTTTCCAGGGAAATTGGATATGGAGGGGAAAGGGTTATGGGAATCTAAGATCTGGGTGTTGAGCAAAATCACTTGTAGAAAATTGGGTACATTTCTTTGAAATGTCTGGTTTAGAGGGATATTAGAACCAAAATGAGAACTTGGTACAAAAATCTTGACAGAGAATCAGAGAATACAGCTCGAGGAATGAAATTCCTGCAATATCAGACACACCAATATCAATCAAAAACAGAAGAAGAAAAGAAGTACATAAAAGAAAAAAAAAAAAAAGACAAACTTTACAACCTATGTATACCAAAAATACTGCTCATAGCAAAAATGAGATCTAAACTGTGTTGCTCATAGAAAAAAAAGGACAAAAATCAAAACCCAACCCAAAAAAAAACATAAAAAAAAAATCATTACACTGCAATTTTGGGAAAAAAATGGCATCCAAAAGAAGAAATTGGAAATTGGAAACGAGACCCAGATCGGAAAACTAACCTTGAACTGTGTAAATCTCTTCCACCAGATCGTCCGGTACTCGCCGGAGAAACCAACAGCATATGTATGTTTATATATAGAGAATATTTAAACAAAGGTAGTTTGTTTATTCGAGGGAGAGAGGGTTTAGATAGAGAGAGAGAAGGTGACTGCTCTGACGAAATGCATAATAATACCAGGAAATTGCTATACACGTACATGCATATATATATATATATATATATGTATAAATATACATATACGTGCGAGACGCGAGGAGAAAGCACGGAAGAACACAAGAATTGTGAACCGTTGAAAACTTCAAAAAATGCAAATCACACTGTTTGAAAATCAACGGCTAGGGTCTTGTGGGTTATGATTTTTGCATTTTTCTATCATGCTATTGTTAATTATTTTTTCACAAAAAAAAAAAATTATCAAGGGTTCCATTTTAACTTGGAAAATTTCAAAAATTAAATAAAATTTATTGAAATTGTTATTTTAATGAATTAAAAAGTTAAAAATTTTAAATAACACTAAAATTATATCAGGTACATAAATTAATTTCACATAAAATAAAATTTTATATATTTAAAATTTAAAATTGATATTTCAATAATTGTTGAAGGATAACAAGTTCATAATATTTATATTTGAGTTGAAAGTATAATACTATTCGGTAATAATTATATTATAATTGAAATACTGAGAGAGGGGACGTTGCTTGAGAAAAAAGGATAAAAAAATATTTTCTAAGACAGTAAGAAAATAGTATAATTTTCTTATTATTCTCCATTATTTGCCTCCCCTACCGGTAATAATTTATCTCACAAAAGGTAATTGTTATCATTTTTTCCAGACTAATACAATGGAAGGTAAAATTATTGTAATAAAATTTATTCTTCGTTATTCCCAAAACTAACATGTCTTAAGATGAATTTTACAGTCTGAAAGTCTATTTTGATAACAATATTGAGTTTTTTTTAATTAATTTCAAGAATCATAAAAATACTAAAATAAGAAAAGTAAAAAAAAATATCACTATTTTTTATAATTTTTAATTTGACTAATATTAAATCTATGATAATCACCCTTATGCATGATATTATACACAATTTAAGCATATAATATGAAAATTTCATACATTACACGGGGTTTAGTTAATCACTAATAATAATATAAATCAGCGTAATGACCACACGTGCCCATTAAAATAAGTCTACTAACAAATAAAAACAACATGGGAAGTTATTAATTTATTTCAGTGACAATTTTATCTTTTTATTGTATAAAGGTAAATAGGATCGTAAATGATATAAAATAATCTAAAATTTTCAGGTAAGTGTCGCAAAGGATTTTACTGCCTGGTTGATTAAGGTACTGTTTGAAAATTTAAATTTTAGTAATTTTTGATAGTTTTTCGTCAAAGTTACTCATTGTACTTTTTAGTGCATTGATGAAACAAGTAACAATATTTAATAATTTTTATAATTTTTAAATATTGAGTAAAATTTTTAATTATTTTTGAAAATTTTTAATTATTTTTGATGACTTTTAAAAATTTTTATCAATTTTTAATAATTTTTAAGTTAAACAAGTTACTGAAATTGAATACAAAAAATAACAAAAATAGATATTTTTGCCAAAACTCGAGTAACACTTTTTGATAATTTTTCGCTATGATTTAGGTTGGCAGACGGTACCTGAGTTTCACCAAACTTTTGAATCTTGCTATTAATACGGTATAGATATATACTAATAACAGTGCATATACTGCACAGATAGATAGCAACATATAACGATGTTGTTGATTTCCCACTAGAGATTTGAAACAAAAGTGAAGTATTCACATGGTGGACCCTCTTTACCTCGTCGAAGTTCCGCCCATGACCTCTGTTATGTTTTAACTATAGAAACAAACTCATAATATAATTATTTTTAGTAAATAATATAATTAAATTATAATTAATATATTTTATATTTACTGAATTAAATAATATACTATTTATATTTTATCTAATTATTTTTAATAAATAATATAATTAAATTAAATTAATATAAAATATATTTATTAAATTCGGTTAATTTTTTAAAAACTAATTAAATTAAATATTTTATGAAAATAAAAAATTAATAATTATAAATAAAATTGTATTTTCAAACACAATTTTAATTTCCGTTCAGTAAAGAAAACGACAATAAATTACAAAAAATAAAAAATATAAACATATAAACGTAAATTAAAAAACGATAACGTTACCAAATGATCTCAAAACAGATGCTGATCTATCCTGCTCCTAACCTTAAATCAATTCCCTTTCTCCTCAGCACAACAATCCAAATAAAGAAGTAACCGAGTCCCAAGAAGTAGTTCCCGGAAGTCCCCCGAACATACTACCCTCGTGTTAATTCTTATATGTATATACACATATATATGTATGTATAGGCTGGAATGAAAATGAAATGTGAGAATAAATGAGCTGTGTACAATTTGTGGCCGTTGTGAAGTGAGAGCAGTGCATGCAGCGCGCGGGCAAAGCTAGAATTATAAAATACTCTACGCGTAAATTAAAATTTAATAAATTAAAGATTTTATAAAGAGTTGATTAGAATTGAACTGTTTAAAGAATGAATTAAATTATTTAAAAAAATAAATTGAATCAATTTTTTTAATTTAAAATTTACTTAATAATATATATATATATATATAGATATTTGCATTAGATTATCACAACCTGCAGTGTGGCTCCGCCCCTGATGCAGGCAAGACGTTGATCCGTCCACCACGTTGCATGTCGTATTATTTTAGCAGAGAAATGAACGTATCGCATGGAGGCATGTGGTTCACGTGGGATCTTGTCAATTTCTTGACATTTGTTTTCGCTTCTTTTAGCTGCCTTTCAACAAGTTAGTTCATCTTTGGAATGCCCCTGCCAGTGGGTCCCCATGCAATACTTATATAGATATGTATATTTATTTATTTATTTATAGGTTGCGATGGAATTTAAATCTAAGTTGTCAAGAGGGGTTCAAACTTTAATAATTAAAAAAGGCGTCTAAAGTTAAAATTTGTAGGAAGATGTTAGGAGTACGAACTTACACTTTATTTCCCCTAAGTTTTGCCTTAAAAATATATTATTTCACTTTAATTTAAAAATTATACATAATTCTTTCGTGATTTGAATTGAAATTAAGTTACTTGCTATGTAAATTAAAGTGTAAAACTGAATCTCTTAAATTTGACTGAATTTGTATCTCATAAGTTAAAATTTATTAAAAGAAAAATAATTTTTTATAAAAGTAAATAGATAAAAATATAGTTTTACTCATTTTTATGTTAAAACGAAACATATTTTATTTTTTAAAATGGCTAAATTTATTTTCATTTTTTAAATAATATTTTTTAAACGATTATACATGAGCGTAAATGACACGTGTGATACAAATCTAATTAAATTTAACATTTTTACGACAATTTTGTACTTTAGACTAAACTACGAGAATTATGTAAATTTTTAAACTAGACGGGATTACATGTTTTTATCCAAGTTACAAAATAATAAACTGTAATTGTCCGAAAATGTTAATGCCAAAACAGTTAATATCAATCCCAGAGCAATTATCATTTTCCAAAATATTGACTTTTTATTTTTTATTCATTATTATATATATATATATATATATATATATATATATATTTTGGGAGTACAGAGGTACGACGACTCATTCCACATCCGGCAACATACAAATCTAGAAGTTTTTAACCAGGCATTTTGGCACTACCTTTTTGGGCCTAAACATTTATAATGTAGAAAGGATATTTTACGGGAGTGTTTGATTGACAAAAAATAAGATAAAAAGTACAATAAAAATAAAAAGATGTGACATAAAGGTAAAATGTAAAAAATTTTGATTAGAGAAAAGTACAAAAAATAGTTAAAATTGGTGAGTTTTGATGATTTTTGGTGACGCCAAACAAAGTACATTACTTTTTTTGCCCTCCACAACTTGAATAGACATTTTAACATCCTTCCCTTAACATCTATTACACGACGCGATCATTCACTGGAGTCTTACTTGCTTTCCTTTTGATTCTGCATTCTAACTTCTCCTAATTTCGTTTAATTCTTAAATTAATGTTTACTACTTGTTTCTTGACTTTTTGTGGGCAGAGAATAGTGAATACCCAAGATTGCTGCAAGTTTCATAGTACTTAGGGAATCATATAACTTCAACTAGGATTTTCGTATAATTCGCCATTTCCTAAACTAATCTTAAAAGACTTAGGGATCACTTTTTCTACTGGAATTTCAATACATAACTTAGCAAAAGTAAACGTACTTTTTAAACTCGTAAGCTCATCCATGTATGCCTTCTGAAAAATGCTAGCTAGATATCTCATGCTTTATTCTGTCCACAATTCAAGAGGGATAATTAAACATTTGACCTACGTTGAAATTTTTACAAAATTAGCTTTTACTAAGAAGAAACCCAAGTTGCCATTTTTTCAACGCGAGGCAACTCCCCCAACATGATAAAGAGCATTTTACAAAATATTACATGTTGCTAAAAAATTAGTTATAACTAAAGCTACTAAAAGGCCGTTTAACTAGATTTTATATTTTTAAATATATTGGTAGCGTTAAGAGTGATAAAAAAAAAAAAAAAAAAACGTGATTTGGAGTGACGAAGGGCGTTTGGTGTTTCTTTCTAAACCGTGTTTTTTGGAGATGAACAGTGCCAAAACTGTTAGAACAGTTTTCCAAATTCATTTTAACGGATTTGAAAAAATGATGCTCAATATTCTGCATAATAATTCCTTTATTTCTTTTGCACTAAACCGTTAGATAGGTTTTTAAATCCGTCATAACATATTCAAAGAGTCCAAAACCGTTAGAACAGTTTTTCAAATCTGTTTTAACGGATTTAAAAAAATTCGTATAAAATAACAACAGTGGTATTTATTTGAAAACTTTCGATTTGAAGAATATGATTGTCAAAAAAAATTTTTACACTCTATTAATCTCTTTTTAGATTTTTTTTAGCAAAATATTAAATTTTTTTGAAATTAGTAAAAGTGAGAAAATGTAAATGTGTAATGGAGAGTTTTAGTAATTTATAGAGGTTGTTGGAGATTTATTTTGTTTTTTTTTTTTATTTGTTGGCACTCTAAACGGTGCCATTGTTTGATTTCTAATAAAAAAATATTAATAACATACCTAAAAACTCTCAAAATGAAAAAAAAAATAATTTTAATTATAAAGAGTTTGAAAAGATGATAAAGTGATACAGCTCAAAATTAAAAAATAAAAATAAAAAAATGCACCTGTTCCCGACCTAGGAAAAGCTCCACGGATGGGCTCAGGTGGAGAACATTTTCTTTTTCACTTATTAATAGGTTATTCAACGGAGATTTTAAACCAACTCTCTACTTTTAAATTTTTTGTAAAATACAGTATTGCTGCAAAGCCACGCTCACAGTAGTAATTGATATATATATATATATATCATAAAATAAAAAATCAAACCTTTTTCATTTGTTCAACCCCTCCACCACTATCCACTTCTGTAAAGCCCCAACCCACCATTCTAAAGATATATAATTAATTAAATTAATACAGTAAATTATTTATTAAAATCATTTAATTCAATAAATATAAAATATATTAAATTATATTATTTATTAAAAATAATTTAATAAAATATATTTTATATTAAATAAATAATTAAATTAGATTAATTATTAAATTAAACTATTTATTTTTAAATTAATTAAATTCATTTAATTATTTTTTTAAAATTATTTAGTAAAATATATTTTATATAAATTAAATTAATTAAATCATAAATAATTTAACTTAATTATGATATTTATTTAAAATAATTTAATAATTATTATTAAATTAAATTAAATTAAAAATTAATGTAATTTAATTATTTATTATTTATTATTTTATATAAATTAATTTAATTATTAAATTAAATAAATTAATTATGATATTTACTTCAGATAATTTAGTAATAATTAATTATTAAATTAATTAATTAATTAATTTAGTATTATTATTTATTAAAAAATTTATATTAATTTATATAATTAATTTAATTTATTGAATTTAATTATATTGTTTATTAAAATAACTTATTTTAATAAAATATTTAAATAAAATAATTTATTTTTATGTAATGTAACAAAAATAGACAAAGTTTTAAAATTGACAAAATATTAGCAACAGAAAAGAAAATTACAGTGAAAACACATTTTTTCTGTTTACGTTTTTCTGTTTATGTTTTCATTTTTTTTGAAAACAAAAAAATATAAACAAGTTTCTCAAACATATTTCTGTTACGAGCTTGCAAAATTTTGAAAACATACAAAAATAAAAATAAAAATAAAAAATGAAAATGTTACCAAACGAAACTTATATGCAGTCATATTACAAGAACATCTTCTTCTTTCATTAGCCCAACTCTCCGTGTCTGTAAAGCCCCCCAAACCCGCCAACATTCTAAAGATACATTCTTCAACAAAAGGAACTTCTCTGCCTTTCTACAATACTATAAACAATACATGTCTATAAAAATATGTAACATACAAATGTTATCTGTATACTCATGTTACAAGAACATTATTTTTTAACATCTAAACAATCACGTAATCAACTAGATTATCGTTCCCTTCTGGGTTTAATTAGGCAACAAAGATAACAATTTTGGGTTCAATTGTAAACCGAACCAAGCCTATGTAAACCCTAACTATGACCAAATCAATAGCTAGCTAGTCAAATTTGTAATCCGATTTCTGAACGTGGATAAATTAACTGATTGAACTAACCCAGGAAATATGATCCCGCCGATGGCCCATGCGTCAAACTAGTAATGCAACGCTTGCAACTGCAAATTAACAAAACATAAGTCAATGCTCCTGAGCAAAGCTTTCAATGTAATTTCATCCATTAATTAGTATGAGAAGCTGTACGTCTGAATGAGACGTATAACACAGATGGTACAAGCAAACAAAATTTTGGATCATCAGTAAACCATACGAGGATTAGAAACATGATACACACAAGAATACCCCAAAATCTGGAACTTGCCAAAAGCTGTGAGAAATACTACCTACATTTTTGGTTTCGTTGTCAACAAAGGGTAATACAAGGAGCTGATAAGACCTCTGCTGAAAAAAAAAATAAAAAATAAAAAATAAAAAGATAAACAAATAAATAAGACATACCCGCTATGATGCTTCTTTGTCTTGACTACTTGCATCTTTCACGAACGCCAATTCAGAAACCAGCGCAATGTGATCGCTCCCCCATTTCTGAAGACAGCAATCAACCCAAATTAGCATTGACATATACCAACTCCATAGTAGTGAAAACTATTCGAGTTCTCCTTCTCATGTGGTTGATTGTGTTATCCAATGAAAGGTGCCACCTAGACTGGAAATGGGGCTAGATATCACCTAAAACTCCCACTTCCTGCTGTCCCGAGTGTCCGGCAATGTCAAAAGCCCGCTATATTTGTCGGGAGTAACACATTCTCCACCCATAAGAAAAGAATTTCATATGTTGTAATCTTATATTGAGTGCGGCTCTTGGCCTAGTGGCAAAGACTCCCATTAGCCCGCTCACCAGCTAGGTTCAAAACCCGGGATCTTCCCCCCTCCCACTTAACTATAAAAAAAAAAATGTTGTAATCTTATATTAGCGTATGACAAGCCATTATTTTCTAATAAGGTGAAGAGTTTTGACTAAACAAGAGTAACAATAATTCCACTTCTTGAATACAACTTAAATTTCCCTAAATCCACAAAAAATAGTGTCAAAATTCTTAAAATATTTTATGGTTAACAAAAGTTTTCTAACTTGGCGATGCTGGGTAATCAAAAGACCCAAATAATTCCACGCCCACACTATTTAAATTTAATCCCTAAACTCATATAACACCAAAAAAGGGGAGGGGAAAATAATTTCAGATTAGGCACGTGTAAATCACATTTATACCCCTCCCTAACAACTTTTCTTTTTTGTATCATTTATTTTTTGTTTTCTTTTCGAGGCTTCCATTCATGTGTCAGAGAAGCATATAATAAGGAGAAATTCTTGACCCAATCGGAATGCAATATCAAAATTGTTCATGCCAAATACACCACAGTGGCTATGCCAGATAGACAAAAAGGAGGAACAATTTTTCATCGTGGGACTTGCAACTTGCACATTGGTTCATCTTGCATGCAGATGGATGAACTTTCAGGTGTCTCTGGTCATACTTAAACCTAACCTCCCCCCCCCCCTCTTTTTTCCAACTTTCCAGTTACATAACCAATACTCGAAGTTGGAAGTGCACAAGGCATATTCAAACTCAAACATCAACACACCTTTGTGGGAAATCCTTGTGTCCACTGCATAGCATGCTTTCGAATTGGAGCCAGCACCCTGACAGTTTGGAGACCTTCAGAGCGCCTGCATGTCAAATTTGCAACAATTTTTTGAATCTAATCTGCATAATCCTTGGCCAGTAAATTTTAAATAGAAATTAAAATTTAATATTCGAAACAAGATATTAGAAACCTTGATGAATACTCACCAGATATAATCAACAGTGCCCGAAAAACACCTGTTGTAACTGGTCACTAGGGGCTCCCCGTTTGGATCTCTAGTCCCAGAACAGTCCTGCCAATAACAAATAACATAAACTATTTTTGAAATATCAGAAAGGAAGAGCAGGAACAAACAACTAGGTGCTTTGGAGTACCCAACCTACCTCAATTTCTGCATATGTGCTTCTCAACTTGAGGGAATGTTCCATAACTGTGCAATCTGTGTTACCTGTTGCCGTTTCAATTTCCATTGGACTCCATGCCAATGGATCATATGCAGAGTTCACCTCATCAATTGGCTCAGAATCCACACCAGGAGAATCATCACCCAGAACCTTATCTCCAGGATGATGCAATTGTTGGCTATGGGAAATGGCAGCAGATTCCCCCAAGGATTTATTTGATTGCACAAAGTCGGATCTTACATCATGACTAAAGTCAGATGAAAAGGAAGAATTATTGTTGTGTAACTCAGATAAAAATTTGGAAGAATCTTCCCCAAAATTTTCATCTTCTCCATTGGTTTCAAGAGGGTCACTAAGTGACAAATTCTCTATTTTTTCATCAATCATAAAATCAGTGTTTGTTGATTCACAAACGACATTGACTTCGGATAAGGTTGAACAGATATACTCGTCATCAGCAACCAAAGGAGGAGACAAATTTTCTGAGCTTTCAACAGTAGAGACTTTCACAGAACTGGCAAAGGGAGTCACCAGCTCAGGTGATGAAATATTTGGGTGAGGAGCACTTGCGGGTGCAGGATCAACCATGCCATCAGCAGAACAATTGGCACCAAGAAAGGAGAGATTTCTTCTATCACTACCCATGCTTCCATATTCTGAGTGTAAGTTTGTCCGAGAATGTTCACAGAATGAATCAGATTTAACATTAATGGCAACATACCCTTTTTCCCCATGCTCTCTCTCAATCAAATTATCTTCACGAGGAGAATCCATAGTAAGTTCATATCCAGATTTCCTACCAGAAACAGAAAACTTGTCTGCATTTTGAGGACAAGTTGTACTTTCATTTGTGTCGATAACTGAAGCAGAGTCAGTTGATATAATTTCATCCTTACAATCATCCACTGTGCCCTGATGAGAAACAGTCAGAGCTTCATTTAAGTCACAAACTGGATCCTTACAACCATCTGCTTCCAGTTGTATTTCGTTAATCAGTACATTAGATGATGCACTGCTCTCAGTACCATATTTCCCACTGACGGAAGAACTTTCAGAAATATTTGGACCACTGTTAACCTGAGATAAGCTATCCATTGGAGGTACATTAACATTCCCTTTTTCCCCATGCTCTCTCTCAATCAAATTATCTTCACAAGGAGAATCCATAGTAAGTTCATATCCAGATTTCCTACCAGAAACAGAAAACTTGTCTGCATTTAGAAGACAAGTTGTACTTTCATTCGTGTCGATAACTAAAGCTGAGTCAGTTGATATAATTTCATCCTTACAATCATCTACTGTGCCCTGATGAGAAACAGTCAGAGCTTCATTTAAGTCACAAACTGGATCCTTACAACCATCTGCTTCCAGTTGTATTTCATTAATCACTACATTAGATGATGCACTGCTCTCAGTACCATATTTCCCACTGATGGAAGAACTTTCAGAAATATTTGGACCACTGTTAACCTGAGATAAGCTATCCATTGGAGGTACATTAACTGTGTTGCTGTCTGGACTACTCTGCTCCTGCACATCAACGGGCAGACCACTCTGACTGACTTCCCTGTGATTGACCAAGGGTGAGGCTCCATTTGCATTATCAGCATACTGAGCCCTGCAATATTTTTGTGAACTTTTCAATTCAACTTCCACAGGCATCCAAGAGAACACGCTCTTCCCTCATCAAATGGACACTTTAAACAGATATATATATATATTATAAAAAAGTCACACCTGAAATAAGGATTGAACTGCCTTGGTGGACGGATTTCAGCAGAAGCTTGTCCTGACACCTTATCTCTGGGCAGGTCAGACAAATTTAGCTGCAATGGAGGAACAACTATGATTTGACAATTTTAACTCCCAAAGTATAACAATGACAAAAATATAAGAAACTGTTCTGTTTTTACCTTCTGTTCCGATATGAAGTTGTATAATGGACTCTGATACAAAGGCAAGCAGGAATGTTATCAGCATAACACGTTAATACCCAAACTAATTCAAATATAATGACTACTGAAGTTCAAAGAGCAGAATAAGCAGTGATATGGATCCACCTTTGGTGTACAGTTAAAATCCCCACAAAGAACAACAGGAGCATCATCCCAAAGCTTAGAAATGGCATGAGCTCTGTCCAGAAGCACCCTAATCTGTTTGTAGGAAGAAATTTTTGTACAGAGGTTAAATACATTTGGCAATCAGGTATTGTATCTTAAACGAAAATGAGGAATCTGGGAATTGAAAATGGACAAAATTCTACTATTAAGGCAAATATAGTATGACTATTGAAAACAACTCTCATGCTGTTGACATCATACAGAAGAGGAGAAATGCTTCAATTCCGCAAATGTTATCTGAGCTCTTTAAAAGCATCAATGATAGGAAGTAACATGTCCAAGAAGCTAGCAATCTACAATGGCAAACTAATCCAGCAAGGTTTATCCAGCAACTTTACTGCAACTGTTGAGACTTGAGATGAAGCAGCTTCGACCAAGTGAAGTGTACAATTAAGAGAAAGAGAGATGTCATTTGAAATTAATAATACATGGTATTTATTTTTTGCCATTATTTGAGATTTTAGGTCATTTTAATATTTGAACCTTATTTTTGATTCGGGTTCTGGAGTTTGTGTTATTTTCTTAGGCCAAATTGGACAGGAAATGTAGCTCATGTTATATAGCTTGAAAACAGAAAGAGCAAGTCTGCAGATGTGCGAATGCTGCTTCTTTTTGCCCAACCCAAGATGAGACATAAGCTTGTCACCAAATTCTCTTGTAAACACGAGGATAATTACAGAAATCAGCCGATGATATAATTTATACAAGCTATATAATCATAGGACCATAATTCATAAAATGTTAAACTACAGGTCATATAGCCTAGTTGCAGAATAGTACATACCTGGCCAAGCTTAATCTCTCCCCTTTTCGGATTGTAAAGCACATGAATGTTACAAATGACAACTCGATTACAACCTGGCGAGCTGCAAACATACATTCAGTGAAAATATGAAGCCATAAAAATTCATAATGTACTTTATTGATAAGCAAACAATAATAAGAGAAATTGGCAACAAAGCTTCAAATAATGTGCTTTGCAATGAAAAGAAAAGCTTCAAGCCTGAAGCCATCCATTTAGACAATATTGGAAAAGACATGCACCGGAGCTATTATACTCACTGGTCCTCCTATATTTCTGCAGAATATTCTTGGTGCTAAGATGTAAACAGATTGATTTTTTTTTTGGGGGTGGGGGGGGGTGGGGGATAGATGGTAAGATGTGAAAAGATACAACGGGAATAATTAGGATGCATC
The DNA here is from genome assembly GCA_019916065.1 of Vitellaria paradoxa. Taxonomy (NCBI): domain Eukaryota; kingdom Viridiplantae; phylum Streptophyta; class Magnoliopsida; order Ericales; family Sapotaceae; genus Vitellaria; species Vitellaria paradoxa. The sequence continues at coordinate 35,975,813 of CM034243.1, forward strand.
AAAATCTGTCATAAGAAAACCATGGATAAGAGGTATCAAGTGAATCAGAGATGGATTGCAACCCAAGAAAATATAATTGATCAACCAAGGTATATTGCCTAAAATGGGAAATGATAAACTAGATAGAAACTAAAGAGACTCAAGCTAGTGACTCTGGGGGAGCATACCCAAGACTTTCTAGGGCATGTAAAAAGGTTTTAAAGACCTTTCTATGGATGGTTGGGAAGTGTGGGTGTTGGAATTAGAGAAGGGGACAGACACAAACATACCTAGAAACGTCCATGTTGCTTAACTGTTTCTCCTTTACCATCATCTTTCATAAACTAATATATTGAAGAATGCCGTGTCTATTAGTTTTAAACATTGAAACTTGTTGTTATCGCAAATTTTTAAAATGTGAGCTGTGTAGTATAGAAGAATTGATCAAAAAGTATAGTATACATTGCAATATATTTCTGAAATTATAGCATTGCCTGTTGTTAACTATATATTCGAGTTATGGATTATCTGCATTCCTTTGGCTGTCAAGGTTAAAGGATAATATTCATCAACAGAAAAACAAGTCTACACAGTAAGTTGATAAATTGGTTGATAAGAAAAGATAAATATCAGAAATTATGAATAGAACATAGAAAATTTACAATGGGAAGAAAATAGCATGCAAATTGAGGAATTACCTTGTTGGGAGAGCTGACATATCTTTATTATTGTTATGATTCAACAACTATTCAACAAAACAATAATACTTCAATGAACAAAAATAAATATGAGAAGTTATTAACAATAATGAAAACTATACATAATAACTAATACAGGTAAATTACATAGGCATCCTGGAAAGGATTTGAAGATATGACGTACCTCCAATACACATATCTGGGCAACATTATCCCGAAGTCCAAGCTTACTAAATTCAATGCATTCCTCATGCAGCAACTTGAATCTAATATAAATATTACTAAATTAATACTAACTAGAAATTTTATAAAATTAAATATAAGGGTAATATTAAATTGATGGGGATATTGTACATAAGATACAAGCTAGGTGGTTAAAATGGAAAAATGCATCGGGAATCATTTGTGACCACAAGGTACCCAATAAACTTAAAAGAAAGTTTTACTGAACTGCTATAAGACTAGCTATACTTTATGGAAGTGAGTGCTGGGCACCAAAAGGATAACAAGAGTAAAAAATTGGTGTAGCAGAATTGAGAATGTCGAGATGGATGAGTGGACACACAAGAAAAGATAAGATTCAGAATGATTATATTAGAGAGAAAGTTGGTGTTGTAGCTATTGAGGAGAAAATGACAGAAACCCGATTAAGGTGGTTTGGTCATGTGCAAAGAAGACTGCTAGAGTCTCTAGTGAGGAAAGTTGATCAAATGGTTTGTAGTCTAATAAGAAGAAGTAGAGGAAGACTTAAAAAACACTTAGAGAAGTTATCAGAAGAGACCTTATTATAAATGATTTACATCAAGATATGGTTTTTGATAAAACACAGTAGCGTTGTGTGATCCATGTAGCCGACTCTACCTAGTGGGATAAGGCTTTTGTTGTTGTTATTGTTGTAAATATAAGGGTAATATTATAGTATCGGGATGAATAGTCCTGGCAAAATCTGAAAATTCATAACCAAGTACAACTAAATAGTTCGATGATGTCAATAATACACTTGCTTCTCTGGGATTGTGTTGTAACACCACCCACACCCCCCTACCCCTAAAAAAAAATGGAGCTAGCAATAAATGCATTGGATATATTTCTTTATGCCACTAGGTTATCTAGGTAGAAAATTTTGGGATAACAAATAAAGACCATAGCCACAAATCAAAAGATCTAACAATTAATTTTGTCATGATTTGCAACAAACCATATGTCATTGGCTATTCAACTCAATAAAAAGCTTTAGTCCCAACTCATTGAGACTAGATACATGAATCAATTTTCTCCATTCATTCCTTTCAATGGATATGTTTTTCCGCGGGCTTATTTCAAATTAGGTCTCTTTTTTCACAATTATAGCATATGTAATTTTAGGTCTACTTTTTGTTCATTGTACATATATTTGAATCTAACCACTATTCCTTATTGGTGCCCCTCTAAATCTACGTTGAACATGACTAAACTATTACAAACAACTTTTTTTCAATTCTCTTTGATCGCTGTCATCGTAATTTTCTTTCGAATACATTCATTTTTTATTCTATTTTTTTTTTCTGTATTACTACATATCCATCTTAGTATCTTCATATCTATCACACTCACCTTATAAGAGTGTTACTTCTTAATGGCTTGACACTATGTACCATAAAGTATATTTATCTTTATAAATGCCATATGAAATTTTCCGTTTTAACTTAATAAATGTTCCACAATCGCATAAAACTCTCGAGACACTTCTCCATTTTAATCACCCACTTGAATCCTCTAGCTACCATCCTCTTCAATCCCTCCATCTACATGAATAATTTATCCAAGATACAAAAAATTATCACTTTTTTGGTACTTCTTAATCCTCAATATTCACCATACCCTCAATCGTAGTTTTAATTTCAATGAAATTACAATGCATATATTTTGTTTTAATCCTACTTACCCTAAAACCTTTGATCTCTAAATGTGCCTTCAAAGTTTTAATTTATGATTAACCTAGACAATGTTTTATGTATCAATATAATATCATCTACAAACAACAAACACTAGGAGACGTCATCTTGAATATGCTTGGTAAGCTTGTCCATAACCAAAAACTTTTATAAGGCCAGAAAGTGAATTCTTGTTGCAAACCAATTGTAATTGGAAAATCATTTGTATAACTGCATGTTGTTCTTACACTAGGAACTGGTCCATCATACATGTCCTTGATCACTTTAATATATTTTCGTAGTTATTCCTTTCATTTCCATCGTCTACCATAAAAAGATGGAGGAAATGATCATAAAGAACCTGGACAAATAATAACCGATGCAATATAACTAGAAATAAAAGCACCACAGGGATGGATGGAAGTAGTAAAAAGTTTTACTGTAATCCGATGGAAGTCATAGTTTTAATATCTAAATTGGTGGAAGGAATCAATATAGGAGACAAACTGTTTGGTACAAAATTTGGAGTGACAATATTATATAATGAAACAAGCAATCAACCATGTGAAGAAATTTGCAGGGAAAAATGTAATACAAAGTCAAAATTAACAGATAAATTAACCTATCTAAATTAGCAAGGGAAGCGCAAGTAACAAAATAGGAAATAATTTACCTCGAGGAACGCCAAAATATTGCACAGCCATCAACTGGATCCCCAGTTCGCATCTATGATTTTGCAAGGGAAAAAAAATAAATAAATAAGCCTTGGCTATAGATTTAGAATAAAACCTCACCTACCATGATGTTTGTTCAAAATTTGCAATTACCCTAGTGACATATTATCATGTTTCACAAATTATACATTAGGTTACTCAAATTCTGAGTCAAAAAAATTCACATCAAAACTTGAGGGGATCTAGACAAGAAGTCTAGCTTCATTTTCTTCTAACACAAAATAAAACATTATAGATAACTGGAAGAAGACCACCCTGAGCTGCCTTTGCTCGCAGCAACTTCCTGAAAATGTACAAATATTATATATTTATATATGTATAATCTATCAAAACAAACCTTCCAAATGCCACAATATCTTCGAAGCTTTAACTCCTCTTCTAAATCCTGAAATCTATCAACTTCCTGAAAATGGCATAAGAAGAAGCACAAGTACCATTACTTTTTTTTTTTTGACAATTAACAAGTACCATTACTTTCAAACAACAATAAGCACGATGATAAATTACCAAAAGTAAATGATAGTACAACCATTATATCAGAAGAAAAATAAAAATACATAAGAGCGGCAGCTGAGAAATGAAGGAAATGAAATAAAAATACAGTAAAGACAGATGGTGGCATGGCAAAAAGAAAATAATAATAACCAACAAGATAGAAAGAAAGCTCATTTCTAAATTTAAAATTATATTCAAACATTGAAGAGAGAGAGAGAGAGAAGGAAAAGTTCCAGATATTTTATATTAGCATGTCTAAGTCCACAACATATTTACATCAGTAGATACTTATAAATTGACCTCAATAATTACCTTAAGTCCTATAAAAACCCTTAATGTTGACAGGCTCAGAAGCCACCACAGAATTAAATCAAAACTGTTGACTTACCAAGGATATTACTAGAAACTTAAACATCTCTGTAATAAAAAACACTTTATCTTAGACGTTATTGTTATTGTGTTGCTAAGAAATATAAAAAACAATTTATCTTTGTTGTAATCAATAATCTATGTTATTCTCTTGCTAAGAACTCTTTCTATGTCTTAGACATCTTTAACAAAACACTTCCATTTGGGAATCATACATTTCAAGTGGAAATTGACTTTACCAGTAACTCGTATATATTATTAAAATGTTCTGATATATAATAGTTATTTATTTTCAAAACATTATTAATCAAGAAAATACAACAACGTAAATATTCATAAATTAAGTGCACTACTATTAAATTGCTATGATAAATTAAAGTGATTTATTTCACTATTATTAAAATGTTATTGTTAGAATATTCTATATTAGGTTATTGATATATTATTTATATATATTACCTATATTAGACTATTCTATATTTTAATATTTAGTAAATAGTTAGTTTTATTTTAGTATGTAGATCATTATCATACATACCTCTTACTATAAGCCTATTTAAAAGCCAAACTACCAGCCGTCCTTTGAGGGCACACCTATTTGTATTGGCCGGATCTAAACCCCCAAGCTCCAATTGAACAGAATCATATATATGACAAGATATAGACCTTACATTTTCTCTCTCCAGTTTTATTTTTTGTCTTATATTTTTTTATTTTAATATAGTATCAGAGCCAGATTCTGTATTTTTTTTATTTCTCTGGTGTAGCATCATTCCGCTGCACTATTTTTTACCACCACAATATATTTAAACAATTCTTACATCCTCTATTTCAACATGGTATCAGAAAGTTTTGCGTTGTTTTCTTTTGGTATTTTTTTTTTTCTTTTTAAAGCTTTACTCTGTTATAACACGACCACAACCACCTAAGAATTTTTTTTCTTCCGCAGTCTGAACAACTTCTTAGAGTTTTTTAATCCTTCTTATTTTGATTATGACCTCTGTTTCATCGTATTTTACCATCTCAGTACATTTTTTTTTTTAATTTAGGATGACCTATCAACGTTATAGCATTGATCCTGTTCACAACACTGTTTTTGATGGAATTAACTATAATACACTAACAAATATTAACTCTGAACAATGAGGTGCTTCTGTTTTTTTCCGACATTTCTTAGTTTTGTCTTTCTTGTCTTATCCTCGTACACGATATATTCTGTTTAGTTATTTTTTAATCTCCAATGCGAAAAATAATTATACCAGCAGTAGCAAAATTTCTTCAGGAACTTACCATCAAAACTTTGTCGGCATCAGCAAGCACACAATTCCAGATTCTTCACTCACAGCTTATTTTGCTATCCAGTTCAACTGATTTTGGAATTCTCTTATTTCCAAACTCAAGTTGGTTTACTACCTTGAGGTTGAGAGAGAGTGTTAGAATATTATATATTAGATTATGATATATTATTGATATATATTAGCTATATTAGAATATTCTATATTTTAGTATTTAGTAAGTAGTTAGTTTTATTTTGGTATGTAAATTATTACTATACATACCTCTTATTATAAGCCTATTTAAAGGTCTCTTCTTTACCTTTATAATATATATGACAAGATGCAGACCTTACATTTTCTCTCTCTAATTCTATTTCTTGTCTTTTATTTTTATTTTTATTTTAACAGTTATGACGTACAAAAGTGATTTATTTTCAAAACATAATTAATGAAGAAAATATAACAATGTAAATACTCATGAAACTAAGTTTGCTTGATGTCTGACATGAATCTTTGCTCATTCTCTTTTCATAAAAGCTTGAAGTTATTGGTTATTGTCCCAAAATTTGTTATTAGTTCATTATTTTCACAAGTTTTTCTAATGAAAATATAACATAGGCACATTGTTTTTGGATCGTCAAATTTAGCATACTGAAACGTAAGTGTTCTGCATTCCAAAATGCATGTATCAAAACGTGAATCACAAAGGTGATAATTTCTAGTAACCATGGTCATGCCAAGGTCTTTGCAGCATGCTGGAGTGCTAGTAAAGGTTCAACTAGAAGGGCAGTGAAGAAAGCACAGAACCTCCTCTATTGTGTCATATATAACACAATTAGAATATTTCTTAGGCTGTGCAAGGCTTGAACATTGCTCCATTCTTTGGTAGTAGAATTTATGGGCCATGAACAATAATCTATGATAATTATCATACTCTTTCTTGTATACTCTGCATATTGGTGGATTTTTCACTTGTTTTTGGTCTAGTTTTGGTGCATTGCTCTACTTATCAACCAAAAAGTTATAATACTAATACGAGAGAAAAGACAAATAAGATCCAAAAGAAAGGGTGTCCAAAAAATATGTTATAAACGTATGTAACCTGAAAGCACAATATGTCAGCTGACCATAGTCCAAGCTCAAAAATAATACTCCTCTTGCGCCATTCCCACTCCAGCATGTGGCGAGGTATATGAAAATAAAGTTTGCTTCGATGATTAATAGCCAGGTAGTCAGCAAGTATGTTGTATGAAAGAATTGTAAACCGCTCTGCAAATTATAGCACCAATCTTAGGCAAGGTTTACAGATAGGAGATCAACTAATACATTAGGAGGATTTTAACAATAAGCTCAATGAACAGGAATTTTAATCTAATAAGTAACAAGTAATCCGTGTACTAGAAGACCAGATTTTAACTTCCACAGTAGTTGGCACACACATGAATCAACTCTCTTCAAAATCAATTCTATTATCCCACTCCTTCCACATGTTTATCGAAATCCATGGGTATATATTGGCTTCTACCCCACTCAGTACTCTATTATAGGTCTGCCCAAACTCAACCTACCTTTTTCTGCAAACATTGCACAACAACAAAAGATGGGATTTTGGTGCCTATTTTGGTTAACAATTTGGGATTACTTATCTTACATACAACACCCGTGCAGTACAAGTACTAGTTTTTTCTTTTTTTTTTTTTTTGTTTAAATACTCAAAACAGACAAAATTTGCTTCCAACGGGGTGAAAAGAGTAAACAACAATAGGGTAACAATCCCAAATAACGATGTCAGCACATGGCAGAGACGAGATTACCGCAGTCAGGAGGCGGTCCTGGTTTAGCAAACTCCCAATTCCGGTAATCAGGTGGCTTCTCGGTCCGCGGACGAAACCGCTGTGGCGGACGGAACTGCTGATTTTGGTTGAAAGGCGGTGGAGGACTTAACGGCTGTCCGGGATTGAAAGGCGGCGGAGCATGGAAAGGAGGTGGATGGTTCAAGGATGGTGAAGGATTGAAGGGGGGCTGGGGTCGAGGACGAAATGAGTTGTGATTGGCAAAATTCGGTCTTTCCACAGGCCGGAATCTTCGATTTGAGTCTCGGACTGAGCGGAAGTGCGAGTCTCCGGTCACAATCTGTCCTCTATCCTCGATGCCGGCAGCGGCAGAAGACCGGTAGGAGAATCCTCTACGCCATTGATTCCGACCGCCTCTGTACTGTAACGGCAAGCACAAATTATCAGATTGTCAGTTCACACACATACAAATTCAAACACACACACACACATATATTTGCATATTTTTACGTGTGGATAGAAACGTACAGGAGGGCGGGAAGACATGGTGGCGGCTTCGGGGGATCCGGCTGCAGCGGCCAGAAATTGCAGCGAAGAAGGAGAAGAAGTTCGATTCATTGAGTATAGAGCACCCTTTTGATTGTGCTGCTTCTGCTCTTCACGTTTCACCACTTTTTTATTTTGATAAACGACGTCGTCCTTATCTATTTCCAAACAAGAAAATACAACTTGTGACAACTCAACCAAATCTTTTTACTTTGGTACAAATAAGGGGGTGTTTGGCAACTCAAAATTTAGTAAAAAAATACCAAAAGTTAGTTTTTGTATGTTTGGTAAAATCATAAATTTTGCCACTTTTTTGATTTGCTACAATAAAAAGTACCACTCCATCATTACATCTTTTTTAATTTGTTACAGTAAAAAACATACTAAACACCCAAAAATTATAACTTTTTTGCTTTGTTACAGTAAAAAATTTACTAAATACCCAAAAGTTACTAAAAAAATACTAAAAATTTCACTTGGTTCAACAAAACACACAAAAAAGTACAAAAAAAAAAACACCAAAAAACTATCAAAACTTAAGTTTTTTTTTTAACTTCCAAACACCCTCTTAAATTTCTCTTTTTTTATTCATTTTTAGATTACTTTTGGTAAACTAAAAAATATATATGTTTTTATAATTATTTTTCCAGTGTTTCCACGTGCCATTATTAGCAAAAATCATGTATTTAATAAAAATTTATAAAATTTAAAGAAAGGTTACAAAAAAATTTAAGAAAATTGAAGAAATTTTGAAAAAAAATAAAAAACTTGTCGGTGATTCAACTCTTTTACATTTTATTTGTTTTACTCTTTTTAAATCTTAACCATCTATTTTATTTAATGACTAAAAATATAATTTTTTTGTGAATTCCGTTTTATTAGCTTACTGGGCTCTTTTGTTAGTCTTACTGGATTTTTTTTTCTTTAACAAAATTTATAACATATCAATTTTTTATAGGTTTAATCCTTTTTATATTAACGCTAGTTATGTGTAAGATGTGAGTATACATATTATGTGTGTGATTTTAATTTTTTTGTGTAAATGTATATATATTAATTTTAAATAAATTATCAAACAACTTTAAAATAAAAATATTGAAACCCTTGTAAAATATTAGATAATTTAAATTCCATTTAAGTAAATAATTTGTAATTAAATAACACTTAATAAGGATAAACAACTATAAAGGCATTGGATAGTTAAAAATGGCATTTAAAGAATATTAAAAATATACAAAATTAAATTTACTTATTTAAGTGATAGTTACTAAAATTTTCTTTTATTTATATGAAAAATAATAGTTGTTGTGGGAAGTTAAAGGATATTAGTGAAATAAGGCCAAAAAAAAAAAAGATTTACTAAAATTAAAACTTCATTGATTTTAAAATTTTACCAAATACTCCTAATATTTTCTTTAAATAGGTCCGTTTAGTGTAATAAAAATTATTGAAAAAAGTCTAAAAATTTTTTAAAATATTTGAAAATTTTCTAAAATTTTTTAATATATTTTGTACTTCTCGTATTTTGTGAAACAGTTATAAATTTATATATATTTACATAGTTCAAAAACTTTTTAAAAAATCCAATAAATTTTTTTACAAATCCCAATAACATTTCATAAATCTCAATAACCTTTTTACCTTTTTACGAATTCCAAAAAATTTTCATATCTTACAATAAATTTTGATATAAAATCATTCTGATGGATCCAAAAAATTATTTATACAGTCTTTTTTTAAAAAATTAATGTAAAAGTTAAAAAATTTTATTATTCATTTTAAAAAAAATAATTTGATGATTACATACCAAATGTTAAAATACTACCAAATCACATTTTTCCTCAATTTTCGCTTCACCAAATCCCCCATAATAGTATTGATACATAGATTTTTCCTCAATTTTCGCTGCACCAAATCCCCCCATAATAGTATTGATACATGAGCAAGCAATGAACACGAGTAACACAGTGGCATTCTTTCACAATATTAGGCAAGGTCAAATAGCTCTCTCGCTCTCTCTCTCTCTCTCTCTCATAAGTAGAAACTCATAAATATCATCTTCACTGGGCAACTTATAATTTACAGAAGAATAGGGGATGCCTCGAGTGGATGTACGTGAAATCCATCTTTCGCGGATTTGGAAAAGTGCTGTAATACAATTGGCATAGAAATTGAAACCTCGCTTCACACACCTAATGAATGGGCCGTTTAAGTCTCAATCACCACCGCTAATGGAGCATTGAGCTTGGTTAGCGAGGAAGAAAGCAAGAGGGTGTTGCTGAATTTCAGACTTTATGACCAGGATAATTGAAATTATGCGCTGAATACCGAGGAAGATTAATTATTCTTTATGTTTATATTAATTTGAAAGACCATATATAACAGTTAAAATAGCACGTGTTAACTAATAATAAAAATTTTCTTTGATTGGTTATAATTTTTTAAAAATCTCTAAAAATTATTTACTTTTTATCTTTACAAATTACGAATTTATAATTTATCTCATTATAAATACAAAATTGTCAAAAATAAATAAAAAAGTTAATAAAATGAAATTCATAAAAAAAAATTATATTTTTAACTACGAAACGGACAGTTAAAATTTAAAAGAAAAAATAAAATAAAAAATAGAGTTCCCGGGTCCACGTGTTACAGGTTTTCATTTAAATGTCGTGGTCAACTTATCTCATGGTTAAAACTTCTTCTTTGTGGTCCATCCAACGGTTGAGATCGACAGATTAATCAAGGGCTCCCCCGTCATCAAACGCCTCTCTAGAATCTGGATCGTCTAACCGTCCATAACCAAACCAAAGGTGAGAGAAAGAGAGAGAGAGAGTTCAGCGAGAATACCATGTCATTTTGCTCCTTGTCATCTCCCCGTTCGCTGTCTCTCTTCCCCAAACCCTTTAATGGCCACAGACCCGCTAGGTCTCGCTTCAAAGCTTCTGCTGAAGTGCCAGACTTCCTCTCTGCAGACTGGTTCGCCATTTCTCGCTTCAGAGCTTCAAATCAAATGATTTTATTTTTGTTAGTTTTTGGATTAATAATGTTTTCTTTCTTGTTCATGTGTTGTTAGCTTTAGTCTTTATCCAGTCCAAACTAGATTCGTTTATGCAAACAATAGATACCAAATCACTCTGCTGTACTAATTAGGATTGTTTTAGCATCGCAGGCTTGAATCTCGCAGGCAGAGACCTTTTGGTCCGAGGCTAAACGTAACTTTCTCATCTGAAAGACATCAATTACGAGAGATTTCTACTGTTCACTTCTTTCATTTCAATCTACATTAATATCTTGTTATAGTTTAGTGCAGAAGAAGCTGTCAGGTGCCAGCTTGATGCGTTGATGTTCAATGACCAACCCTACGAAGATTATGGAATTGAAGTCATGTACAGGGTAATTTGTAATGGCAAACCCTATTACTTAGATTTAATTGGTTTTAAATTACGTGAACTGTGCTGAAAAACTTCTCTCTCTTCCCATGATAGTTTGCTGGATTTGATCCTTTTGTAAGATCTACCTATTTTGGGCGATTCTTTGATCTGGGGCAGGTCAGTCAATATTAAATTTTTGACGATCATGGCCAGTATATTTCATTTCTCGTTGTTCGCCAAATCATTATCGAGCATTTGGTTGGAAAAAAAAACTAGAAGTGCTGCCTCCCCTCCCCCCCTCCCGGGGGCCCCAAAAAAAAAAAAAAAAAAAAACAGTGTGTGGTGGAAGCACACACTGTGTGTAATTTCTTCTCTTTTTTATTCTCGCTTGATGCACAATGTGATTTTTCTTCTTGAATTTTCTGAAATCCTTCTTCCCTCTTTCTATCTTCTTTTTAAATCAACTTATGCATATTGAATTTGAAAAACAAATAAAATAAAATAAAATAAAAACTAATAAAACGGGAATTTATGAGAAAAATTGGGGGAGTTGAGGAGCATCTGTAAAAATGATATTGTGACACGGTCTTGCAAAAAGGGTGATATCAAAAAGTGATCTCCCTAAGAATAGAGTGGCAGTTACTTGAATTGGACAGGTGATAGGCTAGAAAGAAGGGTATTTTGGTAAGTAAAAAATGAGTCAGCTGTAAAGAAAGGAGACGCCAAAAGGTGTTCTCCCTTTATATATTAGTATAGATATAGATACAAATCTGTGTACGTTAATGTATTCTCTTGGTTGGGCTTCTCTTCTATGCTTGCAGTTTGACAAGTTCAGGTGGATTTTCCACCATTCAACCTATCGAGTGTTACTTGGCCATAGAGAACGGAAGATATTGAGCAGTTTGCATGTGAAGGAGGTTAATAATACTTACGATTTGAATGAAGATCTTTTTGTGGTTTATATACTAGAATTAGAATAATATTTACGTTTTTTTCTTATTGACAATGCGTTTGTTTAAAATGTGAAACAGAATGGTTACAAGCAGCGGGTTTGGATACGGGGAGCTCGCCGTGAGGAGGAAGAAATATTTCAATTTACCATGGTTCAGGTTTGCTCGTTGCTTTTATTTGTACATGATAATCATCTGCATAATGAATAACTATTGATTTTTTTTTTTTTATAATAGTTTTTTCGCTTGTGGAACCTACAGTTTATACAGGATAGAAGCTGGTAGTGTTGTTAGATTACTTGAACCTCCTGACTTGATAATTCTTCCTAGTAGTAATAAGTGCCCTTTTTCCTTTTTTGGATAAATTAGGTGAACAATTGACTTTGTGAATGTACAAATAGTAAGTCATTGCCAATCAAGGGCAGACCCACATTAGGTTATTTGGGGTCTGTTTTGTATAAATAAATGTAAAGATGATAGATATAGATTGGATATGAAAAGAAATATTATTTTGAGAACTGTTCTCATTGGGTGAGTTGGGTTTTCTCTCAAATAAAACTCATTTTGTTTCATTTTCTCTTTTATCTTCCAAATGTCAAAATGAGGGGTTATAACAAATTAGGATTGTTCCCCCCTCCAGGGGAAAGAAAAAAAAGGCCCATCAGTGACTGCAAACTTGTAGTAGATTATATGCATTCTTGTCAATTTGTATGGAAAACTTCTGGTACTAGTAAGTGTCTAGATCTAATAACTGATTGGTGATTGCTGGTAGTTTCTGAACTGCCTACTCAAGAGTGTAAATATTACTAATTATAATGTATGGTTTTGATGTGAATAAATAGACATCTAACAATCATAATCTAATGGTTAATAGTTGGAAGGTATGATGATCTAATATTCTCTGGAGATGGTGGGACAAGCCCTTTTTTTTTTTCCCCTTCATGTAGTTCTTTCCTGTTTATGCACATTAATGAGTTCTGAATTGACTCTGAATTCAAAATTGGCAGAGGATTGGTGGTTCATGGGACGGCTATTGGTTGACGGAGTCTTTACTTCATGATGGTGATAGTTTTGCTGGTGGACCTCCATGAAGCACTGATCCCATCTCTTTCAAGCAAATGATAATACTTCTGTACGTATGTAGTAAAACCATAGATATAATAGTACTCGTCGTCATCTAGGACTTACCAAAAAAAAAGTCATCGTCCAGGAGATGAGAAGATTTAGAAGCGATCTTGCCAGCTCTAGTGCACCTAATACCATATGAGCTACATTGTTGAGTATGGTCAGTACATAGATGGGTGGAGCCAGCTTTGTATCGTGGAGTTTATAAAAAATGAGTCTAGTGGACATGTAAATACAAACTTTGTATATTAAGATCTTGAACCAGGAGCTATGCATACATATATTTCTTATATATATCTCTTCTTCTCATGTGCCGTTTGATAGTATGTGCATTTGCGTAAAAGCTTCTTTCTTTTCTCGTTATTGAATGTTCTCTTGTGCAAGTTTCTGATGATTCGGAAAATGCTATTGGCTGTTATTCTATTTATATTGTTCGGGTTGGCAAAATTATTTGTCCTTGATGACTGCTCGCATTATTTGTTCCATTTAGGGAGGGTATGAAGATACCATTCGTAAGAACAGGAATTGGTATATGAATTTTGAAGATTCTCTAGGTGGAATGTAATTCCCAGCACCTTTTGTGTAGGCGAGGGTGGTGATAGGGAAAGAATTTCATTTCTTAATGTAGATAGGAATAGGTATTGCCAAATGGGGATGGAAAAATAGATTCCTTCCTGAATTCACCCCGTTGGCATTCTTATGTACATGTACATAGCTTTGTGCATTGGTTGCTGAGGTCCTGTGACTGGATATTATTAATGTTTGTTTTTGCGACAACTACCTTGATTTTTTCCCTTCAATGTGTTTCTTTCAGAGAGAATTCTAACAAAATAGGACCTCAGTGGAACCAGAATTGCGTTGAGGTCTCATTTTTGTCATTCACGGGTCTTTGGTTCCAAATTCAGGCTCTGCTCCTTGGATGTTTTGATTTCTATTCATTCAATTTTCTTCCTGTTGCTTCATTGAGAATTCCAGGAAAATCTTTGCAATGTATGTAAATTGAGAGGTGAAAAACTTTATAACTGTAAAACTAGAATTTTTATTTGTTCTTAAAAAAAAAAAAAAAAAAAAAAACTAGAATTTTATTTTCATTTTTTTAAGTAAAAAATGATAAAAATGATGTATAACATTTTGTGAGACTTCCATTTAAAAAAAATAAATAAAAATAAACTCTTACAAGTATATTTCAATTATAAAACAGTCACATGGTTGTATTTGTATTTATTTATTTATTTTGAAAAGTTTTCTGGTACAATAATATATTTTTAAAATTATTAAAGCTGCCACAGAATAATTATTAGCTCCAGTCTCCAAGTTTAGCATTGAAGTTCTATGTAATTAGCCTTGATAATAATTTCTAGACTAAGTAAGCACTTTGGGACAAAACAGCGGAACGATAACAAATAAAATTTTCTTTAATTGGTGCTTGAACACACAATAAGTGTGCGTTTGGCACACTAACAATTTCTATAAAACAAAATAAATTTCTAACAACCTCTATATCATTCATATTTTTACCATTATTAATTTAAAAAAATTTTAATATTTCGTTAAAAAAACAAAAAAAACTGGAAGGAGAATAACCGAATACGTAATTTTTTTTTACAATCATATTCTTCGTATCGAAAGTTTCCAAACGAGTACCATTGTCGCTATTTTATGTGAATTTTTTTGAATCCGTGAGAATAGATTTGAAAAACTGTTCTTACGGTTTGCTACTATTCAAAAAAAAAAGGGTCAAAATTAACCCTAAATTACATTTTATCTCAATTTATCTTGTTTTTTACTACACCAAACGCAGCCTAAGTTGACAAACATTGATACAATTTAAGACAATTTCAGGAAACTAAGCAAATTCAGCAGACATAATTGATAGGCTTAAATTACACTTAATACCTCTTGACTTTATACTGAATCTCACATTAGTCCCTCTACTTTCAATTGTAAGAGTCAATCCTTACACTTATAGTCAAGTTTCATTTCAGTCCTGTTAAATTTATTGATAAAAATGCCATGTGTCAATCACATATGAAAAACACGACATTTTTTGTCACATTTTCTTGATCACTGTTCATAGAAGGGACAAAATGAAACTTAGTTCACAAGGCCTAAACTGATGTAATTGAAAGTATATGAAATAAAATGAGATGATATAATATGTAAGTGCAAAGTGAAATCTACCTTACTTGATAAGCAATCTGATAAAACCATTTGTCAAGTGAAACAAACAATTGGTTTCCTTCCAAGTCTGCCCAAAACTGAACAATCTATATTCTGTATTTTCTTACACACAAAATCCGTTCTAATTGGCCCTTTAAAACAAAATACAAGAATTCAAAAACAGTTCTTGGAGAAAAGAACAGAACAATAAAGGGAAGCAACTCCTCGGAAGCACAAGAGAATGAAAATGGTCATTAATTCAGCCCACTTCCACATGTCAGCACATGCAAGTTAAACTCAAGTGTCTAAATATCAGACTTCCCAAGTTTTAACCGATGCAAGATGAAGTTCAACACAAAAAGAGATAACCAAGGAGAGGACCTGCACTGGCAACCAACCTCGAATTCTCATTTCTTTGCTTGAGGTTGACTGATCAACTTGGTAACAACATAGCAGTCTGGCGGGGTAATATTTATGTAGTAATTTTGGATGGTATCTGTGATTTCAAACCCGAATTTCTTATAAAAGTTGATGGCATCTTCGTTGTTTGTCTGCACGTGCAAGTAAATCTCGCCAATGTTCTGCTTGGAGCAAAGATCAAGGGCATGATTTAAAAGCTTTGTACCTGCACCAAATCCAAAATTTGTATTAAATCTAAATCAGCAGCAGTTTTCTTCTTCAGCTTCATCCAATTCATTATCTGTTGTTTCTGGGGATTCTTGTTGCTTAGACCAGAATTAAGAATAGCTAAATTAGAATTGATTTTCAGCATTTTTTGGCATTAGTGCTTTGATAAGGTTTCACTCTTAACAACCAGTCTCTCTCTCTCTCTTTTTTTTTTTTTTGGGATAAGTAAGATAACCTGTGTTTGTTTGACAAATTTATAATAATAATTTCAGGATAACATTGCTAGGTGATTCGAATTTTACTCTTCTGCTTGGTCATTGCAAAAACCAAAAGTTGAAGGGAAATGGCAACAGGGTCATAACACGAACAAAAATTAATGTCAGCTCTCTAGGACAAATCACTTGCATATTTGCAGGAGGCATGTGGAGATAATTCATTAACACGGTACTCGTTCATGTGAATACCTAAAAAGTTTTTGCAATTTGAAATACGGAGATTTGAAGGCAGTTCTTTAAGGTTTCCAAAACAGTTCCTGTACGAGAGACAAAGCATGAGGGGAAAAAAACAGGTCACTCACCAATACCTAGCCCACGATATGGAGCCAAAACACCCAACGTCATAATGTATACACGGATGACCCCGTCTTCCTTCTTTTCAAGCCGACATGCAATTGCACCAACGCAAATGTCATTATAGTATGCTGAACAAAAGAAGAAAATAACAGAAGTTTTAGAAAAATTTCAGGATGTGGACAAACAGGATACGGACAAACATGTGAAACTCCAACAGAAAAAGGTGTTCAACAGATGAATCCTCAAACCCATAGGTGCAAACACAGCTTTACTTCTTAATGTTTGGAACTATGCTTCATTGAACTTGTTAATTCATCTACTTTTTCATTCTAGATATGTGCCCTTGCGAAAAAAACGACAAGTGAACACTGGCACAGAGTTTTAGCAGAAGGGTCACTGAATCACAAGGCTAAACAACATATCATGTATTGGGAAGCATCAGTATAGGGCAAACCATCATACACTCAGCATCGCATTACCAAAGGGCGCATACACTATTTCTGCATATTCTGCAAGTGCAGAGAAGTAGACAAGTCTTTTCTGAGAGCTCAACGTGCTCAATTGAAATGCTCCGGATACTCTCAATTGAAAAGACAAAAACAACATTATACTAGACTGATGGTAAGTAGACAGGTTAGTAAGTATCTCATCTTAAACTGCAGGGATGTGGACTGTATACAATGCCATTCTCAAAAATTAAAGTTCAGTGATTCTTTTTTACCGCATACAATGCCATTCTCAAAAATTAAAGTTCAGGGATTCTTTTTTTTCCTTTTTTTTTTGGTAAGTATTCAGGGATTCTTCCAATTTTTCAGATTCAGAGGATTGTTCTAGAGAATATTAGCAATAAACAGAGAATTAAGAAAACATTCAGTCTAGAATATTAGCAATAAACGGATAATTCAGAAAATATTCAGGTAATAAAAGAATCTTGGGATGTTCACACAGAAATAAAATAATAAACACAGACACACACACGCACACAACAACCAAAAAAAACAAATAAATAAAAGGGAAAAATGGAAAAGGCCAGAAATAGGAAGCCATTTTAGCTTTTATTCATATGAGGATTAAGACAATTGATAAGTAATATCTGTTTTACTTTCATTTCATTAATCCAAATCCAATAACTAAGCAACTTAAGAGGACAAACATGAAAAAATTAAATATAGAAAAAAGGATAAGAATATTTGAAAACAAATACGAGAAAAACTTAAATATAGAAAAAAGGATAAGAATTTTTGAAATATTACACAGCTCCTTGAAAACCAAAAACATTAGCATGAATAATTGCTACTTGTTCCAATTAACAAACTAGACCTTTCGATAACCAACTTCCCGCTTTCTCAATCTTCCAAGAGCTATCCTCATCAGTGAAATTGTTGCTCAGATGCTATCAGTAATACCAAAATTAAGGTTACAAGTTCATTTTCAAAGGTCCCCTGGCTATACGAAAATTAAGGTCCAAGGTCAGAGGGACCATCTAGATTGTCCATTTGTCTGAATAACATGAACATTTGATGGCTACTGATTGTTAATCCAGACCATCCATTCAAATGATTGAAATTTGGTTTCCTAATCCTATGTATAAAAGTCTTGTCTTCCTCAGACAGGTTCAGTTCTTTCTCGCTCTTCTCTTCTCTTTCTACTTCATCTTCATCTGAAGCACTCTCATCTCTGGTTCTGCTTTCTCCGGATTCTACGCAAGTGGATTCTGCTCCAGGGTAGTCATTATTGAGTTGTTATGCTTCTTCTCAGCTCTAGCGTCACTACTTGCTATATTGGTGTTGCTTTCTTCTAAGCTTGTGATTATGATTATTTTAGCTTCATAACCATACTTCTGATTCCTAGGTTTGTAACAAATACCCAACTCTCAAAACATAAGTAACCATCAATTGAAGTACACTAGGAGCAACTACCACACCTGACTCATTTTGATGAGGTCCTAAACATATTCCTACTTCTTTTATTAGCATGCTCTGCATCAGTTAAATGAATCCTTTGGCTAAGAATGCACTATGCCTCTAGCTGTCTAAAATAACAGACTAAATATTGTATAATCCATGACTAATAAGCCTACCTCAATAATAAATTCATTTCCTTCTAAAAGTGGTGCAGTCCTTAGTTGATCTTAGATTATTAGCCAAATGAATCCTTAGATTATCTTTCTTTTATCTACCTTGCTTAGATTATTATTAGTGGGAAGCATCAGTGTGCAATAGTGTCTAGTTATACAAACACAGACATAAGCAACATATCATGGCATTATTTGATATTCACTATCACCAAAATGTAGCCATCTGAGACCAATAATCTCAAGATATGTAGATTGGCTATGAATTATGATAATAAGCTTGTGATATAGAATGATGACCATTATCTACAAGAATGGCTCCTCTGATTGATAGAGTAATGGAAAATAAAATCTATCACACAAAAGATATTTTATTTCAAAGAGGCCAACTCTTGCCTTCATCATAATGTGCAACATGCAGTAACATTCAACAATTTCTTATATGGATGAATTTGAAAATATGAAAGATGAGCCCCCCCTCCCCCCAACAAAAAAACACTTGGCAACTGGCCATATAAATTACAATGCCACCATGGGAACTCAACCACGTTAGTGCTTAAAAAAAAAAAAAAAAAGCAAACTCCAAGGGGATTAAAAAACATTCTAAAAGAGTGCAAAATCAGAATATCCAGTCAATTCAGAGTGAAAATATAAAAAAATTGTTTCATAAGCTTTCTGATGTAAAGATATCATCGCATATTTAATATATCAATGAGAAGAAACAAAAACAGAAACACATAAAACAAACAAAATAAGTAGAATTAAAATCCATTACCTATCAATTGGCCAGGTTAAAATCATTACAACAAATAAATAGAACCAAAACATGCAACACTAGGCATCAACAAGCCAAATCGAAAAGATCAACCAAACCAATTCATATGAATTCTACAATGAGGTGAAGTATTAATAATCCCATAGCAAAAAAATAAAAATAAAAATCCTTCCAAGCCATTGGAACAAAAAATCAGAAACCCTTGGGTGGCATTTGGTTTGCATTTCTATTTTCTATTTTATGTTTTTGTTTTCTATTTTCTGTTTTATATGTTTTATGTTTTGAAAGTCTCAAAACAAAGAAAATAGAAAAACGCATCGGGTTTGATATTTTCTATTTTTTGTGTTTTGAGATTTTACTTATTTTGGGTTAAAACCGCTCAAAATGACTTTTTGTCATTTTGCATTTCATGTGTAAATCTATTTTCAATTTTTTAAAATAAGTTTTGAAAACGGCAAATGTATTTTTACCTGTTTTTCTTATTTTCAAAAACAAAAATAGAAACCATGCCCAAAACAGGTATACAAAATGGCACCTCAGTTACCCACTTATGTCTCAGCTTCAATCATTTTCTAATAAAAAAGAACCCAAAATACATCCACAACAGAAGCTAAACCCATCCACGGAAACAATTACTTTGGTTGCAACAAGAAATACCAGTTAACAAAATACAATAAAAACCCAGAGCAGGAATGGCACATTGCTCGTGAATTTGACAATTTTCTTTATTTGAGCTATAAAACTATACCCCCGAAAAAATAAAAAAATAAAAAAAAACCAGAAAATAACAACTCCAACATCTCGAACCAAATATTAATGCAATAATTAGCGAATGCTCAAACCCGTATAACTCGAAAGAAGTTCCGTTAAAAAGTAGGCAAGCACAAGAAAAACCCAGGCTTTAGTATCGAACCTAGTTTAGTGAAATCACCGGAGGCGAGAGCATCGGCGTAGTATTTATCGTTGTAGCGAATCGGGAAGAGGACGGTGTTGAGCTTCTTCAGTTGCATCAAATTCTTGTGCCTCACGCCGTCCAATGAGATTGCGACTTCGCGGCCAGCCCCCATTTCAATTCGTCGTTGTCTAATCAGACCCAATCCAATTCTGCGTATATACGAACATCAATACAGTTATATATATACACACATATATATTCGTGTGTAGGGAGAAGAGAAATTATCAGTAGAGCTCACTGAGAAGACTGGATTCTGGAGAAAGAGCGCTATGGAATGCGGACGGAGCGGAGGAGGGGGAGGAGGGGGAGGAGAAGGCCGTCTGCCGGGGGGACAATCGTATGGACTAGCGGCGGCGAAATGTTGAGGAAGTAGTAACGGTGTCGTGTGATGATCTTTGCCGAATTTTACTTTTTTTTCATTATTTTATTTTTAACAATGCGGCTAAATTTAAAAAATTAAAATAAGATCTCATTGGAGTGACAAAAATACCGAAGAATGGTAAAAAATACTAAAAAAATTTAAAAAGTATTAACTTTTTATCTTATTATATAAATTATAAACTTATAATTTATGAACTCATTTTGGTTTGATTTGATTATGAACTCATAATTTATCTCATTTTATTTTATTTTTTGTCACTCTAAATGTACCCTAAATAGAGTCAAATTAACTTACGAAAATTTCTAAAAGCCTCCAAAAATAATTCACTTTTTATCTTACTACACGAATTACGAATTTATAACTTATTTCTGATTATTTTACTTTTTAACACTCTAAATACACCCTAAAATGAAAAAAAAAAAATTGTATAGGACCAAAAACAGCTTCATCCACCTACCAATTTACTATATTTGCCACATTTTTTTTTTGAGGGAGAAAGTAATTGAATTAATATTAAAAAGAGTAATTGTGTTGATTATTTTGTACTTAGGATTAATTTAATAAAAAATAAATTAAAATAAATAATTATTTTAATTTTATTACCTTATTTAATTTAAATATTTGAAATGAAAACAATTATTTTATTAGAATAGCTATTTCATGTTATTTTATATTTTCAATTTTATTTAAAGAATAATTATTTTATTTTAATAAATTACACTTTACACTTTTATACTTTTCATAAAATTTCACTTTTGAACTTAAATTTTTTATTTTAACAATTAGAAATTTATGCTTTTAATATATTATAATATGATCATTTCGTCAATATTTTTATATTTTTATTATTAAAATTTTGCTATTTTATGTCACCTACATAATTTTACAAAAATATTAAATCACTTAATTTTAAAATAATATTAAATTATATTAATCTTAAATTATTCTATACATGAGCCTATTGACACTTTATTAATTATTTCTTATAGTTCATTTTACTTTTTTATTAATTAAAATTACATGAGTGGCCATTTTACTTTCATTATATATTTTACGTTGATTATAATTTTATAAATACTATTATACAAAAATTTAGTTCAATACATATTTATAATGACATAAATACACCATTTTTAGAATATAAAGTAATTTTTTAAAATATTACACATAGAAGATTGTTCACTAATTTCAAATTTGTTTTTATAAGCTGACAAACAATTACTACTTAAATTTTTGAAAACTTTCCCTAAAAATTATATTTTTATATTTCTTGCACCAAACTAAATTTAAGGATATTTGTTTAGATGTGTAATTCAACCTTTAAAATATTTTAGTCGGAATTTTAAATTGTAATTTTTTTAGTTCAAATAATAATATAAAAATATTTTTTTTGTTAAAATATTCTATTCCAAATCTCAAATTTGTAATTTCGTTTATAAAATATATTTTATTTTCTTATACTGGATTATCATGTCATTTTAAATTAAATATAAAAATAAGTAAAAAAAATAATTTTATAATATCAGTTAATAAGATAATGTTTGTGCAAATCTATTGATATTTTTTCTATGTCGAATTTCCGATTTATGGTGGTAAAATCGCACAATATTCGCAACCCCCCAAAGCGGTTTGCCTGCCTTCTATCCCAAAGACTATTTTAGTCCATTCATCATCACACTTACAGTTCACCTCACAACTCCGTTCTATATATATATATATGTGCAAGTCGTTTGTATATAAATATATATATATATATTTCCATATAAGGAGAGAGTAGGAGAGAGAGAGAGAGAGAGAGAGAGATGAATGAAGGAGGGGGGAAGAAGGGGAAGGCAGTTGTGGTTGGAGGGAGCATAGCTGGGGTGTCGTGCGCACACGCGCTCATCGGAGCCGGGTGGGAAGTGGTGGTGGTCGAGAAATCAATCGCAGCCTCCACTGGAAGCCCAACTGGTGCTGGGCTCGCACTCGACTCCTTGGCTCAGAGACTCATCCACTCCTGGCTCCGAACAACCCACCTTCTCCAAAACGCCACCGTCCCTCTCACCATTGACCAGGTACCCCACCTTCTCTTTAATTTAATCTATTAGTTATTCCTTTTTTTTTTTTTAGTTTAAATAAATCCATAATCTTTTTTTTTATAATCTTTTACTATCTTTTTTTTTTTTTTTTTGGTTAGAGTAGGATTTTCTTTATGCCTATATTTTATTTGGCAATTTGATTGATGATATAGAGTTTGGATATATATATATATATATAAATGAAAATCAAAATATTTTGAGTGTTTTCTGGCTTTTTGCAGTCTGGCTATTAGTTTGGTAGAGGAGAAAAGAAACTGCAAATAATAACAAGGGAAAGTCATTTTACTTTTTCTTTTAATTTGTCTTATTTTTTTTCATCTTTGCTTTGGAAATCCCACGGACTGGAATTCTAATGAATTTGAAATGGTATACCCGAGCTCATGTATCCCAAGTAAAAATTAGGTCGATATTCGGACGTGGGGTTCTGATGAAATTGAAATGGATAGTGACATTTTCCCCCATAAATCTTATACACTAGGTGTGACAAAATGGGAGAGTGAAATCATCCTCGGTTATAGGTAAATTCCATTTAAATCCAATCAATGGGACCTGAATCCATCAACCCAGGCCAAGACTTTGCGAGGGTGTGTAAATTATCCTTATTGAGTTTAAACCCAATAGAATATCAGTTACTTTCCCCTCATTTTCTTTAAATTTTAACTTTTTGTTTGCCTATAGAATCAAGCAACAGATGTTGAGAAGAACACCAGCTGGACATTGACAAGAGATGAAAACTTCAACTGTAGGGCAGCACACTGGGCTGATCTCCACGGCCTTTTGTACAATGCACTGCCGCCCGATATTTTTCTGTGGGGTCACCTGTTCCTCTCTTTCTGCATTTCTAGCAACAAGACTTCTGTTAAAGTGAAGACTAAAATTCTTCAAACCGGTGAAATCATAGAATTAGTTGGTGATTTGCTTATTGCAGCAGATGGGTGTCTTTCTTCAATCCGCAAGAGTTTTCTTCCGGACCTCAAATTAAGGTTTGTAGCTTAAAATTGTGAAATTGAAAATCTTGGTCTAAAATGGTTGCTCTCATGGCAGTCTTATGTTATGGCAGTCTTATGTTATTATTTCATTAACTTGCTTAGGTACTCAGGTTATTGTGCATGGAGAGGAGTACTTGATTTTTCGAACAATGAGAACTCAGAGGCTATTATAGGCATCCGGAAGGCTTATCCTGATCTTGGCAAATGCTTGTACTTTGATCTAGGTTGCGGAACACATGCAGTGCTTTATGAGCTTTTGAACAAAAGGATGAATTGGATTTGGTACGTCAATCAACCTGAGCCGGAGCTTAAGGTAATTACTTTGTCATTTGTGAAACAATCTTAGAACAGGGAAAATAAAAAGGATGAGAATGAAAACAACTTCCTAAATTCACTTCAATGCCAATAGAAAACAAGTTTGGCATTCCTTATATATTGTCACTAGTTGCATTTTAAAAGTATGATGGTTTGGTTAAATCTAGCATACCAAAGAATGGCAACTGCACGGGGTTGTGGGAATTCTTACCGCCTGCTTGCAGAGAAGTTGTTTTCAAGGTTTGAGCCTGTGACTACCACAGGTTACAATGGAACAACTTTACCGTTGCCCAAGCCTTATCTAGCATATCAACCACGTAAAAATTATCTTTGTTCTCAATGCTCATGCTTTCTCTTATTATGATTCTTCATCAGACTGCACATTTGTAACAATGAATTTGACCTAAAAAGAGTGCAAGACATAACATAGTGTTACAACTTACCAAAAAAAAAAAACATAGTGTTACAGAGAGTGAGTAGCTAATTGACCAAATCCAATTCTAGATTAGGTTACTGGGGAATCAAGACGTTGAACGAATTCAAGAACAAATGAACACAAACTTCTTATGCTTTATCCACAGTTTTCTTTCCTTGTCAAACCAATTTGAGCTGACTGGTGGGAATGGTGAACCCAGGGGAATTCAGTGACCATGAAAGTAAGCAGCAACATGATTGAGAAGATGCATGAGGGAGCAGAGAAAGTCTGGATTCCAGAGCTGGTTAAACTCATGAAAGAAACAAAGGAACCTTTTGTAAATGTAATTTACGATTGTGACCCTTTACAACAGATATTCTGGGACAGTGTGGTATTAGTTGGAGACGCTGCTCATCCAACAACTCCTCATGGCGTTAGAAGCACAAACATGTCAATATTAGATGCAGCAGTTTTAGGGAAGTGCCTTGAGAAATGGGGAGCCAAAAACTTGCAATCAGCGCTCGAACAGTATCAATCTATTCGACTTCCTGTGACGTCAAAGCAAGTTCTACATTCACGACGAATGGGTCGCATCAAACAGGGTTTGATTCTTCCTGACCGCAAGCCCTTTGATCCAAAGACAGCGAGCCTGGAGGAATGCGAAGAGCTTCAGCAGAAAAACATGCCTTTCTTTGATAATGTTCCTTCGATCATCGACTAGACATTATGCTCCATTTAATTTGGAGAACAGGTAAATTAATGGATCACTTATTTTGGGACACTGTTCTTGTACTATTTATCATCTGCAGATTTGGCTGGTGACATCAATAATCAGGATGAAGTTGTATTCCCACACTCGTTTATTCATGTATTGCTTCTTGTATTTTGTATAGATTCATGTAATATATATATATATATAGGATGTGAAGGCTTTGCTTGAGAGAACTATGGCATTATATTATGGAATAAACTATACAATTTGGGTTTCTGGAGGTTCTTCTTACTTGAAATTTGGATGAATTGTTCTGCGCATCCTTTTGAAACGACTCTTTTCTTCCATTCT
Organism: Vitellaria paradoxa; assembly: GCA_019916065.1. Taxonomy (NCBI): domain Eukaryota; kingdom Viridiplantae; phylum Streptophyta; class Magnoliopsida; order Ericales; family Sapotaceae; genus Vitellaria; species Vitellaria paradoxa. The sequence continues at coordinate 36,001,471 of CM034243.1, forward strand.
TGTTTAGGTATCCTTCAATTTAGGTTTTATTTGGTTTGGAGGGAAGAGAAAGAGAAAAGAATGAGAGAATAAAAATGGAGAGAAAATGAATGACAAATGAAGAGAAAATAAGTAGATTTGTTTTTATAATTTTCTCCTTTCATTCTCACCAAACTCAACAATCAAACAAGATTCCTTCCTACCAAACCAAACCAAACCAAATTAACCGAACCAAACTAAGCAGAGGGTTGATCTTTTTCTGAAGGAAATAAAAACTCGAGATCAAGACTGGTGATTGTTCTTTTATGGTGATAGTAACAAAGAGCCATTGCTGCCATGGCTGTAGAGTGGCTCAGTCCTAGGCTGACTCAGTTGATTTTGATTTTGGTTAAAGAAACCGGTCAGCTTTCTGGCAACTAGTAGGAAAATTAGAGGATGCATGAGAGACCTGAAAATCAGTTGAATTGGTTGAGTTCCAAGAGTTTAGCCTAGTTTTGGATTTAAAAATTGACGACGGCTCTCTCGAGCAGTAGTTTTGTATTTATCATGTTTATTAATACTCCCAACCTCACGGACAGCAAATGAGTGATTTTTGTAAATTTATTTTTTGCTTTATATTCAGCACTGTTTTAGTCAATTAGGGTGTGTTTGGAGTGATAAATTATGAGATAAAGAAAGGTAAGTTGTAAGTACATAATTTGTGTAATGAAATAAAAAAGAATCAACGTTTAAAATTTTTTAAAAATTTCTAGGAATTTTTAAAAATTTACACTAAACAAAACAAAACCTTAGTAATTAAATAAATATTGGTCGGGTCGTGACGTCACGTGATGATATTTTATACACATTAAATCAGAATTATAAAAATCTAAAGTTTAAAAAGTTTAAAGCTTAATAAAAATCTAACCGATAAGAAACATTTCATATTATCCCAAGTTCACCGCTCAGCTCAACTCCCTTCTATATATGGGCGAGTAGTGTATATATATATATATATATACACACACACATTTCGTCGATTGAGAGGGAGGGGGGGGGAGAGAGATGAATGAAGGTAGGGGGAAGAAGGGGAAGGCAGTGGTGGTGGGAGGGAGCATTGCAGGGGTGTCGTCCGCACACGCGCTCATCGGAGCAGGTTGGGAAGTGGTGGTGGTTGAGAAATCAATCGCAACCCCCAGTGGAAGCCCAACTGGTGCTGGACTCGCACTCGATCCCTTGTCGCAGAAACTCGTCGACTCCTGGCTCCGGTCACCCAACCTTCTCCAAAACTCCACACTCCCTCTCGCCATAGACCAGGTACCTCTCTTCTTTTCTCTTTCTTATCTTATCTTATCTTATCTTATCTTATATTTTCTCAATGTTTCCCTCCTCCTCAATTTTATCTTACTAATTGTTAATGACATCTGATTTAATTCTATTGTGCCATTGGAATTTGCCAAAGTGTGAGGTTGAGAGAGCTTATACATAAGTTGCTAAAATAGTTGTCACTAGCAGAGTTTGGAAGATTTTAATGGCTCTGTCAAATATAGAAATTTAAGTTTTATTGATAGAGTTGGACTTGTAGAAGTAAGTTACAATTTTCGATATCTTGGACCAATTATTTATGTAAATGAAAGGAATGAAGAGGATGTTATTTATAGAATTGAGCCGGGTGATTGAAATGGAGTGGTATCTTGAGTGTTTTACATGACTTTAGAATACCTATCAAGTTGTAAGAGAAATTTTATAAGATGATTATAAGACCAACTATACTTTATGGTGAAAAGTGTTAAGACTGTTAAGAAGTAGCATTCTCATAAGACGAGTGTAGTGGAATTCTAACGAAATTGAATTGGCATACCTAGGCTTACATATATTTAAGTGAGAATCAGGTAAACACGTTGTGACAAAATGGGATGGTGAAATCATCCTCTTAAAGTAAAAGTAAATTCCATTTAAATCCGACCATTCTAAAACACATATCAAAATGGGACTTGAACCCATCAACCCAAGACTTTGCAAGGGTTTGCTCATGATCCGTGTTGAATTTAAACCCCATAAAATGTTAGTTACATTTTAATCCTTATTGAATTTAAATGCAATAGAATATTAGTTACTTTTCCCTCATTTTCTTTACATTTTAATTCTTTGTTTGCTTACAGAATCAAGCAATAGATGTTGAGAGGAACATCAACTGGACATTAACAAGAGACGAAAACTTCAACTGTAGGGTATCACACTGGGCTGAGCTCCATGGCCTTTTGTACAACGCACTACCGCCAGATATTTTTCTTTGGGGTCACCTGTTCCTGTCCTTCTGCATTTCTAGCAACAAGACTTCTGTTAAAGTAAAGACTAAAATTCTTGAAACCGGTGAAATCATAGAATTAGTTGGTGATTTACTCGTTGCGGCAGACGGGTGTCTTTCTTCAATCCGCAAGTGTTTTCTTCCGGACCTCAAATTAAGGTTTGTTTCTTAAAATTGTGAAATTGAAAATTTGGTTCGACAACAGTTGCTCTCGTGTAGTCTTGTGTTATTATTTCATTAACTTGCGCAGATACTCGGGTTATTGTGCATGGAGAGGAGTACTTGATTTTTTGAGCAATGAGAACTCAGAGGCTATTGTAGGCATCCGGAAGGCTTATCCTGAGCTTGGCAAATGCTTATACATTGACCTAGGTTTCAGAACACATGCAGCTGTTTGTGAGCTTTTGAACAAAAGGATGAATTGGATTTGGTATGTCAATCAACCTGAGCCAGAGCTTAAGGTAATTACTTCTTTGTCTTCAAAAACAATATCCTTCCAACAAATAAAAAAAAAGGAAAAAAGAAAAAAAAAGATGAGAATGGAAGATTCTAGAAGACAATTTTTGCATTGTTCTTGCCACCAAACATGGGCTATAGAATAAAACTATGCCATCCCACCTTCTATGTCGCAACCGTAAGTGGCATAAAGTCTCATCACTCAATCAAACGTAGCCATAGTGTTACAAAAAAGTGAATAGGTAATTGTCCAAATCCAATGCTAGAGTAGGTTTCTAGGGAATAAAGATCATTCGATAAATTCAACACAAATGTCTTATGCTTTATCCACAGCTTTCTTACCTTGTCAAACCAATTTGAACTGATTGGTGGGAAAGGTGAACTCAGGGGAATTCAGTGACCATGAAAGTAAGCAGCGACATGATCAAGAAGATGCATGAAGAGGCAGAGAAGGTCTGGGTTCCAGAGCTGGTTAAACTCATGAAAGAAACAAAAGAACCTTTTGTAAATGTAATTTACGATTGTGACCCTTTGCAACAGATATTCTGGGACAACGTGGTGTTAATTGGAGATGCTGCTCATCCAACAACCCCTCATGGTGTAAGAAGCACAAACATGTCGATATTAGATGCAGCAGTTTTGGGAAAGTGCCTTCAGAAATGTGGAGTGGAAAACTTACAATCAGCGCTGGAAGAGTATCAGTCTATTCGACTTCCTGTGACCTCAAAGCAAGTCCTACATTCGCGGCGAATGGGTCGTATCAAACAGGGTTTAATTCTTCCTGACCGCAAGCCCTTTGATCCAAAGACAGCGAGCCCGGAGGAATGCGAAGAGCTTCAGCAGAAAAACATGCCTTTCTTTGATAATGTTCCTTCCATTGTCAAAGAGACACTGTGGTCCATTTGATTTGGAAAACGGATGGAATGGAGAGTGTTGTGGATCTGGAAGGAAATGGAGCTTTTTGAACATTGTTCTTGTATTATTTTTCTTCTGCAGATTTGAGGGGCATTGCCTGTAAATCTGCTTGAAGCTGTGCCCACCTAGTTTATTATTATTTGGATTTGGAGAATTTGTTTGAGAGAACAATGGTAAATATATATATATATATATATATATATTATATGGAATAAATTGAATTTGCCTCGATTCTTTACATCTTATTATGATTAAGGCAAGTGTTTCTTCCATTCTGGTTTATAGTTGGGCATTCAAAATGTGGGGATGGATTTCCAGCTTAAAGTTGGATGAGTTGTTACTGAAACAGCCACCGCTGCTTCCTTCCATCTTGACACCTCATGTTTAGCAACAACACTCCCAAATTCCTCTCGTGGTACATTCCACTCAGCAACTGGACATGGTTGATTGGCTAGGGGCGGTCGCTCCTAGCTAGCTTTGAAAATTCTTTTAGGACGTGTTTGGATTAATGATTTATCAAAGGAAAATGAAATGGATGGAAATTTAAAATTTTTTTCTCTTGTTTTAGCTGTGATAAAAAAAATTAAAGAAAACACATAATTTGAAAAATTAAAAATAATTACATTAAAAACTAATACAGTAATAAATACTTTTTATTTAATTATATTCTCAAATCCCTTTAAATAAGGGCATATGTTTTTCATATTTCTTTTCTTTCTTTCTCCCCCTGCAAAAAAATTAAATTCTCACTCCAAAAATACTCTTATAAAATTTTATAACTTACTGTATTCCTAATAAAATTTTTAATGTAGTGCTAAAGAGTAAGAAGATGCCTGATGCATGGAGGAAAATTATCCTTATACCCATATACAAGAACAAAGGAGATATTCAGAACCATGCGAACTACCGCGGGATTAAATTGATGAGCCATACGATGAAATTATGGGAGAGAGTTATTGAGAGAAGACTAAGAAGGACAACAAACATTTCAGACAACCAATTTGATTTCATGCCTAGAAGATCAACCATGGAGGCCATCTTTCTCTTGAGGAGGTTAATGGAACAGTATAGAGAAGATCAAAAAGATTTACATATGGTGTTCATCGATTTAGAGAAGGCATATGATCGGGTTCCTAAGGAGATTCTATGGAGAGTATTGGAAAAGAAAGGAGCGTGTGTCGCATATATTGAGGCGATAAAGGACATGTATGATAGAGACATGACATTTATACGGACGACTGGTGGAAAGACTAATGAGTTCCCTATCACGATTGGTTTACATCAAGGCTCAGCGTTAAGCCCGTACTTGTTTGCTTTAGTTATGGATGAGATTACAAGACAAATTCAGGATAAGGTACCGTGGTGTATGCTATTTGTAGATGAGACGAGAGAAGGAGTGAATACTAAGCTAGAATTGTGGCGGGATACGTTAGAGACAAAAGGGTTTAGGCTAAGCCGATGCAAGACGAAATATATGGAATGTAAGTTTAGTCAAAATAAAATAACGGGTAGTATAGAAGTAAGTTTAGGCACACAAAAGATTGTAGAGAAAGATAAATTTAGGTACCTTGGATCTATGGTGCAACAAGATGGAGGGATTGATATTGATGTAAGTCACAGGATTCAAACTGGGTGGACCAAATGAAGGAGTGCTTTGGGGGTTTTGTGCAACCGAAAAATCCCCCTCAAGGTGAAAGGAAAGTATTATAAGGTAGCGGTTAGACCAGCGCTGCTATATGAATTAGAGTGTTGGGTAGTAAAGCATAATCATGGTTAGAAGATGGCAGTTGCGGAGATGAGGATACTAAGGTGAATGTGCAGGATTACAAGGAAAATAGGATTAGGAACGAGGAGATTAGGGGCAACGTAGGAATAGCACCGATTGAAGATAAAATGAGAGAAAATCGATTAAGATGGTTTGACCATACTAGAAGGCGTCCAGCAGAGGCACCTGTTAGAAGGTGTGAAAGTATAGAGATTGCCAGGAGTAGAAGAGGTAGAGGAAGACTCAAGAAAAGTTGGAAAGAAACCATTAAACATGACCTGACCTACCTAGATTTATCGGAGGACATGCCCCTAAACAAATCTAATTGGCATCGACAAATCCATATAACTGACTCCACTTAATAAAAAAAAGACTTGGTTTGATTTGATTTGGTTACTATACTCTTAATAAAATTTTTGAATACTCATATTCATTTGTAAATGCTCGTCCCTCCCAACTTTTTCTCTCTTAATTACCTGCCATATAATTTTTCAATTTCACTCGCCAAGCATTAAATTTCAGATTCGCTACTAATACAAAAGTCATATGAAAATATACTAATAAGAATCTAAACAACCAGAGATTAGGAGCCATGGAGGCTGGCATTTTGATTTTACCTTTTTAGCAGAATCCAAAGGATGAATTAGACCCGAGCCAAGCTTTGACTTACTCGATAAAGAAGAAATTATATTCAAAATTCATTTGCGAATAGTTATTTTGATCTAAAATATAATAAAAAAATTACAAATTTTAACAAATATATATTATTTTATCCAACCAGCCCGTGAGCCTTTCTTAATTCAAGCTTCAACTCGATTCGAAATAAGGCACAAATCAAACTCATCCCAACTCAAAGCAAGCTTGGCTCTTGACCAGCCTTTTAAATAGAATTTATCTTGAAATATCATTGTCATTAGCCATGTCAAATTAAACGTGACAGAATTGTTGGCCCCCAAAGTCTGAAATTGTCCAAAGAAGAACGTTATTGATAATTCCCTACTAAGGATCATTGATTTTCTAAGTCCGTGCTTCCCACAGCTGATTTTTCTTTCCACCAAAGTCTGAAAGTTTTGGGCCGTTCCCAATGTGCAAAGCTTCGAAAAAATTACTTCCAAAAGGGCTGTAATCTTGCATTCAAGCTCCGAAGAAGCGACAAGCCTTTCATTTTAATTCTTCTTTTTCACTGAACCTCGGTTTACTTTCTTTATTAGTTGTTTAAATTGTGAATTTTCTCCCATTAACCCTAACCATGCATTTGCTTCATCAAAACATACAATTCTTAAAGAGTCTCTTAATAAACAGGTGTGGCTTGTCACGATTGGCTCCCCCTTTATCATGCATTTGCTTCATCAAGCATACAATTTTCAGTCATCTCGAATTAAAAAATGATTAAATACAACCACGAAAATATATCTAGGTTCTAAAACTTATCCTCCTACAATAATACTAAGAAAGCTCTCCTCTGCCACTCTTCCAAGTTCCAACTGAACAAAAAAGCAGCTTAAAAGTCAAAAGAGGAAATAAACATAACATTTCAGACCGTAAGTTACACAAATACCAGACCAACTGAGAGGAAATGGATACATGTAATAGTATCTGTACCAGCAACACAGGATTTGGCAGACAGTGGTGAAAATATAAAACTAAGCTGCGTCAGAAGGCCATGTTGCTTGAGCTGACATGATAATCCCGACGATCACTCCAAACAGCCCAAGTGCGCTGCCAAAGATTTCAATCACAAGAATCTTCACAAAAAGTGATGAGTTCTGAGCATCAGATAAAGCACAGCTGCTTCCAATAATTCCTACACACAGCCTTTACCAAGCAAAGGTGGACGAAAATATATATTATGTCACAAAAATGAAGCAAAAGACAATTATATGTTCACTATTAAAATATAGATAATAGATGAGACAAACCCGCAGACGAGGTTTGCAAAACCCACAATAATTCCAGAGGCAAAGATAGCATAACCAGCTCTAAGAGATTCGGGTTCGTATATCTTTGAAGATGGAACACTTTCCAACTTTGTTTGTAGAATAATTGCTACAATAACACCATATATAGCAACAGCTTCGCAGAAGATAACACTGCCAGCAGATAAGAAGCATTGACTTTCAAAGGTTTCCCAAAAATACAACACTTAAGAAACTGAGTCAAATCACAATGTACAGCACAGCACACACAGGAAGAGTTCCACAGATCACCCTGACAGCACATAAGAAATTGAGTCCAATTGCAACATGAGAGATATCCATGAATGTCATGCATTCAAAAGCTATCCCAAGAATGCAGTGTGAAATTCAAGTGATGGAAAGACGAGCCAAGGCATTTCACTGGCTCCTAATACTATTACACAAACCAGTTATATTAAACAAATGTACTAGCTGAAAACTGGAATAAAAATAGATATTGAAGTAGTTGGATGCAAATTCCCAAAATTGAACATTTCTGGTGCCAAAAAAATGTGAATAAAAGACAGTAGGTTAGTGGCGGATCCAGAAAATTTGGCCAGTGTAGGTGCAAATTAGGTAGCCCAAGTCAGCGTAACCTATATCTCCAAGCTCCGACACGTCGCAATGGCGGATGTGAAGGTGGGTAGTGGTGGATCCAAAAAAATATAATAAAATATAATTATATTTTATTATAATATAATAAATATTATTATTATATTATAGTGCCGGGTCGGATCGGGTCATCGGGTCGGGTCTAAATTTTCAGTGTAGGCATTCACCTACACTCGGCCCTTCGTGCGTCCGCCAGTGCAGTAGGTCATTGAATGAGATGATGGAAGTAAAGAAATGAAACAAATATATGGAAATAATAATAGAGTAGGGCATTGCAAATCAAGTATGGACTCCCAATGGAAGAACTGCTTTGCAGAAGTAAAGAAATGAAAGAAATAAAAGGAAATAATCACAAAGTAGGGTGATGTAAATCAAGTACGGACTCCCAACTATAAGAACTGCTTCCTACATAAGCATATCAAGATTCCCATTTGATTCACATTCCCTCCCTAGCCTCTTTGATCGTCCCTCCCCCCCCCCCCCCAAAAAGAAAATTCACCACAATACATTTATGCATAAAAAAATGACCAACACTGCGATGGCACTTGGTTTTAGGTGCTTCGCCTTTTACTTAATTTGCCAAATTTGACTATTGTGATTTTGAATAAAGTCACTAAAATAGGTTTAAGAATTCCAGGATCCACGTCTAAGATGCTTAAAGGGGCATGAATTAAAGCGACATGAATTAAAACCAATTAATGCTTTCTTTTTCACAAGATACAGCAACATTTTTTTATAAAAAATCCGTAACATTACTGACGTGGGGTTCAAATCAAACTTGTAAACAGCCTAAAAATTGATGTTGGGTTCAAATCAAACTTGTAAACAGCCTAAGAATTGTTCTATGGCCTTATAAATCAATGGCTGCAGATTCTGAAACGTACTGAAGTCAAATTTTTATCACTTTGGGTTTTCCAAAATTACCTTGAATAACAGTCAATGCAATAATTAGTAGCAAACTCGCAATTGCATGTCTCATTCAATCGTTGCATATGGTGAACGGAATCCTATTAATCGCACCAAGAACTTCTCAGATAGACTAAACTAGTGAACGGTCCGGTCATTCATCCAATTATTAGGAAGACCAAACAAAACAAGCCAATAAATAGATGTCGAGAATCTGATAGATTTCAAAATCTGAATAATATCAAAACTAGGGCTTTACCTAATGAGGTTCTTCGAAGTGATTCGCGGTGCTTTAATTGCCGCACCGATCAAGCTACTCCCCGTTATGTAAATCCCCCTGGGACAATACAACCAAAAATCAGAAATTGAAACGAAATTACAACATATATGTATATAGAGGTAGGGATTCATATAAATACAGATACACATATGAAGGTGTATACCAAGCAGCGCCGAGGACGGAGACGCCAATGGCGATGGCGATCCCGACGGCGGCGAAAGTGTAAGGCGAGATCTGTAACATGGCACGAGACCACGAGCTTGACGCTCCCAGAGTTGCCGAAGCCGACATCGAATCGGTTTACGATTTTCTTCTCTTATCTTTTTACAATCTGATTCGCGAGACGCAACACAAGCTCAAGGCTCTCCTCGGGAAATTCTGGAGAGAGAGAGAGAGATTTAACATGGGCTTACGGGTGAAGGCCTCAATTAGTTTTTTTCCGACGAAGCCTGTTTCTCTTACGGGCCACAATTTTTCTTTAGTTATTTTTATTAAATTTTACCATGTTCTATTTAGGAGGTTGCTTGCCTTGTCAAAATAATCAAAAGTTATAAAAAAAATTATTAATTTTTTTTTATTTTTTCTTATCAAATTTCACTACATATTATTTTTACATTAACTTTCTGTATTTTTCTTATTTTTTTTAGCATTCAAACACTACCTTAAAATCAAAAATTTGAAGGCCTTATGTATATTTTTTTACCATTCATTGCATTCAAACACCACCTTAGAATTGCCTTAGAATCATAGATTTCAAGACTAAAGGAAGTTAATTGTTATTTTTTTATTAGTGGGACCCAAATTGATTTATCTATTTTGTATGAAAATTTTGTATCATATATATATATATATATACACACACACATTAGTTTGTTCAACTTTAGAATTTTTCTTAGAGCAAATCGAGCATTCCATTGCTTATGTGCTCTCTTTTAAGTAAAAATAAATTTCAACCATTGTAAAGTGAAATGTAAATGTAAAAAATCACAATGTTTAAAATAAGAGTTGTCCTCGGAAATAAAAAAATATTCAGCTTTTTGCTTATTTTTATTTTATATGATTTTTTCATCAAAATTTAATTTTTTTATTTTAATAATTTTTAGACGTGTTATTTATATTTATTAAAATAGTTATAAAAATAAAAAAATTCACATACGAATTTAAAAAAAGCTAAAAGTTTTCCTAAAAACTATCAAATAAAAAAAATTAAATTTTGATTAAAAAAACTCATATGAGACAAAAATAAAATAAAAAAATTAATTTTCTAATTTCCAAACCAAAATGCGAAGCCAGTGTATTTTTTTCCCCCTAACGCAATATCCAATCTAAGCTCGTACCAGTAAATTTTGGAGAAACAAAATATTGATTTTTTGTTACTGATGTTAAAAATTCGAATCGAGGTTATGATGGGAAATTCAAATATTACAATATCAAGAGATTATAAGTTTTTTAGTTAGTATAATGATTTAAGTATTAAAATTAGATAATTTTTACGAGAACCATTTTGTGTAATTACAACTGAAATTGTGCCACATCTTAAGGCACCCTCTATTATTAAAATTGCACAATCTCAATCCCAAGTATTTTAACACCTCACCTGCAGTTGAGATCGTGTCACATCAATTAGGGCTCCCACTATTATTAATGTGATACAATTTCAATTGTGTTGACACTTCATCATATATACCTATAAATAATATATATATATATATATTTTCTATACATAAGTAATTACACGTTTTACGGTTAAGAAGCTAAATTAACCGCGGTTTCGAACTAGAGAGGAATAATACTTAATTTTAGCTCGAATGGATGTCATATTTTTAATTATCCTCCAACTAAGTCCGAAAACCATTAATCAATATTGACAACAAAGTGAAGGGAAAAAAAAAAAAGGGAGATTAATTTGTACCCCCTATCCTAAACTTTGGTAAATCAAAATTAATTACTCTCAGATTAAGTTATATGCAGTATTAATTATCCAGATTTTTATCAAGCAATCCACTCCCAGTAATAGGAATCCCTTATCGATCTTCACTTCCTGCCTCCAAATCAGAAATGATTTAATGATACCATGGACATATTTGCTAAACTATCAAAAATATCATGTTTGGAACAATGATTTATGAGAGAAAAATGAGAACCGAAGACAATTAACTTTAGAAAATTTTAAACTGGGAAGTTTCCTAGCCAAAGACAAATTATCAATCACAATATATTTCACTTCCCAATTTCAATACTCAAAATTGATTAAAGATTTCCATAATACTAAACAATCTGTATAAACAAAAGCATGAACTGGCTTATACCAAGTTAAGCCATTTTACAGCTTCTAAGCAAAGCAAAGGCCTCTGCCATTAACAAAGATGATAACATTTTGCAGCCCCCCAACACATCTCCATTCCCTGCTTATCTTTCACAACCCTGGCCATAGCCCCTTCCTTTGACATCTCATCCTTAAACCAAATTACATATTTCATCTTAACCCTAAATAGAACAGATATAAAACTTGAATAATAAAATCCAAAATAGAAACAAGCATGAGTAATAAAACCCAAAGCGGGCATAAAACAAGAATCTCATGTTTGAACCGAATTACATGTTTCATTTTAACTGCATAAATATAGAATTTAAAAAAAAAAATTCAAAATAAACATGAAAAACTCTAAAAATTTCTAAAAGTTATTCACTTTTTATCTCACTGCACAAATTAAAAACCTATAAATTATCTCAAATTATCTCACTTTTTGTTACTCTAAACGCCCCCAAAGTGGTTATAAAATAAATTAGAACTTTGAGCATCTCAACTCAAACCCACTCTAATTACATGGTTAATTTAGTAATATAAACCAAACTATTCGAGGTGTCACACCTCAAAATTTAACCCAAAAATGAACATTGGATTAGGAACGAAACTATTCATTGCAAAAGGAGATTAAGAGTGTAAGAAAACAAAAGTAGAATGTATTTAGCAATTCCCTTTATAAAATATATTATAATTCAAGTTCGAGTCACAAACCTTGAGTCTAGTGCTAATTCTAGCCCATATATATATATATATATATATTATACAAGCAACCATATCAGAGCATCTATGACATGCCTATAAGTCCCATAACAATACAACGAAGACAAGTAATTAAATAGCATCTATCGGAACATTTGAATAGATAATACATATAAAGTTTTACCAAGTCTAATAACCACAATTCGAGCAGATATCGAGAATAAAATGGTAGTCCAAAATGGAGCTAATCGATCCTCTAAGACAGCTCCGAGTGACTGCTACTGAAACCACCTGGGGTAGTTATATCACACACATAATACACTTCTTTTTTATGAACTAACGTGGTGCAAGATATTACTTCCATAATTCTAGCATTGCTTGAATGCTTATCTCGTCAAAATAGTCTAACAGTATTTAGCGATTAATATAGTTAGATATATAATAACTAAAACATGATATAGGGTGTGTTTGGAGTTGTATAAATTGTAAAAGTTAATGTTTCGTATTTTGTGTAGTGAGTGGAGAATTTAAATTTATTGTCTCGTAATTTGTGTTTGTAGAGATTTGTAGAGTTTTATTTTAACTCCAAACGGGCCCATAAACACGCTGGCATATAACTTCTTAATATCATCCAAAATATTATGAAACCATACAAACTATGCAATGTCCTAAAGATTTTTCAATCTCTACTCCAACCTTGGAAATTAGGTCATTTACTCGACCAAGGGGCCACCACAACTAAAGTGCAGCCACAACAACAAATCCCTGACTTTCATTGTCAGTAATCAGGACTTTCAACCCCAGAGAAGAAGAATCCCTATGAAATGATTCATCGAAAAAATGAGTCACCATTGACACATCTGAGTTCACCAAATGTTCTTATTTAAGTTTCCATTACCAAGCATGATTAAAAAAATATTTCCATGAAATTACCCCAAACTCAAATCCTCAATGCATTTCAGGCATTAGATCAGCATACGAAATCTAGGCAATGATATTATATCCCCAATATTTCCATTTTAATGCGAGTGAAAGCATAAATGAAACTTAATCAAGTATCGTTACCTTCCATATTTAATCAATAAAGGATCGGTAACAAATCAGAAATCATAATAATGGGAATTACTAGATTTAAATTTTAAAATTTTGACTTCCCCCAAAATATAAGGGCCCTGAAGTTGAATTCAACTTTAGGGTCCCAAAGTTGCATATCAACCTTTGAATACATGTTGAAGTTCATCTACTAGCAAACCTCCAGATGCATTTAAGGGATAACATGCAACTTTAGAGGATCCTAAAATTGCATTTCAACTTAGGCCCCCTTACCCAAAATGTATGCGTTTCCAATTTACCGGTCTAGGCGCCACATCCATAATCTTAGGCAATATAGACAATATTTTATCATAAATTGCCTTATATTTGTGATAAGCACTCGGCAAAATCTCCAACTAAAATCTTAGATTACAATAGTGCTTTAGCCTTTGTATTATTTGAAAACACATCCACTTCTTAAATTATTCTAGTTTCATATATTATAGAAAAATCATATATTTAAAGCTTTCATAATTTTAAGAATTCTCTGTTCTCCCCTCCCCTCTAAAGAGATGAATCCTACTTTATTTTTTCTGTGATTCCATACAAAACCCTTTTGTTTATCATTATTCCACGCGAACAGAATCAAAATGGACAAATTGATTAAGCAATTTTAAAAATATAAACAAATAATAAAAGTATTAATAGGTGTAATTATACTTCTTTGTTTTTACAAATGGCACATACATATGTAGACAGATTATATACACACACAAATATATAATTTTATGAATCAAATTATTCTAGTTTCTCAATAAATTTATTTTCTACTTTAATTGTTTTTTTTAATATCTTTCTAAAGTTTCATAATTCTTCTCTCCATTTTAGAACTAAACCAAACAAGAGAGAGAAGCTTAAATATCTTCCCCTTTTTTTCTCTTCAGTCAATAAATCCAGCATTACAACACAACTTTAAAAAATCTCCAAAACCTAATCCAATTTGTGTGCGGATATAAAATCAAATTGATTTCAATCCGTAGATCCGAATTCAACAAAGTTCAGTTTCAACAATCCAAATCCAAAAGCAAAAGTACCAGTACATTCAGGTGAAGCATAATAATTTAAATTAGAAGGAAAAGGAACTACCAGACAAAGTTGACGGCTTCAAACTGGTGCGCACATCTTGAATGGAAAAGAACATTAAGAGAGAGAAAAAGAGTGTGATTCTGCTGAAGTGGTTCAAGATTGCTTTGCGTAAAACGCCTTTGATCTTCATTTCTCCACCATCTCCTGTCGCGAATTTTGGCACCGTAGCCCCAAATCAACCTTTATCGTACAAGGCCGTATCGTTGCCGAGAAAAATATTGCTTCCGTAATTTCTATTTTCCTTCAATTTTCGCGGGAACCAAACGGAGGAGGTTCAACGATTTTCGTGACGGTGCCAAAATCATCTGCGACAGCAAACGATGGATGGTGAAGATCGAAGGAGCCTCCGCACGACTTCTTAACCGACTTCAGTGGATTCAAAGCCGCCACTTCTCTTTTCCGCCGATTGATTTCTCTTATCCTACTGGTTTTGCAGATTTGTAGTGACTGGGAAAAAATTAGAAATTTCAAAACGACCCCTACTCTTGTTACTATTACCAAATGTTATACAATGTTTCCGAAACTGCATAAGTGACACCGGACTAGAAGAAAATTGACATTTTCTTTTTTAGCGGGCTGTGCTTGGATACATGGATCGGTTGAGTCGGCCCTCTATAAAATTTTGGACACTGACCGATTACCCCTAATTTGATGAAAAGTTTCATAAAAAGTGAAATTTTAGATTCACAATTCCTTTTTTAATAAAGTGAAAGAGTGAAAATTTTAGGTTCTTTTGACAAAATTGTCGGTTTTATGTTTAGTTTAATTTTTCAATTTAATTTTTATGATTAATTTTTCATTTTTTGTGTTCAATTTTATATTTTATATTTTTATTTTCATAGTTGAAATAAAAAAAAAAATTTGACCGCACGTTTGGTAACAATAATTATTAATTAATTAAATTCATTAAATTTAATTAGTTTAATTATATTATTTATTAAAAATAATATAATTCAATAAAAACAAAATATATTAAACATAAATTATTATATGTTTTAGAAATAATTTAATAAAATATATTTCATTCTAATTAAATTAATTAACTTAAATTAATTTTATTTAATTAAATTAATTAAAATTAATTAATTGAATTACATTTTTATTAAAATGATTTAATTCAATAAAAATAAAATATATAAAATATAATTTAAATATATTATTTATTTTATATTAATTTAATTTACTTAAGCATTAATTATTAAATTATATTCAATATATTAATTCAATATATTTAATATATAAGTTAATATTTTAAATTAATTATTTATAAAATTAATTATTAACTAAATTATATTTATTATATTTTTATATTTAATAAAAATAAAAAATATACCATCACCAACCACGATTATCATCAAACTACGAATTGAAAAAAAAAAATCATGCAATTCGGTAAAAAAAAAAAATATCGCAACTTTTGTTACTTGTATTTTAATCATTATGGTGTGTATATATATTGAATAAAATATATATTTTTATTTTATAAAAATAATGATTTTAAAAAAACTTATTTTCAAAACAAATCAAATTTGGGTATATGAATCAAATCTGAATCTTATAAAATTAAATCGATTGTAGGTAGTAGTAGTCAGAAGTGGGTAAGGAACGGTATTGGTGGTGACTGGAGGTGGATGGTGGCAACAGACAGCGATTAGTGGTAGTTAAAGGTGGATGAGGGGGTGATTGTTGGCAGTGATCAGAGATGAGTGACGGGTGGCAGTGGGGGCAGTGATAGTAGTCGATGGTGGCAACCAGCGGATGGTGGTGGTTGATGGTTATAACTGGTAGTGATTATGAAAAATAATAAAAACTGGAGAAAACATATTTTTTATACTTTTATAATCTTTGAAAATTATGAAAATAATTTTTATTTTTTTTGAAAACTAAAAATTGAAAACAAATTTGTCAAATGAGTTTTCATATTCAAGTTTTTAAAAAAATAAAAATAAAAACTAAAAGTTTTGTCAAATAGATTTTAACAAATTGGACCTTGTATAGGTGAAATGAAAATTCAAGTATTCAAGATTTTAATTTTTCAGTTCATTATAATGAAATTTTAGATCCAAAAATTTAAATTTTTCAAAATTTTACCTAATTTAATGTGGTTGATAATATAAAAATTATTTTTATGTAAAAATAAAATGGCAAATTTTGGTTAGGTCACAAAAAATAAATTAATTTTAAGAGAAAAATAAAAAAAGTCTTTAAATATTTTATGCAATCCTAATTTGATCTAAGTTAGAAAGGTTGAACTGTAAAGACATCCTCAAAGTGTGTGAAAACGTGCATATATTTCCCCTTGTAATTTTTCAAAGTTTAAAAAAGAAAAAGTTCTGTTTTAGTTACATATCATTAGTTGAAATAATGAATTTTATCCTGTAATTTTATTTCTCCTCTCTCTCTCTCTCTCTCTCTCTCTATATATATATATATATATATGTAATCTTAAAATCACTAAAAGTTATTTTCAAGTTAGTAGATTTTAAGTATAAAAGATGAGGCCAATCTTAATTTATCTTAAAAATGTTTTTAAGCATTGTTAGGACTATTTAATGCCGAATCTAATTTTGTGAGTGAGGTCATTTTGGGATAAGTAACTAAAAATGGCTAGTAATATTAATACAAAATTTTTATGTGAGGGAGAAAATAGAAAAGAAGTATTTGAACATCAAAGTTCCGTTTCTAAAAAGAGTCAAATAGTTCAAATACAATTAGAACTTTAAATTTTATAGTAAATATTATGTTAACTATTATGTTTAAAGTTATAAATATTATAAATAAAAATAAAATAAAATAATATAGATTTATTAGTAAACACAAAAAATTTACTTGAATAAATAATCAATAAAAACTATTCAAGTGACACATCTATTTTTCAAACAAATAAGAATAATAAGATCCCATCATTACAGAAAGTGGGAAAATGGAATTTGATGAAATTTTAGTCACATAAACTATTAAAAAAATTTATACAAATTTTCAAACTAATAAAGAAATATTAGAATATTGGAGATTTAAATATAAGAATGCAAATGATATAAAAAGATAAGAAGAAATTGTTAAAATAAATGAAAACACTCTGTAATCAATATGCAAATTTATTAAAAGAACATGAATACGTTTTCTATTTAGATTTAGATTTTAAAAATTCAAATGAAGAATACTATGCAATAAATGTGGTGAATGACACCAATTTAAAAAAAAAATCAGGCCAATGATTTTGAATCTAAAACTGACACAATAGTTGATCTAAAGTTAGATAAAGAGTAAGTAAAAAAAGTTAGATAAAACTTTAAACCTAGGTAAAATACTAGGAAAAAGAAAATTCAAAAAATCATGTCAACTAGATAATGATCTAGAAACTAAACCAATTTTTAGAAAAAGATTTTCTTTTGAAGATATTCATGTAAAAGAATAATGTGAATCTAGTTCTAGAGAGATTTATATGAAAAAAAAACATGAACCAGGTTTTTCTAAAAGGGAAGTTTAGATAAGTTTAACGTAACAGCAAATAGGATTAACTAAAGTTAAATAATGTATATACCAAAAATTAAATAACTAAAGTACAAGCACTATCCATAATTATAATTCATTACAAAAATATATAGGATTGGAGGAGAATTCTAGATTATATAGTAGGAAATATTTTAACTTGACTAAAAGTCTGGAAAGAATCGGAAAAAGGAAAACAAAAAACAACCTTCATTTTACTAAGCGAAGATAAAAATAAATAAATAATTTTGCAAAAATACTCTTAAATTTTTCTTAATATATTAAAAAAAATTTGCGAAACAATATTTTCATATGAACATCAAAATGGGTAAAATATAATTTATCAAAAATAAAAAATCTGTAATATTTGTAAATATACAAATTTTGTGAAATTACATAAAAAATACTCCTTAATATTAACCCGGAAAAGTATGATACATTGGAAATTTTTTTTTTTTTTTTTACAAACTTTCAAACCTATGGAGTGAGATATGTGAAAACAACTACAAAAAGTAGAAAGTTCTAATTCCTTAGGATTAAGGGTAAGTTTTGACTATAAAATAATAATTGAACATTATCTTAAAAAAAATAAAAACAAGTAAAAAATCAATTGTCAAAACCAAATAAAGAAAATCTTGCAAAGAAAAAGTTTGTTGTACCAAAATCATAAAAGAAAATTTGGAAGTAATGTGTTATGTGAATAAACCATTTCACACACGTAGAAAACAAACACTTTAAGATCAAAAAGTGAAAGTCTGAAAGTAAAAAAATATTTCCAAAAAATATTTTAACAATTTTAAAAAGAAATTAAAAAATTGTATATATTATTTTTGTAATCAAGGAAGTCATATTGTACCAGATTATCCAAAATGAACAATAAGATAATAAACTTTCTAAAAGAGAACATTCTAGTTGTTTTTTTAGTAGAGGAAACAAATTAAAATAAAATAATTCTACATGAATTAGAATTTATTTATACAAATTCTTTAGAAGAAAGTGAAGATTTTTTTTTCTTGATGTAAGAAATAAATCTTAATGAAAATTTAGCAGTCATTGAACCAGTCCCGAAAATGAACTAAATCAAATTTATTTGGGAGATGTAGTCAAAGAAAACATGACCATTGGACTAGGCTACTCGGAGTCCAGCCTAGGGCAGCCCCAGTTTCAGTCTGCTGTGTGCGTGCTTCAGAATAAGTTCCTCCTCTATTTCATATTTTTGCTCTGGCTCCGTCTCAACTCATCTTGAGGAATGAGATGATCTCTGTCTTTACAATTTTGTTCAAGTCTCTTATTAGTTCTAGAAGATTGCAGCTTCCAAGTCCTTCTATTTCATTAATGTTATCATAGTCAATATATGCTTGATCAACTCCTATAGAGTCACAAAAGGAGAAGAAGAAAAGTTGGACGAACCCAATTAGTTCTTCTTATGAAGTTATTGAAATGCAAATTTTAAGAAAGACAATTAAATAAATAAAAGAGTCAGCCTTGAACTGATACCTGGACAAGCGCAAGCCTTCTCTAGGACTTTTGAAGATAGGAATGTATCATCATATTTATCAAATTTCAAACGGAATCTCTGGAATAATATATATATGAAAAATAAATTTAAGTTGTAGGTTAGATTAATTGGCCAATCTAGACAATTGCGGAAAAAATGAAAACTCAAGGGTACTGAACTAAAGCCAAAAAATTCCAAAATAAGTTTGGTCAGGTTGGTTCTTAGGTTAATTCAGTTTGATATTTTTCTTAAATTTCGGTTAAAACTGAAAATTGAATTTTATATCATAATATATTAATATCAATTACTATATTTATTTTTTAAATAAATTTATATTAATATTTATAAGTTTATAAATTCGGTTCTTAAAAATAGGAAAGAAAAAAGAAACTCAGGTTAAAAATCAAATACAAGTGCATTAACATTAAAAACTAATAAACATCAAAATTCAATAAAAATAAGTAGAAAATAGACTGAATATTCAAGAAAGTGAAATGAATCAAAACTTACCTTGATAATAGTTGAATCTTTGAATAAGTCGATAATATAAGAAGTACATGATAGGAAGAGATATGGAGGGTTAGTGTTTATGTGTGAATTGATTTCATTCTGAATCATTTGATGTAGTCTCCATAACTTTACAATACTCCCACTCCTCTTTCTAAATATGTTTATTCCTTGTCCATAATATACCTTAATGCCTGAGTCGATGATCTCTACCTCATAATGTTTCCTTAAGCCTTTTATTACTTCTAGAGGATTGTAATATGTTTCCACCTGTATTGTTTTTTTTCCTATATCTCGATAAGTAATTTGGGCTTGACTTATATCTGCAGAGCCAGGGATGAAAATTAGTTGGGGGGCTCTAATTCTTTTGATAACAAGTTCTAATTAATTCATTTTTCAAGAAAGACAAGGAAGTAATAATTAAAAAATTAAAAAAGTTAAGACGCATTACCTGGATGGGCTTTAAGATACTGTAGGACTTCGTCAAAATAATAACTACTATTAACTCTCAAGCAGAATTCCTAGACGAAAACAAAAATCACTACTATTAACTCTCAAGGAGAACTCCTAGAAGAAAACAAGTAAGATATAATACTGTTGGACATACTTATTTTGGAAATATAGATGGTAGAAATATATATCGATAATTCAATTCAGGAAAAACCATAACTCCAAGAGTAAAAAGCCCAAATTTATATATTAATCACATTCGAAGCCATAAATAGGGGCAAACTTAGTATTTTTGAATGAAAATTACATTTTGTCTCGAAAAAATTTGAAAATATTTTTATTACAAAATTATTAAGAATAATTATTTTAATTTAAAATTAAAATTATTGTAATAAAATTGAAAACTTTGGTAGCGCTTGCGCCAAAAAAAAAAAAAAAGACAACTACAAGTGGACAACAAGAAAAAATTAATAAAATTGTATAAGGTAGAATAAAAATAGTTATGTATAGTAAAAAATTTCAATGGCGTTCCCACAGCATATGCTTGTGGGTACATCCATGCTTGTACACCTCTACAGTTGTAAATCACCATCAAAATAATAATGGTAGCGTTTTGGAGTTTTGAAAAAATTAAAAAAAAAAAATTAAAAATTGGTGTTGAAATGATGTAGAAATGACATATGACGAATTTAATTAGAGAAAGATAGAAATTTTTGAAGTTTTTAGAAGTTTTTGAAAAAATTTATAACTCTAAATGGAGCTAATATAACTCTAAATGATAAAATTGAAGAATGTCCATAAGATAATTCTAAAAGAATATTAATTAATTATCTATCGTAACCCATTAACCTAACTAAGTATTTATTTTATTATAAAAATTTCAACTAAACAAGTACTTAACAAATACTTGAACTTCAACTGATAAATCGGCATGCGGATAACTAGGAGTATACAATAAATTCTCAACCAAAATGCTGATAAATTGAATCAAATCCAACTGTTTTAGGCTCGGTTAGTTTAGTCATTAGCAATTTGATTGAGTTCTAATTAATTTAATCAATTTGATTCAATTATTGATCTAATATATTCATGATCTAAACTGACTTGTCTCTATCAGAAATTAACCCAAGACCCTAACTTTAGGCATCTGCATCGCAAAATTTTATTAGATTTTATTAAGCGCATGATATTTGATAATTTTACTATTGTGATGTTATAATTAAACTATCTTAAAAATTTGGGACAATATTAATGACTGTACGCTTATTGTTATTGACGTGAATTAGTTGAACAATAAAATGATTTTTATTTATTATATCTTATTACATTTTTTTTTGGAAAGTAAATCTTATTAGATTTTTATAAAGAATGTTAAATATTTATATGAAAATATTATTGTTTCATATTTTAAATTATTGTTGATTTTAAAATTTGAGAACGTAAAGTTGAGATTATTTTATTTTGTAATTAGATTTGTAAAATTTTTAATTGAATATACAAATAAATTCCCCACACACATATATATTTATATATATAGAGGTGGATCAGAGAATGTGCACAAACTGAATTGGTTAAAATAGGAGATCAATTTTTCATCGACAAAATTAAATTAAAAGATAAAAATGAGTACGATTTCTAGTGTGGTGCATCTTAGTCAGAAGACTCAGAACTCCAAAAAAAAGAAATAAAAAAAAAATTAAGCAGGCTGAATATTTAAGAGGGTGAAGGAATCAAACCTTAGTAGCATTTCGATCAAGGAAAAAAAAAAGGATGTAACGATAGCTAAGCAGAGAGGGGGGGAGACTATTCATATTTAGCTGTTGGTTCAACAACATAATCGTATCCGGTAACTCTCCATTCAAGTGTCGCTTTCGGGAATTATAATATATCTCTATGCACGAGACGATATCTGTCTCGCAGCGAAGTTTCCTCAAGCTTTCTACTAGTAGTCGAGTATTGTAATCTCTTTGTGCCTCTACTTCGATTTCTACTTCATTATTCTGATCAGAGTATATGCTGGCATAATAAACTCCTGCAGTCACAAATGAAGCAATTAGATGCTTATAGTTTGGAAGGAAGGACTAGTTCTTTTCACGTGAAAAGAAATTAATGGAAATGCTTTTTTCAAGACACACAACAAATAGAGATATTCTAGCTATATTTGGTACCTCGATGTGTCCCAATTTCTTCCAGGATCACTGAAATCGGTATTTGATGTGGTTTATTGATTCTCAATAAAAATAACCACAGAAACGCCTGGAAAACACATATTGAAAACAAAAAACCAAAAGCCTTCATTATTATTATAACTAAATTAAATAAAACAACATGGATATCCTAACCCAATATAAGGTGTTCATTAATTAATGAAGAAAGTGAGGGAATCAAACCTTATTTTCATCACGTGGAATTCCCATAAGTTTAACGGAAACAATCTCAGCCAGGGCCTTTGCAGCCAATGGAAGACCATCACACCTGTCTACCACTTCATCTTTGATTCTTATCAATGATGGGGGATACGGCTTCCTGGGAATTGAATCTTGGATTAAGGACCAACAGGAATCCTTGTCCAACGTGGGCTGAAGTTGATATATATTTTGCTCACCCACAATCTTAGTTGCCACATCCTGGAATCTACTGGTAATGATGATGGCACCTCCGCCATCCTTTGGCAACCCATGGTGGAAATGATCAATGCCTTCCATCTGCAAATTGGATTTGGAGTTCAAATCCAACAACCAATCACTGGTGTGCCATACCCCGTCCAACACAATCAAATACTTTGTATTAAGCAAGCAATTGTGCATTTTGCGCAAATGAATACCAAGATCATTATTGTAATTATTTATCCCACGAAAACTGAGACGTTCACAAATAGCAGTGACAATGGATTGTAGAGGAATTGGAGATAGAGGCAACTCCAACCATATCATGGGGTAGAAACTTTCTTGAACTCGGTTGCTACAGAACACCTTCTTTGCAAGAGCAGTTTTACCCGAACCGCCAATTCCAACAATAGCTAATGTCTTAATACCGTTGGAATTAACAGGTCCATCGTCGAGGAGAAATGCTTCTATCTTTTGCAAGTGGTCATTAAACCCATAAATCTCCTTTTCAAGGACAAATTGATAGTCCCATGGTTGATGAACCCTAATCGAATTCTGATCTAGTGCTGCATCATCAGCCGTCATGTCTTGCAGTAATTGTTTCTTGATGCTAAGTAGTTTTCTCCATGTCTTGAAAAGAAACCAATGATTCCTTACAAAGTTATGAGTATGTGAGACTGAGGGAAGGCTTTTTTTGTTCTGAGTTTTGCGCTCCATCTCCTTTTCCCTCTTATTTTCTGCCAACATGACACACTCAGCCAATGCGAATTTGAGGGCATAAAGAGGACGTTTCATTCTTATGGGCGTGGACGAGGTGATCGTATTCTGGCATAAGATCTCTAAAATCTCTTGAAAATGGAGACGAAGGGGGAGTTCTTCATGAAATTCCTCAACTGCTTCTTCATAATCAAGGATGAAATTCTCTTTCAGGAATTGCAAATGATCTTCTGACATTGCACATGCAGTTCTAAGGTAGCAACAAACTCAATTTCCCTTCTTCCCTCTTCTCTATTAACAGGAGATCTTTTTTTTGAGAGCTGCCATTTACAAATTTTCACTAATAAGCGCACTCAAATTCCTAAATTTAAACAAAAAATTGAAGCTTAATTTTCTCGGACCAACCTAAGCATCCTCTATGCCCTCCTCGAGTGTTTAAACTTCCCCTTCCAGACCTCCAAGTCAAGAATTAATGACGCGTCTGGCCCACAACAATACATGGTCAATATGGGTGTGCGGTCAAGTGGATTGATTTCCACACATTTATTATTTATATATATTAAATCACTTTGCATTATTTTTGTACTTTAATCTCGTTTAACTTTATTTATTTTGTTAAATTATTAATAAAAAAAGCACTGCATATCGCATTTTTTAAACGTTAGTTAACAAAAGAGGACAAAATAAAATTAAATTAAAGTACCATAAACCGAGCAAAACGATTTAAAGTATAACAATTGAAATACAATTAGAGAAAAAAATAATATAGTAATTTACTCTTTGCTTGAAAATTGATTAAAATAATTTTTCTTCCAACCTGAAAAATTCACTTTCAAGCCTACCTTCTCACACGGCATGTGTCTTGCAAGTAAATCAGAAAATGACTTAGACTTAAGAAGAATAAGAAAGGAAAAGGGGGAAAAAAAACTTTGATATTTGTTTCCTTACCTCTTCGCAATGTCTGGATGAGATAAAAGCACCGCATCCACTTCAATTGGTGATACCTTCTCCCCATCACTATTGATGAATAAGAATCACATTAACTTCGTTCCTCAGCATCACAAAAAAAATAAATAAATAAATAAAAAGATTTATAACAATAATAATAAAAGTCCGCAAACATTTAGGGGCAAACTAAATAAGTAATCTTTAATTTAATTTAATAATTAAATTAAATTAATATATCTAACTAATATGAGATATATTTTATATTAATTAAAATATATTTTATTAAATTATTTTTAATAAATAATAAAATAAAATTAATTAATTATAAAAATAAATTAATTTAAATTAATATGAAAATGTTTAATTAAATTATTTTTAATAAATAATAATTTAATTAATTAATTAATTTAAAAATTATTTTAAATTAATTAAATTAATTAATATTAATTATATTTTGTTAAATATCGTAATTAAATTATTTAAATTATACAAAATATATATTATTAAATTATTTTAATAAATAACATAATTAAATTATAATCAATATATTTTATATTTACCAAATTAAATCATATAATAATTATATTTTATTCAATTATTTATAATAAATAATATAACCAAATTATAATTTAATATATTTATTATATTTATCGAATTATATGATTTTTAATAATAAATTAAATCAAATTCATTAATTTAATTTAATTCATTAGATTAATTAAATTAAAATAATATGAAATATGTTTTATTAAATTCAATTAATTTTTAAAAAATTAATTAAATTAAATATTTTATTAAGTAAAAAATTAGTAATAGATAAAAATAGAAAATATAAACATATTAATATATGCAGAAAAATGACAACGTTATCAAACGGTTTTAGTGCTAGGTTTTGATTTCAACCAATTTGAAATTGGCAAGACAAAATGGAATTAGTGATTACACTTGAAAAGAGTAATCATAAATCTTGATTTCTATGTTAATACAGGTAATTTATGTTTCAATATGTTTATTTTAGTTTAATTTTGTTCATTTATGTTAGTTTATTCATTTATATAGGTTTTAACAGAAAATATACTAAAAAAGCTAGTCGGAACGGGATAGATGCATTTTTTACGTAGAAGGAGTTTCAGAAATTAAAAGTGGTCTTCTTCAACAAAGTTGTAGTGGACATCTCAAGCTTTTCAAAAAGTTATTATATGACAAAATTCGAGTTCGTTTGAACCTTGAAAGATTACTTAAAATTCAGGGTTAAAAAGTTAGACAAATTCTAATCACTGTAGAATTTGGGGTATATCTTAAATTTCTGGGTTCAATTGAGGTGATTCAAAAGTTTAAAATCAAGTACACATTCTTAGTTATAGCTTTCATGAGAGCCCAGGTTCAAAAGAGATCTCCATCTACTCTGAAATCAGTTTGTAAAGTTGCACAATTCAAAATTATTCAGATGATTTAGTACGATACCCTATTAGTATTTTGGTCATAACTTTTCACTCACAACTCTAATTGATGTGATTCTTTTTGGATTGTAAAAAAGACTCGAAGGGTTACAACTTTCATGTTTATTAAATCTGTTATTTGGACACCTTGTCAGGCTATCCAAACAGCAACAACTGTTAATGCGCAATAAAGCTAGGTTTAGAGTTTCGTTTCATGCTTATAAATACAAATCTTGCAATGGCAGCCGTAGGCTTTTTTCTATATTTTTTTCAGATTTAGTTTTTCACTAAAATAGATTAGTTTAGGGAGCTTTTATACTTCGCATTATGGATTCAAGTTCGTGAATATTTCAATACAAAATAAGTTCGTTCCACATGTCAATAATGGAGTTCGTTTTCTTTTCGTTTTCTCTTTTTGTTTACTGTTTTATTATTTCATTCATGCTAGGCTAGTTTGTTTATCTTGATTCAACCCATCACTAATGAGTGGATTTTTATTTGATAATTGGATGTGATTGAATTCTCATCTGTAACGGAAAACTTGTAGGCTAGGGTTCCTTTTTCTGAATTTTCTTTTTCTTTTTTTTTTTCAAAAAGCTTTCGAAAACTTGTAACTTCGATCATATTTTGTTGAAATCCTTGATGATGTTAGTTAATTAAAACTTTCTTTATATTTTGAAATAAATGAAAAGAGATTCGGACCAAAGACAAACTTATTGAATTTTTTTTTTAATTTTTTTATCCTAAATGTGATTCTAAAACTGTGCTTTAAAATAATTATTTTAACGATGACATCTTCCGATTTACTTTTCCTATACGTTAGCTGTAAACTGAGATAAAAAAGTATCTAATTAGAAAATAAGGAATCCACTTGAATTTGTAGGTTGGATCAAGATCTTTAATTATTTTGAATGTGTAATTCTATTATTTTCATTGTTTTAGTTTAATTTAATTTTGAATCTTGCTCTTCTATTAATTAGAATAAAAGTAATTTAAATTCTTGAATTTTAATTTTGTTTAATTTTTTGTAATTTATTTTATTTGGTTATTAATTACTTAATTAACACTTTTCAAAACCCAAAACTAATTTCTTTTTCTATTTTTAAAACGAAACTAGTAGGTAGAAAAACTTAGAAACCCTAGTGTTTAATCTCAAAGTTTCCTGTGGATACGATTCTGGACTCATCGGATAAAATTACACCATATACCCTCATACTCAAAGATTGAGTTATAACTGCATTATTTAAAGGTAGTCAATTAGCAACCTGGCTCCACTAGTTTACTATTTTTGACTGTCCAAATGATGCCTACCTAAGAAACACTTGAATATTGATTTGAGACACATGTGCACTAACTTGACAATTTTTTAAAAATGCAAGATGAGGCACCAATAATAAGACTCATTAAAATATATATATTTTCATGACTTAGAAATTAATATTTAATTTAAATATAACAAAAATTATGTAATAATTTAAACATATTAAAAAAATCATGTATTTTATAACTTAAAGATTGATAATTAAAAAAATGTCACATAATGATTACATTCCATTAAAATGATAACAAACTATACTAACATAACTTAAAAGTCTACAAAGAAGATATAATTAAAAAATATATATTTTTTATGAATGAGTTCAACATGAATGAAAAACACGTCTGTGACATTTTCAACTTTTGTCAAAAAAAATTCAAATTCAGCAAAAGATAAGTCCAACACATATCCATAACATGCTTGAGACCAAATGAGACAAGCTCGCAGACGGTTCTTTATGTACTTGATGAATGGTTCTATAACAGTTTTAATAAAAAGTAAAAGAAATGATGCTGATTATATAAGCTCCTACACGTCACTATGTAGAGATATCGAAAGATTGTCAAATCTTACTATAATAAGCTATTAAATGAAAATTAAAGGCGTAAAAAGCTAACTATGCTATTAACCAATTGTAGAGTCCTAATTACTCCACAAACGGCGTAAGAATATATATATATATATATATATATATATATATATATATATATATATATATATATATATATATTTGTATAGCTATTTGAAAATAGTTCAAGTGTACTATCAATTAACCAAGCAAGCATATAATCACAAGCAAAAAAATAAAGAGGGCATAACACTACAAGAAAAAGTATTTTTAGCAACCATTTTTCGTGACCAAAATTAAATTTGGTCGCTAAATATTAGTTTTTAGGGACTAAAGATCATTTGGTCGCTAATAATTTATTTTTAGTGACCAAATAAGTTTGGTCGCTAAATCATGGGCATTTAGCGACCAATTAGTCGCTAAAAGTTAACCTTTAGCGACCAAATATTAATTTGGTCGCTAAAAAATTCTAAAATATTTCTCTCAATCCTTTGGCGCCAACAATGGCTTTTGGCTACCAAAGCATTTGGTCGCGGAATATTTTTATAATTTTTTGACATTTATTTTTAGCGACCAAATAAGTTTGGTCGCTAAATCTCACGCATTTGGCGGCCAATTAGTTGCTAAAAGTTAAGTTTTAGCGACCAAATATTAATTTGGTCGCTAAAGAGTTCTAAAATATTTCCCCCTACCCTTTGGCGCCAACAATGGCTTTTGGCTACCAAAGCATTTAGTCGTGGAATATTTTTATGATTTTTTGACATTTATGTTTAGCGACCAAATAAGTTTGGTCGCTAAATCCCACGCATTTGGCGGTCAATTGGTCGCTAAAAGTTAACCTTTAGCGACCAAATATTAATTTAGTCGCTAAAGAGTTCTAAAATATTTCCCTCCACCTTTTGACGCTAACAATGGCTTTTGGCTATCAAAACATTTGGTCGCGGAATATTTTTATAATTTTTTATAATCTTAGGCATTTAGCGACCAATTGGTCACCAAAAATTAAGCTTTAGCGACCAAATATTAATTTAGTCGTAAAGAGTTCTAAAATATTTCTCTCCATCCTTTCGCGCTAATAATGATTTTTGACTACTAAAACATTTGGTCGCGAAATATTTTCATAATTTTTTAACATTCATTTTTAGCAACCAAATAAGTTTGGTGGCTAAATTCTAAGAAATTGGCGACCAATTGATCGCTAAAAAAATCTCTTCATCGGCCAAATATTAATTTAGTCACTAAAAAAATGAAATGGATAAATAAAAATAATTAAATTTTATTTCTTTCTCTATTTTTCTCTCAAACAAATTTATTTATCTCTTTGTATGATTTAAATTAGATTTCATAAATTTTATTTTAACGTTTATTTATTAATTTTAATTAATTTATAAAAATTATAATCATGGATCAACAAAAGAATGTTACCAAATTAATTCTAAAACTAAATTCACCAAATCAAATTTAGATAATTTGAATGTATAATCATTTTTTGTTTCAAAGTAAATATGTTGGAGTAACCTTTATAGTTTGTATAACTTATAATCAAGTGAATATTAAACGTTTTAATATCTAATAATTATTTAGTGTAATTTAATATTAATTATATTAAAGTGACATTATTTTAAATTTAAAAATAAAAGTAACAAATATTATTTATTAATTTTAAGTAATTTCATTTTTTTATCTTTTTAGAACTTATTTCCAAATATAATTACCTAAAATATTTTTTTTATTAGAAATAAATTCTTAAAATAGTTTTCAAAAATTTTACTTTTTAAAAATAATTTTCTAAAACTAAAACTAATTGCGACCAAATTATTTTAAAAAATATAAATACAAAATGGGCGACCAAATTATATTTGGTTACCAAAAGTTTTAGCGACCTAAAAGTAACTTTTCGCGACCAAATTTTTGGTCGCTAAAAGTGTTTATTGTTGTAGTGCAAGCATTTTAATGTGAAAATTCAAATCAGAAAAAATCACTAGTCCTAAACGAAGAATTACGTACGCTTCTTTCACTATAATAAATAGATTACAAAGTTTACGACTATAAATTAACAATCGAGTTCATGATCCCTTTTGTTGAAGTTTTACTTGAATCCACGATGCACCATTCCTAGTGAAAGACTAAATCTTTAAATTTTTGAAGACTAAATACCAAAGTATGAAGTTATTTAGTTAAGTGACGAAGATAACTCTTGAAGTAATGTAACAACTTTTAATCTCATGTTTTCTGTGTAAAAATTTTATGAGAATGTCTCTATTTATATAGTACTTAAATAATCTAATCCTTCATAGGATTGTATATTTTTTCTATTTCTAAAATTTTTTAGGAAAATTTCCAATCCCTTTGAACATTAATAAATATTTTTTAAAATATTTCTTATCTGGTTAAATATTAAAAAACTTTTTCAATCTCCTTAAGTATTAGAAACTTTCAAAAAATTTTTGAACTTATACCTTTAATATCCTTGTCAAATGCATAAAAGTACAAGTTTGAAATCATTATTTTGTTCGCTAATTTGTCAATTACAAATATAAACTTAATAACTATTAATAGCAGAGCATTTATAAGTTTATCCTCTATTTCCTATTTTTGCTATTGCTTCGGCTCAATTTATCTTGATGAATGCAATGATCTCTACAATGACAAAATCAATACATGCATAATTAACTCCTATAGAGTCACAGAAAAGGAGAAGATAAAGAGCTGGACGGACCTTGTTAGTTGTTTTCATAAAGTTAATTCAAATTTAAAGAAAAAACAAATAAATAAATAAATAATCCAAAGAGTCTGCCTTGAAATGATGCCTGGAAAAGAACAAACTTTCTATTGGACTTCTAAAGAAGAGAGTGTATCATGACGTTTATCAAATCTCAAAGGAAAACTTTGGAAGAAAATATATATGGAAAACAAACCTAAGATGTAGTTTTGATTAATTGGCCAACTTAGATAGCTGTGGAAAATGGAACCCAAGAGTTCTGAATCGAAATAAAAAATTCTGCCAATCAAAACTAAATAAGTAGTTCATCGGATTGGTTTTTTTGGTTAATTCAAAATTTTTCTTAAACTTCAGTTAAAAATTCTTACATTACACATAACTAAACCTAAAACAAATAATATTGTACTCTGAACATATAAGTCGTTATAATTTATCTTTCAAATCAAACTCAATTGAGTCTTTAATCAAATTAGTCTTCAATAACTTGATAAGTTCACACTATATTTATATATTTATAGATATATAAATAACTTGAAGAGAAATTGCATAGGAAGTACTTTAGTATTCCAAGTAAATCGTTTCTACCCCTGATGTGTCCACATTACTTGTTTAAAATCTTCTCCTTTACTCGCCAGCATAATTAGCTCACTTCTTTTTAAACTTTCGGCATTAAAAAAGGAAATTTAGTGCACGAAAAAACTCCCACATTACGTTTAATAATAATGAAGAATTTTATGATTTTATCGGTAGAATGCTAGATGTTTATAAATAATATGGCTTTAGAAAAATATTGACAAAAGGATTGAAAACATTTATGTTTTTCCATTTTTTTAAACGTATATTTGTTAACGATTTGTTTGAATGAGTTGAAATAAAAAGAAAATAAGAGAGAGAAAGGAAGAAAAAAAAAGAAAAATAAGGATTCCTCCTGCTTGTGAGTTTATTAGGTGAGAAGAAAAGAAATGAAAAGAAGTAAAAGAAAAATTGACGTAAAATCTTTTCATTTCCGTCCGCTCAAAGTTGGATGGAAATATAATGAAAGAAAAAATTCATTAATAAAATTTTAAAATATCATACTTATCCTTAAAAAAGGTCACATATAAGGAACGAGAATTTTAAATTACCATATTTTTCTTCTTATTTTTCTTCTCTCACCATTTTTTTTCTACTTTTGCAAATTTTCTCACTTTTTTTTCTATTTTAAAAAACCAAAAAAAAAAAAATTTCTTGAGGTTCGTAGTAGTTAAGGGAACTTGACGCCTAAAAAATATTCCTTCAATTTATTTCATATAAGCATGTAAAAATATATATTTATTTATTAATGAGTTCTGATATTGTTTGAAAAAAAAAATTATGTATTAAAATGTTGGTGCCGTATTGTATTGTATTTGTAACTCGTGCTTCTATAAATTCACATAATTTATGTGTTCGAAGAAATCACATCTGGGATTAAACATCTCATGTTTGGAAAAAGTTACAGAATACCGATTCATTGGTGAGTGATGCTGGATTTGGCTGGCAAAGCATCCCAAGGGTAACAAAATGGTTTCCGATGAATTCTACCACCTTGTTTTCTTATGTTCAATCTATATATGCTTTGGCGTTGCCTAGTGTTGATTTTGGCCAATTTAGAATTTGCCAAAACAAACTCGAATTAGCTAACTGTCGAACATTCCCAGCTCCTCTAGTTTAATTTTTTGCATTATCGAGACAATGGACATTTAAGAAACACAGAGACCGATTTGAAATAGATGCACTAACTCGATGATTTTTAAAAAATACAAGATAGGATATTGTAAGACTTAACATAAAAAATATATATATATATAATTTTATCTGACTTAGAAAATAATCTTTTTTATTTAAATACGACAAAATTATGCAATATAGTAATTTACATAAAAAAATTATATATTTCATAACTTAAAAAATTAATAAATAAAGTCACATAATGATTACATCCCATCTAAATGATAACAAATTATATTAACTTACTTAACAAAAAATTATAAAAAAAAAAAGATAATTTTTTTAAGATGAATTTGCCATATGTCTAAAGCGAGTTTGCAACATGTTCAAGTCATGTCTGAAAAAAATTAAAACAAAGCAAAAAAAAAAAAAAAAGGGATCTGCCATGAGTCCAGAATGCGTCCGAGGCTCTAACTAGTCCACATTGCAAACGGCACGCATATACATGCTAGATGACCAACAGTTTTAACCAACACTAAGAGAAATAATAGTGATTATATCAACTCTTATACATCACTAAGAGACGTCAAAAGATTATCAAATCTCACAATAATAACCTATTAAATGAAAATTAATAGTGTAAAAAGCTAATAACGTTATTAACAGAATCCTAATTCCTTCACAAACAAAATTTAAGCCTGTAACCCCTGGCAAATGAAAAGAGTATATATATCTATTTATAGCATAACAGTTATCTGCATGACCTATCAAAAATTTATTTTTTACTTAACCAAAAAAAAAAAAACAAACAAACAGTTATCTGCATGTTTGCAAGTGTGTGCTCCGCTTTAACTCATCTTGAGAAATGAGATGATCTCTATCTTGGTATGCTTGTTCAAGTCTGTCATTAGTTTTAGAAGATTGCACTTTCCTACTCCTTCTATTTCATTGATGATAGCATAGTCAATAAACGCATCGTCGACTCCTATAGAGTCACAGAAGGAGAAGAAGAAGAGTTGGATGAGTTTAGTCAGTTCTTTTCATGAAGTTATTATTGAAATGCGAATTCAAGAAAGACAAATAAATAAGTAAAAAATTCAATCGTGAATAGATTACCTGGATAAGCACGAATTTTCCTCAATAAGGAGATTCTTGAAAGGGGTGGACAGGCATTTATATCAAATCTCAAACGGAACCTCTGAAAGAACATATGTATGAAAAACAAATTAAAGCTCTAGGTTAGATTAATTGGCTGGGCTGAATAGCAATGAAACCCAAGGGTTCTGAACCGAAACCGAAAAAAAGTCCGAAATAAGTTTTGTTTGGTCGGGTTGGCTCTTTTGGTTAATTCAGTTTAATATTTTTCCTAAATTTTAGTTAGAACAGAAAATCGAAATTTATGTTATAATATATTAATATTATTACTATATTTATTTTTAAATAAATTTATGTTAGTATTTATAAATTATAAACTCATAAAATTCGGTCTTAAAAATAGGAAGAAAAAGAAAAAATTATAAACAAAATCCAGGCATTGACATTAAAACTGATAGACATCAAGATCCAATAAAAATGAGTAAATAGTAGATTGAATATTTAAGAAAGTAGAAGGAATTAAACCTTACCTTGATAATAGTTGAATCCTGGAATAACTTGAGAATGCATGATAGAAAGGGAGAGGGAGGGGAGTTGTTTATCTGTAAGTTGACTTCCTTCTGAATCATTTCAGGTAGTCTCCATAACTTTGGGGTACTCACATTCTTATCTCTTATTCTACTCATTCCTTTTTTATAATTTATTTTAATGCTGGTGATTTCTACTGCATAATAATGTTTCCTCAAATCTTCTATTATTTCTAGAGGATTGTGTTTTGTTTGTAACTTTGTTTGATTTTTTTGAAATTTTTGTGCAATTAGGACTTCTCTTACATCTGCAGAGTCAAAAATTAAAAATTTGTTAGATGAGACTCTAATTCTTTTGATAACAAGTCTTAATTATTACATTTTTCAAGAAAGATTAGAAAATAATAATTAAAAATATTAAAAAAGTTAAGACGTATTACCTTGATAGGCTGTAAGGTACCGCCAACCATCACCGCTATTAACTCTCAAACAGAACTCCTAGAGGAAAACAATGAAAGTATAATACTATTAGACAAACCTAACAATTTTATAAACATGGATGGCAGAAACATACATGAATAATTCAATTCGAGAAAATCCATCACTGGAAGGGTACAAAACCCAAATTAATACATTGATCTCATCCCAAGCAATATAGCAGGGGTAGACTCAATATTTTTGAGCGAAAATTGCTCTCGAAAGAAATTTAAAATATTTTTATTATAAAATTGTTAACAATAATAATTATAATTCAAAATAAAAATTATTTTAATTAAAATAATAACTTCAGTAGTTCCTGCGCTTAAAAAAAAAAAAAGGCAATAACAAGTGGACAATAGAGATAGATTAACAAAATCATATAAAGTGCAACAAATATAATTATATATAATGAAAAAAAAATTCAGTGGTGTCGCCACAGCATATGGTGTGGGTGCACCCACGGCCATACGCCCCCTACAGTTATAGACCGCCTACAAAATGATAAGATATCTCTATATAATAAAAATGAAGAATATCCACTAGATAATTCTAAAAGAATATTAATTAATTATCTCCCTAACTAAATATTTATTTTATTTAATAAAAATTCCAGCTAAACAAGAACTTGACAAATATTTGATCTTCAACTGATAAATATGCATGAATATTATAACTAAGAGTACGGAAGAAATACTCAACCGAAATATTACTAACAAATTCTTTTAGGTTCTGATAGTTTAGTTCATTAACAATTCAATTCAGTTCTCAGTCTGAAAATGATAAATTCAATCAATTTTATTCAATTTTTGACCTAATATATTCATGACTTAAACCACTCATCTCTATCAAAGACCCACCCAAGACCCTAACTTTAGGTATTTGCATCGCAAAATTTTATTAGATTTTATTAAGTGCACAATCTTTAAGAATTTTATAATTATGACGTCATAATTAAAATACATTAAAAATTTGAAACATTAATGACTTTATGCATATTGCAATTGACTTGAATTGGTTGAACAATAATATGATTTTTATTTATTATATCTTATCAGAAATTTATAGGTAATAAATAATGTTAAATATTTATATGAAATTATTATTGTTTCATGCTTTAAATTGTCATTGATTTTAAAATTTGAGAATGTAAGATTGAGATTATTTTATTTTGTAATTAGATTTTTTAAAATTTTAATTGAATATACGAAAAAATTCCATACATATATAGAAGTGAATCAGAGAATTTATACAAATTTTAAATCGGGGCTAAATTTTTCATCCACAAAATTAAATTAAAAGATAAATATGGGTACAATTCTAAGTATAGTGCATCTTAGTAAAATTAAAGACTCAGAAACTGGAATAAATAAATAAATAAATAAATAATATTGATGAGGATGATGGAATCAAACCTTAGTAGCATCTGTATTAAGGCAAAGGGACCGGACGAAACGATGGGACAGCGGAGTGGGAGAGAGAGGGTTCATGCCTAACAGTTCGTTGAACACGAGCGGAGAAATTGATACGTCTACATTTCCCCCGCATCTATCCCAATATATCTCTATGGATGAAAAGATCTCTGCCTCGCAGGGAAGTTTTCCCACGTCTTCAACGAATTGCACGTGTCCATCCCAATAATCATAATGATCTATCCATGGCACGTCTTCAACTAATGGCGAGCGTCCATCCCAATTATAAGAATAATATATCCGTGTGGATGAGACGACCTCTGCCTCGCAGGAAAATCTACTCAAGGCTGCCATTAATTCTCGCGTATCGAAAAAAATTTCTGCTTTTACTACGACTTCTTCATAATTAATCTGATCAAAGGAAAAGCAGGCATCAAGAACTCCTGCAGTCATGGATGAAAAAAATTATATACTTGGTTTGGTAGGAAGGACGAGTTCTTTTCATCTGAAAAGAAATTAACTGAAATGTTTACTCAAGATAGATAGAATAGAGAAATTTTAGCTAAATTTGGTACCTTGATGCATCCTTATATATTCCAGAATCTCTGAAATCGGTATTTGACGTGGATTATTGATTCTCAAGCAAAACAACTGGAAAACACATTGAAAACAAAAACAAAAACCAAACTCTACATTATTATTATATGACTAAATTAAATAAAATAACATGGGTAAACTAAATAAAAGGAGTTTATTTATTAATGAAGAAAGTGAGGGAATCAAACCTTAATTCCATCCATAATTCCATTTCCTCTAATTCTCCCAGCAAGCAGTTGAGTGAAGATACTATAGTCAATTGCAAACCGAAACTCCATAATTCTAGATGTTATTTGATGCTCCAATGAAGAACATAAAAAATTTCATATATAGCAAAACTAAGAAAGACTAATATTAAAGAAATTAACAGAGTAGATCTTAGAGTTAAAGAAAAATTACCCTTCCTCCATAAATTTCCTAGTAACAATCTCAGCCAGAGTCTTTGCGGCTAATGGAAGACCATCACACCTGTCCACTATTTCATCTTTCATTCTTACAAATGTTGGGTGAAGTGAAACATTAGATATTGAATCTGGAAACACAAACCGACGGGAATTTTGGGGTTCACGATTATCGATTAAATCCAGAACTGAGGACCAACAAGGATCCTGGTATATAATCGTAGGCATGGAATCCGAAATTAAGGACCAACAAGATTCCCTATCCAGTGTCGGTTCAATGTGATATAAATTCTGCTCACCCACAATCTTGGTTGCCACATCTTGGAATCTAGTAGTGATGATGATGGCACCTCCACTATCCTTCGGCAAGCCCTGTTGGAAATGATAAGTGCAGAAGGTTTTGCCTTCCATCTGCAAATTGGAGTTGGAATTCAAGTCCAAGCACCAATCACTCGCTTGCCATACCCCGTCCAACACAATCAAATACTTTGTATTACGCAAGCAATTGTGCATTTTGCGCAAAAGAATACCGAGATCACTATCATGATCATTCATCCCACAGGAACTACTGAAACATTCACAAATAGCAGTGATAATGGATTGTAGAGGAATTGGAGACAGAGGCAACTCTAACCATATCGTGGGGTAGAAACTTTCTTGGACTCGGCGGCTGCAGAACACATTCTTTGCAAGAGCAGTTTTACCTGAACCACCCATCCCCACGATACCTAATGTCTTAATACCGTAGGAGTTAGCAAGTCCATCGTTGAGGAGAAATGCTTCTATCTTTTGCAAGTGGTCATTGAACCCGTAAATCTCTTTTTTCAAGAAAAATTGATAGTCCCATAGTTGACGAATCCTGACCAAACTTTGATCAATTGATGATGCATCATCATTATCCCTGAAGCCTTGGAGTAATTGTTCTTTGATGTTAAGCAGTTTCCTCCACATCTTGAAAAGAAACCAATGATTCTCTACAAAGTTAAGAACATTTGAGATTGAGGGAAGGTTTCTCTTGTTCTGAGCTTTGCGCTCCATCTCCTTTTCCCTCTTTTCTCTCTCCTTTTCTGCCAACATGACACACTCAGCCAATGCATACTTGAGGCCATAAAGAGGACGTTTCATTTTTATGGGCGTGGATAAGGTGATTGTATTCTGGTTCAAAATCTCTAAAATCTCTTGAAAATGGAGACGAAGGGGGAGTTCTTCATGGAATTCCTCAACTGCTTCTTCATAATCAAGGATGAAATTCTCCTTCAGAAATTGTAAATGATCTTCTGACATTTCAGATGTAGTTCTAGGCTAGCAACAAACTTGCTTTCCTTTTTTCCCTCTCCTCTGTTAACAGGTGGTCTTTTTATTGAGAGTAACCACTTGCAATTTTTAGAGAGTCAACTCAGACATCTAGAAGATTTAATAAGTAAATAAATAAAATAAAATAAAAAATAGAAATGGACAACTAAAGAAATATGGTTTTAAAAAAGTCAGTACTTCCTTTGATAGATTTCTATTCCAAGTGCCAGGAGACACTCCGCGTTTCTCAAGAGTTTTTTAATTAGATTTTCATCTCTTTCTCAATCAATAAATGGAAGCTCTTATTTAATGAAAAATTATATAGAATTATTAAATAAAAAACGAGTTAGTCAATTTATAATCATCCAAGAATTGATAGGATAAATATTGGGCTTACACTTACTATCTAAGCAAATCATAAAACGCATAATTCCAAAAGGTGATGCCAATGTTAAGTGGTTTTTTATTTTAAAGTGTGATGCTAATATCATTGGCTTTTTAGTCCAAAGTGTCTCACGACTCTCGTACTTACTAGTAACTGTTATTTACAAGAGTCCAACTATCACAATGCTTTATCACAATTACATAATCTATAAACTGTCTATATGAGTGGAATTCACAGTAAAATTTATAATTTAGCATATCTCTTATATCCTCTCACTATTGACTTGTCATCTAAGTTTGATTTGTTCTCAGTAGGATGTAAATAAAATGAATCAAGTCAAGTAATAAATGTTTGA
The DNA here is from genome assembly GCA_019916065.1 of Vitellaria paradoxa. NCBI lineage: Eukaryota > Viridiplantae > Streptophyta > Magnoliopsida > Ericales > Sapotaceae > Vitellaria > Vitellaria paradoxa. Next base: position 36,040,307 of record CM034243.1, read on the forward strand.
GTTAAATCTGATAAATTTAATGAGCTTATAAAATTGATTCACATATAACCTAATTATTTTCCAAGTATAACTAATTAAAAAGAGTTTTTGGGGTTAAAAAGTGTCATATACTTGATGAAAAATTTAAAGGTGAATTCAAGATGACAAGCACAAATGGTAATATATTTTTCAAATTTCGTTTGACATATTTCTATTCAAATTAATTTAATTGACAATTAATAATAATTGAATATATATATATATATATATATATTTAGTTAATTTAGATTTTAATGTCTTCATATAGTTAATGAAGTTAAAATTGGTAAAATCCTTAACTATGCCATGTGTTTGACAAAGGGGAAAGAAGCCCTAACTAATTACCAAAAAAAAAAAAAGAATACACAAGAAGTTTCATCTAAATGTGTACGACCAACTCATTTTGATTAGTGTAATATAATGAACTGGTATACTAATTATTACTCTAGGAGAAAAATATATTGTCTGAAATTTTATTATCTTTTAATTATATATGTTGATTCTTATTGAATGGGCTAATTTTATTTTAGGATTCTAGAATGAATGATTTACAGGATTCCAACTACTGACGTAATGAGAGGGATTTATTTTAATCTATATTTTATTACTATTTAATGCAGTGATTTTAACTAGTTACTAAAATTTAATAATTTACTTAGATCCAATGTGATTAATTTGTTGTCATGATGTGTTATTGATTACATTATTTTATATTATAATTTGATAAATTAATGGTATCTTATATTTTACTGTGAGAAATTCATAAATTTTATTTATCATGATATTAGCTTGCTAGGCCGAATTTGCATAATGTTATTATTTATATTCTCCAAGCACATCTAATAGTGCTTGCCCCATTACAATTGATGATGCAGGACATAATTATAATGTGAATGTGATGCTTATTGGGATATCTAGTTAGGGAATCTAAATGGTAAAATACTTTAATTTTTATTTATCATTTTTTAATTTGAAATTGATAATGATTTTTGTGAGACATTTTATAATTGATTTTTGTTGAGGATTTAGATTTAATTGTAATGGGTCCGTCTTGAGGCAGAATTTTATTTTAAAAGGCTTGAAGTTGTCCAGTTGGTTTGCTAAGGGTAAATTTTTGTTTACAAAATTTTTCCTTATTTAGACTATTGCTCTAGTCGTTATATTGTGCTTAGCTCTTATATGGGATATAAAAATGAGAATGTTGTGTGTGGTCATATGTTATTAATTCATATCCCCGGATTGATGGAATTTAAAACGTGACAGCTTGTTATTAAAATTTAGGTATAAAATACTTAGGGACAATGAAGTCTTTTAATTTTATGTACTATGTGGTTATGTGATAACATATATGTTTTATATAATTTTGGTTTTTGTGACCTTTGTTCTTTTCTGTTGTTAGCAAAATAAAATAATTGCATTTGTTATGTTAGTGAGATAACATGCTCATTACAGTCGATTGTGGGTATTGGATGTGGTGGCTACAAGGGGTGGGTTGCACGCTTCCGTTGAATGAAGAGTAATTTTTAGTTTGATAGTGACTTAGGATGTAATTGGTTGGAGATTGAAATTATCTCGATTAGCCAATATTAGAAACCTAGTTGTATATCTTTATTTTAGTAAAATTTTATATGATATTTTTATGAGAAATTTTGAAATCTTAATTTCAAAATATTTTTGTGTTAAATTTTTATAGTCGGGTGAATTTTTTAATTACTTTATTTCTTGTTACGCTTTTCCACCTTATTTTAGCCAATAATTAAGATTATTTATGTGACGGTTCCAAAAAACAAAAAAAAAAAGGGAGATATTTGATCATGCATGGACACTTGGCAGCCAAGGGCTTGAAGCCTCATTAACCTTGGTGACTAAGGTTTCCAATTGGCCACATGCACGTGGAGCCAAAATTTTTTTGCCAGCAAACCTTGCTGGCAAAGGGCACCATGATGGAGTTTCAACCTAGGGGGCAAGTGGGCCACTCAAAAAGTCTCATATTTGTGTGTGTGTATATATATATATATATATATATGAGAAAAGGGCGATGCCGTGGGACACACTAAGCTGGGAAACGAAAGAAAACCGAGAGGAAAAAAAAAAAGGGGAAGAAAGGAAACAAGAAAAGGAAGGAGAGAGAAAGAAAAAATGTTAGTTTTCTGACCCAAATTAACTTCTAAGTTTTTTAATTAAATTCATTCCTCATGCATTTATGCTGTTTGAAAAGGTGGTTCGGTGTGTATGTACGGCTAAGTTTCACTTCTCCAACAAAGAAACGAGATAGGAAAATTAATGTATTATTTATACTTTTTGTAATGTTTGTTTTGATAGAAAATAATTGTGAGGTTAAGTTTATATTATTATTAAGTTAATATTAAGTTGATAACTGGATTCCCAGTGGCATTGAAATTGTGATTAAATTGATGAAATTTTTTATTTAATGCCGAGACACGCTATAATATATTGGAACATGCTGAATATGTGTTTATTGTGAAACGGATGATAGAATGGAAATATGAAATTGTGGAAGCTGATATACACATGGATATTGTTGCTAAGCTTTAACAACGTAAAGGAAAACTTAAGAAAATGTTGATTTTGTGAGGAAAGTGAAGGTACTATATAAAAATAGGGAGAGTCAAGAGATACACTTGGATTAAAAGACCCTAAACCTGCGCAGGGTCAAGTAAATCATGCCCATGGACTAGTAATCCAAAACGACGATGAATGTGGTAAAGGCTCATCGTGGCACTTGGACTTAGATACCTAAATGACGACGCAGGGGTGCTTCGCGACCCGTATAATTGTACGAACTGGCGATAATTTTGGACTACCACTGTGATTGTGGGACAGTCTTGTAGAGTATTCTTCCCTACCTTAGGAAAATAAAATAATAAATGAAGAAATATTGACAAGAGAATTAAAAGTTACGAATGATGTGTCTTATTCTACTACGTATTGACGTATTTAATAATTTCTTGCTACATTCATTATTTTACATAGTTCTTAAAAGGTATTATAAAAGTATAAATCTATACGTCGGGAGCACATGTGGCTTGGTGCTCACGTCCCTACAGATTGCGTTGCAGGTGCGAATCCGAGACCTAGAAGAACCGGCCTAGCTAATAAATTTTATAGATATATTAAATAAAATTTCTTTTTTATGTAATGACCTCTAAAGTTTAATGTATGTAAGAAGATACTACTTTATAAACATATATGGGTGATATTATCCAGTTTTGATTTTAATTGGGTATACAATTTATCATAAAAGTATTCAGTTTTATTGACTATATAAACGGAAAGCATGATCAGGTACTCTACAAATATAAATGACGGGATTATAGTGAGCCAGGTGTGATAAGTTTTTCATTCTAAACTCACCCATCGGGACCTTAAGATTTCGGGGGTATGACAACTTATGAATAATAGATTAATATTAACATATTTGCAATTTTTTTTTTAATATTTTGGCAATGATTAAGAAATTACACGTGATATTTCGATTTAAAAATTTTCAAAAGTAAGGTAAATCATTTTACTCAAACAATTAATAATTTTGTAAATAAACAAATAAAAATGATTTCTATAAATATTTATTCATTTTCTTGTCATTTTTATAAATTAAATTAAGTAAAAGGTAAATTTATTTTTCATTTTTATAAATTAAATTAAGTAAAAGGCAAATTTATTTTTTCTTCCCTTTTTACAATTCCAAAATTTAAGAATAGTTTTAAAAATTTTGACTATTACATTTCTCATCTCCATGTTCAAAAACATACATAGTGGAAAATACGGAAGAAATAACTGCATTTCTCTATCTCCAAGTGCTAGAATATAAGAAGGAAAAAAAAAAATACCTTAAATTTTAGCAAACACGGGGCTCGTTTGGAGTCTCAAAAAAAATCAAAAAATTTTTAAAATTTTTAAATTTTTCCAATCACATTTTATCACTTATCATTTTTACATCATATCAATCTCATTCATTAATTTTTTTTAATTTTTTTTAGGGCTCCAAACGAGCCCACGATAACAGAGCAAAAAGTGAGATCCGTAAAAGTACAGTAGGCATTTGGTAACCAACAGAAAGAAAGCAAACAGAAAACGCGGAGAAAAAAACAACTGATAAGATTGAAAAACCTTACCTCACCTTCCGCTCCGCGGCGACTTTTCACGAGCTATTGGTAGATCTCTACCAAAAAAACAAACAAACAAACAAATAAATAAATAAATTATTTTTGTTTTTTCTTTTACTTCAAAAATCAAAACAATATATATATATATATATGGGGTAGTGTTTGGACGTCCGAAAATGTTTAAAAGAATAAAAAAATTAGTGAAAATTGAGACATAAGAAAATTTAATTCAGAAAAATTAAAAACTTCTTTATTTTTTTAAAATTTATTAAAAAAAAAGTTGAGGGTTCAAATTATGTGTAAATAGGTCTATCAATGAATTAGATCTAGTTCAGATCTAACCCGAACCACATCTAATAATGTTAGACTAAATTTCTTCAATTAAATTTGCTAGGTCTATCAATGAATTAGATCTAATTCAGATCTAACCCGAACCACATCTAATAATATTAGACTAAATTTCTTCAATTAAATTTGCAATCTAACGAATCTAGATTCGTTAGATTCAAGAATTAGGTTCAAGAATTAATGAGTCTGAACTTAAATAATATACTTAGATCTATTATTTTAAAAAATAAAATATTTAAAAATAAAAAATAAAAATTTTAAAAATATTTAAGAATTAAAAAATTTAGATAAAATAAAATTAATCATTTTAATTATTTTATTCTCTTATATATATAATTATATATATAATTGTAATATATATATGCGATTTGGTGAAAGAATGTCTCGGCTATTAGGCGAGTCGAATCGAACATTTCGTGATTGAGTTCGGCTTTCTCATGAACTTCCAAGCTTGGAGGACTGGGGAAGTCATCGCCTAGAAAGTTCTCATAATGATCAGTGGCGATCAAGCCAATCGGGAAGTCATTTCCTTCCCTGTCATTGAATTCATTGAAGCTGCTATGGTGCTGCACTTTATTTGTAATCATTTTTTCACCCGAAAAGTGAAATAAATACATCTATATAAGTGCTGCATATATTTGGGTAAAACTATACGTATATATATAAAATATATTTTTTTTATTTTTATAAAATTATAATTTAAAAAAATTATTTTTTAAAACAGATAGAATCCATTAGATAAATGAATCTAAACTAAATTTTACGAATCAAATTTAATTATTTTTTTAATTTAAACCAGATCTATTATAATTGAATTTGTATCTTGTAGATTTGACCCACATGTAATCCAAATCCGCCACATCGACAGCCTAATGGATAGAAGAGTCTAAATTCGATAGGGACGAACCTTTCGTCACGGATGTCTGCACTACTTTTGGAAACTTGTTCTTCAGCAAGTATCAAGATATTCTCTGCCTCAACGATTGATTATTAAACCGCTTCAATATAAATTTGATAGACTTAAATTTACTAGCTAATAGACAAATTAAAAGATCAAGAAAGAAAGATGGATTGTGTAGACGAACGAACCTTGTGCGGTGGAACATCGAGAACGGCGACGACTCCTTCGTAGAAAATGGTCAACGGAGTTGTTTCAGAAGTGCCTTCTTCTGAACCACAGCTGTATCTTCCGATCGAGTCTTGAGCAGAGAGAGGAGCATAGGGACAGTTTATAACTAATTTCTGGTAGCTCAAGACGCGTTAATATTTTGTTATGGTCAACTGTCGCTTTGTTGACTTCAGATTATAACACGCCCAGCCTTAACAGGTCCTGTATTTCCTGGAAAAGTTGGGTGGGCGAACTTCCGCTACTTGCCAACTTAGGTAAAAAAAAAAAAGTTGGTTTTTTTTATTTTTTATTTTTTTAGTTAATCACTAAAAAATTAATCTTTGAAATGAAAAAAAAAAAAAACTAACTTTTTAACTTTTTAATTTAAAATTTTGACCTTTTATAATTAAAAAATTTAAAATATAAAAGAGTAAATTAGGTCATTTGAAAAAAAAAAACACAAAAAAATTGAATAATCAAAAACTAACTACTAATTAATGGTTGCCAAACAGAGACTTGTATAAATATTCTACAGGGTCTTCATTTGTTTGGCATGTATGTTCGTCCATGGACCTGCAATAAAATGAATTCTCTGTGTGTATATGTGATTCTCCAGAGGTTTGGGACCTATGATTTCCCATACATTTTAAAGGCTAGCTATCTCATGAAAGATGTCCCTAAATTACAATTTCGTTGCTTTAACCTTTTTTCACATTTTAAGATTATCTCAAAGAAAGACGTACCTTAAGCTATAATTGCACCACTGAACTTAAATTTCCTCACTGACTTACCCGGACTAGCAACTGTGAGTCTTCCCTATGTAGAAAAAAAAATTAGAAAAGCATTGGTGTGGTCTTCCCCCCCCCCCCCCACATTCTTTTGGTTTTTTGCTTCACTGTTTGGTTGTCAAAAAAATTGAAAATTTGAAAACTTTTACCTTTTTTTTTTTTTTTCTGTGTGTTTGGCTGCCAGTAACTTTCTGTTGCTTTTTGTCTACGTAGCAAATTCATAACAGCAAGTTTTAAACAATATGGCAACGTTTTGCTCTTTGTCTCACAAACATCTGTACAATAATCATTTTTAGGAGAGGGGTATAACAGTTATTTTATTAATGTATGTGTCAAAAAGTTATTAAATTTTTACCAAATACAAAAAAAATTACTAAAATTTTTTTTTTATTTTATCAAATACATAAAAAGTTATATATACTTTGCAATTTTTACTAAAAATTGTTGAAATTACTAAAATTTTGCAACCAAACAGAGCCATAATAGAATTAATTTTTTGTATTATTAACAAAAGCTATTTATGTTGATAGGCTGAAACTAATAGTAAACCTGAACTTTATCTCAATCTTAAAAACTAATTTAAAGAGTAAGAATTTTTCCTAAGCTTGTAAACTAACCACAAACTAACCACCAACTCCTCTCACAATCGATATGAGAAACTCCAACATTATAGGCAATAAATTTTATTATGGATATCACTTGAATAAATGTCCAAATTATATAATAACGATTGTCTGGTAATCAGTTTATAAGTGTGAGAAAAAATCTAATCCTTGAGTTAATTTTTGAGATTGAGATAAGTGTAGGACCACTCATCACATCATATCTATAATAGCTAAGTACTAACTATCCAATTTTAATTTATCCTTACCAAAAATATAAAGAATCAAATCGATCCAACTAATAAGTATTTGAATTAAATTTGTTAAATTCAACAAATTTAAAAAATTAATTTATATTTAGTTTATTTTTCTTCTGAGTTGAACTAAAAGCAAGTCTCTGTTTGAATCAATTTCAAGTCGAATTCAAATAATTTAATTTTTATATATAAATAATCTAAATAGAAATTACATTAGGAATCCATGTAAATGGTTTCTATACCTGAGGTGTCCGCATTAGTCGTTTAAAATTTCTCTTTTCCTTGTGCGGTTCAATTAGTTCATTTTTTAAGTTTTGGGCATTAAAAGGTTATTTAGTGCACGAAGAAACTTTGACACTGTGTTAAATGACGAAAAGTTTTTTTTTTTTTTTTTTCTTTTTGATAATGGAAGAAATCACTCAGTAATTTTAAATGACGAAAGGTTGTACGATTTTATGGATAAAATGCTTGGTATTTGATGTCACATTGTATTTATATTTCTTCTGGTACGTGGAAGTCCGCAGCCGCTACCCCATACTAGGGTGCGCACAGGGCGAAACACGCTCCAGGACCCTAGCCGGCAAAGGCCCCTGGAGAATTAACCAGCCTAGGCAAGCCCTGGCCCCTGGCCCCACCCCATCTCCCTCACCATCTCCCTGTCTCTCTGACTCACTCTCTCTCTCTCTCTCCTACACCCTGGTTTCACCCCTCCCCCTCCCCTCATCTCCCTCTCTCTCTCTCTCACTCACTCTCTCTCTCTGCTGCACCCCGGCCCCACCCCCTTCTCCCTCTCCCCAACTCTCACTCTGCAACTCTCTCCTTTCTCTCTCTTTTATAGACACGTATATAACTATTACATCAAATGAGTAAATTTATGTTTATAAATTTTTATAAACTGATAACAGAAAAATATTTATTAAATCTATTTATATTTTTTTGTTTTCAAAAAAATGTAAATTTAAATGGAAAAACGTAATAAAAAAAATCTTTTTACTTTATATTTTCTATTGCAAACATTTGGTCTATTTTAACACTTTGTCTATTTTTATTGTAATATGATATTACAGTGAATTATTTATTTTTATTGTATCATATTACAGTTAATATGTATCGTATTTATTAATTAATTCATTTTTACTAAATAATTAAATTAAATGGTTTTTAAAATAAATAAAAAATAAATAATTTAATATGAAATTAATTAATTCATATTAAATTAATATGAAATATATATTATCAAAATTTTTAATAAATATTAAAATTATATTAAATAATTCAAATAACTTAATATATTTTATTAAATTATTTTTAATAAATATCATAATTAATTTAATTTAATAAACAATATAATTAAATTAACATGAAATTTTTTTATTAAATCCAATTAATTTTTTAAAAACTAATTGTAGACAATATTTAATTTCCAAAAGCAGTTTCAGTTTTCATTTTAGAAAAAAATAGCAAAAAATAAAACAGAAAATATAAATAGAAAAATGATAGACAGATATTAAAAAATATATGGATACCTATTAGACAAAGTTAACTAATTTTTTTATTTAAAATAAATACTTAAACTTCAGTTTTTTTGAAAATCTTATTAAAAAATAACTATTTAAATTGAAATTTTGAATTTCCTCAATGGCTAGAATTAATTTTTTTGTGATAATAGTGATAATAAATAATAAAATTTTATACCTTAATCTTTTTTATTAGTGATTTTTTATTTTTGTAGATTATTTTGACACTTTTTCATATTGGTTTTGTTTTATAAAGTTAAAATAGAGTTATTTATACACTAAATAACTTATATTTTGATATTTATTCCAATCAGCGTTAAAATTTTGTCACGTTATTACTGCTATTTTTTCAAATTTTGAAATTTGAAATTCAAATTTATATAATAAAATATATCAGAAATAAAAAAAATATTTTTGTGCATTTAAGCACCGGCAAAAGAACTGAAATTTGGCATTTATTAATTAATGAATTTATTTAATGGTTTGAATTATTTTTTCTTTTTCTTCCCACTTTAATTGTCTTTTCGATCAATTTATATGAAAAAATTTTAAGATGTGATTACAAAATTATTTTTATTTTTTTAATTTTTTAATTTTGTATATTTTTATTAATTTTTTAAAATTTTAAAATTTTTTTGAATGTAATTAATATATTTCAAAACTGCAGTAGGCCCGCTCGACACGAACATAAACGTCACATCCAAATGTTCTTAAAACTTAAATTTTAAATATATACACTTTTACACTGTGTGTCATATATAATAAGGAAGTTTAAAATTTTTTACTATTGAATTTGTTAAATGGCTAGAATTATTTTTCTTTTTCTCTCACTCTTCCCATAATTTTTTAATACTTTTTATATAAAAAATGTCATTTATATAATAAAAAAGTTTAAAATTTTAAATTTGAGATATTTTCAACTGTTGAATTTATTAAATGGTCAGAATTTTTTTTCTCCCTCTTCTCATATTTTTTTAATATTTTTTATATAAAAGATTTTAAATTAATATTTTAAAAAATGTGATAATGTTTGTAATAAATAATAAAATTTTATACTTTAATCTCATTTGATTAATGATTTTTATATTTATAGGTTGTTTTTATACTTTTTTTTAATTGGTCAGAAGTTTAAAATTTTTTGCTATTGAATTTGTTAAATGGCCAGAATTATTTATCTTTTTCTTTCACTCTTCGAATATTTTTTTAATACTTTTTATATAAAAATGTCATTTATATAATAAAAAAGTTTAAAATTTTGAATTTGAGATATTTTCAACTGTTGAATTGGTTAAATGGTTAGAATTATTTTTTCTCTCCCTCTTCTCATATTTTTTTAATATTGTTATATAAAATTTTTTAAATTAATATTTTAAAAAATATGATAATGTTTGTAATAAATAATAAAATTTTATATTTTAATCTCTTTTGATTAATAATTTTTATTTTTATAAGCTATTCTTACACTTTTTTTAATGTAAGTTTGTTTTATAAATTTAAATTTGAGTTATTTACATGTTAAATTATATTTCTGTACCTTCAGACATAGACAATTACTAGTATGAATGAAATTATTGGACAGTTGCTAAAAACTATTACTAATACCTTCAACGATCACACGATGATCCATCGTTTTTCTCTTTAATAATTTATTATATTATTTTTACAGTTGCTACAAGTACTTGTACTACAACATTTTGCCATTTTTGCTATTATTATTAATATTAAATCATTCAACAACGCCATTAATAAGAAAATCTAATTTAATAACAAAATTATAAATAATTAGTACAGATTCCATTATAATGTCAAAAAAAAATAAAAAAAAATTTATATTACCCACGTGAGCTCGATATCTGCAATCAAACGTGAAAATGATTCAAAAAAATATTAACCACGACAAAGTTATCAATATATATAAATAACAAAATTTAATTAAGATATTTGATATTAAAATTCATTAAAAACTTTCTATTTTCGGCATGGCAAGTGTCATGGACAATCGAGCCAGGCTTAATTTGGACGATTGATTTTAATTTGAAACTACGTTTATGAATTATCAGCGCGACTCTTTGAATCTAGTGATATTTGTTCCTATAAGTTTCTAGTTTCGAGAGGATCTTACATGTCAAGTTCCACATATAACTGAGCTTGTTTGCTTGATTTTTAATTTAAATGATTAATTTTAAACTTGAATTTTTTTTTTAACTTAAAAACTATGCTTGCAAACTACGGCATTTTGAGCTTCTTCATTCAGCGCAGTTCGTTCCAATAAGTTTTTAATACTTAGAAAATTTTACGAATCAAATTTCATAGGAAATTGAGCTTGTTTACTTAGGCTCCGTTTAAAAAATTCGACTAAAAATTGACTATTTTTTAATCTCAAAAGTGCTTAATTAATTTTACCCTCTTATATTTTAATCGCATTTTAAACTTTTAAAAGTAAAAATATTAAATTAACAAAAATTACCTTTTTACCTAAAAAAATTACTTTTTTTCCTTCTCAAACCAAGCCTTAGTTTGGAAGATTGACTTCAACTTGAAATTATGTTTGCGTAACATGAGGCTGTCACACTTATCAGTACCCTCATATACCATCAGTAATGTCAAGCTCCATCTAAGAAGTCTCAATTCCTTGCTATTTAATTTTTTGACTTTTTTTTAAAGTAGTCATTTTTTTTTTAATTTTTTTTAAATTATGATATAAAAATTTCAAATTAACAAAATTACTGATAATCATTAAAAAATACTAAAAATTTTTTAAATAATATTCTTTACTTTTTATTTTATTACATAAATTACGAATTTATAATTTTTATCAAATTTTATAATTTTCTATCTCTCCAAACGCCATTTAACGTTGTCACTTCAGTTGCCATTTTTAATAGAGTCAAGTCAAGCACTAGGAAAATTTTTCTTTTTGTTTATAAGGGGGAGAAAAGAGAGAGAGAGAGAGAGAGAGAAACGGACAACTGGAAGAAACTTTCTCTCGACCAAGCGAGTAATTTCTTGATCGATTCCTTTTCCCAGTGCCAAAAGTTGCTCCGCGTTCCTCGAACAGTTTTTTTTTTAAGTGTCTGTTTGTTTTGAAGTATTAAATTTTAGTAAAAAAATAAAAAATAAATAAATTTTAGATTATTTAGGAATGTTTGGTCGGTAAAAGTTTGGTCAAAAACTACAATAAAAATATAAAAAAATTGATATAAAAGTGATAAATGATAAATTTTGATTGAAAAAAAATATAAAAAGATAGTAACAGTTGGTGAATTTTGGTTAATTTTGACCAACCAAACACTCCCTAAGACTGTTTATGACAGCATTTATATTTATTATTTTTTATTTATATTTATAAATTTGTAAATTTTTCTTTTTTAAAAAATAAAACTTAAAGAGAAAAACTTCAAAAAGAAAAAAAAGCATCTTCACTCTCGTTTTCTTTTTCTATTAATATATATTTGGACAATTTTAATTCTTTATCTATTTTTATCATATTGTATTAAAATGAATTATTTGTCTAGGAGAACTATTTCTCTATTGGTTATTATAATAATTTATATATATTAAATGAATTAAATTTAAAATACTAAAAAATTCTTAAATAATAATTAAGCTTGAGAAAAAGTTTAAAATTTTGAATATTAATTAAATTTATCTTCTCCACAATTACAACACTTAATATATTTTAAAATTTGTTCCGTTTAGCGTAATGTAAAATGTTGAAAATTTTTAAAAATTATTTACTTTTTATCTTACTACACAAATTACGAACCTACAAGTTATATCACTTTTTGTCATTCCAAACACTCCTCAAGTTTGAGAGAGGATTTAAAAATTATTCAGTATTAATAAAAAATAAAAATTCTCCCATAATAATAATTCTTAGTATATTTTAAATTTAAAACATAAATATTTATTGAATAAGATATATATTTTAATAAAATAATGAATTAAAAAATTATTTTTTTAAAATGAATCGAATTTTAAAATATACATTAGATCTAAATTTTATAAAGACGAGCTCGATTATCTTAATAGATTTGAGGCGGACGCGCTCCATTAACACCTGTTACGAGCCTTATCAGCTGCCTGTTCTCCAAGTGCCTCCTTGAAGCATGGTCCGCACTCACTATGCCAGAAAAGATTAAACAACAAAAAGAAAAGAAAGTGACGAGATGTGGTTACGATATTCCTGGCTTTTTCTCTCTTTTCTTTACTTTCTTCTTCTCTTTTCCTTTTTCTCCCACTTTCGCTAGTAGATCACTGTGCAACCACTCGTTGCTTATGCCATATTTCATTGCTGATTTTAAAATTAATTTTTACTTTTTAGCGTTCATTTGTTAAACCAGTGTTGTTTTTAGACATTGAAATTAAAGAAACAAAGAATTTAAGAACATTTAAAATATGTTTTCAATAATTTTGAAATTGATTTCTATTTTTTTTACATGTAATGATGCCCCGTTTGCAGTAAGAAAAAATAAGATAAATTAAGATAAAATGTTATTTGGGGTTAATTTTAGTGCCTTTTTTTTTTAAGTCACAAACAGTGGGAACGGTTTTCCAAATCCGTTCCCACGAATTCAAAAAAATAACAATAATCCGTTTGAAAACTTTCGACGTGAAGAATATGATTGTATAAAAAATCTACACATTCGATTAACCTACTTTCAGATTTTTTTATTTTTTTAACGAAATATTGAAATTTTTTGAAATTAGTAATGGTGAAAAAATTAGAAGTAAAAAAGTTGTTAGAGATTTATCAAAATTTTTGGAGTTTTATCTTACTCCAGACAAGGCCGATATATACATACTTTACTTGTATGTTTATTTCCTTTTTGGTTATTTTATTTTAAAAAATTAAATATAATCACCAAATATATTTTTTGAAATGAAAATTATTTTTTAAATATTTAGGGTATCTAGGTCAGCATACTTCAACTAATTCTTAACATCTTGAGATTTATGATTGAATAAATCTTCCAATAACTTTGACGAAGAAGCAAACTCAGCCATTTAGTATTTATGAAAACTTTCCAAAAATATATTTGTGAAATCAATTTTTTCAGACTACAACAGGCCTTATTCTCTCCAATCTTAAATGTTTAGGTTAGCTCCTTTCCATAGAAATCTGATTCCAATGGTGACATAATAATGATAGAAAGAGATGCTCGTATTGCTTTTGAATTAAAAAATTTATTGAGGGAAAATAAAATAGAATAAAAATGAAATAATTTATATATATTTATTTTTTTATTATTAATTAAATAAAAATCAAAATTTTCTCACAAATATATCTTCTTTTTTATTTTTTTTCCTTCAAATTTCTTACACAACTAAAAAATAATAATAATAAACAAATCCTACTTTTCATTTCATTTCATTTTACTTTTACCTTTTCTTCTTCCGTTAATTTTTGTTTTTCCCTTTAACAAATTCATATTTCAAATAAACCATTAATCATTTAAAGGTGGTCGTGCATTTACCATATATTTTCTTTAGTACCTATATAATTAGGGGTAGACCTACATCTCATCGAGAGAACTACCCACCTACTTCTCCACTTTCGGCCGAATGCCTTGGAGGAAAAACAAGGAAAAGCTAGTTACCCTTACCCGCGTTGAACTTTTCAATTATTTGCACTCAAAAACACTTTTGTAGTCTAAACTCGTACAATTATTTCAAACTGCATTAAAACTACACAAAGAATACAAAGGAGAAGACAATGTTTTCACCAATGCACTCCAACACTACAAATGACACACATGTTTACATACCCTAAATTCATATTTCAATCTTCCAACCGTAAACACAATTTAATTACAAATAAAGAAAAAATAAAAAAAAATACAATGACTATAATATTAAAACTGATTTCTTCACATAAACTCTATTGTACTAGATATAGTATAAAGTCACTAACTTCTTTGGTTAGTCCGCCATACTTCTATAATGTTATGGCCTTTCTAGCCTTTCATCCTACTCTTAATTTTATTTATAAATTTTTTCTATTATGACACCAAAGGCACTCGAGACGGCTTCCTCCCTCACTTTTTTTTAGGTCTCGTTTGGTTTATCAAAATTTATCAAAACTTATTAATTTTTAACTTTTTTTTGTACTTTCTTCTAATTAAATTTTAACACTTATTACCTTTATGTCACATCTTTTATTTTTATTGTACTTTTTAGTCAAAATTTGACCAATCAAACGGACCCTTAATTCGCATTCCCCTCTCTCTCTCTCTCTAAAGCACTTAAGACACCACGTTGTCTTGGGAAAAAATAAAACAAAACAGAACCAAAAAAATAAAAAAATAGCCATCAGACGATGACGTTTCAAACCAAACGGCGCCGTTCGAATCGGCTGCAGTTCATGAAGCCAGAGGGTCGACTTCAGGCGCCCCCGGAGCACCGGGGAGAAACTTTCTTTTAACAATGACCATTTGTTGATGGATGCTTTTACTGAGAGGTCTAGGTCTTTTTATTTATCGGTCTCTTTTCCAAATGCCCAAAGATGCTCCGCGTTTCTCAACAGTTTTTTTGGCTTAAGTGTCTGTTTGTTTGAAGTATATATATTTTCCTTTTTTACGTACGTAGAAGAGTTTGAAGATTAAATTTTAGTAAAAAATAAATAAATTTTAAAATTTTAGATTATTAAGATTGTCTTTGACAACATTTATATTTTTTATTTTTTATTTGCATTTATAAATTTTTAATTTTTTTCTAAAAAAATAAAAACTTAAATAGAAAAACTTAAAAAAATATTTTCACTGTCATTTCTTCTATTATATATATTTTGTCAATTTTAATAATTTATCTATTTTATTGTATTGTATTAAAATGAATTATTTGTCGAAGAGAACTATTTCTCAATTATTTATTATAGTAATTTATATATTTTAAATGAATTAAATTTAGAATATTAAAAAATTCTTAAATAATAATTAAACTTGAGAAAAAGTTAAAAAAATTGAATATTAATTAAATTTATCTCCTCCACAATTACAACACTTAATATATATTGCATTTAAAAACACAGAAAATACCTAAATAGTAATTGAGTTTGGGAGAGAATTTAAAAATTAATCGGTATTAATTAAAAATAAAAAATATAAACTCTTTCATAATAATGATAACTCTTAGTATATTTTGAATTTAAATTACAAATATATATATTGAACTAAAATATACATATTTAATGAAATAATAATTTAAAAATTATTTCTCAAAACGAATCAAATGTTGATCTGTAAAACGAATCAAATGTTGATCTGTAAATTGAATTTAAATCTTGTAAAATCGAGCTCAATTACTTTTAAATTTAAATCAACTTTATTATTACTATTATTAAATTCGAATGCAATCTAAATTTGGTAGATCTGATGGATGGTCGTTTCATTAGTACTGATTTCGAAAAAAAGGTCATATTTAAATATGAATTAATATATTTAAATATAAAAATTTAAATAAAATAATATTATTTTAAATAAAAAATATCAAAACGATGTAGTTTTGAATTTACTACTGCAGCAGTAGTAAACCCTTAAGTACTCCCCGGGGTCGCTTATCAGCTACCTGTCCTCCATCTTCTTCCTTACAGCATGGTCCGCAGGGACGCGGGGGGCAGCAGTACGCCAATTAGGGGTGTGCATGGGTTGGGTAGGTTCGGTTTTGAACCTAACTCGAAATTGAATCGATTTTTTTTTATTTTTAAAATTTAGATCTGAAATCGAACTAATTTTAAATTAGAACCGAATCAAATCGAACCGAAAAAATCGGGTTGGTTCAGTTCAATTTTTGGATTAGATCATTTCGGGTTAGTTCGGGCCCATTTTCGGTTTAGACAATTTTTCGGTTGAATCGGATCCATTTTCGTGTTGGGTCGGATCCATTAAAGAAGGCAACATTTAGTACAAATCAAAATAAAATACAATCTCATAAAATTACTTAAAAAAAAGTAACATTTAGTACAATCCATAATAAAATACAATCCCATAATATCACTAAAAAAAAATACAATTCCCTTTTATTTTATATATTATAAATTATATAATATATAAGTATATATATTAAATTTTCGGGTTGGTTCGAGTTCGAAATATATAAACCCGAGAACCTAATCGAAAAAATTAGTTTTTTAATTTTTAAACCTAGAGCCGACCCAAAACAGTATAAATCCGAACTAACTCGAACCAAATTGATCGGATTGATTCGATTTTCGGTTTGTTTAGGTATTTTGTGCACCCCTAACGCCAGTTACTGCTGCAACAGCAGTAGCCCAAATGAGGCGCATTTTCGCAAAAACGAAGGAGTTTTGACAAATCAGAAAAAAAACAAAAACAAGCCAACGAAACGCAAAAAAAAAAAAAGAAAAAAAAAAACTAAGACTATAGAGCGCAAAAAAATAAAAAAAATAAAGAGTGTGTTCGGTAATTAAGAATACTAATTTTTTTTATAAAAAGTCACAAATTCAATAAAAAGTAAATTTTTTATTTTGTATTTTCTCAAAACATAAAAAACAGAAAATACATTTAGTTTAATAATTTTTATTTTTCGTATTTTGAGATTTTTCTTATTTTATGTTAAAAACGCTTAAAATGACTTTTTGTCATTTTTTATTTTATATGTAAATTCATTTTTTATTTTCTAAAACAAATTTTAAAAATACAAGTAATCAAACAGAGAGTGTGTAAAGCGCAAAAAAAATATATAGGACGGTAAAGTACAAAAAAATAAAAAGAAAACAGCTTAAAACACATTTTGTATTTTTTTAAAATAAGAAAAATAATTCGAAACGCATTTAGTTACTTGTGTTTTCAAAATCTATTTTAAAAAATAGATAATGAATTTACACATAAAATGAAAAAAGACAAAAAATTATTTTGAGCGTTTTTAATGTAAAATAGAAAAAATCTCAAAATATGAAAAATAAAAAATATTAAACTAAACCTGTTTTATGTTTTTCATGTTTTAAGATTTTCAAAATATAAAACACAAAAAGAAGTTTATATTTTTAATCACCGAACACACTATTTATTTATTATTATTATTTTTTTTTTTTTTTTTGCGCTCTAGGGTCTTAGATTTTTTTTTTTTTTTTTTTTTTTTTTGTGTTTCGCTGGCTTGTTTTCGTTTTTTCTGATTTGTCAAAACGCCACCGTTTGTACTAAAACGAGCCCGTTTTGGACTACTGCTGCCCCCGCGTCGGGTCCGCACTGACTCTGCCAGAAAAGAAAACATAAAACGACAAAAAGAAAAGAAAGTGATGGGATGTGATGTGATTACGATATTTCTGACTTTTTCTGTCTGTTCTTTTTCTTTTTCTTTTCCTTTTCCTTTTCCTTTTTCATTACTTTTTTCTTTTTTCTTTCTTTCCAGTTAAAGTGTCCCCACTTTCACTAGTAGATCACTGGGCAACCAGTAGTTGCTTATGCCATATTTGATTGCTGATTTTAAAATTAATTTTTACTTTTTAGGTTTCGTTTGTTAAACTAGTGTCGTTTTTAGAAATAAAAAATTTAAGAACGTTTAAAATATATTTTTAATGATTTTAGATATTTTTAAAAAGTTCAGAGTTCAAATTTAGATATTGTCATATTTACTTTCGATTTGTTTAGTTGTCATCCCTATAAAATTATTTTAAATTACATTAAAACTATAAAAAAATATAAGAGAGAAGATAGCGTTTTTATCAATACACACAACACTAGAAATAATACACATATTTACATACCCTACATTCATATTTCGATCTTCCAACCATGAACACAAATTAAATACAAACAAACGAAAATTAAGAAAAAAAAAAGTACAAAGATTATAAAATCAACATTTAATAAACTGATTTTTTTTACATAAGGCTTATCATACAAGATAGTGTGAAGTTGGTAACCTTTTTGGTTGGTCCCCCACACTTATTTGATGTTGCATCCTTTTAGCCTTCCTCATATTCTCAATATTATGTCTCATTGTGAATTCATACCACCTCAAAAATCATTTTCTACTTGAGTTTTGATTTGGGCTTCAACCTCAAACAATTCGCCTTCCTTCTTGATTGTTTTGGAATAAACATCGATCATCAGTAGTAAATGCAGTCTTTGATCGGGCATCGGCTTCAATTGGAATGGCCTTGTTTCGTATTCCTTTGGTTGATCTCTTTGTTCAATTATTCTAATAAATATTAGAGGCTTAAAAGATATAAATAATCTCTTGCTATATGTGATTATATATAATTTAAGGATTTTTTTTTTCTTTTTGGTGTTGTGATTAAGGTTTGTTTACTATTTTACCTATGATCACAAAAGAATTTGTTCTTTTGAGTTTAGATTTTGTGCTTATGATTTTTCAATATAACTATCACTTGGGCCATATTTTCTTGTCATTTAAATTTGGTAGGATTAAAAATATTTTGTTATATTTTCTATCCTACTAAACTAATTATTTTAAAAAATAAGACTTTTTTTATCCCCTTCAAAATTTTGCAAATCATTATTTTGATCATTGCAAATTCTAATAAGCTATTGTTTTTGATCATTGCAAATTCAGACTTCTAAAATCTCCACGACTCCTTAAGCTTTGTTTACTATTTTAGATTCACGACTTAAGTTGGATTTAAAGTTTGTTTGGATACTAATAAATTAGCTTATTGTGTTTTAGATTATATTTTTCTGTATAATATTTTTTTTACTAAAATTATTTTTTAAATTCTAATGAGAATTGAGCCTATTCACTAGGTTTTGAGATTGACTTTAAATTATAAAAAAGTTTTTAAGCTTAAATTTACATTTGCAAACTACAAACATTCTAAACTTCTGAACTATATGTTATTTATTTCTATAAGTTTTTAATATTTAAGAAGTTATACGTGTCAAATTTTGTGGGCAATCAAGCCTATTTACTTAATTTGAACAATTGACTCTAATTTAAAATGTACGTATAAAACTATCCTATCCTTGACAATACCTTAATATACTAATATCGGCAATGTTAGTACTTGTTATTTGAGAAAAGAGAATAAATGAGAGACAAGGGTAGTGTTTTGGATGAAAAAAAAAAATTAAAAAATTTGATGTAAAAATAATATATAGTAAAATTTAATTGAAAAAAATTAAAATTTTTAGTAAATTTTTGTAAATTTTGGCCATTTAAACAGGGCAATGGAAAAGTAAGGTCAATTTTGTCATTTTCTTAGGAGGAAAAAAATTTATTCAGGGAAGAAAGTAAAGGTGAGTTTAGAGTAAGATAAAATGAGGTAAATTAAGATAAATTGAGATAAATTGAACGTTCGTAATACGTGTAATAAAAAAAATTGATATGATATAAAATTAATGAAGATTTATAAATTTTTTTAAATTTTATTTACAAATCAAACGGAGCTTAAATGGAAGAGTTGAAATATCTAGGATGTAGAGCTATTGCTGTAACGTTTTCACTGTTGAACTAGTGTACGTACATTACACACTGCACATTAATACAAAGATGGGAAGGCTTACGGCAAATTAATCACGTCGTACAGCGGGGCCTCCTCTTCCTCGTATCCTACGCTGCATCGAAAACGGAGAGTTATGCCAGCTCAGTTGCATTATTTAGCCTTGTTGAAATAAAATTTATTAAAAAAAATAATATATTTTAACTATTAAATTAAAATTTAATAGTATTAATTACAAATCATGAAATTATCACTTTAGTTGTAATTTTTAGGGGGCGTTTGATTTTTGAAACTCCATCTAAAGTTTTAAAAATAAATTATTAATTTTTTTAATTAAATTTTATTATATGTCATTTTTACATTATTTTTTTAAATTTTTTTAGTTATCTAAACACCATCTTATTAGAGCCAAGTCAAACACTGGGAAAATTTTTTCTTGTTTCTGAAAAAGAAGGGAGAAAAGAGAAAAAGAAACGGACAACTGAAGAAACTCTTCTTTCGAAAATGTGAGTAATTTCTTGATGGATTCCCTTTGCATACTTGACTGGCAGCTGCACTCAAATTTTTGCGTAGAAATTGCATTAGAAATCCATGTAAATGGTGCGAACCTTATCAGCTGCCTCTCCTCCAATTTCTTCCTTGAGGCATGGCCCACATCGACGGTCCGTTGGAGGTTTAAAAATTAATAAAAAAATATCAAAAATTATATTTTATAATTTTTAGTATATTTGGTAGAGTAATAATTTTTTTTATTTTTTTACTTTGTTACAGTAAAAAATAATTTGCTACAATAAAAAATAAAATCAAAAGTTTTATCAAACATACAAAAATTACTACTTTTTTGTTCTGCTACAGTAAAAAACTTACCAAACACACAAAAAGTTTTTTTTTTCTTTGCTACAATAAAAAGTTTACCAAACACCTAAAAATTGTGAAAAAAAAATTAAAAAATATATTTTATTTTACCAAATATAAAAAAAAAGTGCCACTAAAAAACACAAAAAAAACTACAGAAAAATGAAGGTTTTTTTTGCTTTTTTTTAACATCCAAGCGGCGTCTCACACGGCGAGAAAAAAAATAAAACAAGAAACAAAAAGAAAAGAGAGTGATGAGATGCGATGTGATTTGATATGACATAAATAAGCTAAGCCACGCTCCCATGATGCTAGGAATAAATTTAAAAAGATAATTTTAATCTGTGATACTTAGGGTCGTTTGGACAGTAAAAAAATATTAACAATTAAAAAAAGTGAAGAATATTAATTATTTTTTTATGTTTAAAAGATTAACTAAAAGTGAACAAAATAATTTGTTAGAACAATGTAAAGTAGGTCGTTTTAACGATTTTAGTCAAAAAATAATACGAAAATCTGATAAATGTTGAAAAAAGTAAGAAAAGTAAATAACTTTTTATAATTTGTTGTTACTGTTTGTAAGATTTAAATTTTAAAAATAAATGAACGAAAAACAAAAATGATAAAATAGATAAATATTTATAATTTTTTGTAACTTTCAATAGTTTATGACCCAACTAAATGGGGTCTTAGTAGCTTAATTAGAGCAAATTAAGATGGAGATTTTGGAAGGAGAAATGCGGGATAAATCGCGACTAAAGTTGAATTAAAAGTATGATTGGGTGCAAGTAAATTAGCTTATTGGGTTTTAGCTTATATTTTTCAATATAATATTTTTTTACTGTAATTATTTTTTGAATTGTACTCACAATTGAGCCTGCTCATTAAGTTTTGAAGATTGACTTTAAACTATGACAATTTTTTAAGCTCAAAACTATGTTTGCAAACTATAGACATTCTAGGTCTTTGAACTCTATGTTGTTCGATTGTGTAAGTTTTTAATACTTAAAAAGTTATACGTGTCAAGTTTTGTAGACAATCAAGCCTATCTACTTAATTTGAACAATTGACTCTAACTTGAAATTTATATATAAAACTGCTCTATCTTTTACAATAACTTAATACACTAATATCAGTAATATCAGTAATTGTTATTTGAGAAGAGAGAATAGATGAGAGACAAGGGTGGTGTTTTGGATGAAAAAAATTAAAAAAATTGATGTAGAATTGATACATAGTAAAATTTAATTGTAAGAAATTAAAAAAATTATAATTTTAGTAAATTTTTATAAATTTTGGCCATTCAAATAAGTCAATGAAAAAGTAAGGTCAATTTTGTCATTTTATTGGGGGCGGGGGGAATTTTTAATAGGGCAAGAGGGTAAATGGAGAAGCAAAAATATCTAGATAAATATATCTCACTTGTTAAAATTAAATTTTAATGATACTAATTACAAATCACGGAATTATCACTTCAGTTGCAATTTTTAGGGAGTGTTTGATTTTTTAAACTCTACGCAAGTTAAAAAATTATAAACTTCTTTCAATCAAATTTCATTATATGTTATTTTTACTTTATTCTTTTTATTTATTTATTTTTTTTTACTATTTAAACATCATCTTATTAGAGTCAAGTCAAGTACCAGGAAAATTTTTTCTTTTTGTTTCTGAAAAAGAAAAGGAAGAAAACAAACAAAAGAGAGAAACGGACAACTGAAGGAACTTTCTTTCGAAAATGTGAGTAATTTCTTGATGGATTACTTTTCGAAGTGCCAAAAGTTGCTCCGCGTTTCCCAACGGTTTTTTTTTTTTTGGGGGGGGGGGGGGGGGGGGGGTTAAAAAAAACTTACCACAGTCTCTCAATTTGAATTTATTTGTCACAAATTGTAGATTAGTTATCCGCAACACACTTCACTGGCAGGTGCACTCAAATTTTTGCGTGGAAATTGCATTAGAAATCCATGTGAGTGGTGCCAGCCTTGTCAGCTGCCTGTCCTCCAATTTCTTCCATGAAGCATGGTCCACATTCACTCGGCGAGAAGAAAATAAAACAAGAAAAAGAAAAGAGTGATGGGATGTGATGTGGGTTGATTACGATATTCTTGGCCCCGTTTGTTAACGTTGTCGTTTTTTATTTTTTATTTATATTTTTAAAATTTTATAAACTCGTAACAGAAATACGTTTGATAAATCTTTTTATATTTTTTTGTTTCGAAAAAAAATAAAACATAAATAGAAAAACGTAAACAGAAAAAATATGTTTTCACTTTCGTTTTCTTTTTTGTTGTCAATATTTTGTCAATTTTAAAATTTTGTCTATTTTTGTTACATTACATAAAAATAAATTATTTTATTAAAATAAGTTATTTTAATAAATAATATAATTAAATTCAATAAATTAAATTAATTATAAAAATTAACATAAATTATTTTTAATAAATAAAAAAGCTAAATTAACTTAATTTAATTTAATAATTAATTATTGCTAAATTATTTGAAATAAATATCATAATTAATTTATTTAATTTAATAATGAAATTAATTTATATAAAATAATTAATAATAAATAATTAAATTACATTAATTTTTAATTTAATTTAATAATAATTATTAAATTATTTTAAATAAATATCATAATTAAATTAAATTATTTATGATTTAATTAATTTAATTTATATAAAATATATTTTATTAAATTATTTTAATAAATAATTAAATGAATTTAATTAATTTAAAAATAAATAATTTAATTTAATAATTAATCTAATTTAATTATTTATTAATATGAAATATATTTTATTAAATTATTTTTAATAAATAATATATTTTAATATATTTTATATTTATTGGATTAAATGATTTTAATAAATAATTTACTGTATTAATTTAATTAATCAGATTTATTAAATTAAATTAATATAAAATATATTTTATTAAGTTCTATTAATTTTTTATAACTAATAAAATTAAATATTTTCTAAAATAAAAAATTAATAATTATAAACAAACTTACATTTCCAAACGCATTGTCAGTTTTCAATTCAGAAAAAATAAACGGTAACAGAAAATAAAAAACAGAAAACGGTAACAAAAAAACGATAACGTTGTCAAACGGGCCCTTGACTTTTCATGTTCTTTTCTTTCTCCCTCCTTTTTTTTTTTACTTTTTGTTTTTCTTCCAGTGGAGTATTTAAAATGACAAAAAATATAAAATTTGATAAAAATTATAAATTTATAATTCAAATAATAAAATAAAAAATAACTAAATTTTAATTTTTTTAATTCTTTTTAACGATTTTCAAAGTTTTAAGTAGAGCCTGAAAGTCTCCCACATTCATCAGTATATCACTGTGCAACCACTAGTTGCTTATGCCATGTTGGATTAGTGATTCTAAAATTAATTTTTACTTTTTAGCGAGCATTTGACATACAAACAAACTCTATAAAATAAAATAACTCTCCAACAACCTTTATAAATTATTCAAAATTTCATCTTTACTAGTTTCAAAAAATTTTAATATTTTACTAAAAAAAAATTCGGAAGGAGGCTAACCGAATGCGTAAAAATTTTTTGACAATAATATTTTTTGAGTCAAAACTTTTCAAACGAGTACCATTATCACTATTTTATTCGAATATTTTTGAATTTGTGGGAACAGATTTAAAAAATCGTTTTCACGTTTTTTACGCTGTGCGTACATAAAGCAAAATACTGGGTGTAGATTTTTTGAATCCGTGAGAATGGTTTTGAGACAACCGTTTCCACGGTTTGTTACTATTCAGATAAAAAAAAAAGATGACAAAATTAACCCAAAATCATATTTTATTTTAATTTATTTTATTTTTTATTACTCCAAATGCACCTTTAGGATTCGTTTGTTAAACCAATGTTGTTTTTAAACATTAAAATTAAAGAAATAAATAATTAAAGAACATTTAAAACATATTTTCAATAATTTTGAAATTGATTTTTTTTTGGCATGTAATGCTATTAAATTATATATATGCATACTTTATTTGTATATTTATTTTCTTTTTGTTACTTTATTTTCTAAATAAAATTTTAAATGTAATCACCAAATATAATTTTTAGATTAAAAACCTTTTTTTTATATACACTTAGCATATCTGGGTCAAGTTGTTTACCTCTTAACTAATTTTTAACACTTTAAAGTTAACAAGCAGATAAACTCTTTAATGACTATAGTTGAAAAGCTAATTCAAACGCTTAGAATTTTTTAAAACTTTTCAAAAATATATTTATAAGATCCATTTTTCAAACTATTACACAACGGGCCTTGTTCTCTCCAATCTTAAATGGTTAGCTCCTTTCCAAAGCCTAAATGTGATTAATAGCTATATAACATATCCAATGATGACATAAGAATAGTCGAAAGAGATGCTCCAGTTGCTTTTGAATTAAAAAATTTAATGAAGGAAAATAAAATAGAGTAAAAAAGAAATAATTTATATATACTTATTTTTTATTATTGATTAAATAAAAAATAAAATTTTCTAACAGATATGTCTTCTTCCTTTTTTTTTTTTTCCTTCAATTTTCTTACACAACTAAAAAATAATAATAAAAAAATCCTACTTTTCATTTCAGTACATTACTTTTTACTTCATTTTATTTTACTTTTTCTTTTTTTTCCTGGTTGATTTTTGTATTTCCTTTTAAGAAATTCATATTCTAAATAAACCATTATTCGTTTAAATATGGTCATGCATTTACCATATATTTTTCCTTAGTACTTATACATTTGGCCTCTCTTAGACTATACTCACGTGGCTTGGTCCCAATATTTTTTTAGTTCAAAAAATATTTTTTTTAAATTAGTTCACCTTAATTTTTGTAACCCATCTTATTTCGATTTTAGATCATTTGTTCAACTTAAATTTTTATAAATCAACATATTTTATCTTTAAATTTTTTATTCAGTCCAAAGTAATCTTAAATTCTCAATTTTCCTATGTATATACCTTATATTCAGTCCAAATAAATCCTAAATCCTCAATTTTCCCATGTAT
Source organism: Vitellaria paradoxa (assembly GCA_019916065.1). Classification (NCBI taxonomy): domain Eukaryota; kingdom Viridiplantae; phylum Streptophyta; class Magnoliopsida; order Ericales; family Sapotaceae; genus Vitellaria; species Vitellaria paradoxa. The sequence continues at coordinate 36,066,377 of CM034243.1, forward strand.
ACATCTGTTAACAGATGGAACGTCGCAAAATGAAAGTTCAAAGGTTGGTAAAGAGTGACATCGGGGGAACTACCCACCTACTTCTTCACCTTCGGCTGAATGCCTTGGAGGAAAAATAATGCTTGGAAAAGCAAGTTACCCTTACTCGCGTTGAATTTTTCAATTATTTGCACTCAAAAACGCTTTTGTAGTCTTAACTTGTACAATTATTTCAAACTACATTAAAACTACAAACAGAATACAAAGGAGAAGGTAATGTTTTCATCAATACATTCCAACACTAAAAATGAGACACATATTTACATATCCTAAATTCATAATTTCAATCTTCCGTTTTCCTCTCCTCGGCCCATCTCCTCGCATCTTCTAAGTTTTGTTTATTGGCCCTTTTCTCAGCTAGTTTCCTGAAGTCTTGTTTGGGGGCCATATTATCTCCTTCGATGTCGAGGAATTGCTAGACGACTCCCTCTTGATCTTATTCTTCTTTTTCTTCCTCCTCAAATATGAACTTCTTCTTGTGCCGAAGTTGAGTAGAATGGGGAGGGCACTCGTGAATGGATACAGTTTAGGTCCTCCTAGGAACTTTAATACTTTTCCTATGTGCATTGTATCAACACGTATACCCTTTGCCTAGAACTTTTTTGCTTATTCACCTACATAAGACAAATAAGGAATTAGTCTCAATTTATAATTGAAAGACGTGACAGAAAAATAGATGAACAAATAATGATCTAAAGCCTACTGACTTGGGCCTAGGGACATTAGAGGCACTGGTGGAAACGAATCTTCATTTAGATCATGTATCCAATGCCCAGAGACAACACAGGTATCATCTTCTTACTTGATGTTGTTAGGGAACATATGGACTATGGCTTTCTTTGATTGGGACTTCAGATACCATTTGTTCTCGTCTCTCCTAGCTTTTTGAACCGTATAATAGTAAAGCAAATCCTATTTAGAAAGGGGGAACCCATAATGCCTATTGATTTCAATAACCCTGTTCACTATCCTATAAAAACTGCGAGTTACACACCTAAGGGAAAGGTCAAGTATGCTCATAACAAAGCGAAGGAAATGGTTTAAGGGAAACCTAAGGCCACCCTCTGTAATGGCTATAATGGGAACTCCCCCGACTCACGATCCCCTTCACAGGAGAGCCTAATATCTACATTAAGAGGGATATTGTACTTTTGTTTGAAAACCCTAATTTTTTCTTTTGACCTAAGTTCGTTTGCTAGCCTACCCATGGTGTTGGACGATGGAAAAAGAGAATAAGAAGAAAAGCGAACTCGATACTCACTGAGAGAGATAGAATTGAATTGATAAGGGAAAATTTAGATGGGGAGATAAGCGATTGCAGAGAAAGCATGAGATGGCTTGAGAGAAGAGAGTTTCAGAAAAAAAAAAAAAAAAAGTGAGCAAAACTGGTGATATATGTATATATATGTACACACACCTAATATTTCGAAGTCAAAAAGTTAAACGAGTGGCAAAAGTAGCATTAATTTTTGCCCCCATTTTTAAATCAATGTTTGTGTGCTGGAGCATCACAGCCTTAGGGTTTCGCGCAGGCGGCGCAATGCACTATAAAGACGAAAAGACGTGTCATGTGCAATAAGTAAGATAGAAGGGTCACCAATCACAAGAAGGCACATAAGAAATAAGGTCATTATGAGGTATTTCAAAAGACTATGTATGCCAAGTGAGATTCGTTTCGTATATTCTTTACTCTGCTTGGGAAATAAATTATCCCAACCAGAGTGGGGGCATAATGTTGGAGCCCAGTAGATTTGAGCCACGTGACATCACATCGAGCACTCTACATGGGACACGAGGCATTTTGCCGAGCGTGGTTTTATGATGCTTGACGTTGGTCCAATATACGAGAATTTGCTGAGTATGGGCCCCACTATTTTGTAAATACACCCTTAACCATAAATGCCCAATAGTAATAAATGAATCAGATTTATTGATTAAAAGTTAACCAAGTTAGTGTCTCTCGTTACAAGTGGCAAACAGATGTGACAGGTGGACAGTTCTAGAGCTGTATTTCGGCTATTCAGACACATCCAATCGCCCACGCGCATTAAATGGGAAATAAGGGCATTAAATGAGAAATAAAGGCATTAAATGAGAAGTGAAAGGCATTTAAAGAAAAGTAAGATATGGACATCAGAAAGTATCATTGCAACCCAATTTCTAGGTAGTACTTTATTTATTTTACCATACTATAAATACCACACTTAACTCAGAAATCCAGGTATGCTGACTATCGCTTACAAAGTGCTTTAATACTTTCTTTCTTTTAATTCTCTAAAAGCTCCTGCTAACTTAAGTATCGGAGGGTTTTCTGGTTAGGGACTCTATCTCCGGTCGTAACCTTTGTTTTGTTTGTGTTCGGTAGGTTGACGGTCAAATTTTCGAGTGTTGTGGTGAGCAGTTTATGTAGCGAACTTTTGCAACTGAACATATATATATCAGTGTGCATGAGTTTTTACTAAAGTAGTGTTATAGTTGTGTCCTATATGTAGATATGTGTGTGTGTGTGTGTGTGTGTGTGTGTGTGTTTGTTGGAGTGCGCGTATACTGGCTAGCTAGTTGGATTGATTGTTTTGTGTTCCCTTGAACAGGTCAATTGGAGATGTCGTTATACGTGAAAGTAGGGGTGGAAACAAATCAAGTTTTTCGTGAGCTATTCGCTATTTGAGCTTTGCTAAAAAAAAAAACTCGGTTCGAACTCGATTTGTGACTAAAACGAGCTCGAGTCGAGCTCGATTTATAACTCATTTAGATTCGAGCACGAATTTAAGTCTGAAAAAGTTTAGCTCGAAAGCTCGCGAGTAGATTCAATAAAATAATATATCTATTTTTTAAAAATATTTTTATATTTTTTTAATAATATTTTTTATAATATTTTATTTATTATACTTTAGATCAAAACGACGTCATTTTAGTTTAATTCAATCTATTAGCAAGTTAAGTTTGAGTCCAAATTCTTCTTTATCAAGTTTCTTTATCGAACCGACCTCAAATCTACATAAAAGCTCGAATCGAGATCGAGCTAAATTCAAAAAGTTTGAGCCGAGCTCGAACAAGTTAACACTCGACTCAATTTAGTTCGTTTCCACTCCTAAGTGAAAGCTTGATCACGACATAAATCTGGATAAATGTTAAAATAATAATAAGAAGAAGAAGAAGAAGAAGAAGAAGAATCACATGACAACACATTCATGTTTTTTAATTATATAGTTATAATTGTAATTGTAATTCCCGTTCAAGCTCGTGCAGTGAATTGACAAAACAGGTTTTTCGTTTCTTTCAATCTTTTTCTAAATCATAAATAAATGTATTTTTAATTAAAATTTTATTTATTCAAATATGAAATATTTTTCGGAAAATATTTTTATATTAAAATAAACGAATCCTAAATGCAAATTATCACTTTGTTGACATGGGGTGTTTGGATGAAAATATATATATATATATTAAAAATTTGATGTAAAAGTGATATATGACAAAAATTAATTAAAAAAAATTGATAACTTTATGTAATTTTTATTATTATTTTTTTAGTCTAGGCAACCCAGATCAATTCTGGTGACCAACTTAGAAAGGAAACAGCAAAAAGAGGAAATATTGATGGAAAGATGGAGTGAATACTGCAGTCAATTTGCTTGCATTACTGACGCCCTAACAATCAGGGAACTTAGGACTTTCCAATTGATGAGTGGGTCACATATTAAAAAAGTAAAAAAAAAAAAAAAAAAAAAGGTAAAATGCAGAATATTGTGCTAATAATGTTGAAAGCTACCTATTTAGTAAATATTTTTTATTTACTTTTTTTTTAACAAAATGTGACGTATGATATTCATCATATATATGCATGCACTAAACTTTTTCAGAATAATATGGGAAAGCTGATGACAAGGCTAAATTTGGGAAAATTTTTTAAAGTTATTTTTTCATGTATTTTTTTCATTTTATATAATTTTTAATTAAATTTTGATTTTATTTTTATTTTAATAAGTTTTGTTATTTATGTATTTTTAAATATATTACAGAGGAATCCTTACATATATATATATATATATATAAACTGTAAGCAGCTATATAAAAATCATGAATTTCTTTTATCCGTGTGTAGTTTTTCTCTTCAATAAACAATTTTATGTAATTTAAAAAAAATAAGAATTCAGAAAAATAAAATATTAAGTTAAAAAAAGTCACCTAAGATTGAAAAAAATTCTACCAAAAAAATTAAGTTCTAATTTTTTCCAAAAATATTAAAATTAGTGATATAATTATTACACTTAAACCTTCGTCTAGTTATGAAATAAGAAAAAAATATTACAAATATTTTCAGAGTGGGATTTTCTTATTTTTATTTTTTTAAAGAAATAATGTAATACCTTCCAAATTTTAAATTAAATATCCTCAATCACGATGGAGGAATGCAAAATACCTTAATTACATTAAGAGTGCATTTAGAGTAAAAAAAAACAAAAAGTTAATAAATTGTAATAAAAGTTATAGACTTGTAATTTGTATAGTAAGATAAAAAATAAATAATATTTAAATATTTTCGATATTTTTCAATATTTTTTAGTAAATATCATAGTGTTAAATGGAGCCTAAATCAATAAAAAGTGTTGGACAATGGAAATATAAGTGGTCCATAACAATTATATCTAGATTACATAATAAACTTTAAGATCTGTTTAAGATATTTTGTATCTTCTCAACTTTGAAATAGTCAATTTTTTTATTTTTTATTTTTTTTAAAATAATTAAATTTACCCTCTTACAATTTAAACGTTTCTTAACTTATGAAAGACAAAAATATAAAATTAAGAAAAATTAAAAAATTAATCAATAAAAAACTAATTTTTTTTCTTATCAAAAATAACTAAATAACAACCTTTCTACTAATTAACTAATAATCAACTTAAAAAAAATTAATTTTTCTTCCTTCCAAACTAAGCCATGAGCTAAGCCCATTACGGATACCCTGCTTTATGTGTATGAGATAAATTACTAAAAAATAAGGGAGGGGAGAAGGTAAAGGAGAACAAATAAAGAAGAAGAATAAAGAAAAAAATAAATACCTTTAAATTACATATTGAAAAACTTTAATATAGAAAATCTTGTTAATTTATAGAGGTACCGCCACAATTGCACCTAAATATTTTCTTTTGAAATTAATTAAAGTGGAGTTAATAATAACAAAGATTTCATTTCAGATCTCGGTATTTATGTACATATATTTTGCTATGTATATTTTGTTAATTTATAGAGGATCGTGGTCGTGCGTTAACAAAGGCTCCGTTTGGAGCTTTCTAAAAAAAAAATAAAATTTTATAAATTTTTATAAATACAAATTATGAGATAGTAAAATTTAAATTCTTTACTTACTGTATAAATTACGAGATATTTATTTTTATAATTTTATATTATTTTATATAATTTTATACAATTTTAAACACATCCAACGTGCGCTTGTGATGTGAACACAAACTTTCCGCCGCCGTTCATCTCCTTTCCGCCGTTCGATTCTTGCTCGGTTTCTTAATTGTTTGATGGCACCACCATTTTTTTTTCTTTTTTCTTTCTTTAACAATTTGTAATTATTAGGATTTTGATTCGTAATAATTACGACTTAAGGACGTTAGTTGATGGGTTTTTGGTAATTGTTAAGGGCAATCTTGTCCTTTTAAAGTCAAAAGCAGGAGGGAGGGCCCAGTTGGGTGGACTGTTCTTCCGAGATTACCAAACAAAAGTGGGTCCTCGCTTTCCTTCCTTCTCGGTCACCGAACCCAGTTTGGATGCGTTTATGTTTCCCAAATTTACAAAAGAACCCCTTAATCGAATGCCCCCGGCAATGAAGTAAAAAATCTCTATTTGCAATAAGCCTGAACCCAGTCCAAAACAAGATTAGTACTTGGTCAGTTCCGTTAAACATATTTTTAATGTTTATTGAATCAAACTCAAGTTACCAATTGTATCAAATTTGGTTTACTTACGTAAGAGGCTTGGCTCCCCTGTAATTTCTTTCTCTATTATTTTTCTATTCTTATAAATCTCAACTCTCCATTTTCATCTGAGGATTAAAAATATAAATTTAATTTGTAATAAATACAGAAATAATTATAATGCATGAATTAAAGATGAAAAGTTAATACAACGGGACTTACAAAAAATTATATTTTCAGTCCTTAAATGAAAGTGAAAGGTAAAAATTTACAATAGCAAAAAATTTGTAAAAAAAAAATTGTAGAAGAACCAAATCCTTCGTAATAAGTTGATTACAAGTACATCTTCAAGGAGTCAAACATGAATCGTGCTTCAATTATTTGATTTATTTAACAATCTTATTATACATAATCCTATCTATTATGACACAATATTTGTTTTGTTTAATATTATATTTTATGTGATTATTAATTTTTGCATTTAAAATTTTCATTTAATGTGCTTATTAATTAAATTTGGGCAACTTAATTACTTTTTTTTTTGGTAAGTGACTTAATTACTTGATAATCAGTCGAGAATTAATATGCAGTCGAGTTTTGGTTTGAAATACCAAAATTTAAAATTTACATTAGTGTGCGCACGATTTCATTATATACGTTTATAGGTAGCATTTGGACTAGTAAAAAACAAGAAAAAAATAAGATAAATTGAGATAAAACCTAATTTTAGGTTAATTTTGGTGTTTTGTGTTTTCTATTCAAACTGTATTTTTTTAGATGAATAGTAACAAAACGCTCGAACGGTTGTCCCAAAACTGTTCCCATATATTCAAAAAAATCAACACTCAATGTTTTACTTTATATACGCACAGTGCCAAAACCGTAAGAACGGTTTTTCAAATCTGTTCCCACGAATTCAAAAAAAAAATCGTATAAAATAATTACAATCATACTCATTTGAAAGCTTTCGATTTGAAAAACACGATTGTCAAAAAAAATTTATGCATTCGATTAATCTTCTTCTAGATTTTTTTTTTTTAGCAAATATTGAAATTTTTTGAAATTAGTAAAGGTGGATATGTATAAATGTATAATAAAGAATTTTAATGATTTATAGAAATTGTTAGAGATTTATTTTGTTTGTTAGAATACCAAACGTAGAGATCACATTAGGATTTTCTAATATTTTTTATGGAAAAGTAAAAAGGAACTTTATAAGAACTAATTTAAGCTTTGTGTCTTTATTTTTATAATCATTAATTTATTGTTTGAGATAATTACTAATAAAAAGTTAAACATATATCTGTGGATATAAGTAACTCTCATTTCATTGTGAGAAGTTGCTGCTAAAAAATAAAATACACTGTATTCGTGGATATAAAAGAATTTGTCAAAACGTGTAAAGATATTGTATTTTATATTTAATTTTTAGTTTTATTGTTTTACATTTATTTGTCATTGTTGTTTAGTCAGAATTGTGCATATTAAAAAGGAAAATATTTTAATGATGCAAGAGAAGGTTATTCGATTATTATTATTAATTTTTTTTTTTTGGGTATGTCAGAATATAAAATTAACAAAGGATGATCCAAGAAACACATACAAAAACATTGCCATTTAAATCCCGTCTATATTGGCTACACTTATGCTGAAAACAATGAAGGGTTAGTAAAAAAAAAAAAAAGGATTGAAATGCCTCTTGCATCAGTTTATTGCTAGGTTAACAATATTAGCCAAACCAAGTCCTACTCGAGATTTGAGAAAAGCTTTACAATTACGAAGTGAAAATGACTGCCACTTGAGCAAAAGATAATTAGGCTGTTTACACTTTAATTTTTGGTATTTAGCTCAAAAATTAAAATGATGATCTTTAATTTAAAAGTTAATATATATAACAATTTTATAATTTAGATTAAAACATAAATTTAACCAAATTTGTTAAACTTAATTATTTGAAAGTTTGTATTGAGCTTCTTCAAAAAACAAAAACAAAAACAAAAAGAAATAAGAAATGAGAAATAAATAAATAATTGAAATATTGATTCATTTTAATAATAAAAATATATCTAGTGTACTTTTATTTCATTAATTTTACGTAAATTTTTTTCCTTAATTTTTTTGACTCATGCGACATAAATTTAGGTAAATGTAAATGATTTCGTTAATTTTGTATTTTGATTTAAATTAGGGGTTGCATGGTGTCTTTTAAATTAAAAAGAATTGTCTATTCTGGAGTCAAGGTTTTGCGAGAGTAAAGTATGATTATTGGAAAATAATTTGAATAATTTTAAGTTACAAGGAAACCGTTAGTGCTACTAGTTAGGCCTTTTCTTTGAGGGGGCGCTTCGTACGAAATAAAAAATTATGGAGTAAATTTTTTAAAAAATAATTGTCAATATTTTTGTCCTACAAACCTTTTTTTTTTATCTCATTTTCTAAAAAATTAATATTTAACCTTTAAGAATTAAAAATATTAACTAATTTAAATTTTTACAAAGATGCCAAATATAATTAAAATAGGGTAAAATATAGGGATTTTTGGAGGCTAGTCACTTTTTATAAATTTATAAGGATTTTAATCAAACCAAAAAAATTTGTTTGTAAATAAGTCACACTTGCAACAAAAAGATAAAAAGGACACCACGCGTTTTCAATACATTTTGAAACTATCAATTTTATCTAAACGCTCATAACTTCCGCAAGTTTCCATATTTGTCACAAATAGATTCAAAATCGATTTTTGAAATATAATAAAAATAGATTCAAAATATATATTCGGTACTATTTTTACAAGAGTATACATTTTATACGAAATAATATCACATCCAAACAGCACCATTGTAAGAATGTAAACAGTACCATTATACCAAATAGTACCATTAATGGTACTGTTTGCATACTAAATATATTCGGTATTGTTTTTACAAGATCATACATTATACGAAACAATACCACTAGAAACAGTATCGGTACTTTTTTTTTACCGGTACTATTTTCATACTGCCACAAAAAATATTAATTGATACATAACACAAACCAACCATTAATGGTGCTGTTTGGTATAATGGTGCTGTTTGGATGTGGTACTATTTAGTAAGCTCTATTAATGGCGTTGTTTGCATATTAGAGATATTCGGTACTGTTTTACAAGATCATACATCTTATACGAAACAGTATCGCTAGAAATAGTACCAGTACTATTTTCATACTATCATAAAAATATCAATCGATACATAACACAAACAAACCATTAATGGTGCTGTTAAGATGTGGTATTGTTTAATAGGCTCTATTAATGGTGCTATTTGTATACTAGATATATTTGGTATTATTTTTTACAAGATCATACATCCTATACGAAACAGTACCACTAGAAATAGTACCGGTACTGTTTTCATACTACCATAAGAAATATCAATCGATACATAACACAAATCAACCATTAATGGTGCTGTTTGGATGTAGTATTGTTTAGTAAGCTCTATTAATAGTGTTGTTTGCATACTAGATATATTCGATATTGTTTTCATACTACCATAACAAACATCAATCGATACATAACACAAATCAACCATTAATAGCATATTAGATATATTCGGTACTGTTTTCATACTACCATAAAAAAATATCAATCGATACATAACACAAATCAACCATTAATGGTATTGTTTGGATGTAGTACTGTTTAGTAAGCTCTTTTAATAGTACTGTTTGCATACTAGATATATTCGTACTGTTTTTACAAGATCATGCATCTTACACGAAACAGTACCACTAGAAACAGTACCATACTATTTTATATCGGTACTATTTTTATACTGCCATAAAAAATGTCAATCGATACATAACACAAACCAACCATTAATGGTGCTATTTGGTATAATGGTGCTGCATGGATGTGGTACTGTTTAGTAGGCTCTTTTCATGGTATTTTTTGCATACTAGATATATTTGGTAATGTTTTTACAAAATCATACATCTTACACGAAACACTACCGATACAGTACCACTAGAAACAGTATCGGTACTGTTTTGTATCGACACTGTTTTCATACTGTTATAAAAAATATCAATCGATACATAACACAAACTAATCGTGTGAGCCAACATCATCATATTTTTAAAATCAACATTATTTCTCAGAAAACATGAAGGATGTTCATGGATTGAATAACTAAATAACACATTTTTCATATTCAAACTTGACCAATTTTCACACACCTTTAACACAAAATCTGAAAACAATAAATTCAAAGACATGACTGCCTGGAATCGTTGATAGCACAAATTCACCTAATACATAAGCAAATTTGTATATATTCCTTCTTCGACCAACGTTAATCTCGGTACTATTTTTATACTGCCATAAAAAATGTCAATCGATACATAACACAAACCAACCATTAATGGTGCTATTTGGTATAATGGTGCTGCATGGATGTGGTACTGTTTAGTAGGCTCTTTTCATGGTATTTTTTGCATACTAGATATATTTGGTAATGTTTTTACAAAATCATACATCTTACACGAAACACTACCGATACAGTACCACTAGAAACAGTATCGGTACTGTTTTGTATCGACACTGTTTTCATACTGCTATAAAAAATATCAATCGATACATAACACAAACTAATCGTGTGAGCCAACATCATCATATTTTTAAAATCAACATTATTTCTCAGAAAACATGAAGGATGTTCATGGATTGAATAACTAAATAACACATTTTTCATATTCAAACTTGACCAATTTTCACACACCTTTAACACAAAATCTGAAAACAATAAATTCAAAGACATGACTGCCTGGAATCGTTGATAGCACAAATTCACCTAATACATAAGCAAATTTGTATATATTCCTTCTTCGACCAACGTTAATCTCAGTCGGTAATCATTCAAATCAATGATATATCTTCATGCGATATATAAGGAAGAAAAACAAAAACGGAAGAAACGTAATTTTCGGTTAGCGCGATTTCTGGCAACTCTTGTCTAACTTAATTATAGAAATAAAGGGTATTCTTGGTATATTAAAAATTATATTTAAAACAAAATCGTGAGACCTACTCAAATGTGTGACCTATTCACAAAATTTTCTACACAAATATGACTTAAAAGTAATACTTTTTTTAGAGTGACTAATAAACTTTTCTTTTTTTTTGAAAGGTGAAGTTTTTTTTTTTTTAAGGGGGAGGGGGAATACTCGAACTCGAGTCATGAGCGGGTAGGAGAGGCTCTTAACCACTGAGCTAAAGGCCACGCTCGACTAATAAACTTAACAGAATGCAAAGTATGACTTTAAAGCAATTTTCTATAAAATATAACAAGGACAACATATATTAATTTACCCCTCTTCATCCCATAACAATGTAACCGAACACGTTCAGTGTTGTCATTTTAATGACAACAACAGCGCTGTAAAATATTCATGAATTTATTATTTAAAAATAATTTACTCATTTTAATTTTAATTTTTTAAATAATTCAAATTTTATAAATATTTTTTCTACAATATTTTCTAAAAAATGCATGAGCCCCTCAAGCCTATAAAAGTGAGAAATAAATTAGTATTTAATTTCAGAGTCAGTCAAAATTAGAGGCTACATGCCCATAATGATGACAAAGTGCAAAGAGCACAGCCAACTACTGTCATCTACTTCACGACATCATGTGTAACATCACCCCCCCTCTTCTCTTTCTGTGTCTATGTATAAATATATATATATATATATATATTAAATGCCTCAGTAGTAAAAATTTAATTCAAAAATCGTAATAAAAATATAAAAATTTAATGTAAAAATAATATATAATAAAATCTTACTAAAGAAATTATAAAAAAATTAGTAAATTTTGATTAATTTTTACTAATCAAACAACCCCTACAAGCTACAACCAGAATGACCTCCTACTAACAACAAATGCAGCATTACCACAATTTCAAAACACAATCAAGAGAATTCCGGCGTGAATAATTAGTTTAGAAGAGAGTGAATCAGTTTACAAGGAATTCACAAGAAGGAAAACTTGACCCAAACTATATGAAGTGTTGAGTTTTGCTCGAAAAAAAATTTACAGACTCAACACACTCGGGAGCAAAGAGTTAGCTCACTAATGACATACAGGGTAACAGAGCATTTAAGAAAATATTATGTATGAGAAATGTTATACAATCGTGCACACAATCTTAGATCACACAACGCACAAAATAAAATATACGAAAGAGAAAAAAAATAGACAGCAAAATTTATGTGGTTCGACTGTAAAGTTTACATCCACGGACAAGACATAGGAGAAATTTCACTATGATGAAAGAAAAAAGTTACAGCGCTAGCCGGCTTTTCTCTTAATCACATTGTTAAAGAAAACCTCCAAACCCTACTATCGGCCCGTGTCTTACGCAACCACTACAGACCTCCAAAAATTATTCAAACGGATCGTACCGCGAAACTTGCAGATTAGGTTATATCCAGGCCCAAAAATAAAAAAATATAAACCACAACAAGAAAAAATTATTTTTGTAATTTTATTCGATTATAAATAAAATAATACATTCTGATAGGTTTTATGAGATTAATCCTAGTATGATGAATAATTACCATGATGAATGTTTCAACTTTTCAATGATTCCTGTTCAGTTCATGTCACTGAACAAATCGACGATCTTGCTTAGCTCACGTGACCAGCTCACGTAACCATGGAGAGCAGAGATAGTTCACGAGGCCGATAGCTCACGAGACCAATGCCAAAAAGTGACAAGAATGCCCGATTCATGTGACCGTACAGAACAAAGATCATGCTTGGCTTATGGAGCCAAACAAAGTAGAGACTGTTTACGTGGCCAAGCACAAGGTCAATTGTCAAAAATAATAAGAATTTGGCCAACGAAAAGATGACTCACAAGGTCAATTGTCAAAAAATAATAAGGATTCGTGCTCGTCTCATGTAACCAAGTAAAGTAAAAATGGCTAATGAAGCCAATTACAAAACGAGCATTACTCAACACAAAAAAGAAAGAGAAAAAAAAAGATAAAAGAAGAGACGAATTAGGAGATTAGTTCATTCATCAAACTTAGTCCACATTTCATAATAATAATAATAATAATAAAAGCAAGCGAATGAGAGTCAATATCCACACAAGCAAAAAAAGAACATACAAACTTCATTGAATTCAAAAGATGATTTCCAGATAAGATTTGCATTTGGAATTTCAAATTATATTACAAAATTTAGGATTACGTCTCATAAAAAAATTTAAAAGCAAGAAAGAAAAATTTATATGGCAGAATCAACAATGTTCTGAACCGCACCTTCGACTGATTCTTTATTAATGTTTGGTGGAGCACCGCCAATATTTTCAGCTTAAACGTTTGATTCTATGGTCTCCGTAGCTTGAACGTTGTCTTGGGCGTGTTCTTCAGCCACAACTTCATCTCCTGCCTCATCATGACTTTCATTTTCCTCCTCCTCTTTAGCAGCAGCTTTGCCAGGCTTGATCTTTGAAATATCAAGATGGGGGAAAGAGGTAGCAAACTTCTTTTTACAGTGCTCGAACCCTTGAAGAAACACAGGCATGATCAGGGCCTGGAAATCATCTGTGTTCTTGAAGTTTTCTATGGCTGAGTTCTCTGCGTTTTGGAGTTCTTCAGTGAGCTTCTCGATCTCCCGCTCAACTTCTACTTTTAGTGCTTTCTCTTCCACGAGTTTTTTCAAAAGACTAGCACACTCAATTTTCAATTTGTTATTTTCTTTAATTGTTTTCTGCTGGTCGCGAATGACCTTTTCGTTTTCTACCCGGGCAATAGCAGTAGCCTTTTCCTCGTCTGCTAGCCGCCTAGACACGGCGTAGAACTTGACCATGATCTGAACAGCATAATTTAAAAAAAAAAAAAAAGAAGAAGAGAATAAGTCCAGTAGAAAAAAAGAAGAGAAAAATGAAAAAAAAAATGTTTGAACTGAATGAAATATGCAATCTTACGCTGAACAAATCATGCTTCATGTCATCCACCAATTCAGCGCTTTGCAAGCCCCTAAACAACGACAAATCTTCGTCAGCAACTATCCCCTGCAACTTTTGCCATGCTGCATCGCGACTGGTGAGGAACGACTGGTGAGAGGATGCTTCAGTTTGCAAGCAAGACGGCAATTGAATGACCTCCTTTTGGGTCGAAGGGTTGGAAGATGGCTTTTGTGGACCTGAGGATTGGGTCGGGGACTTCACGGTCTTTGTTGTCTTGGAGACAGGCTCCCTCGAAGGCTTTTTAGGCGCAGACTTATTGTCTGCTCGGTCCAGATAGGTAATGTCGAACATTTCTTCTGGCTTGGTCTGTTTATATGCCCGATCAGTCCTCTTAGGAACAACGTTATCTGTTAGGGGGAAAAAAAAGGGAAAAAAAAAGAAAGAGTTAGAAAAATTTAGGTAGAAGTTTTTATAAATTACCATTTTTGTTCTGAGCCCCACCACCACTTTTAGCCTCCGATGGCTGGCCACTGCCACCCTTGCCACCATTTTTCCTGCCACCTCGGCCTTGATTTTGATTGTTGCCCTCATTACCACCACGACCTTTCTTCCCACCATTGCCATGCTCTCCATCGCTCACCTGAACAGGAACACTTCCTCTGCCGCCACCTCCTTTCTTACCATTTCCTCCATTGTTACCATCAATCCCCGCCCTGGCGGCCTGAGCGTTCACAACCTGTGGAAGCTGCTTCCCATTCATCGCCATCAAATTTGGCATCTGGCCATTATTCATCATGGCTTTCATCTTACTGTTCATCACATGCTGATAAGCATCACCCAATTCATCATCATCAAAGTCACCGTCAAAATCATCATAATCATCATCAAAATCATCATCAAACTCGTCAAATTCATCATCACTCAGATCATCCTCCTCCATTGGCAAGATGAACTTCACAGCCTTCTGGTTCTGGTCCTTGCCAAAGGGGGGAAGCTGAAGCTGTTGTTGGCTCTGATTCTGGTTTTGGATTTGGATTTGGCCTTGTTGACCACCCTTGGGCTGCTGCCGTTGCTGATTATTACCACCACCACCCTTCTGGGCCTTGTTGTTCCCACCTTTGCCATTGTCCATTTGCAAGTTCTTCATCTGGTTATTGAGCTGTTGCTGCTGGTTTTGATTGCCCTTTGGAGGCCCCCATAGCTCTGCATGTTTTTTACTCTTTTGAAGCTTTTTGATCAGTGTGTGTGGTTCTACAATTCCTGTCACTGTGACCTTGCCCTGCACTGAGTCTATCTTGATGGTGCAAACCCCTAGAAACCCCCCCCCCCCAACCAAAAAAAAAAACACTTCAAGGTAAGGCCTAAATTCGACCCAAATACATGTACATACATATATGTTTGTGTATGGTATAAAGAAGGGGTTGGAGCGGCAGTGGCGGATTTAGTATTTTGTTACAATGAGATCAAATAGGGTCAAGTCGATAAATAAAGAAAGTTAAGTTAACTTATGGGCAATCTGATTTGAAAGATATATTTTATGGGAACAAAAGAACAAAAATATTTCAAAAATTATATTATTTTTTTAAAAAATTTTACTTCCAATGAGAAGCAAAACTGGTACATACATATATGTTTGTGTATGGTATAAAGAAGGGGTTGGAGGGGCAGTGGCGGATCCAGAGTTCTGTTACCGTGAGATCAAATGGGGTCAAGTCGATAAATAAAAGAAGTTAAAGTTAAGTTAACTCATAGTCAATATGTTTTGAAAGATATATTTTATGAGAGTAAAAGAATAAAAATATTTCAAAAATTATATTATTTTTTAAAGAAATTTTGCTTCTAATGGAGCAAAACTTATAAATTGCTTGAGGTATAGAGACAATTTATTTTTAAAGATATATTTTATAAGAATAAAAATACAAAAATATTTCAAAAATTATATTATTTTTTAAAGAAATTTAGCTTTAGTTGGGGTAAAACTTATAAATTGTTTAAAATATGAACAATTTGTTTTGTTTTGAAATATATATTTTATAAGGATAAAAGTACCAAAATATCTCAAAACTTATATTATTTTTTACATAAATTTTATTTCTAATTGGGTCAATAAACCCCCCTTGCCCTGTGTGCATCCCATGTGGAGGGGGGGGGGGAGAGAGGGAAAAGAAGGAAGAAAGGACAAATGAACTCAGACAAGTTGAACAAGTTTGGTTACATCAACCAACGATCTATGGCCAAAATAAATAAAAATGAAATAGAAAAGAAATGTAGAGGAATTTCTTCAAATTGAATGTTACCATCAATTTGCTGCAAGATTTTCTTCACCTTCTCCTCGCACCCATCACAGTTCATGTTCACTTTCAGATCAAAAGTCTGCATGCGCAAGTGAAACGATGAAATCCAACCAGACTAATGATTCAAATGAGAGAAAGGGGGAAAATTCCAAGCTTATTAATGGAGTAATCCGCGTAGAAGTGAAACTAACTGCAAATGTATGGTTCAGAAAGAAAACAAAACCAAAACGGAAAAAAGAAAAGAAAAGAAAGAAAGAAACATGACAGAGAAAGAGCAATCCAAATCTTGAGTTCAAAACAAGCAAGGCATTTCAAGAGAGCATCCATCTAGGCAAATATAAAGATATAAACAGTAGAAGAAATGAATTTGAGAGTACCTGGATCTTCAAAAACTCTTCTTTACTCATGTCTACCACTCCAAACAGAACAACCCCACGAAAAAAGAAAAAAGGGGTCGGTTGCTAATAGATCTGAGAAACAGAAGCAGCCGAAAAAAATATGAACTGAGAGAGATGAAATTGCAAATGAAAAATCAAGAACAAAAAAACAAAACAAAGCAAAAACAAAACCCACCAGAGATTCTTCACTGTTCTCCCTTCTGGGCCCTTTTTGTTTTTCCCCAAACAAGGGCAGGAAAAATGAGAGAGAACAAATGGGTCTCAGGCACTGAGCAGAGAGAGTTAACACCAACAAACAGGCTCAGTCCCTTAGCGTGAGAGAGAGAAATGAGGATGAAAAGAAGTGAACATTTAACGTTACTCGGTTTTCTCTGCTCCCTTTATTTCAGAGTTGAGGAGGGAGAGAGCGCGCGCGCGCGCACTGGCACAAAGAGCGAGAGAGAGAGAGAGAGAGGGGGGGGGGGAGAGAATCAAAGCGCTTTCAAGAGTGTTTGGGTGGTATAAAATTGTGTGAAATAATATAAAATTAGAAAAGTAAATATTTTGTAATTTATGTAATAAATAAAAAATTTAAATTTTATTATTTTATAATTTATATTTATAAAAGTTTATAAAATTTTATTTTTTTGTAAGTGTTCCAAACGGAATCTCAGACTATTTAGCTTTGGCCTTTATTTATGGGTATTTTCTTACCAGTACTCGCGATCTTTTTAGATGAAAATTTCTTTATGCAATTTGTCCTAAAGCTACTTGGGATTTGGCTTGGCTTCGCCAAAGGAATGGTATTTAGATATGTTTGGCACGGTAAAAAATAATAAAAAATGTGATTTGAAAAAATTTTGATCTTAGATACGTAGCAATCAAATCATCTTTTTTTGAAATAAATAATAAAAATTTTTAACTTTTACGTCAATTTTTTGAAAAAAAAAATCATCGAATGATTTTTTTGTTGCGTCGAAACAATAGTGTTAGAATTTATTAAAAGTGGTTAAAAAGTTTTTAGAGTTTGTAAAAAAATTATTCGAGTTTGTTAAATTGTATCGGGGGTTGTAAAAAATTAATTAGAATTTGTAAAAATTTGTTAGGATATGTAGATATATATAAATTTACAGAAATTTCACGAAATATGAGTACAAAATATATTAGAGAATTTTAAAGATTTTTAAAAAATTTTTTAATATTTTTAGTGTTTTTTGCCTTTTTTGGAGCGCTAAACAAGTCCTTACTTGGGGGACAAGGGTAAGACCAAAGGCATTGAATATTTTTTGAAAATATTAATTACCATTACATATGAAATTAGAAATTTGAAGGAAAAATATTAATTACCGCTAGATATGAAATTGAAAATTTAAGGAAAAATATTAATTATCGTTAGATATGAAATTGGAAAATTCCTCTTTAAATTTTTGGTTGGTATAATAAATAAAATCAGTTAATGTGATCATTTATGGGGTTGTTTGGTTTGAGAAAAAATTCCAAAAATCTCTATAAATCTCTGTTAACTTTATATCACATCAATTTTTTTCTCTCACTGCACGTATTACGAACTCTCCCTAAATCACAATTTATCTCAATTTATCTCATTTTTTCTTACTCCAAACAACTCCTATATGGTATGTCATTTATTTATTTTTTGTCAATTCAATTTACTACTCTGCCCTCCTATCTATATCTAACCCGTTTGGGCTAAATTGATTTGTAAATTTACAAATTTACACTAATTTTTATAATGTTTATAAATTTACATTAATTTTTACAACTTTAGACACCCCTAACATTTATTTCATAAAATTTTCACCTCTATTAAAAAAATTTTTGGATCCTCCACTAAATGCGCTCGTACTCTGTTATTCAGCTCAGACTAAATCTTGAAGTGTTGCCCCAGAGCCAAGAGGTGTTCATAATCAAATTCCACAAAGCTTGTGGAGGTTTGGTCAATACTCTTGATAGCACAATGAAGTACGTACACAATCAATCGTCAATTTCTCATCTAGTAGATTCAATAACCCAGCGTCTATTGTTCAATTACTATAGATGTTTCCTTCATAATCTCTATAAAAAACCAACTTCAGGGAATCAAACATTTTTCTTATTGTTTGGCCAGAGCAGGGGTTCAATTGATTGGAAGATCAGATTGCTTGGTTTTGAGAGCTTGTGCATGTCATCTATCCACTAGAGTATCTGATTTATTTTTGCTTGGTTCATATAGGCAGAGAAGCTTGTAACTGTTTTGGTTGACATGAAAAAGAGAAATCTACTTCTGATTTACTGATATTATATTGCTGTCAAGGGTTGTGGATTGGTGGAGTCTGTTCAGTCTGTTCAAGAAGGCCAAATTTGGGTTACACTGGTTACCTTGGAGGACCCCTCAAGCAGAGTGAAGGTGTGATAATTGTGTTAGAAATTGTCTCACATTATCTTATGAGAAAAATTATTTTCTCATATAAAATACGAACATTTCTCTTCTTAATATTTAAATTTTACAGAAAATTGTGTTTAAGTCATACTTTGTAATCTTTTAAGGCTATTAGACATACCAAAAAAAAAGAATTACTTTTAAGTCATATTTGTGTAGAAAGTTTTGTGATTAAGTCACACTTTTGAGTGAGTCCCACGAGTTTGTTTTCAATATAGTTTATAATATACAATTAATATCATTTATTTCCATAATTAAGTTACACAAGTTATTTCCGAGAATCACGTGAAGATATGGTTTACCGAGAATCACGCATCTTTCTTTTTTTTTTTTTCCTTCCTTATTTTCAGTTTCATTGTTTATAGTTTTAGTTGTGAAGATATAAAGAAGATAGAGTTTATTTGGTCTATCTTATTCATGAATTGATTTTGCCGATCGGCGTTTTGAACTATCTTAAAAACAGTACCTGTACTATTTCAAAAAATATGATGATGTTAGCTTGTATGATTGGTTTATGTTATGTATCGATTAATGCTTTTTATGACAATATGAAAACAGTACCAATATAAAATAGTACCGGTATTGTTTTCAAAAAATATAATGATGTTGGCTCGTATGAGTGGTTTGTGTTATGTATTGATTGATGTTTTTTATGACAATATGAAAAAAGTACCGGTACTATGTTCAAAACAGCACCATGAATTATAAGCAGATGACGAGTTTTAAGGGTAAGAGAAATCCATGGAGCCGATTAGCATTTTGAGCTATCTTCAAAACAGTATCGGTACTATTTCAAAAAATATGATGATGTTGGCTCGTATGGTTGGTTTGCGTTATGTATCGATTAATATTTTTTATGGCAGTATGAAAACAGTAACGGTACAAAACAGTACTGGTACTGTTTTTAAAAAATATAATGATGTTGGCTTGTATGGTTGGTTTGTGTTATGTATCGATTGATGTTTTTTTATGGCAGTATGAAAATAGTACCGGTACAAAATAGTATCATGAATTATAAGCAGATGACGAGTTTTAAGGGCAAGAGAAATCCACGGGGCCGATTCACATTTTAAGCTATCTTCAAAACAGTACCGGTACTGTTTCAAAAAATATGATGATGTTGGCTCGTATGGTTGGTTTGTGTTATGTATCGATTGATATTTTTTATAGTAGTATGAAAACAGTACCGGTACAAAACAGGACCGTTGCTGTTTTTAAAACAGCACCATGAATTATAAGCAAATGACGAGTTTTAAGGGTAAGAGAAATTCATGGGGCCAATCTGCGTTTTGAGCTATCTTCAAAATAGTACTCATACTGTTTCAAAAAATACAATGATGTTAGCTTGTATGGTTGGTTTGTGTTATGTATTGATTGATGTTTTTTATGGCAGTATGAAAAAAGTATTGGTACAAAACAGTACCGATACTGTTTTCAAAATAGTATCATGAATTATAAGCAGTTGACAAGTTTTCAGGGCAAGAGAAATCCATAGGGTCAATCAGCATTTTGATATTTTTTCAAAACAGTACCAGTACTGTTTCAAAATCAGAAAAAATAAAGATACTTATGAATGATGATTGATTTAGGTTTTTTCCAAATAGTTTTAATTTTGTTCCAAAAATTGGTTTTGCTTGATTTGTAAAAAAAATTGAAAGTCGCGGAAGTTATGAGTGAGGGGTGCACTATTTTTAAATAAAACCGACAGTTTTGAAATGTAGTGAAAAACGTGTGATATCCTTTTTTGTCTTTTTGTTGCAAATGTGACTTATTCACAAACAAATATTTTTGGTATAACTAAAATCATTATACGTTCATAAATAGTGACCGGCCTCCAAAAATCTCTAAATTTTAAGATTGAAACCCTCTACTTTTTTGACAATCATCAAAACATTTATATTAATCAGCTATAATCCATTACAATCTTAGCTTTGTCACATGCATTCTTAACAACCTTCCTAGGAACTTTCCTAACACAGCAATAGTAAAACTCCCCTACACATTTCTGCAAATCTAGAACTACATTTTGCACATTTCAGTTACTAATCCTCATTGTTTTTAGAGACTCTACCACTAGTCTATAGTCAGTAAATATGGTCACTTTTATACAATTTAAAAACTTAATAGAACTCAAGGCTTTTAAACACGCTAAAGTCTCTACCATTAACGCAGAAGAGGCCATTATTTCTTCAGAATTGGATGCCAAAATCAGACTTTTGTTATCCTTTATCACCCAAGCTGCCACAGCTTTCTTGGTTGTTTCCCTCTAAGCTGCATCTATTTCAATAACAAGCTCGTAATTTAGTTGGGTTACTATTGCTGGATTTGTAAAAATTACTCCTTCCTCCCGTTGGTCATTTTGCCTTTCTATAAATTTCCCCTCATCCGTTGGTGAATCTCCTGCACCAAAAACAAAACTATAATGTAACAAGTTAGATACAACTTTTGCCATCTTAATAATATATAAAGGATCCCGGGCTGTCCCATTAAACACTATATCATTTCTAGCAATCCATAGGGCCCAACAATGGGCAGTAAGTCCTGACAGAACTCTCTCCTCCATCTTCTCATTAAGAAGTGCCTTTAGCCATACTTCAAATCTCATGTCTCCACTGTTGGCAATTCTAATACCAAGGCTTGACCCAAACCATGCTGCACGAGCTACTTCACATTGAGTAAAAACATGACTCTAAGTTTCGAGTCTGTCGTCACACCACTTACATTTTCCATCCACATTCAATCTTCTTCTTGCCATATTAGCCCAACTGGTAATATGTTAGGCAACAACCTCCACAGGAAGAATTTCCACTTTCCTGGTAGTTTCGCGTTCCATAGCAAATGCAATGCTAGGAGCCAGGCACCAAGCTGAGTGACGCGTATAGTAGAATTTGAACATTCACTCGAGCATCCAGTGAAACCACTACTGGAGTGTTTGGGGGACTGAACCGATAGCGAATCCTTACAAAGCAGCAACAAAAGAACGATAGTTGAGTCGATAATTAAATAAGATGGGTGCCGACTTTGTAAAAGAAAAATTATTAGGACCACCTAGGAACTTTAACATAATTTTAATGTGGGGGACGTCACTGAGGTTTCCTCTGGTCCAAGCTTTTCAGGTACGATCATCTGTATACAAAAACCACGAATGGTAAAAATAAAGATTTCAAATGGAATGAAAATGAATATAAAAAATATATTGAAACTCCTCGACTTGGGCCTTGTGCCACTGTTGTGATTGGAGGGAAACGGTTCTCGTTGGGACGATTCATCCACTCTCTAGATACAACACAAATATCGTCTTCTAATCCCTTAATGTTATCTGGGAGTATGTGCACTAGGGCTTTATCAGGTCAGGGTTTCAGGTATCACTTATTCTCATCCCTCCTAATTTTTTGGATGTTTTAGCAATATAACAGATCCCATTCAGATAAGTGGAATCCATACTTACGGTAAACGGGAAACCTCAAGCCCCCTCTGTGATGGCCACCATTGGTAATATGCCTAACTCTTGGTCATCCTCATTGGCTAATATAATGTTCACTGTGTCTGGGATATTATACTTTTGCTTAAAAGCAATAACTCCCTTATCAGATCTAAGCTCATCAGCAAGTCTACCCATTTTGAACTCCCAAACTAAATCAGAAAGGAAAATGAAGGAAAGAAAAACCCTAAGAACTCACTGCAGAAAAATTTTGAAAGCAAGAGGAAATCACAAGAGAGAGAGAGTTTGAAGAATACCTGAATACTTAGAACGATTTGAAGAGTGCAAAAAAGGTAATAGTGGCAAAAACTCAAGGTATATATACATATACATCAAAATTTTCAATAGAACGTAAGTGAAATGACTGGCGGCAAAACTTCACTTAATGTACCATCTGAATTGATGTTAAAGCAACGGCTGACAGCGCGTATAAGGTTTCAAAGCGACGATTGACATTTTTATACGCTAGGAGGCGAAAGGGTTATCACGCAACATAAATAGCTTGATAAAACAGCTAGTCAGGGAAAGGCACATCAGAAGTAGAGCCGCATATAAAGATCTGAACAGATTTGATGTAAATAAAATCGGTATTGTAAGTTTATTTTTTACTCTGGTTGGGTAATAAATTATCCCAACCAAAGTGGGGGCATAATGTTAACACAAAAATATCCTGGACTCCTAGCGTATTGTGGAGCATAAAGGGAAAATGCTCAACAAGGCTGAGTAATCAGAAAATGTCTGAAGATGGGTCTCATCCTGTTTTTAGAACCAAATTGGTGTGACTATAAATGTGAAATAGTAATAAATGAACCGAATTTATTGCTCAAAAGTTAACCTAGTTAGTTCATCTCTTTACAAGTGGCAGATAGATTTGACATTTAGGCGTCCAAGAGGGCCCAAGAAGGCAAATTCGGTCTACTTAGGCACTACTTCACCCACGCGCATTAAATACAGGATGAGAGGTATTAAATGTAAAATTAAAGACATTTAAAGAGGAGAAGATTATTGCGTACTTTAATATATACACACGAGATACATAATGATTACAATCTAATTGTTTACTTATTAATTTAATCATATTGACTACCTATAAATACAATACTTAGCTCCAAAATTCAGGTACACTCTCTATTGTTAACTTAATACTTCGCTCTTTACTCAGTATTTCTTAGATTTTTCACGCCTGTACTGACTTTATCATTGGAGAGCTTTCTGGTTGGGGACTTTTTCTCTGGCCATAACCTTTATCTTACTTGTGTTCGACAAGCTTGCATTCAAGTTATTGGTTGACGTGGAGAGTAGCCCTAGTAGGGAATTTTTATAACCAAACAATATCCATCTTATTTAGTCATTTTTTTATCCTGTCTCTGAGGCCACATTAATAGAATTCATGATAAATCAATGCCTATACTTAATTTACACACAAGATTATATTGGGAAATATGGCTTAGTTGGGATTTAATTAAGATTGAGATCAACAAATGGAAAATTAAATAAGTAAATATATGTGCCATCCTTTTGCCTATCAATTACCATAGTTCAATCTTATTCCTATTGTAGAGTATACATTGATCATATATATTGTATGTATTAATATAACTCGAGATGAACTTGTAAGCAAATTATAGGTGTGTAATTTTTTAACTCTATACAAGGTATATATAGTTCAGTTAAAATATTTCAGCTATTTTAAGGCATGACAAGGAGACTTACGAAGGTAATTTAACTTGTTTAATTAATGGTCATGTTTTTCGACCATGTGCCTACTACCCTTATAATAAGAAGTTTCTTCTAAATGTGTATGAACTTATATGCTAAAAAGGTATTTGGAGGGCTGAAAAACAAAATAAAATGTGGTTTTAGTAAATTTTTTGTGTCTGATACTTAGACACCAAATCACATTTTTTAGAGATGAATAGTGTCGTTGGAACGAATTTTTGTTCATTCCAACGAATTTCAACAAAAACCTTTTGACTTTTGCATCGGAATGTTAGATTTTTCAAACAGATTTTTTGGTCCATTTTAACAGATTTATGGAAAAAGTTTTTGAAAATTATTGAAAAGTTTTTTAGATTTATAGAAATATTATTGGAGTTTGTAAAAAAATTATTGAGATTTGTAAAAAAATTGTTACAATATGTAGATATATATAAATTTATAAAAATTTAATAAAGTACGAGATAAATAAAATATGTTAAAGAGTTTTGGAAATATTTAAAGTTTTTTTAAAGATTTTTGACTTTTTGATGCTCCAAACGCACTCTAATTATTGCTTTAGGAGGAAAATGTATTGTCTGAATTTTTGTTGTCTTTTAATTATATAAATATATATTTTTGAATTCTTTTAATTATATGTGTTGATTCTCATTGAACAGGCTAATTCTATTTTAGGATTCTAGAATAGATTTATGGTTTCTATGCATGTTATGCACGGGTTCCCAAGAGGATATTTCATCATTTACAATGGAATAGACTTATGGTTTCATGATCAAAAAGTTTATTGCAAATCGCATTATTTTTATTTGGTCACTTTTTTTTTA
Organism: Vitellaria paradoxa; assembly: GCA_019916065.1. Taxonomy (NCBI): domain Eukaryota; kingdom Viridiplantae; phylum Streptophyta; class Magnoliopsida; order Ericales; family Sapotaceae; genus Vitellaria; species Vitellaria paradoxa. The sequence goes on from CM034243.1 coordinate 36,091,440, forward strand.
TTAATATAAAATCATCTATTGTTTTCCTCGTTCTGGCCGAAACAACTCACATTTTTGTTTATTTATTTATTGTATCTACGTCGTTTGTAAGGCTATACTATTATAATGAATGGTTTTAACGGTCTCTACATTGGATCGGTGACCGCTAATATCGTTAGAGGGGCAATAAAAAAAAGTATAGTCATTAACGTTCATTAGTGACTATCATATATGCTAATCACTAAGGGCCGTTTGATAATTTGGTTGTTGTTTTTTTGTTGTCGCTTTCTATTTTTTATTTTCTGTTATCATTTATTTTTTTAAATAAAAATTAAAATTACGTTGGATAATGCAAGTTTGTTTATAATTATTAATTTTTTATTTTAAAAAATACCTAATTTTATTAGTTTTAAAAAATTAATAGAACTTAATAAAATATATTTTATATTAATTTAATTTAATTAATATAATTAATTAAATTAAAACAGTAAATTATTTATTAAAATCATTTAATTCAATAAATATAAAATATATTAAATTATATTTTTTATTAAAAATAATTGAATGAAATATAAATATTAAATAATTTAATTTAATAAATATAAAATATATTAATTCTAATTTAATTATATTATTTATTAAAAATAATTTAATAAAAAATATTTCATATTAAATAAATAATTAAATTATATTAATTATTAAATTAAATTATTTATTTTTAAATTAATTAAATTATTTATTTAAATAATTTAATAAAATATATTTTATATAAATTAAATTAATTAAATCATAATAATTTAATTTAATTATGATATTTATTTAAAATAATTTAATAATAATTATTAAATTAAATTAAAAAATAATGTAATTTAATTATTTATTATTAATTTTTTTATAAATTTATTTAATTATTAAATTAAATTAATTAATTATTATATTTATTTCAGATAATTTAGCGATAAATAATTATGAAATTAAATTAATTAATTTAGTTTTATTATTTATTTAAAATAATTTATATTAATTTATATAATTAATTTATTAAATTTAACTATATTATTTATGAAAATAACTTACTTTAATAAAATATTTGAATAAAATAATTTATTTTTATGTAATGTAACAAAAATAGACAAAGTTTTAAAATTGACAAAAATATTTGCAACAAAAAAAAATATAGTGAAAACACTTTTTTTCTGTTTCCGTTTTCATTTTTTTTTAAACAAAAAAACGGAAATAGATTTAACAAATATATTTTTGTTACCAGTTTACAAAATTTTGAAAAAAGAAACAAAAAACAGAAAACAAAAATGTTATCAAATGGGGCCAAGTATAAACATTTCATTAAGTGACAGCCACATTGGAGTGGAGGGAAATATGAATGGGATTATTAGACCGTTGTTAAAAACTATTGCTATTGGGTAAAATAAGACCCCAAATACGTGGAGTGCCGAACAAGATAGGGGAACATGACACATGGCCCACTGCCGAACATTTTTAGAATGTACACATAGTCCTACGCCGAATACTTTGAACTGTGACACGTGGTCCTATACCGAACAACTAATTTTTGACACGTGGTTTCCCCCCAAAGACATTATTGGTTGACACGCGTCCATCAATCAAGATTATGGTGGTCCCCCTAACATCTCAGTACGGACGAACGATATGTTGCCACGTGGTAGTAGCCGAAAAACTCAAAAGTTATTTTGTTGGGCTTGTCGATTGGCAGCTAATAAATGTCAGGCATAGGACCCACAGCATTAACAAGAGTTCACAACCATAAATGCAGTATAGTTATGACTGAATTATGCATTTATTACCATAGAGGAAACTGAGTTAGTTCATCTGGTTAGGAGTAGTTGACAGATGTGACAGGTAGACAGTTTGACAACTGGATTCCGGCTATACAGCCGCATTTAGCTACCGAAAGCATTTAATGAGAGGTATGTGGTATTAAATGAGAAGTGAAAGACATTTAAAGTAAGGGAAGAAAGGTTGTGCACGGAGGTCTAAATACAATCAATCCATCGGTATTATTTTATTGATTGTTTACATTACTATAAATACGACATTCCATCTCTCAAATCAGGTAAGCTGACTATTGTCAACTTAAGATACTGTTCATTTCTTCGCCCAAAAAGCTTTCTCTTTTAAATTACCTGCTGACTTATATATCGGAGGGTTTTCCGGCCAGAGACCTCCACTCCGGCCGTAACCTTTCTTCTGTCTTTGTTTGGCATGTTCACAATCACATTACCAGTTGGCGTGATCAACAGTTCCGATGGTAAAATTTGCTGCCAAACAATTGCTAATGCCTTTGACGATCGTATGATGATCCATTGTTTTTTTCTCTAATAATTTATTATATTATTTTTACAGTAGCTATAAGTGCTTGTGCTACAATATTTTGCCACATTTGCTATTAATATTAATATTAAATCATTCAACAACGCCATCAATAAGAAAAATCTAATTTATTAAGAAAATTAGAAACATTTAATACAAATTCTATTATAATTTCGAAGGAAAAAAAGGTAATAAAATATATTATATTGTCCACGTGAGCTCGATATCTAAAATGAAAGGTTAAAATGATTCAAAAAGATATTAGCCACAACAAATATCAATATATATAAATAGAAATTTAATTAAGATATTTGATATTAAAATTCATTAAAAACTTTCTATTTTCGACGTGGCAAGTCTTATGGACAATCGAGTTAATTTACTTAGTTTGGGCGATTGATTGTAACTTCCAATTATTTCTATGGATTACAAACGCTCTAAGTCTTTGAATCTATTTATGTTTGTTCCTACGAGTCTCTAGTTTCAAGAGGATCCTACACGTCAAGTTGCACATACAACTGTACTTGTTTCCTCGATTTTTGACTTAAACAATTAATTTTAAACTTAAATTTATTTTAAACTTAACATTATGTTTGCAAATTAGGGCATTTTGAGCCTCTTAATTCAACGTGGTTTGTTCCAATAAGTTTTTAGTACTTAGAAAAGTTTACGTATCAAATTTCACGAGTAACCGAGCTTGTTTATTTAGTTTGGAAGATTGACTCCAACTTGAAATTATGTTTGCGTAATATGAGGTTCCCCACACTTATAACTACCCTCAAATACCATCAGTAATGTCGAGCTTCATTTGAGAAGTCCCAACTTCTTACTGTTTAATTTTTTTTATTTTTTTAAATGATTAAATTTATATTTTTATATTTTAATTTTTTTAAATTATGAAAGATAAAATTTCAAATTAACAAAATTATTGATTATTGCTAAAAGATATTAAAAATTTTTAAAAATTATTATTTTTTAATTTACTATATAAATTATAAATTCATAACTTTTATTAATTTTTAAAATTTTCTGTCACCCTAAACGCACTTTGGCGCCGTCGCAGTTGCAATTTTTAAAGGAGTCAAGTCAAGCACTAGGACATTTTTTTCTTTTGTTTCCAAGAAAAAAAAAAAAAAATGAGAAACGGACAACTGGAAGAAACTTTCTCTCGAAAAAGTGAGTAATTTCTTGATCGATTCCTTCTCCCAGTGCCAAAAGATGCTCCGCGTTTCTCAACAGTTAATTTTTTTAAGTGTCTGTTTGTTGAAGTATTAAATTTTAGAAAAAAAATAAAAAATAAATAAATTTTAGATTGTTAACAAAGTGTTTGGTTGATAAAAATTTAATTAAAAAGTATAACAAAAGTATAAAAATTTGATGTAAAATAATATGCGTTAAAATTTGATTGAAAAAAATACAAAAAAATTAGTAAAAGTTGATGCATTTTAGTTAGTTTTGCCCAACTAGACATCCTCTAAGATTGTCTCTAAGAGAACTTATATTTATTATTTATTATTTATATTTATAAATTTTTCTTTTTTTAAAAATAAAAACTTGAAGAGAAAAACTTAAAAAAAGAAAAAATATCTCCACCCTCATTTTCTCTTTCTGTTAATATATATTTTAACAATTTTAATTCTTTATCTATTTTTATCATATTGTATTAAAATGAATTATTTGTCGAGGAGAACCATTTCTCTATTGTTTATTATAATAATTATATATTTTAAATGAATTAAATTTAAAATACTAAAAAATTCTTAAATAATAATTAAACTTGAGAAAAAGTTTAAAAAATTGAATATTAATTAAATTTATCTTCTCTACAATTACAACACTTAATATATTTTAAATTTTGCTCCGTTTAACGCAATCTAAAACGTTAAAAATTTTTAAAAATCTATAAAAATTTGTAAAAATTATTTACTTTTTATTTCACTGTACGAATTATAAACTCACAAATTATCTCAAATTGCTTCACTTTTTGTCACTGCAAACGTCCCTAAATTTGAGAGAGAATTTAAAAATTATTCAGTGTTAGTAAAAAATAAAAATTCTCCCACAATAATAATATATTTTAAATTGAAAACATAAATATTTATTGAATAAAATTTATATTTTAATGAAAAAATGATTTAAAATTTTATTTTTTAAAACGAGGACCGAATTTTAATATATAAATCAGATCCAAAACTTACAAAATCGAGCTCGATTATTTTCAAACTTAAATTGAATTTATTATTATTATATTCAAACCGAATCTAAATTTAATAGATTTGATGCAGACCCGTTCCGTTAACACCTGTTACGAGCATTATCAGCAGCCTGTCCTCCAAATTCTTCCTTGAAGCATGGTCTGCACTCACTTTACCAGAAAAGATTAAACAACAAAGAGATAAGAGAGTGACGAGATGTGGTTACGATATTCCAGGCTTTTTCTGTCCGTTCTTTACTTTCTTTTCTCTTTTTCTTTTCCTTTTCCTTTCCTTTTCCTCCCACTTTCACTAGTGGATTACTGTGCAACCACTAGTTCCTTTTTTTTTATTTTTTTCCCCGGCACGTGTAACCACTAGTTACTTATTGTTGTGTTAGCTCCTTAAATCCCACGTCGGGAGAGGGAACAAAAAAATGAGAAGCTTGACTCTTATAAAAAGAGTGTTCTCCCATAGTTGTTAAATGTACCAAGGACACAACTAAAAATTTGTGTTACTAAAATGTGGGTGTAATTGGGTTTTTGAGTTGTGTGAGTGGGAGAGAGTTTTACAATTTTGTCCGTGTAAAAATTGTAATAGTTTAATATTGAGTTGAGTATATTATCCATTTTTGGGATCGTGGATGTAGGTCTATTGAGGGACCGAACCACGTTTAAAATTCTTGTGTTGAGTGCTTTAAATTTTTTTTCTTTCTTTATTTGTGTGTGCGCTTCCGTTACGACATTTACAAATGCCTATGGGCCTAACACTTATGCCATATTTGATTGGTGATTTTAAAATTAATTTTTACATTTTAGGGTTCATATGTTAAACCAGTATTGTTTTTGGACATTAAAATTAAAGCAATAAAAAATTTGAGGACATTTAAAATATATTTTCAATAATTTTGAAACTGATTTCTATTTTTTTAACATATAATGCTATTAAATTATATATACATACTTTATTTGTATATTTATTTTCTTTTTTATAATTTTATTTTTAAAAAAATTAAATATAATCCCCAAATATATTTTTTAATTAAAAACTTTTTTTTAACATTTAGGGTGTTTGGATCAGTGCATCTTGACTAATTCTTAACACCCTAAAATTGATAACTGATAAACTCTTCAGTGGTCTGGCTAAAAAACAAACTCAAACTATTTAGAATTTTTGAAAACTTTCAAAAAATATATTTGTGAAATCAAAATTTCCAAACTAATACACAACGGGCCTTGTTCTCCCCCATCTTAAATGGTTAGCTCCTTTCCAAAGCCTAAATCTGATTAGTAGCTATACAACATATCCAAAGATGACATAATAATGATAATAGAAAGAGATACTCATATTGCTTTTGAATTAAAAAATTTATTGAAGGAAAATAAAAAAGAATAAAAATGAAATAATTTATATACACTTATTTTTTTATTATTAATGAAATAAAAATCAAAATTTCCTCAGAAATATATCTTCTTCTTTTTTATTTTTTCTTTCAATTTTCTTACACAACTCAAAAATAATAATAATAAACAAATCCTATTTTTCATTTCATTTCATTACTTTTTATTTCATTTCATTTTACTTTTTCCTTTTTTTTCCGTTGATTTTTGTTTTTTTCTTTAAGAAATTCATATTCCAAATAAACCATTAATCGTTCAAACGTGATCGTGCATTTACCATATATTATTCTTAGTACCTATATATTCAGGGACGGACTTTTAATTAGGCTCACTCAGATTATAGCATAGGTGGTCTAGTCTCAAATATTTTTTTTTAGTTTAAAAAATATTTATTTTCAAATTAGTCAATCTTAAATTTTTGTAACCCAAATCATTTTAATTTAAATTGTTTGTTTAACTTCAATTTTTGTAAATCAACATAATTTATTTTTAAACCTTTTTATTCAGCTCAAATAAATCTTAAATCCTGCAATTTTCCCCACGTTCATATCTGTTAAACTGATGGAACGTTGCAGAATAAAAGCTCAAAAGGGGGCAAAGAGTGAACATCTCATCGAGACAACTACCCACCTACTTCTCCACTTTCGGCTGAACGCCTTGTAGGAAAAATAATGCCTGGAAAAGCTAGTTAATTACCCTTTGGCCCATGTTGAACTTTTCAATTATTTACACTAAAGAATATTTTTTGTAGTCTAAACTCGTACAGTTATTTCAAACTGCATTAAAACTACACAAAGAATACAAGGGAAAAAATAATGTTTTCACCAATACACTCCAACGCTACAAATGACACATATTTCCATACCCTAAATTCATATTTCAATCTTCCAACCATAAACACAATTTAATTACAAATAAAGAAAAAATAAGAGAAAAATACAATAATGATAAAATTAACTGTGAATAAACTGACTTCTTCACATGAACTCTATTGTACTAAGGTCCCGTTTGGCATAAGAAAAATTAAGATAAAATGTGGTTTGAGATTAATTTTGGTGTTATTTTTTTCTAAAAATTAACAAACCGTGGGAACAGTTTTCTAAATCCGTTCTCACGGATTCAAAAAAATTCACAAATAATAGTAATAATGGTACTCGTTTGAAAGCTTTCGACACAAAAAATATAATTGTATAAAAAATTTACACATTCGGTTAACATACTTTTAGATTTTTTTATTTTTTAGTGAAATATTAAAATTTTTTGAAATTAGTGATGACGAAAAAATTAGAAATAGAAGGGTTATTAAAAATTTATAAAATTTTTTAAATATTTATAGTATACTAAATGGAACCTAAATATAATGTGAAGTTGCTAACCTCTTTTGTTGATCTGCTATACTTCTACGATGTTGCAGTTTTTTTAACTTTTCATTTTATTTTTAATTTTTATTTATAAATTTTTTCTATTTTAACACAAAAGGCACTCAAGGCTGCTTCCTCCACCGATTGTCTCAATTCGCATCTCTCTCTCTCTCTCTCTCCCTCTCAAAAAGCACTTAAAGACATCACGCTGCCTTAGACAAAAACAAAACGAAAAAAAAAAAAAAAGAAAAGAAAAGAAACAGCCATTTGACGATGACGTTTCAAACCAAACGATGTCGTTCCAATCGACTGCAGTCACTGAAGTCTGGGATCGGCTTCACCCCCCGGGGGAGAAACATTTCTTTTAATAAAATGACCATTTGTTGCTGGATACTTTTGCACGTGCCAAAAGATGCGCGAGGCTTTTACTGAGAGGTCTACGTCTCTTTATTTACAGCTGTCACCTGCAGTTTTTAATAGAGTCAAGTCACGCAATTGGAGATTTTTTTTTTTTCAGAAAAAAACAAAAAAGTAAGGGACAAGTGAAGAAACTTTCTTTTATAAAAGCGAGGCACGGCTTGGAGCTCGGATTTTTTTTCCAACAATTTCTAATTTTTTTTTTAATTTTGCCGATAAAAATATTTAACTTCCTTTAACTCTAGACTTGTTTGAAAGTAAAATTTTTAAAAATTTTTGATAATTTTCCAACAAAAGTTACTAAGTACAATTTTTATATATTTGATAAAAATTTAAAATTTTTAATAATTTTTAATAACTTTGATTATTTGATAAAAAATTAAAGAAAATTTGAGGACTTTTTAGGAACGTTTAGTTGTTTAGTGAAAAAGTTAAATAACTTTTTAAAAATTTTTAATAACTTTTGAGGTGCTGCCAAATGTTTAAAAAAATAAAAATTACTAAAAATTACTTTTTACCGACTTTCTTTAATTCTTTTCAAATTTTACCAATTTCTACAAAGATTTTCTAATCCTTAACGGCCATTTTTACCAAGTTTCTCCAAGTATTTAAAAAAAGCATTTTTAACATAAAAAATGTGTTTTAGCCAAAAAAAATGGTATTCTTAGCATCAAAAACAAAAATTTTAGCCGGAAATAAGAATTTTTGGCATCCAAAAACAAAGTTGTTACCGAGAATTTGATGCTTATTTTATCATATATTTTACGTGTAGTCACAAAGTGATCCATGTTTAATTTATCCTTGCTTGAAATATAAAGAACCGAATTAATACGACTAACATGTGTTTAAATTAAATTTTGTTAAACTTAATAAAATTTAAAATATTAATTTATACTTAATTTATTTATTTTTTGAGTTAAACTAGAAGGAGTCCCCAATGAAATCAATTTCAAATTAAACTTAAATAGTTTGATATCTTATTTTACTTGTCCTCCAAGTACTTCCTTAAATAATTAAAAATTTTACGCTTATTTGGGTTAAAGAAAAAATAACCAAATTTTTGATTTTTTTTAGTTTTAACTTTTATTTAAACGGATATGAATTTTTTATTTGTTTTTAAGAATGTGATTAACGAAACTAAAAGTTGTCATTTTTGAAAGAAAATTAAATTTTTGTGAAAAATCATATAACAAGACTACCGAAAAAATCAAATTATTAACCAAATAAAGCCTTAATCTTGCTGTATAGCAAAGTCTCCTCATCTTAGGATGAGTTTCAGGGACTGCAGTAAAAAATTTCACTACAAGAGCTGAGAGAAAAAATGAAATGCTTAGATATATTTGTATTTTAATAACATATGAATATTTTACATTGATTGTACTCTAATTAAATTTTTTTAATTTTTATTTTTATTTTAAAAATAATTTTAATTAAATTAAAATTTTCCTCTACAACCCTTACAATGAATTTTTTTACTGTAACCCCCTAAAATCGTTTCAGGGGTTGCAATGAAAAAATTTACTACAGAAAATTGCAATAAAAAAATAAGTTGTCATAACTTAATTGCATTTAATCTAAACGTCCTAATTTAATTTAGTTAGATTTAATTTTAAAATAAAAATAAAAATAAAAATTAAAAATTAAATTAAATTACAATTGATACAGAATATAAAAAATTAATTAGTATTAATTAAAAATACAAAATATAAATTCTTTTATAATAATAACTCTTAAATTCTTTTATAATCATAACTTTTGGTATATTTTAAATATAAATTACAAATATATATATTGAACTAAAATATACATATTTAATGAAATAATAATTTAAAAAATATTTTTTAAAAACGAATCGAACGTTGATCTATAAATTAGGATTTAAATCTTGTAAAATGGTGCTCGTTTATTTTTAAAATTAAACCAAATTTATTATTATTATTAAATTCGAATGCTATCTAAATTTGATAGATCTGATGGAGACATCAGCTGCCTGTCCTCCAATTTCTTCCTTGAAGCATGCCCGCACTCACCCTGCCAGAAAAGACAAAACAAAAGAAGGTGATGAGCTGCGATTACGATATTCCTGGCCTTTTCTGTCTGTTCTTTGACTTTCTCTTCTTCTCTTTTCCTTTGCCTTTTTTTTTTTCTCAGTTAAAGTGTCTCCCATTTTCACTAGTAGATCACTGTGCAACCACTAGTTGCTTATGCCATATTTGATTGCTGATTTTTAAATTAATTTTTACTTTTTAGGGTTCATTTGTTAAACCAGTGTTGTTTTTAGACATTGAAATTAAAGAAACAAAGAATTTAAGAACATTTAAAATATATTTTCAATAATTTTGAAATTAATTTTATTTTATTTTTATTGCATGTAATGCTATTAAATTATATATATACATACTTTATTTGTATATTTATTTTCTTTTTTGTTATTTTATTTTTTAAAAATAAAATTTTAAATATAATCGTCAAATATATTTTTTAGATTGAAAATTTTTTTTAAACACTTAAGTTATTTGAGTCAATTTTTGCACACCTCGACTAATTCTTAAAACTCTAAAGTTAAGCCCCTCCAATAGTTCTCAAAGGACAAAATCAACCACTCAAGATTTTTGAAAACTTTCCGAAAATATATTTCTGAAATCAATTTTTTCAAACTAATACGCAATAGGCCTCATTCTCTCCAATCTTTAAATGGTTAGCTTCTTACCAAAGCCTGAATCTGATTGGTAGCTATTATAATATATCCAATTATGATACAATAATAATAATAATAATAATAATAATAATAATAAGATGCCCATACTGCTTTTGAATTAAAAAAATTTATTGAAGGAAAATAAAATTGAATAAAAATGAAATAATTTGTTTATGCTTAATTTTTATTATTGATCAAATAGAAAGACAAAATTTTCTCACAAATATAACTTCTTCTTTTCCTTTTTTGTACCTTCAATTTTCCTACACGACTAAAAACTAATTATAAAAAAATTCCTACTTTTCATTTCATTTCATTTTATTTTTCTTTTTTTTTTCGTTGATTTTTGTTTTTCCTCTTAAGAAATTCATATTCTAAACACACTATTAATCGGCCAAATGTGATCTTGCATTTACCATATATTTTCCTTAGTACCTATGTATCTATATCCAGAAATGGATGTACCTTTGGTTTCTCTTCTAATCTGGGTAGCTTGATCTCAATTTTTTTAATTTAAAAATATTTTTTTGAATTTAGCCTATTTTAAAAATTTTTAAATTAACTCATTTATTTTTGAACCTTTTTTTTTGGCCTTAAAATTTTATAATTTAACCTATTTTATTTGTAAATGTTTTATTTAATCCAAACAAATCTTAAATCCTAAATTGCCCGGTATATATGTGTTAACAGATTGAACGTCACAAAGTAATAGCTCAAAAGGGGGGTAAATTTTGAACATTGAGAGAACTGCCCACGCACTTTCCGCCTTCGGCCGAACGCCTTCTTTCCACTTTCGGCCGAACGCCTTGGACGAAAAATAATGCTTGGAAGAGCTAGTTACGCCTTGAAGGAAAAATAATGTTTGGAAAAGCTAGTTACCCTTAGGATTATTTGCCCTCAAAAGCATTTTTGTAGTCTTACATCGTATAATTATAGGGATGGTTATCTCAGTTGACTTATTTGAATCCAATCTATTACTGGAGTCGAATAGACATGAGATTCAAATTTTTTTTTGGAGATAGAATCAGATTTTGATTTGTTTTAAAATAAAAATTTGGATATCGTATCGGATATGGGGATAGGACTGTCTCCGCCTCGATCTACTCCAAATCTGATATCTAATCTAAATATATCTCAATCTGCCCTAAATACTATATCCGATACTTTTTAGAAGTTCAAGAATTTGGGTTTAATAATTATGTTATGAACTATCATCTTTTACATTTGTTACTATGAGTTGGGACAATGTTGGTACTTTTGAATTACGTATCCTTATTATCAGTTGGTAAAATGATATTTTGGTGAAATATTAGTTTTGGATATGTTTATGTATTACTTTGTTGAATTATTACTGTGATGATGTTTATGTATTATTTTGATTTTGGAGATGAATTATATGATAGTAATAGGTTACATATGCAATTAAGTTATGTATTAAGTTAGGGGCACTTTGGTGAAATGTTGGTTTTGGAGATATCTATGAATTACTTTGCTAAATTATTATTGTGATGATATTTACTTATTATTTTTGTTTTTGAGATAAATTATTTGATAGTAATAAGTTACATATGTAATCAAATTATGCATTAAATTAGGGGCGAATTTGACGGGGGACGAAGTGTTTGAATTTTTAGATATTTGCGGATATATTTATTCTCCGTTTGGAGTGAGGATGAAGATCTAAAAAAATATTCATTCGAAATTTGGGGTGGATTCAGATGTGGACAAAAAGTTTGGAGTTCAAATTCAAATATTACCATATTTGCTTCCGATCTGTCTAGTTGCCATCCCTATAAAATTATTTCAAATTGCATTAAAACTACATAGAGAATATAAGGGAGAAAATAGCGTTCTCATCAATACAAGCAACACTACAAATGATACACATATTTACATACCCTAAATTCATATTTCGATCTTCCAACCATAAACACAATTTAAATACAAACAAAGAAAAATTAAGAAAAAAAAAAGTATAAAGATTATAAAATCAACATTGAATAAATTGATTTTTTTTCACATAAGCCTTACCACACAAGATAGTGTGAAGTTGGTAACTTTTTTGGTTGGTCCCCCACACTTCTTTGATGTTGCATCCTTTTAGCCTTGTTCATATTCTCAATATTTTGTCTCATTGCATACCATCCCAAAATCATTTCTACTTGAGTTTTGATTTGGGTTTCAACCTCAAACAATTCGCCTTCCTTCTTGGTTGTTTTGGAATAAACATCGATCATCAATAGTAAATACAGTCTTTGATCGGGCATCGGCTTCAATTGGAATGGCCTTGTTTCGCATTCATTTGATTGATCTCTTTGTTCAATTATTCTAATAAATATTAGAGGCTTAAAAGATATAAATAATCTTTTGCTATTTTGCTATATGTGATCATATATAATTTTAAGGATTTTTTTTCCTTTTGGTGTTGTGATTAAGCTTTGTTTACTATTTTACCTATGATCACAAAAGAATTTGTTCTTTTAGTTTAGGTTTTGTGCTTTTGATTTTTCAATATAACTATCACTTGGAATATTTTCTTGGCATATAAATTTGGTAGGATTAAAAATATTTTGTTATATTTTCATCCTACTAAATTAATTATTTTGAGAAATATGACTTTTTTTTAAGCCCTTCAGAATTTTACAAATCATTGTTTTGATCATTGCAAATTTTGATAAGCTATTGTTTTTGATCATTACAAATTTAGACTTCTAAAATCTCCACGATTCCTTAAGCTTTCTTTACTATTTTAGATTCGCGACTTAAGTTGCATTAAAAGTATGTTTGGATGCTAATAAATTAGCGTATTAGGTTTTAGCTTATATTTTTTTATTAAAATTATTTTTTGAATTCTATTGACAATTGAGCCTATTCACTACGTTTTGATGATTGACTTTAAACTATGAAAAATTTTTTAAGTTTAAAATTATGTTTGCATACTATAAACATTCTAGACCTCTGAACTATACGTTATTTATTTCTGTAAGTTTTTAATATTTAAGAAGTTATACGTGTCAAGTTTTGTGAACAATCAAGCATATTTACTTAATTTGAACAATTGATTCTAACTAGAAATTTACATATAAAATTGTTCTATCCTTGACAATACCTTAATATATTAATATTAGCAATGTTGTACTTGTTATTTGAGAAAAGAGAATAAATGAGAGACGAGGGTTGTGTTTTGGATGGAAAAAAATAAAAAAAAATTGATGTAAAAATAATATGTATTAAAATTTAATCCAAAAAAATTAAAAAAAATTTAAAATTTTAGTAAATTTTTGTGGATTTTGTTCATTCAAACAGGGCAATCGAAAAGCAAGGTCAATTTTGCCATTTTCTTAGGAGGAAAAAATTTAATCGGGAAAGAAAGTAAATGGAGGACGTACATTACACATTGCACATTAATAAAAAGATGGGAAGGCTTAGGGCAAATTAATCACGTCGTACAGCGGAGCCTCCTCCTCTTCCTCGGATCCTACTTTGCATCGCAAAACGGAGAGTTATGTCGGCTCAGTTGCATTATTTAGCATTACTGAAATATAATTTATTAAAAAAATATAAATATATCTTAATCGTTAAATTAAAATTTAATTTTATAAATTACAAATCATGGAATTATCACTTTAGTTACAATTTTTAAGGAGTGTTTAATTTTTCAAACTCCATCAAAAACTTGCAAAAAAAAAATATCAAAAAAATTATCAATTTCTTTTAATTAAATTTTATTACGTATTATTTTTACACTATTTTCTCTAATTTTTTTAATTATCCAAACACCACTTTATTAGAGTCGAGTCAAGCTTTGAGAAAATTTTCTCTTTTCATTTCTGAAAAGAAAAAGAGAAAAAAGAGAGAAAGAAAGCGTCAACTGAAGAAACTTTCTTTCGAAAATGTGAGTAATTTCTTGACGGATTCCTTTTCCAAGTGCCCAAAGATGCTCCGCGTTTCCCAACAGTTGTGTTTTTTTTTTTTTTTTTTTTTGGTGAAAAAACCTTACCAGAGTCTCTCAACAGTTGAATTTGAATTTATTTGTCACAAGTTGTAGATTAGTTATCCGTAACATACTTGACTGGCAGGTGCACTCAAATTTTTGCGTAGAAATTGCGTAAGAAATCCATGTAAATGGTGCGAACCTTATCAGCTGCCTGTCCTCCAATTTCTTCCTTGAGGCATGGCCCACACTCACTCGGCGATAAAAAAAATAAAACAAGAAAAAGAAAAGAGTGATGTGATCTGATATGATATAAATAAGCCAAGCTACTCTCACATGATGCTAGGAATAAATTTATAAAAAAAAAAAAATCTAACCTTTTGTGGTCCTTAGGCCCCTTTGGGCGATCAAAAGTGGTTCAGAATTAAAAAAAGTGAAGAATGTTATTTTTTTTTTATGTTTAAAAGATAAATCAAAAGTGATTAAAATAATATGTTAAAACGGTGTAAAACAGGTTGTTTCAACCATTTTAATCAAAAAGTAGTACAAAATAAGATAAATATTGAAAAAAGTAAAAAAAAATGGATAACTTTTTGTAATTTTTTATTACTTTTTGTAAAAGTTTGTAACATTTCAATTTCAAAAACAAACAAACAAAAAATAAAAATGACACAATTTGATAAAAGCAGGTAAATATTCATAATTTTTTTATAATTTTTGGTAATCTTTGATCCATCTAAACAGGATCTTAGTAGCTTAATTAGAGCAAATTACGATGGAGATGCAGGAAGGAGAAATATGGGATAAATCATGACTTAAGTTGGATTAAAAGTACCATTGGATACCAATAAATTAGCTTATTGGGTTTTAGCTTATTTTTTTAATATAATATTTTTTTACTAAAATTATTTTTTAAATTCTACCGACAATTGAGCCTGCTCATTAGGTTTTGATGATTAACTTTAAACTATGAAAATGTTTTAAGTTTAAAATTAGGTTTGCAAACTATAGACATTTCAGATCTTTAAACTCTACGTTGTTCGATTCTGTAAGTTTTTAATACTTAAGTTGTTTGATTTGTAAGTTTTTAATACTTAAAAAGTTATATGTGTCAAGTTTTGTAGACAATCAAGCTTATTTACTTAATTTAAACAATTGACTCTAACTTGAAATTTACGTACAAAACTACTCTATTCGTGACAATACCTTAATATATCAATATTAATAATGTTAGTCATTGTTATTTGAGATGAAAGAATATATGAGAGAAAAGGGTGATGTTTTGGATGGAAAAAAGAAATTAAAAAAGTTGATATAGAAGTGATAGGTAGTAAAATTTAATTGAAAGAAATTAAAAAAATTATAATTTTAGTAAATTTTTGTGGATTTTAGTCATTCAAACGGGCCAATGAAAAAGCAAGGTCAATTTTGTCATTTTACTAGGGGAAAAAAATTTAAAAGGGACAGAGAGTAAATGGAGTAGAAATATCTAGAGGGTAGAGTTACTACCGTAACATTGGCTGCGTTTGGTATAAAAAAAAAATACTGAAATTTTCTATAAATCTCTAACAACTCTTTTATCTTTAATTTTTCCGTCATCACTAATTTCAAAAAATTCTAATATTTCATTAAAAAAATAAAAAATCTGAAAATAGATTATTCGAATGTATAAATTTTTTATACAATCATATTTTTCGTATCGAGAGCTTTCAAATGAGTATCATTGTCGCTATTTTTTGTGAATTTTTTTGAATCCGTGAGAATGAATTTGACAAATCGTTCCCACAGTTTACGAATTTTTCAGAAAAAAGTGATATCAAAATTAATTCCAAACTATATTTTATCTCAATTTATCTTATTTTTTTTTTACACCAAACGAATCCATTATCACAGTTGAATTAGTGTACGCACATTACACATTGCACATTAATACAAAGATGGGAAGGCTCACGGCAAATTAATCACGTGGTGCAGCGGAGCCGCCTCCTCCTCCTCCCCCACTCCAGATCCGACACTGCAGCGAAAAATGGAGAGTTATGTAAGCTCTATTATATTATTAAGGATTATTCAATTAAAATTTAATAGTTTAGATATATTTATATTATTTTAATTTAAAAAAATATAAATATATTTAAATTATTAAATTAAAATTTAATTACACTAATTACAAATAACAGAATTATCACTTCAATTATAATTTTTCGGAGGTGTTTGATTTTTTAAACTCTATTAAAAATTACAAAAACTTATCAACTTTCTGCAATTAATTTTTGTCATATGTCATGTTTATATAATCTTTTGTAATTTTTTTGTCACGCAAATACCATCTTATTAGAGTCAAGTCAAGCACTAGGAAATTTTTTTTTCTTGTTTCTTAAAAAAAAAAGAAAAAAAAAAAGAAAGAGAGATAGAAACGGACAACTGAAGAAAACTCTTCTTTCGAAAATGTGAGTAATTTCTTGATGGATTCCCTTTGCATACTTGACTGGCAGGTGCACTCAAATTTTTGCGTAGAAATTGCATTAGAAATCCATGTGAATGGTGCGAACCTTATCAGCTGCCTCTCCTCCAATTTCTTCCTTGAAGAGTGGTCCACGCTCACTCAGCGCGAGAAAAAAATAAAACAGAAAAAAGAAAAGGGTGATGAGATGTGATGTGATGTGATTTGATTACGATATTTTTGGTTTTTTCCCTTTTTGTTTTTCTTTTCATGAAGTATTTGAAATAATAAAAGTGGTAAAATTTAATAAAAATTATAAATTTGTAATTAATATTAAAAAAATAAATAATTTTTAAATATTTTTAACATTTCTCACCCTTTTTTAAATTCCCAAATAGAGCCTATAAGTCTCACGCCTTTACTAGTATTATTAATGTATTTAGAGTTGTGTAAAATTGTAAAAGTAAATATTTTGTAATTTATCCAATGAGTGAAAATTTTAAATTTTATAATCTTACAATTTGTGTTTATAGAAATTTGTAAGATTTTATTTTATTTTGGAGAGTACCAAACGGAGCCTATGCCACTGTGCAACCACTAGTTGCTTATGCCACGTCGGATTGCTGATTTTAAAATTAATTTTTACTTTTTAGGATTCGTTTGTTAAACCAGTGTTGCTTTTAGACATCAAGATTAAAGAAATAAATGATTAAAGAACATTTAAAACATATTTTCAATAATTTTGAAATTGATTTTTTTTTTTTTTGCATGTAATGCTATTAAATTATATAAATGCATACTTTATTTGTATATTTATTTTCTTTTTTTACTTTATTTTTCTAAAATAAAATTTTAAATGTAATCACCAAATATATTTTTTGATTTGAAAACTTTTTTTGTTAATATACTTAGGTGGCGTTTAGAGTGATAAAAAAAAAAGAAAAAACAAGAAAAAATGTGATTTGGGTTAACTTTGGCGGAACAATCCGTCAGAACGGATTTACCAGACCATTCTAACGGATTCAAATTTTGTCACTCATTTTTTCAAAACCACGGGAACAGTTTTCTAAATCCGTTCTCACGGATTTAAAAAATTTCGTAAAAATTAGCAACAATTGTATTCGTTTAAAAATTTTTGACTAGAAGAATATGATTATTAAAAAAAATTTACGCATTAGATTAACTTTCTTCCGAATTGTTATTTTTTTAAGCGAATTTTAGATTTTTAGTAAAGGTGGGAAAATTTTAAATTAATAATGGCGGGAAACAAAAATAGAATTTTTTAGAAATTTATTTTATTTTTTAAAATTTCAAACGGTACCTTAGCATATTTGCTCTAGCTGTACACATTTTAACTAATTCTTAACACCCTAAATTTAATAACCGGATAAACGCTCAAGTGATTCTAGCTGAAAAGCTAACTCAACTGCTTAGAATTTTTGAAAACTTTCCAAAAATATATTTGTGAAATCAATTTTTCAAACTATTACACAACGGGCCTTATTCTCTCCAATGTTAAGCGGTTAGCTCCTTTCCAAAGCCTAAATCTTATTAATAGCTATATAACATATCCAATGATGACATAGAATAGTAGAAAGAGATGCTCCAGTTGCTTTTGAATTAAAAAATTTGTTGAAGGAAAATAAAATAGAATAAAATGAAATAATTTATATATACTTATTTTTATTATTGATTAAATAAAAAAACAAAATTTTCTAACAAATATTTCTTCTTCTTTTTTTTTCGGTAAATTCCTTTTTTTTCTTCTTTTTTTTTTTCTCTTTCAATTTTCTTACACAACTAAAAAATAAAAATAATAAAAAAATCCTACTTTTCATTTCATTTTACTTTTTTTTTTCTCCGGTTGATTTTTGTTTTTCCCTTTAAGAAAATCATATTCCAAATAAATCATTAATCGTCCAGACGTGGTCATGCATTTACCATATATTTTTTCTTAATGCCTATATATTCAGGGGCAGATGTACATTTAGTCTCTCTCAGGCTATAACTAAGATAGCTTGCCCTTAGATTTTTTTTAATTCAAAAAATATTCTTTTCAAAATAGACCACCCTAAATTTTTGTAACTCAACTACTTTTAATTCTAGATCATTTGTTTAACTTAAATTTTTGTAAATCAATATATTTTATCTTTAAATCTTTTATTCAGTCCAAATAAATCCTAAATCCTCACTTTTCCCATGCATATATCTGTTAACAGATGGAACGTCACAAAATAAAAGCTCAAAAGGTTGGTAAAGAATAAACATCGAGAGAACTACGCACCTACTTCTCCACCTTCGGCCGAACGCCTTGGAGGAAAAATAATGCTTGAAAAAGCAAGTTACCCTTACCCACTTTGAACTTTTCAACTATTTGCACTCAAAATTAACATTTTTTTAGTCTTAACTCGTACAATTATTTCAAACTGCATTGAAATTACACATAGAAGACAAGGGAGAAGATAATGTTTACATTAACACACTCCAACACTACAAATGACACACATATTTACATATCCTAAATTCATATTCCAATCTTCTAACCATAAACACAATTTAAGTACAAATAAAGGAAAACAAGAAAAAAAGTACAATAATTATAAAATCAACTCTGAATAAGCTAATTATTTCACATGGGTTCTACTGTACTAGATATATTGTGAAGTTGCTAACTTCTTTGGTTGGTCTGCCATACTTCTATGATGTTGCAGTCTGTCCAGCTTTCCATCATATTCTTAATATTTTGTCCGAATTCATACCGTCCCAAAAGTCACTTTCTTCTTGAGTTTTGACTTGGGCTTCAAACTTGAACAATTCTCCTTCTTTCTTGATTTTTTTTGAGATATATATCGATTATCAATAGTAAATACGATCTTTGATCGGGCCTCGACTTCAATTCGTATCATCTTGTTACGCATTCATTTGGTTGATCTCTTATTCTAATAAATATTAGAGGCATAGAAGATATAAATAATCTTCTGCCCCATGTGACTATAGATATTTTTAGGATTTTTTTTTTTTTTTTGGTGTGTGTTGTGATTAAGTTCTGTTTAATATTTTACCCCTGATCACAAAAGAACTTGTTCTTTTGAGTTTAGATTTTGTGCCTTTGATTTTTCAATATAACTATCACTTGGGGCATATTTTCTTGGCATTTAAACTTGGTAGGATTGAAAATATTTTGCGCTGTCTCCATCCTACATAACTGATTATTTTGAAAATATGATTTTTTTTAAGCTCTTTCAGAATTTTGCAAATTATTGTTTTGATCATTACAAATTTTGATAAGCTATTGTTTTTGATCATTGCAAATTCTGACTTCTAAAATCTCCACAAATCCTTAGAAGTTTCTTGGAAGAAGTTTTTTTTTTTGATAATTAAGTGGGGGAGGGGGCCCCGGGTTTTGAAACTGGGTGGTGAGCGGCCAAATGAGGATCTCGGTCACTGGGCCAAGAGGCTCGCTCCTTGGAAGAAGTTTTATAACTCCTAATTTTCTCTTGAAACTTGTTTAGCTCCTAAGAGCCAATGGAAGACGTATTTGCCTTCATTAGTTTTTGTTTGCAATATGGCTGCACCATATTCTGCTTGTTGGATTATAGAATCCTCTTTCCAAACCTGGTTTGGATAGGTTGAGGAGTTGTTCTCCTCGAAGTGGTAGTTTTTAGAAATTACCACTATTTTGGCACAACTATTTTGTGCTTTGCTTTGAGGTCTGCTCCTCGAAGTGGTTGATCTTATTGATTACCAGTATTTTGGCACAACTAATTTGTGCTTTGCTTTGAGGTCTTTTAGCTTGACTAGCGTGAACCTCCTTTCCTTTGGAGTTGGCTACTCCATTCGGCGTTTAAATTTGATTTGGCTGCTTTGATGATCTGCAATATTCAAAACTTTTGTTAGTTGCCCGATATTTGCTAAGATAATCTCCATAACATTTGAGTAAATCTAACATATATATAAATATATGTACAACTTCAAATGAATGTTGATATATATGATCACCAAACAATTGTAGTATTATTTTCAACTTTTGTTTTTCATAAGAAAATCTCTACATGCCATATATTTTATTTTTATTAAGAACTTAATAAGAGTTAAATAAATTTGAAATTATTTTGTATCATTTTATGCCTAAAATTTTTTTATCAAAAATTTCATAATTTTTTAACTCATAAGATTTCAAATTTTAAAAATTGTATCTAGAAATTAAATTTTTAGAAAATTTTTTTATTTAAAAAAAATTTTAAGAATATCATTTGAGGGTAATGGTTACGTATAACCAGTAGGTTTGAATTTAATTTCCTCCAGAATTAATTCTGAGATTTGATTTTTTATTATCTTTATAAATTAATTTTAAAGATTTTATTTTATTTTATTTTAAGCAAAAGTCACTTAAACACTATGAGGTTTGAGTTTTTGTCAGTTAAACATCTTATTTTAAAAAAAATGAACGTTTACGCCCCACGATTTAAATTTTTGGCAGCGAGACCCACCCCTCTTATTTTTTCTATTAATTTGGATGATTTAATCAATTGCTGAAACTTCAATATAGATGATTTGACCAATTTGACCATATAAAAAGTCAAAAATACCCTAAAAAACACATCACGGCACTCATACTGAAAAATATATTTGAATTATTATTCAACTTATTTTAAAGTACCAGAGTTTAATTTTTTTTAATAACTTTTAGACTTATTATTTATATTAAGACTAAATATGTACTAACATAAATGAAAATTAATAGCGGAAAAAAAGTCATACCGGTGGATTGGATATCCCCTTCTCAGACAGAAGCTAAAGCCCCTGGCACACCAAAAGAATAAAAAGAAAAGAAGGAATTATGAAATGTAAATACTACAGCATTATGGAATGTTATATGTATGTATATATATATATATATTGAAAGAGAGAGAGAGAGAGAGAGAGAGAGAGAGAGAGAACCTGAGCCTGCGAAACAGGGGGAATCTGAGTTTGATAATTCTGACTCTCAGTTCCCCCGAATTATCAGCATCGCAAACAATTTTGGCCCCATTGAGCACTTCGATGGGTTGCAAAAATGTAAATTTTGAACCCAACAAAACCATTAACAGTGATTGGCCATCACTGTAATAGTTGTTAATATCATTGTAATTGTAAACCAGCGACTTGGTTACTAACTCCTTGGTTTCACCTGGCTGGATCTTCGCCATACTCGTAAACTGGTCCGGCCTTGACGAGGGATTGAGAACTCGAATTTCCATCGTCTCCAAACTCGACCGGTTCTCGAATGCAGTCAGCCTGGCTCCCATTGCATTAATTAATGCATATATATATATTTATATATATGTATATGTGTATGTATATGTATATGTGCTCGTGTGCTCGTGTGCAAGTGTTAGCAAGATGGAGGGATGTATGACGAGGAGAGACTTACCTAGTAACTACATAAGTGAGGGTGTTTTCGTGAAGGTGAGTGAACGGGTGAGAGACTTACTTATAGGCAAGTGCCTTGCGATCGAAGGCTTGGTTTAGTTAAAAAACCATTTTTTTTTTTCTTTTTTTTTTCCATCTTATATAGGAGTCGTTTGGTTTGTTAAAAATCTTCAAAAAAACTCTATAAATCTTTGTTAACTTTATATCACATCAATTTTTTCTCTCACTACACGTATTACGAACTCTCTTCAAACCACAATTTATCTCAATTTATCTCATTTTTTTTACTCCAAACAACCTCGTAATCTTTTTCACCAAAGTTTAATTTTTTTTTAAAAGTTATAATTAGTGATAATCATATTTGTTAAAAA
This sequence comes from Vitellaria paradoxa, assembly GCA_019916065.1. NCBI lineage: Eukaryota > Viridiplantae > Streptophyta > Magnoliopsida > Ericales > Sapotaceae > Vitellaria > Vitellaria paradoxa. Next base: position 36,113,993 of record CM034243.1, read on the forward strand.
AAATTAAGAATTTCACGTCCGTTTAAATAAAATTATCTGCTTATGTAAAAATAAAAAAAAATTAATTTTTTTATTCTTTCTACTTTTTACCCAAATAAACATAATTTTCTTAACGAATGCGATGTAAAAGTTATAACTTTTGAAAAAAAAATTAGTGAAAAAATCATATAAAATGAGAAAAAAAAAAAACTGCAAGAAAGCTAAAAATAAATTTATAACCAAACGAAACCTAAGCCAGAAGATATTTTCACAAGGGAAAGATATTCTACAAAAATTTTAATTTAAATGGCGCATAAGTGGTAATTTCGTAATTAGATTATACTTTAATATAATAAAAAATACTTTTAAATAAAAAATTCGCACGTTATAAATTTCTTTTTAAACTAACTTTTTCACTTGTTTGTAAAATTTTTTATATTTTTATTTTCTATTGTCTCAAGTGTTTCTCATCCGATGTTGAAGAGGCCATGTCGTCACTAAAAAACGTTAAAAAAAGGTTAAAAAAATGCAATATTCAATTTCATACGTTAAAAATGTTGAAGAGGCCATGACCATGTCAAGTTCAATTGTCTTAATTGCCTTTGAGCGTTTGATTTGCTAAAAAATATTAAAAAATATCTGAAGAATCTTAAAAATTTCTAAAACACCCTAATTCATTTTTTATATCGTATTTCATAAAATTTTTATAATTTTATATATATTTACATATTCTAACAAATTTTTTTTTTACAAACTCTAATAACATTTTTACAAACTTTAATAATTAATTTTTCTACAAATTTTAAAAAAATTTCAACAATTTTCAAAAAATTATAACATAAATCAGTTAGAACGGACCTAAAAATCTGTTCCCACTGACTTAAAATCCAATATTCTAATGTAAAAGTAAAAAAATTTCTGTCGAAATCTATTGAAACGAACGAAAAATCCATTCCTACGACACTATTCATTTTCAAAAAAATAGAGTTTTGCCTCGAAACACCAAACATTAAAATTTTATAAAATTATATTTTTGTTATTTTTTATTATTTTTTGACACTCTAAACCCCAACGAGATTTTTGGAGATATTATCCAAATCCATCAAAAAAATTAGTTAAAAATAATATAAAAGAGTAATTTCTTCTTTAAAAAAAAAAAAACTCAACTTTTTCACTAGTCTGTAAAATTTTTTATTTTATTTTTTTATTTTCAATTGTAATTTGTGTGACCCGCCACAGCCCTGGCTTTGTCGCTATGGTACAATTGAATTATTGAAGTGTCAATCACTCTCACTAGCAATGCAAACCTTTTTACTTGCTTGGCTTCCAAGTTCTCAGGTCTACCATGGTCTCACTGAAGTCTTCTCTCTCTCTTAAATAAAATAAATAAATAAATAAAAAGTGAAAATTGGCAATTGATGTGATGCTGATTTTCTTGGCTTTTTACCTTTTCCAAATTAAAGTGTCTCCCACTCTCACCCGCACAACACGCAACAATTATTGCTTGTCCGCCATGTTAAAATATTCCGCCATGTTAAAGTATTCTCCCCAATCTTGAATGCTAACCTCCTTCCCATAGCCCATTGGTTAAAAGTGCTTTTGGAGTTCAAGAAAAAATTAAAAGTTTTTAAAAGTAAAATTTTGGTGAAGTTTGGAGTATAAAAATTTATTATGAAATGGTTGTTGAATATTTATATTTAATTTGATATAAAATTGTTAAAAATTATATAAAGGCTCCGTTTGATTTGTAAATAAACAATAAAAAATTCTATAAATCTCTGTTAACTTTATATCACATCAACTTTTTTCTTTTACTGCACGTATTACGAACTCTCAATTTATCTCACTTTTTTTCACTCCAAACACATCCAAAATGACACGAGACAAGATTTTAGTGAAGCATTTTGAAAATTTTTAAAATTTTATGTAACTTTTTGTATAAATATTAAATCAATTTTTTAAAAAAAAATATGGTAAAATCCTTTGGAAAGCACCATTTTGATCCGTTTTAATGGATTTTGAAATTTCTTAGAATTTGAAAGCGTTGCAGCTTTTGAAATTTTTTAAAATTTTTTGGGACTCCAAAAGCCCCCTAAGAGTCATTTCAAACTCCGAAAAAGTTTAAAAAATTATCAAAAATTAATGTTGAGCTAATATAAAAATAACACATGATAAATTTGATTGAAGTAAGTTGAAAATTTTTAAAATTTTTTTGAAAAAAATTAAAGTTCCAAACAGAGCCTAAAATAAATTTTGAAATCTCCAAGAAATTAAAAATTAGTAGAAGTATAACATGTAGCAAAATTTAATTTAAAGAAATTGATAACTTTTGAAAATTTTTGAAGTTTTTAAATTTTTTTTTTTTTTTTGGAAGAATTGAGCTCTAACCAAAGCCTAAATCTTACTAATATTTATGATAAGTTAATATTTAAGGTGAGTTTATTTCTCCTCTATACCTCAGTTTTTTTTTTTCAAATAATCAAGATATTTAGGTTAATTTGCATGCATTTTAATTAATTTCAAAAAAACTCTCCAGTAACCCTAAATAGATTCAAACTCAAAAATATAACCCTCGCATCTTTCTTACATAATTTTTTCTTTACAAAAAAAATACATGTTCCTTGGATACCTTTTGCCACAAATATTGAGATTAATGGAGATAATTTTAACTTTGCCCCATAAAGTTTACTCACAATTTCATTTGAGAACATTTTTAACAATTATATAAGGTCTTAACTTTTTTATTTGGGTAGGCTCATCAGGCCAAAGTGGAACCTCAGCACTGCACCCATCATCTGGGCTAAATACTGCAAGAGTATCTCCAAAGTGTATGTATAATTTTCTTTTTATGTGTTAATTTTCTTAAAAGAACTTCGTCATATATATTTAACTTAGAAGGATAGGAACCTTATATAAATAAATAACAATAAATATATCCACTAATTTGTTGAATTATTATAATAAAATTGTGCCAGTTGATACTTTTTATTAACTAACATTTTCACTCATTCTAATGATCTAGTTGTCCATTAAATAATTATCAAAACCACTGTTAGCTTTCCTCTTTTCCACCAACTACTAACTTTTTAATTTTTTCTAAAATGATTAAATTTATGCTCTTACATTTTAAACTTATTTTAAATGTTAAAAACTTCAATGAAATTAACAAAAAATTAAAAAACTAACTATTAAAAAGTTAAACTTTCTTTTTCTTCCAACAAAAAACTAATTTTTTAATAAGTAGTAAGTAGCCAGCTTTAAAAAAAAAAAAAAAATTACACATTTTCCGTTTCCCAAACTCAACCTTATACTTTGGGCGCTTTGCTGCTGCCTAATAATTCCAGGTCCAGAAAGCAGGTTTCCAGCCGTCATAGGTGCCTGGAAGAAAATTAAAAATGCCGGTGAAATGGACCATGCATATCAGTTGGGCAAGAACGTCAACCTCTGTTGTAGATTGACTCACTAAAATTAATTGATGGGGTTGCTTTTCCTTGATCAGAAGAAAATGCCATTGTCTTTTATACCACTGAACTATGAACGGAACAGAATTTGGGTCACATTTGATGACTTGCTTTTGCTGTAGTCGACAACTAACTGCTACTTCATTAAGCCTATGACGTAACAATAACATATTAGCTCAAACCTTAACTCAAACCTCCCTCGACTAGTAGTCGAAACATAGCTTTAAGGTAAGCTTCAGGCACTGCAAACTGTAAGTTGGTGTGAATTTAATATTTGGAAGGAATTACAAGCTGGTTATCAGATGATAATACCACATGCAATGCAAAAAATTATGCTCGACCTTAGTGATTCCATCAAGATACAGATAATATAAAAGGAAAGAAGAGAGTATGGAAGGAACGAAATAAATTTTGGAGCACATTCATTCTTTCTTTCTCCCCCTCCCCCCCCTCTTTTTAAAGACACGTGCACCCAGTTCAGGAACCTCGAAAACCAACATTTTCAACATAATTAACCAAAACAAAAAAAAGGGGGAGGTGATGATGTCAGCTCAGTGATAACAAGCATGGAGTCATTGAATTAAAATATAACGGTCCAAATTCATAAACATATTTTTGGATTTTAATCCAACGGCCAGAGCCCCAAATCCAAATTAACATCCATCTTCTGGTAAAAAAACATGGCACCTCCTCGGAAGTTTAAAACCATGACATCTTAGTCATCGACTGGATGAATTTGTTCACAATATTTGTTTTTTGAGGGGTTACGTGTGTGATTATTTTTTGGGAAGCTTCTTTGCACCAGAAGTTAAGTTTGGACTTCTAGTGTAATCACATTCAGTATGCTGATTTTAAAAGGTTTGAACTAGTTAGCTAAACTTTATAAAGCTTGGTACACATGGTGGTGTAATACGTGCTCATTGATTCAATTATTATACTTTGAAAGCACATCTCAAATTCTCCATATGCATATCTATTTATTGATATATTTATTTATTTTTGCTTTCTGAGAAGAAGTTTAAGAGCTTCTCAAGCTTTTTCTGCATATTTTAACATGAAAACTTACTCAAATTGGGGGTATTACTTGTTCATTGTGTCTTTTTTTTGGGGGGGGGGGGGGGGGGGGGAAGACAAATTTTGTCACGTGTTATTTTTACACCAACTTTTGATTTTTTTTGGTGGAAAATCAAACACCCTTGTAATCATTGATCAGTATGTTAACGAGGCCCAGACTATTTGATTAGTATGTTAATGAAGGCATCAACTATCCCATGTTTCTGAAAGAGTACAGACTAAGTTTACATGGTAAGTGATGTTTGATTTGGCGGGCAGAGAATGCAATTAATGATAACAAAATGTTGTTCCATGATTTCTACCACCTTGGTTTCTTATGTTTAATCTATGCTTAAGCAATGGCTTCTTAACAGTAGTAATCAAATTAAAAAAAAAAAAATAAGGATCGTATTTATTCCTACACCTCAATATATAGAGAGATCACAAGATTAGCAAATCTCACAATTATAACATATTGAACAAAAACTAATGATGTAAAAAAGATACCAGTGCTATTAATCAGCCGCAGAATTCTAATCCCTTCACCAGCTCCCTGAACAGAAGCCGATGTCCCTAAGCAAAACAAAAGAAAATATATATTGGCATGAGAAATACCACATTTATCTGCATGCTTGCGTGTGTGTGTGTGTGTGTGTGTGAATGTGAAAGAGAGAGAGAGACAGAGAGACAGAGAGACCTGAGCCTGTGAAAGCCAGGAAATCGGGTTTTGATAATTCTAGCTTTCAGTTCTCCTGATTCATCTATGTCACAGATAATTTTGGCACTGCTAACCACTTCAATTGGTAGTAAAAATCTAAATTTTGACCCCATGAATACCGTTAAGAGTGAAGAATTTTCAGGGTCGGTATCTTTGTAACATAATGATTTGGTAACTATTTCTTTAAAATGGCCTGGTTCAATTTTTGCCACCGTCAAATATTGGTCTGCCCGATCTGGGGGCATGGGAACCCAAATAATTTCCATGATCTCCAGACTCGACCTGTTCTCAAATACAGTTTAACCTAACCCCCATTGCATTGCATAAACTTTGTTGCTTACTGCCTTTGTGTCGTGTGCTTGTGTCTGAAAGACTCGCAACAGAGAAGAAAAGACTTACCTAGCTATGCGCAAGTACTTGCAACTTCTGAGAATGAGTGAAAGCAAAGAGAATTACCTATAGACAGGTGCCTCCAAATGAAATTTCCGTGAAAGTGCATGATTTTAAGAACTTTAAACAATTAACACTTACCAGAGCTTCCTCCTCTGCAGGAAAAAAAGAAAGCCTTGAACTGACATTCTTTGCTTTTGTTTCAATTAAAGTGTCTTGCTCTCACTGTACAACCATTAGTTGTTTCTCTTTCTAGCTACTTGATCCTCACTACTTACAGCGTAATCCTTTTTTCCCTCCTAAAAGATGAAAGCTGAAACTACCCAAACATTCCTTAATCAAAATTCCGCCTAAAATCTTGAATGGCAGGCACCTTTATTCCATGCCTATTGAAAAAGCACAAAAGAGCACCCCCGCCCCTCCCTTTTTACCAAAAAAGAAAATAAAAAAAGTGAGCATGAAATGCAAGTATGCCCATTTCTCATCATGATAGTGATTCATTCACCATCTACTGTTTTGTTCATTAGTTTTATGGTAGAATTTTCACGCAGGCTCTCCAATCTCTAGACTGATCTCAAATATGTAGTAATTATCCTAATCACTAGCTAAGAAATTATTTTTAATTGTTATGAACATTTTTTTGATAAATAAAAAAAAATATTGAACTTTAGCTTTCCCTTGTTTGTTTAATAACAAAATTAGCCAATGACAGGGCCACCTTTTATGCTAAATGAAGTGGCTATTCTTATTTCTTACCAATGGTAATAGAGGACCACGGACATAGACTAGACTTTGTCCCGCTGGAGGAGCAAGGCCCATGGATAAGACAGTCATGGTTCTTCATGGGTCATTTGCTTGTACCAATGATAACACGCCGAATTTGGAACAAAAGTGCAAATGGGTAGAACCAGTGTTGTTATATTTGGTTTGATGCTGAAGAAAGTAGAGGATGGAAATAATGATTGGTGGAGAAAATGGAAGAAGTATGAGAATCGGTGGTCGGAATTGGTGGATAGGTTGAATATAGATAAATGTTAGATTGGAAAAGGAAGAGGGGGGGGGGAGAGAGAGAGAGAGAGAGAGAGAGAGAGAGGGGGGGACAACCAGGAAAGGGGGCTATCAATTTGATTAGCAGTGGTGAATTTGGTTTGGTCTTCTTTTACGAGAATAGTCCAACTTACTTTGGTTCATTATTGAGAGGAATGGAATCGTCCCAATAGTAAATAAGGAAGTGAATTAAATTGTCCAAAATATTTCTATTCAGTTCCAGTTATAACCGAATTAGAATAATGGCATCTAGTTCACATGTCAAATTACCCAAATCTATAAAAGCAAATTATGCAACAATTAGAAAACAATAAATGAAATGAAGAAACATCTAATGAATAGTTGCAAGCATAAATTAGATTCATTATACATATATATTTTTATATATTAAGATATTAATTCAGCTATTTGGGTTTTGATGATGGAATAATTGAAACCGAACTGAAATATATTTTGGGTCCTAAATAATTACCGAAACTGAAAACTGAAACAACTCAACCAAAAACCGAAATTTCAGTAAGGTTATTCGTTTCCGTTCAGTTAACCTATTGGTTGGGGTAGAGGGAGTATACGGAAAGAGGAAAAAGATGAAAGAGAACAAAGAAGAACAACACAGGACATGGATAGGGCAAGATTCACACCCCTAAACAATGCAATATTTAAAAAAAAAAAAGCAGAAAATGACAAGCACACGTCAACAAATAATTATATATTTTTATACCGATATAATTATATGAATGTCAACGGCACAGTATATCCAATACTAGCACAACACTTTTCTAGAAAACGCTCTGCAGCGGACACAAGGTGTGGCTAGCAGGGGCCATGCCTCCTCCAAAAAACAATTTATTTATTTATTTTTTAATCTTTGAATATATATAATTAAAAACATCTATTAGCGCCCCTCAAAATTCAATAAATTTATTTTCTGAGGTTCAAAATTTTTTACCTTGACACCGTCTTAACATAATTTATTGATCCTCCACTATTGTGTGCTTCTAAGAAAGAGGCATAAATGTGGGAATCAAATGGCATCATAAAGAAAATTAAGTTTTTGAGCAATGTCAAAGCTATGAAGTGTATCAATTTCTGTTATGTCAATTACTCCATTAAAAGACAGACACTGCCCAGAGGGTAATGTAATTTTTCATACCTAGGAGACAAGATGAATTATTAGCAATCCTAAGGGAGGTTTAAGTAATTTTTCCTCATTTTATTTCCACATAATACACATTTAATTCTTTATCCAACTAAATTTTCTATCTAATTAAATTCAATATCTTAACTTGGTTTGATAGCCATAATTTTTCTCCAGTCTATGAACTCAGTAAAATAAATACATTGATGCAGCGTTTGGATGTTTGGATGGTAAATTTATCCCCCTTTGTTTTTTTTTTTTTTTGGGGGGGGGGATTTAAAGAGGAAATAGAGAATCCAAAATACACTTTTGTTTGGTTGGATTGAAAAATAAGAAAGTATGAGAAGACGTTTCACAATAAATTTATATTCTAGTTTAATTACTTAATTTTTCAAATTCCACACTTTTTTCCTTCCATTTTCCACCTCAATCCAGACTCTAACCACACCATAAAAAATCTTCACAGAAATACATGGGATCACTAAACCTAAAGCAAAGAGTTGCACCTCATACTAGCTGATTCTAGATATACCATCAATGGATTTCAATCCATAGATCCGAAATAATCAAAGTCCAATTTCAACAATCCAAATGCAAAAGCATTGATACACACTCGCCGACATAGAATAGAACGTTAAGCTGATGACGTTAAGCATAGCAAAGTTAAATTAGACTGAGCAGGAATTACCTTACAAGTCGATGAATACAGACGAATCTGCACATCTTCGATTGGAAGAGCATTTAAAAAAAAAAAAAGTAAGATAAAGTGATTAAAATTGCTTTGCCTAAAACGCCTCCGATCTTCATTTCTCCACCACCATGTGTCGCAGATTTTGGCACCGTAGCCCCAAATTTTCTCCTACAATGCTCCATCTTGTCCGAGAGAGCCTAAAAAACGAAAAACTGCTGTAGCAGTTTCCCTTTTTCCTCAATTTTCTCATGAACCAAACGGAGGAGATGTAATGATTTTCGTGACGGTGCCAAAATCATCTGCGACAGCAAACGATGGATCGTGAAGATCGAAGGAGCATAGGCAGGTCTCCTTAACCGACTTCAGGAGATTCAAGACCTCCACTCGATTTCTGCCCTCTCCACACTCACTTAAAAACTAGGGTTTGGCTTATTGATATGGAGTCGATCAGATCAGATTGGGGTCAACAAACTGAAAGAGAAATTGCAAAATAACGCCTAATCTTATTGAAATTACTAAATTCTCCATAACTTTGCCGAAACTGCATTTATGACCCTTGACTGACACTTTGAGAAATTTTCCTTTCCCATTTTTTCCCCGGAATTTCCGTGGGCGTATTTTAATAAGTACAGACTCCAAACTAAGGGACGAGATTTCACTAATTTTTAATCTTTTGCGTGGCAATCGCAAAGGTTAATATATATATATATATATATATGCGTAGGGCTTTTGTTATCTAGGTTGGCCACTTCCCTTGTAATTGAACGGTCAAAGCCTCTTCCTTTCCCTGGGTATTTACTGCCAAAGAATAGGATATTGATTAATTCTAAGAAATGAAATAATTAATGAAGTTTTTCTGGCCTAAAATTTGAAAATATTCCATTCAATTTCTGGCCACAGAAAGACACAATTTAGAGAGTGTTTGGAGTTTCGAAAAAATTAAAAATTAGAATTAAAATGAGATAAAAGTAACGTATGATGAAATTTGATTGAAAAAAAATTAGAATTTTTAATTTTTTTTTAATTTAAGACTCCGAACATTATTTTTCACTTCATTCTATTCACATTTTTTTTTCTTTTTCTTTTTTTTTTTCTTTTTTTTTTTTCAAGGACCAAGGTCGGTTTGGCTATTTATTTACTCATATCTATTTTTACACTTTTTTCTTTTTGTTCATCCTCATTCACATTTTCATTTCCGTTTCTATTCTCAGCATATACTCATTTTATTTCTGCTTTCACTCTCATTAACAATTAAGAATACGTTTGGCGCATTGATTTTTGTTGAAAATCTCTGAAAATTTTTAAAAATAATTCACTTTTTATCTTCCTACATGAATCACAAATCCACAACTTATTTTATTTTACCTCATTTTTTATCTCTCCAAATACACTCTAAATGTGTTATTCTCATTTTTATTCTCACTTCCACTCTCATTGACAACTAAATCTGCCATTATAATGCCACAAGTCATTACTTTGATTTTGGAAGAAGCAAAAATTTAGCCCATACAAGCTGATAGTTCAATAAACATTCTTAGTCATTAAGACAAACAAAATTTCAATATTGAAAGAACATACAAACTGACTAAAATTCATCGACAAGAGTTACATCACAACTTATTTTTTTGGGTACATGAATTATTACAAACATAACAAGGAGAGTTGCAACACAATTAATTTTTAGACGTACATGAATTATGACACACATAACGAGGCATAGGATATATAAGAAAAGTCACCAAAGTTCTGGACAACATCAAAGACAATTGATTACTATATATATATAAACTATTAAACTTTAATCCAAAATAGAATTTGAGTTGAGTTGACAAGTCAACGTCTATTTTATATTAAAATTTAATGGGTTATATATATGTGTAATATTTTATAGTCATATATATATATATATATATATATGCGCGCACACATTCCTTGAGCTGAAGGGTAATGTAAACGCGTTAGCCGGTACACGTAGAAAATTAACTCCAGCTGCAGGCAGTAATTGGAGCATTGCTCCAGCGATCTGAAATTTTTGGAAAGCTTCGAACACCGTAATCCATTACTGTAAAATATCAAACAAAGAGCAAGTTAGTGCTTCTTTTAAAGGCTGATGAGTGAGTATTTGGACTCTATATATAGACTTCTTAACAATGGTGGTATTAGATGCTAACTAAAACAATAATACATGAGACTATACTTAACCCCCGGGGGGGAATGAGACTAGATAATATTAAAGATAATATTCTCAAACACACGCACACATATACATATATATATATATATATGTATATATATAATTGCATATTAAATGAAAATTAACAATGGAAAAAATTGATTACCAGCGCATTGAACATAGGATTAGTAATTCCTTTCCCAGACATAAGCTAAAGCCCCTACCATACCACAGGCAGAAATAAAAAATCAAAAAATTTGCAACTATAAATACATATATAATACAACATATATAATTTATTTGCTTCCTTAAAAAAGGTTGTTAGAGAGAGAGAGAACCTGAGCTTGGGAAGTACAAGAAGTCTAGTTTTGATAATTCCAAGTTGGAGTTTTTCAGAATCATCAATGTCGCAGATTATTTTAGCGCCGTCGAGCACTTCAATGGGTGGCAAAAACCCGAATTTTGAACCCACCACAACCATTGACAGTGATGGGTTATCACTGTTGTAGTTGTTCATATCTTTGTAATTGTAGACCCGTGATTCGGTGACTACTTCTTTAATTTCACCGGGTCGTATTTTTGCGATTCCAAGGAAGTGGTCCGGCCTGGCTGAGGGATTGAGAACTCGGACTTCCATCGTCTCAAAACTGGACCGGTTCTCAAACGCCGTCAGCCTGGCTCCCATTGCATTGCATATAGACTTTGGTGTGTGCTACTGTTAGCAAGATTGAGCTATATGGAGAAGAAAAGAGTTACCTACAGATGTGAGTGTGTTTGGTGAAGGTGATGAAATGCGGAGAGAATTATTTATAGGCAACTGCCATGAAAAGATCTATGAGAAATTGCTATCTAAACCGAAAGAAATTCCCTCGAAAATGCATGCATGGTTCATTTTGTGGAAAGTGAAATGGGAGAGAAATTCCGCAGAGAGAAACGGCACTTTTGGTCATTGGTCTTTCGAAACACTACTTTAATTGCGCAGAGCACTTAAGCCTCCCTTCAGCTAATAATACCACCTCATCTTTTAAGGTATAAAAAATTACTTAAATATTCTGATGGTCATATACGTGTATAGATGACAATAGGTAAGGTATGAATAAGATTTATCTTTTCATTATTCATAATCATTGGTGATATACCTCTACCCATACTTTAACTATACTCGTGTAGATATATAATATATATATATATATATATCAATATCCCAACTATATATGTTTATTAGGATTTTTTATTTGTATTGTCATTATATTCTTACGATAAATTAATGTTGTTTGTGTTATGTTAAAATTTTATTTTCATTATTTTGAATATGTATAATTATATATATATTTGAAAAAATATTTAAACTTTTAGCAGATAAATTGATAAGTTAAAATACTTTACTTATACCTTATTCATACCTATTAAAGCATAATTCATGCGTTCGTGTATTAAGTTTAGAGATAAGATATATCTTATTTCAGAATTGATAGGATTGCGAGCACTAATACTTTTATCATTCTTTCCTTTTTTTAACAGTGACCATACTTAACATTCTTAACAGTGACCATACTTTTAGCACGAAAGAATAAAGAAGAGACGGCCCCTTCGGGGGTGGTTGAGCGGAAGTTCGGAGATGCCTCAGAGCCTGGGCCGCGTGCGGTCTCAGGTTCGACTCTCCTTTGGGGGGTGAGTTACTGTTTTGGCGGATTTCTAACAGTTTCTCTCGATCGAATTGGTCAGCCAGAGCTTACCTAGACTGGTTTATCACATCGTGGACTATTGTCAACTTAGTCGATGGGGCGAACTTCACCCAGTACGCACCATCGAATAGTAGCTGCGGGCTTCTTCTCAACTCACATAAGAATAAAGAAGAGAGGGGGGGGAGAGAGAGAGAGAGTTTGAGAGCGCGGATTGGTGTGATCCTGTAATCTTTCCTTTCCTTTTTTTTTTTTTTTTTTTAAGACTATACAATTGAGTGTCCTCCAAGTTTTCCATGTCAATTGGTCGTTGCTGAAGTCTTCTTTCTGCGGGAAAAACAAAAAAAAAAAGGCGGTGATGTGATGCTCGTATTCATGGCTTTCTTTTTTTTTTTTTTTTCTGTTTTTCTTCCCTCTGTTTTTCTTTTTCTAAAGAAAAAAAATTTCAATCAAAGCGTGTCAATCTCAGCAGTCACTGTGCAACATTATACCCTGCTTGTCCTCCACGCTAATTAATTAATTCACTACAGTTAATATTCTTGAATGCTTGCCTCCTCTTACTTTATAGCGTTTGAAATGGTAAAAAATTATAATATTTAATGTAATAAAAATTATTAAAAAATTTTGTTAATTTTTAAAAATTTTTAAAATTTTCTAACAGATTTTGTACTTCATGTATTTTGTAAAATTTTTATAAATTTATATATATCTACATATTTCAACAACTTTTTATAAATTATAATTAATTTTTTACAAATCCTAATAATATTTCATAAATTCTAATAATTTTTCTACAAATCTCAAAAATTTTTTAATGACTTTCAATAAATTTTGACATAAAACTGTTTTGATGAACTTAAAAATCCTTCCGGATGATTTTTCTCTCCAAAAACTAATGCAAAAATCAAAAAATTTTATTATTGATATCTTAAAAATATGATTTGGTGATTGTGTACCAAACGTCAAAAAATTACCTAAATTATATTTTTCTTTATTTTTATAACTCCAAACGCACACAAAATTTTGATAAAACTTATGAGTTCATAATTCATACAGTGGAACAAAAAATGAAATATTTTTAAAAATTTTTAATATTTTTCAATGATTTTTAGAACTTCAAAGGAGCTAAGGAATTAGACAAATATTTCAAAGAGATTAAATTTTATTAATTAATACTACTTACACGGCTAATGAAGACAAAAAAAAAAAAAGAAAATAATAATTTAATTACGTGAAAGAAGAGCCCAAGGGGGTACAAAGGAGACCCAGAATTTCCAAACTTCAACATCGCTGAGTAATGCCATAAAATTCTCCACCCAGGGGGTATAAAGGAAATCCCAAACATTCAAACCGAACATCACGGGTAGTGTCATGGAATTCTTCATAGTTACAAATGTTAGAGATAAAATATAATTTAAATTATTTTTAACATTTAAAATGTAATTAACAAATCATAAAAAATAAATATGAACAGTTCATTTGAATGGATCTATTAGAACAAATTTTAGTCTGTTCAAACATATTCTAAAAGATATTTTTTAAAATTTTTTAAAATTTATAAAAATTTTATTAAGATTTGTTGAGAACGTAAAAGTATCTTTCGAAAAATTTATATCATAATACTAAAAGAATATAGTTTCTCTCTCCTCTCCTCTCCTCCTTCATCCTGATTCTACGTGGCATGCTTCAATACTCTCCGTTCTCTAACTACTCTCTTCTTATTCATTCACAAAAAATTAACTTCTTTTTGTCCCACATCGATAGATAAATAATACTTTACTTTTTCTTTTTTATATAAAGCCACTAGAACTGTAGTAAATGATCTTAATTAATATAAAAGTTCATAAATTCATGCATAAAATAGACCTATTTGCTTATTGGTCTATTATATTTGAATTCATCTGCTTATTATTTTGTTATAATTATAAAACTTGTATCTAAATATTAATTTAGGAAATGAATTTGAAATTACTAAATGTTACTTCAATTTAAAAAAATTAATGTATTTTAAATTTAAAAGTTCAAAAAAAGTCTAAATGTTAATATTAATAAATTACCTAAACATAAATAATTAGGTTTAAGAATAATAGTTTTATGAAATTTTAAATTTGCCATGTTGACAATTAAGTTAAAAAATTATTTTAATAATATTTTTAATTCAAGTGAATAGTTAAAAAAATTGAGGTATATATTAAAAATTTAACAAAGGTTTTAAAATAAAATAAAAAAGATTAGCTTGATTAAATAAGTTTGAAATTTAATATATATTCTAAAGTCAAATTAGATTTTTAGAATTATATCAAATTAAGATTTGATAAAACATAAATTTTTAATATTTATATGAAAACGTGATTTTATTCAACTCTCTCTACTTATTAAAATTGGCATAAATAAGAAATATATTATGAAAAAATAATTCAATAATTATCATTTAAAATTATACAACTTTATTAAAATAATTATAATATATTTAAAAGTTTATTTTTCTCAATAAAAAATTATTATATGATTACATGCATCACACACGGATGAACGCTAATATTGTAGGAACAAGAGTATCTCCAAAGTGTATATATAATTTTGTTTTTTATATGTTAATTTTTTTTTTTTCCTTTTGAACAATTTACCGCATATATTTAACTTACCGTATATATTTAAGAAGAATAAGAATGTTATATAGATAAATAAAAATAAATAAATAACAATCAATAGACCCACTATCAACTAACATTTAATCATTCTACATATAACTCATTCAAATTCTAATGATATAAAATTTTAAAATTTATTTAAATAATTATAAAATTTTATTATTTATTTATGATTTTCTTTTAATGGAGAGCTGTGAACTCGTTTTGAAATGACCGAATTTGTGCACTTGTCCAAAAATTATGATAAATTTATAAAGTTGAGAATTAAAGTACAATTGCATTTAACGAGTGGGAGAAGCTACGGTTTTTGGGAGAGCCCTCGTGTCAACTCAGTGACTTATGATCCAACATCATTGTGTTCGAAATTTAATATTTTAAATGCCTTTTATGCTTTTTTGAATTAAAAAATAAATATAAATAAACCATTTTTAAGTTTTAATTTATCGGTCCGATCCCAAACGCCGATCTCATTTGAAGTAAAAAAAAATGAGAAAAATTGAGATAAATTGAAAATTTGTAATACGTACAGTGAAAGAAAAAAATTGATGTGATATAAAGCTAACAAAAATTTATAAAATTTTTTATTATTTTTTTTCAAACCAAACCAACCCATAAATTCCCTTCTCATAAGTTACTTATATTTTGGGCGCTTTGGCGCTGATAATTCCGGATCCAGACCAATTACAAAGCAGGTTTCCAGTCATCATAGATGCCTAAAAGAAAGTTAAAAATGAAATGGAACATATCAGCGCGGGGCAAGCACGTCAACCTCTGGACCACACAGAATAATCTGGCCCCTTTCGGTTCCCTCCCCCCCCCCCCCCTTTCCTGTTTTTGTTTTTTTTTCCCCCCCTTTAAATTACTTTTGATTGTCCTATTTTTATCTCTTGGTTTTCAGAAATCAAGACTAAAAGAAACAGAAAAGTATAAAGAAGAAATAATACGTAAAAGATTTGGGTAAAAAGCATTATCTAAGTTGACCAAAGGCAACAAACCTAGCTCCATGCATCAAATCACAATCCATAGAAGAACTTGGGCAGAGCAATAGCAGCATGCAGCAACTGCTGAAGAAGACGTATATGTTGTTGCTAACATATTGACTCCAATTTGTAGTGGATGATCCATTAATGGGGTTGCTTTTCCTCGATCCGAAGAATATGTAACAACAGAATGATTCCATCTCATCTTTATACCATTGAACCATGATCATAACAGAATTTGGGTCACATCTGATGATTCTCTCTTGCAGTCTGACAACGAACTGCCACTTCATTAAGCCTAATAAGATGAACGACAACATATTAACTCAAACCTCGACCAAACATAGCTTTAAGGTAAGCTTTAGGCACTGCAAACTGCAAGTTAGTGTGAATTTAATAATATTTGGAAGGAATTACAGCCATGGACCATAGTGATTCCATCAGGATACAGATAATATGAAAGGAAAGAAGACAATTTTTGGAGCATTTTTTTTTTTTTTCAAAAAAACATATCAACAAGAACCTCGAAAACCAGCATGTTCAACAAAATTAACATCCATCTTTTGGTAGAAAAACATGGCACCTCCTCAACTCAGTCATCGACTGGATGAATTTGTTCAAGTTTTTGCTTTTTAAGGGTTGTGTGCATTATTATTTAGGAAGCTTCTTTACAGTAGGAGTCGAGTTTGGACTTTTTGTGTAATCACATTCAGTATGCTGATTTTAGAAGGTTTGAACTAGTTAGTTAATCTTTACAAAGCTTTGTGCACATGGTGGGGTAACACGTGCTTATTGATTCAATAATTATACTTTGAAATTGTTTGGAGTAAGAAAAAGTGAGATAAATTGAGATAAAATGAGATAAATTATGGTTTAGGGAGAGTTCGTAATACGTGCAGTGAGAGAAAAAGTTAATGTGATATAAAATTAACAGAGATTTATAGAGTTTTTTGGAGATTTTCAGTAAACCAAACGATCCCTTTGAAAGCAAATCTTGAATTCTCCATATGCATGTATATTTATTAATTTTTCTGCATATTTTAACATGAAAACTTACTCAAATTGGGGGTATTATTTGTTCATCGTGCTTTTCTTTTTTTCTTTTTTTTTTTTTTTTTTGGGCCAAGACAATTCACATGACAGAGGGTGTTTATATCCCCAAAAATAACAAAAAAATCATCAACTTTTTCAACCAAATTTTGCCACGTGTTATTTTTACACCAATTTCTGATTCTTTTTTTTTTTTGGGGGGGGGGGGGGGTGGGGGGAATCAAACACCCTCATAAATCATTGATCAGTATGTTAATGAAGGCATCAACTATCCCATGTTTCTGAAAGAGTACAGACTAAGTTTACATGGTAAGTGATGTCTGATTTGGCGGGCAGAGCATGCAATAAATGATAACAAAATGTTGTTCATGATTTCTACCACCATGGTTTCTTATGTTTAATCTATGCTTAAGCAATGGCTTCTCAACAGTTGTAATCAAAATTAAAAAAAAAAAAAGGAATATATTTATTCCTACACCTCACTATATAGAGATATTACAAGATGAGCAAATCTCACAATTATTGAACAAAAACTAATGATGTAAAAAAGATACGAGTGCTATTAATCAGCTGCCGAATTCTAATCCCTCCCCGAACAGAAGCTGATGTCCCTAAGCAAACCAAGAAAATATATATTGGTATGAGAAATACCACAAGCTTGCATGTGTGTGTGTGAGAGAGAGAGAGACCTGAGCCGGTGAAAGCCAGGAAATCAGATTTTGATAATTTTAGCTTTCAGTTCTCCTGATTCATCCATGTAACAGATAATTTTGGCACTGTTAACCACTTCCATTGGCAGTAAAAATCTAAATTTTGAACCCATGAATACCATTAAGAGTGTAGGATTTTCAGGGTCAGTATCTTTGTGACATAATGATTTGGTAATTATTTCTTTTACATGGCCTGGTTCAATTTTTGCTACTGTCAAATATTGCTCTGCCCGATCTGGGGGCAAGTGAACCCGAATAATTTCCATGATCTCCACACTCGACCTATTCTCAAATACAGTTAACCTAGCCCCCATTGCATTGCGTAAATTTTGTTGCTTACCGCCTTTATGTGCGTGTGCTTGTGTCTGAAAGACTCAGCGACAGAGAAGAAAAGACTTACCTAGCTATACGCAAGTACTTGCCACTTCTGAGAAGGAGTGAAAGCAAAGAGAATTACTTATAGACAGAGGTGCCTCCAAATGAAATTTCCATGAAAGTGCATGATTTTAAGAACTTCAAACAATTAACACTTAGCAAAGCTTCCTCATCTGCATGAAAAAAAGAAAGCCTTGAACTGACATTCTTTGCTTTTATTTCAACTAAAGTGTCTTGGTCTCACGGTACAACCATTAGTTGTTTGTCTTTCTAGCTACTTGACCGTCACTCCTTACAGCGTACTCCTTTTTCCCTTTTAAAAGATGAAAGCTGAAACTACCCAGACATTCCTTAATCCAAATTCTACCTAAAATCTTGAATGGCCGGCACCTTTATTCCATGCATATTGAAAAAGCACAAGAGTACCATCCCTTTACAAACCCCCCCCCCCCCCCCCCAAAAAAAAAAAGGTGAGAATGAAATGCAAGTATGCCCATTCCTCATCATGATAGTGATTTAGTCATTCACCACCTACTGTTTTGTTCATTAGTTTTATTGTAGAATTTTCATGCAGGCTCTCCAATCTCTAATCTGATCTCAAATATGTAGTAATTATCCTAATCACTAGCTTAATTTTTATGAACATTTTTTTTTATAAATAAAAAAAATATATATTGAACATTAGCTTTCCCTTCTTTGTTTAATAAAAAAATTAGCCAATGAAAGGGCCACCTTTTATGCTAAATGAAGTGGCTTTTCTTATTTCTTACCAATGGTAATAGAGGGCCACGGACATAAGACTATGTTACGCTGGAGGACCAAGGCCCATGGATAAGACAATCATGGTTCTTCATGGGTTATTTTCCTGTACAAACGATAACATGCTGAATTTGGAAACAAATGTGCAAATGGGTAGGACCAGTGTTGTTATATTTATTTGATGATGAAGAAAGTTGAGGATGGAAGTAATGATTGGAGGAGAGAATGAAAGAAGTATGAGAATTGGTGGTAGGAATTGGTGGATAGGTCGGATATAGACAAATGTTAGATTAGAAAATGAGAAAAAAATAAAATAAAATAAAAAGGACAAGGGGTTATCAATTTGGGTAGTAGTGGTGATTGTTCGGTTTTCGGTTGGGTTTTCTGTTTACCAGAATAGTCCGACTTATTTTGGTTCTTTATTGGAAGGAATCAAATCATCCCAATAGTAAATAAGGAACTGAATTATATTGTCCAAAATATTTCTGTTCAATTCCGGTTATAACCAAATTAGAATAATGGCATCAAGTTCACATGTCAAATTAATCAAATTCTTAAAAGCAAATTATGCAACAATTAGAAAACATATAAATGAAATGACGAAACATCTAATGAATAGTTGCAAGTATAAGTTAGATTCGTTATAAATCTATATATATTAAAATATTAATTTAGTTATTTGGGCTTTGACGAGGGAGTAATTGAAACCGAACTGAAATATAATTTGGGTCCTAAATAATAACCGAAACTGAAAATTGAAATAACTCAACCAAATAACCAAAAACCAAAATTTCAGTAAGGTTATTTGTTTCCGTTCGGTTAACCTATTGGTTGGAGTAGGGGGAGTATAAGGAGAGAAGAAAAAGAAGAAAGAGAGCAAAGAAGAACGACACAGGACATGGATAGCACACAACTCACACCCCTAAACACAGCAACATTAAAAAAAAAAAAAAATGACAAGCACACATCAACAAACAATTATATATTTTTATACCGATATAATTATATGAATGTCAACAGCCAAGCATATCCAACACTAACATGACACTTTTCTAGAAATGTATACGCTCCGCAGCGGACACAAAGCGTGGCTAGCAGGGGCCATGCCTCCTCCAAAAAACAATTTATTTATTTATTTTTTAATTTTTGAATATTTATAATTAAAAAATCTATTAGCCCCGTGAAAATTCAATAAATTTACTTTCTAAAGTTCAAAATTTTTTACCTTGACACCCTCTTAGCATAATTTATTGATCCTCCACTTTTGTGCGCTTCTTAGAAAGAGGCATAAACGTGGGAATAAAATGGTATCACAAAGAAAATTAAGTTTTTGAACAATGTCAAAGCTATGAAATTTATCAATTCTGTTATGTCAAGTACTCCATTAAAAGACAAACACTGCCCAGAGGGTAATATAATTTTTCATACCTAAGAGACAAGGTGGATTGTTAGCAATCCTAAGGGAGGTTTAAGTAACTTTTCCTTATTTTATTTCCACATAATACACATATAATTCTTTATCCAATTAAATTTTCTATCTAATTAAATTCAATATCTTAACTTGGTTAGATAGTCGGTTAGATAGCCATAATTTTTCTCCACTCTGAATTTTGAACTCCGTAAAAATAAATACGTTGACACGGTGTTTCGGTTTTTGGATTTGGATATCCCCTTTGGTATTTTTTTTTTGGTTGGGGGTAGGGGGGTAGAGAATCCAAAATACACTTTTGTTTGGTTGGATTGAAAACTAAGAAAGAATGGAAAGACGTCTCACAATAAATTTATTTTCTAGTTTAATTACATAATTTTTTAAAGTCCACGCTTTTTCCTTCCATTTTCCACGTCAATCCAGCATTTAGGCACACCATAAAAAAATCGTCAACAGAAGTACATGGGATCACTAAACCTAAACCAAAGAGTTGGACCTCACACTAGCTGATTCTAGATATACCATCAATTGATTTCAATCCATAGATCCGAAATAATCAAAGTCAAATTTCAACAATCCAAAGACAAAAGCATTGCTACACACTCGCTGTCATAGAATAGAACGTTAAGCTGGTGATGTTAAGCATAGCTAAGTTAAATTAGACTGAGCAGGAATTACCTTACAAGTCGATGAATACAGAAGAATCAGCACATCTTCGATTGGAAAAGCAATAAAAAGAAAAGTAAGATGAAGTGATTTAAATTGCTTTGCCTAAAACGCCTCCGATCTTCGTTTCTCCACCACCTCGTGTCGCGGATTTTAGCACCGTAGCCACAAATTTTCCCCTACAATCCTCTATGTTTTGCGAGATAGCCTAAAAAAAGAAAAAATTGCTTTAGCAGTTTCTCTTTTTCCTCAATTTTCTGATGGACCAAACGGAGGAGATGTAATGATTTTCATGACGGTGCCAAAATCATCTGCGACAGCAAACGATGGATCGTGAAGATCGAAGGAGCAAAGGCAGGTCTCCTTAATAGACTGCAGCAGATTCAAGATCTCCACTCTGTCCTCTCCGGCGATCGATTTCTGCCCCCTCCACACACACACACGCGTAAAAACTAGGGTTTTGGTTATTTATAGGGAGGCGATCAGATCGGCGTCAACACACTGAAAGAGAAATTGCAAAATAACGCCTATTCGTATTGAAATTATTAAATTCTCCATAACTTTGCCGAAACTGCATTTATGACCCTCGACTGACAATTGAGAAATTTTCCTCTCCATTTTTTTCCCTGGAATTTCCGTGGCCGTATTTGGCGGCGAGCCGGCAATTCACCCCCCCCCCAAATTTTTATTTAACTTCCAACTTTTTTATTATATTTTGTGACGTATTATTTTTATATTAATTTTTTATTTTTTAATTATTCAAACGCTACCTAAATTTGATATATTATCTAACCACGAACCTCCAATGGATAGTTTCATATTACACTCACTCCAGCAATAAATTTTATTATTTTAATTATAATTGGTATATTTTATAAAAAATTTTAAATTAATTAATATTTTAATTCTTATAGAATTAATTAGTAATTCTATAAAGAATAAGATAAAAAGCTACAAACCTATAAGAGTAAATGGTCAACAATTATAGTCATAATTAGCATTTACTCCCTTAATGTTAATCTCATATAAAAGTATAAGGATTAAAATACCCGAGTATATGCACATGCATATATGTGGTAAGTAAAAAATAATTATTTAAAAATTAAAATTTATTATATTAAATTGTTAACTATTTGGATGAACTATTCTTTTACTTAAATATTATAGAAAAAAAGGAAGAAAGTTAATAAAAAAATAAATAAAGTACCGTTTTAGTTGCGTGTGCAAGTTTGTCATAGACTTCTCTAAACAACCAACTTAGATGAATTATTGAACTATTCTACATTTAGATGAATTTTAATAAATATTTTAATATTTTTATGTCACTTTAAAATATTTTTAAAATGTTTTCCATCTGCTAATTGAAACATTAATCGAAACAAAATTTTAATCCTAGCGCCGGACTTCAAACTAATTGACAAGATTTGACTGATTTTTAACATTTTGCATGTCAATAGCAGAAGGTTAAAAAAAAAAAAAAATAGAGCTTTGGTTATCAAATTACGTGCAGTGAGATAAAAGGTAAATAAATTTTAAAATATTTTAATATTTTTATTATTTTTCAAAATTTTTTATCACGTTAAATGAAATCTAAATTTTAATGTCACAAATCACGACTTGGATTTTGGAAGAAGCAAATATTTTTCCCCATACGAACTAATAGTACAATGAATATTGTTGGCCATTCAACAAACAAAATTTCAATATTGAAACAACATACAAAATGAATAAAACTCGTTCGCAAGAATTACCCATAACTTATTTTTAAAGGCACATGAATTATTAAATACATAGTGAGGCGAGTTACATCACAACTGATTTTTAAATGTACATAAATTATTACATACATAACAAGGCATAGAGTATATAATAAGAACTATCACAACTTGTGGATGTAATCAAAGACAATTTATTATTACACATATATGAACCATTAAATTTTAATCTAAAATAAAATTTGAGTTGAAGTCAAGATCTATTTTACATTAAAATTTAATGGATCATATATATATATATATATGTATGTATGCGTACACATTTGTTGTAGATATAATTGCTTGCTCCTTGAGTTGAAGGGTAATGTACACGTATTGACCGGAACACATTAGAGAATTAACTCCGGCTGTAGGCAGTAATTGGAACATAGCTCCAGCAAATTGAAAGTTCTTGAAAGCTTTCAACACTGTGAAGTACTGTAAAATAACGAACAAAGAGCAAAAGTTAGTGCTTCTTTAAAAGGCTTCTTTGGTTGGTTTTGGCCAACCAAGCACTCCCTAAACTTCTTAACAATGGTAGTATTATATATATGCTAACTAAAGCAATAATACATGAGACTATACTTACCTAAGAAAAAAAAAAAAAAAACATGAGACTAGATAATATTTTCAAACACATATATATGCATATATATAATTACATACTAAATGAAAATTAACAATGAAAAAAGTTGATTACCAGTGCATTGAATATAGGATTAGTCATCTTCTTCTCAGACGTGAGCTAAAGCCCCTAGCCCATCACAAGAAAAAAAAAATTAACTATAAATATATATATATATATATATATATAAGACAACATAATTTATTTGCTTCCTTAAAAAGCTTGAGAGAGAGAGAGAGAGAGAACCTGAGCCTGAGAAGTAGAGGAAGTCTAACTTTGATAATTTGAAGTTGGAGATTTCCAGCGTCATCAATGTCGCAGATAATTTTAGCGCCATAGAGCACTTCAATGGGTTGCAACCCAACAAAACCATTAACAGTGGTTGGCTATCACTGTAGTTGTTCATATTTTTGTAATTATAAACCAGTGATTTGGTGACTACATCTTTAATTTCACCTGGTCGTATTTTTGCAATGCTAAGAAACTGGTCCGGCCTGGCTGAGGGATCGTGAACTCGGATTTCCATCATCTCAAAACTGGACCGGTTCTCAAACGCCGTCAGCCTAGCTCCCATTGCATTGCATGTATGTATATATAGGCTTTGGTGTGTGCTTGTGTGCAAGTGTTAGCAAGATTGAGCTATATGGAGGAGAAGAGGGTTACCTACATTTGTGCGTGTAGGTGTGTTTGTTGTGACGGAGAGTGAAAGGGGGAGAGACTACTTATAGGCAAGTGCCATGAAAAGATCTATGAGAAATTATACTGCTATCTAAACCGAAAGAAATTTCCATGAAAATGCGTGCACGGTTCATAGGCCCAACGGATTTTGAAATTTGTGGAAAAGTGAACGGGGGAGAAATTCTGGAGAGAGAAATGGCATTTTTGGTCGTTGGTCCTTCGAACGCGGTGTACTTAGGTGTCTCTTTTTGCTAATAATACCACCTCATCTTTTAAGGTATAAAAAATTAACTAAGAGTGTTTGGAATAAAAAAATTAATATAAATAAATAACAGTTACAGTTTCATAATTAATAAAAAATTTAAATTTTATAGAGACTTATAATATTTATTAGATTTTGTTGAACTCCAAACAGAGATTAAATCTTTTTATAGAGATGACAATGAGTAAAATATATGTAAAATTTGTTATTCATAATTATTTATAATATATCTCTACCTATACATTACCTATACTCATATAGGTATAAGAAGAATATCTGTATCTTATTTATACCTATCACGATGTTTTTTATTTGCATTGCCATTATATTCTTACAATAAACTAGTGATAGTTTATGTTATATTAAAATTTTATTCTTATTGTTTTGGTTATGTAAATATATGTTTTTGAAAAAAAATATTTAAAATTTTAACAAGGAAATCGATAAATTAACATCTTTTTCTCATATTCTATTTGGTCAAACCTATTAGGGTATAGTTTATATTTTTTTGTCATTAATTTTGTAGGTTGAACATATCCTTATCCTATTTAAAATTGATAAGGTTATAATTATCAATTGCTTGTAGTTCTGAAATTTATTAAAAATTATTAAAATCTCTAAAAATTTCTCACTTTTACCATATTACATGAATTATGAACTTATAATTTTTATTAATTTTTATCACTTAAAACACAAGTACAAATAATAACACGAAAGAATAAGTAAAAAATAATAATAATAAAATAAAATAAAAATACAAACAAAGAGAGAAAGCATCGGCGTGATCATGTAATCTTAGCCTTTCTTTTTTTTATTTTTTGGACTGTGCATGAAGTGCCCTCTAAGTTTTCATTTCAATTGGTCGTTACTGAGGTCTCCTCTCTGCAGAAAAAAGGGGAGAAGAAAAAAGCAGTGATGTGATGCTCGTATATATTGGATTTGTTTGGAGTAAGAATTAAGAATTCGTAATACGTGTAATAAAAAAAAAATTAATGTAATATAAAATTAAAAGAAATTTATAAAATTTTTTTAATATTTTTCAACAATCCTAAGGGGGATTCATGGCTTTCTTTCTTTTTCTCTATTTTTTTTTATTTTTTTCGATGAAAAGAATTTCAATCAAAGCATGTCAATCTCAGCGCTCACTGTGCAACCATTATACTTTGCTTGTCCTCCACGTTAATAACGGGCCTGTTTGGTATTTAAAAAAAGGCCCAAATTTTTGAAAAAGTTAACACCCTCTAAAAAAAAAAAAAAAAATCTAACACATTTTTCTCAACTCTTATTTTTTGAAATTTTTATAAGTTTATATATCTCTATATATCCTACCAAATTTTTATAAATCTTAATAAAATTTTTACAAACCTCAATAACATATCTACAAATCCCAATAACAATTCTATAAATCTCAAAAATTTTTTAATAACTTTTAAAAAAATTTTGACATAAATCTATTCAAATAGATAAAAAAATTATTTAAATGAACTTAAAATAAAAAATCAGACAAAAAAGTTAAAAAACTTTTTACCGAAATCCGTTCAAACGGAACATTCATCTTTAAAAAAATGTGTTTTAATGGCTGAGCTTCAAACGTAAGTAAAAAACAAAAAAAAAAAAAAAAATTATCAAAACTACAATTTTCACTGTTTTTTGAAACTCCAAACACCCCTAATTCTCTACAGTCAATATTCTTGAATGCTGAGCTTCTTTACTTGATTATTAAGGAGTTAGAAAAATATTTTAAAAGGATTAAATTTTATTAATTATACACGGCAAATGAAGACAGAAAAGGAAAAAAAAATAAATAAATTTAATTAATCATTGTAACTTAGCCATTTGCATAGACCATATGCAATGCATCTGCAGCCTGCTCAAAGTGCACAGAGAATGTTTCAATCCTCCTTGTTCTCCTCATGTTTGAGTTGTGTCAATATTATGGGGGAAAAAACTCACACTCCTATTAGTAGATCCCAAGTTTTAGGTGACCTACGAGATAGAAGACATAAAAGGTCCGATCGGTGATGAATTATCTCTATTTAAGGTCCTCCGTCATTTAAGTAAAAAAATATTTCTCATTAATAAAAGAAAAAGATAGAGAGAGTTTTTAAAGTGTTTCCAGTGTATACCTCTTCACATCTCATTCTTTATTTGTATAACGGTAGAGGCGTTTGAAGTAATAAAAAATGATAAAATTTAATAAAAATTATGAATTCATAATTCGTGCAATGAGATAAAAAATGAATAATTTTTAAAAATTTGTCATATTTTTTAATAATTTTTAAAATTTCAAACAGAACCAATAGTTACTTAACTTATTTTTCAAGTTAAAGAGCATGTAGGATGCGATGACGTCATGTATTATTGTGATCCCATGAGTATTTTTATTCCTCCAAATGCTCAGTTAAATTATTCCGAAAAAAATTTTCAATATTGTGTATGTGGGGACAAAACTAGAAATATCTAATGGAGGATTAAAACTTATCTATGGATTAATAGTAATAGTTGACATGATAAAACAACCACTAGTTACAGTGAATTTTTAATAGAATCAGACTTAAAAATTTTTAAATATAAAATATTTATAATTACTCTACAAGATAATAAAAAATGATTAGAGTAGTACTTAATGGTTGGAAAAAAATTTTTAAATACAAAATATTTATAATTACTCTACAAGATAATAAAAAATGATTAGAGTAGTACTTAGGGGGTGTTTGGTTGGAAAAAAGTTGACCAAAAAGTACAGTAAAAATATAAAGATTTGATATAACAGGCCGATTGGATGCCGCAAAAGAACGGGGGCATAAATTTTGCCCGTGGGCCCCGCATTTTTTGCTTGGTTGGGCAGCCAAATCTTCCCCGGTTTTGATTTTGCACAGCATTAAATTTAGCCTCCGCAGGGGAATAATTTTTAGCTAGGGTTTGGGCTAACTAAAAATTATCCCCCTTCAAGTGGATAAATTTTTGATATTTTTAACCTTCGTTAATGGTATTGTTAACTTGATTAAAATAAATATAATGCTAATAAAAAAATAATAGATATGCCAACAAGTCAAAATAAACATAATTAAAAAAATTGGATAATAACCAACCATTCAAAAATACATATTTAAAAAAAAAAGTTTTTTAAATAAATTTATAAAAAATTAAATTTTTAATGAAATAAATAATATAACTTCAAATTGTTCAAAAATAATTAAATAGAGTGGGTTTTGCAATTTAATATTTAATTTAATAGGTAACCAAGTTTAGGACACTACAAGGGCAAAAGAGTCATTTAATTGATTTTTTCATCATTCGCCCCCTCTTATTTATAAAACATCCAAATCAAGTCAAAAGTTATCCCCTTCCATAAACATCACATCAATGTGGGCCAACCCTTTAAAAATAATACCCCCTCTTATCTTATACCCCCTCTAAAACTTATCCCCCTAAAATTTTAGCACCATCCAATCGTGCCCTAAAAGTGATTTGTGGTAAAATTTAATTGACAAAAAGTACAATTTTTTTGTGACTTTTGGTAAGTTTTGATGTTTAACTAGAGGCCAAACAACCCCTTAATGGTTGGAAGCCACCCTGAACATTACATGAAAGAAAAGCCCAAGAGGTTACAAAGGAGACCCCGAATTTCCAAACTTCAACATCACGAGTAGTGCCATAAATTTTTCCACCCAGGGGGTATAAAGGTGATCCCAAACTTCCAAACCGAACACCACGGAATGCCATGGAATTCTCCACCTTTAGACCAAGACACGGTTTAGAGTTATAAAAATTGATATAAAATGTGATTTAAATTATTTTTATATTTAAAGTGTAATTAATAAATTACAAAAAAAATAAAAATTAACAGTTCTTTCATATAGATTTATTAAAATGGATTTTAATTCATTTAAACAGATTCTAAAATATATTTTTTAATCTTTTGTGTTAGAATTTTTTGAAATTTGTAAAATTTTTATTAAGATTTATTGAAATTTATTAAGATGTAGAGATACAGAGATTTTATAGAGATTTATATAATTCTAAGTGAAAAGGTTTTGTGAAAATTTGTAGAGATTTTTAACCAAAAAAAACTCCGAACGCACTCTTATATGAAAAAGTGTCCAAAATAAAATGATATTCTAGGGAATATATACATACATATATATATATATATATATTAAAAACTTAAATTAAATTTTATGAAAATATCAATTCAAATCACACAAACAATTACAATAAATAAAAGAAATAAATCATAATAATTAAATCAATCACACATAAAGACACACAATGGAATAATAAAATCTAGAATAATCCTTCTAAATAAAATCTCAAATATAAAATACACTTAAATACATTGGGCCATTCTTTCTAGGCTTACCTAACCCCTGGGCCTCGTCTCCCTCGGTTAACTACTCTTGATGATCAGGCCCATGTCAAGCAACAATGTTTCAATTCATAATTTATCCAAGAAAAATGCTAAATTATTTCAGGAAGAACAATTAAAATGAGGTTGCAGTGATAATAGAACTTTCACGGATTTATTATTTTAAAAGGATAGATCACAATTCTTTGTACATCGTTCTTGTTATTAGCATTATATATATATATATATTTATATGGATAAGGTCTTATATATAATTACTCATTGGAAAGCACTACTCTTTTGAGAAACAAAAAAAAAAAAAAAGGAGATTGTGGTACAAAAAAGAGTTTACAGAAAAACTTAATCAGTTCTTTAAAAAAAATAAAATAAAATAAAATAAAATTGAAAGGCCTGTAATTAAGTCAGGGTGAGGGACTTGGAATGGGGCACGATCCATCGGTAGGGAGGAGGGTTTCGCTGTACCATTGCAGATTCCGTGTGATCTTTTATATATATATTTTACCCCAAATATTCTTTTAATTTCTGTCTATACTTTTATTATTATATTTTTAAATTATCTCACTTTATACTTTCTATTGTTTATCGTTAAAATATATATATATATATATATATATTTATATAAAAGACGTTAAAAGTCGGCAAGCCAACAGATAATCCGACGACCTAAACGAGTTTGTTCAAGAATGGCACATAAACAAGCCAGGTTCGAGCCAATTGGTTTAGAAAAATGTACAATCTTTCGGTGTTTTCAAAACAGTACAAACGAATGACTCGTTAAGGCCAAAAAAAAAAAAAAAAAAAAAAAATTTACAAGATAAAATATAAATACATTTTTAAAATTAAACTTAAAAAAATATGTGGCAACGGCAATGTCAGGAAGAACAACACTAGCGGCCAAAGATAGGGTTGTTAGATATCTAGTCTACCCAGGATTAAAAACCACGAGTTCTGATACCACGTTAAAGCAAAAGAAGAAACAAAGAATTATATTTAAAAGAAAAGAATTGTATTGATGTCTTATATTATACAAGAATACAAAGAAACTATAAATATAGGCAAAGGTAGAAAATATAATTGGAAAGTAAATAAAAAAATTTATAATAAAAAAGAAAATAATTTCCTAATTATAATTTCTAAATTTCTATATTTTATATATGTCAACAATAACATATAATTTAAATAAAAATAATTAAAAAAATAAACGCGTTACCCGAATTTAATAACCCGTTTGACACGCTAATAAACTTAATTTTTTAATATAGGTTGTTCATAGAGTTCTTTAAAATTATTAAGTCAGGTCCAACCTAACTTGCCGATTTAGAATTTGATTCGTTGCATATCTTAAAAATATTTGTGTGTCCATTGCACACAATAAATACGTAAATACGTAGTAATTTTTTTATCTATTAATTTGCTAGAATTGAACAAATTAACAGAAATAATTTAAAAATACGAAAAATAAAATGGAGCGCAACCACGTCCGGCTGGTGTATTATTACCGGATTCCGGCCGGGACGGCAGCCGGAGAAGCGACGAAGAGGCTGAGAGAATCCATCTCCGAAACGCTTTGCCATTTTCCGATAGTGACCGGCCGGTTACTGAAGGACGACGGGGGGAAGTGGATGATCAAGTGTAACGATGCTGGTGTGAGAATGGTCGAAGCCAGGGTGAAGGGAAGCGTGGAAAGGTGGTTGGAGAGTGTGGATAGGGAGAAGGAGCTTAAACTTGCTCACTGGGAGGAGATGTTTCACAAGCCCTATTTTTGGTCGACCTTCTATGTTCAGGTGAAATGATACATACACTTGCAAATTAAAAGAATTACGCTTCTTTTGGCTACAAATAAATATTTTTTTTTAAATTTTTAATCTTATAAGACTTTTTTTTAGGGTTAAAATTTATTTTTTTTTAGATGTTGTAACTTTTAAATGTTTTAATTTCATTCGTTAAAAAAAATTAAAAAATTCACATTCTACAAACGTAGAAAAAAATAATCAACTTTTTTCGTTGTTTTTTTTCTCAAATGGATAATTTTCATCTAAATAGAAGCAAAATTTTTATTTTTTTTAATGAATGCAATTAACATACATACCTTCTATTAAAAAAATCAAATTTTGATTTAAAAAAAATGTCATATAAGACTAAAAAAAAATTAAAAAAAAACTAAAAACCAATTTTTTTCAATCAAACTAACCCTTAAATGCATTTGTGTAAAGGGAAAAACTATTTTAATCGAAAATAAATGATATGGAAGGTGCATTTGTATAATATAATGACCCTTTTAATAGAATTAGTTCTTCATCAATATGATAGGTCACATTATTTAGATAAATATTTCGATAATAATTTTGGTTATACCGTACTACTATCAAAATTTTTGGATGATCCACAAGGGATTTTTGTTTCCATTAATTGCAGCTCACAGAATTTGATGAAGGTGGTCTACCAATTGGGCTGAGCTGCACCCACCTCCTAGTCGACCCAATTTGTGCCACCATGTTCATCAAGGCATGGCTGATACAACCTTGGCCGGAAACATGCTAAGTCCTTCCTTCTTCCACCCCTTGCCGCCGCGAAGACCTAGAAACCATAGGCAGCAGCAGGTATCGATTATCTATGGTAGAGCCCAATTCACTCTGATTTAAACTCTTCCTAACTTTGTCTCCTGTCGTCCTTTTTTATATTAGTTCAAGCAAACTCAAAATTTTGAATCTTCCCCCACCGGAAACAAAGACGTTGACAACAACAACATCCACCACAAACCTCCCACTCATGACCTAATCAAACACTACAAATCATCCATCCTATCACAACCGTCATCAACATTATTCAACCGTCACATTCTCATTTTCAAATGAAATGGTTCTATCTTGCATGGCCAAGGAACGTGGGTTAACATTGACCCAATTTGAGGCACTAGCAGGGCTATTTTGGGTGTGTGTCAGCAGAGTGAAAAACAGAAGATCAAATGGTACTCTAATAAACATGTCCCTTTACTTAGATACGAGAAATATCCTAAGTTTGGATAAGGGTTTTTTTTGGAAATTACATGGTTTATAACAAGGTTAGTGGAAAGGGTTTGGAAGAGAATAATAATAATAATAATAATAATAATAATATTGGGATGTACTCAAAAGCAGCACTTGCGATAAGAGAAGTAGTGAAGAAGATGGAGATTGAAGAGACAATGGACTTAGTTGAGTGGTTGGAAGGGGCTGCAGATTATGATCAGTACCCTTCGTGGATGAACGGCTATGATCTTGTTTGTGTGAACTTAGAAGGTGTGGACTCAAAATCAGCCGTTTTCGAGGGTGGTTTCAACCTGATTCGAGTCTCTTGTTATATCGAGCCTGAACTCGGAGAAGGGCAAGTTTTTATCCTTCCTGGTAATAAGGGTGAATTGAGCAGGGTTGTGATGGTTAGTCTTTTAGGGGATGAAGCAGTGAAGTTGTGTGAAGATGGTCTTCTCCTTCATTTTAACCCTACTATTCTTATCGGCAGAAGCAGGACCCAAGTTTAACATATACAATATGGACTTGGGTACGTATATGTGGGTATGTGTGTGTGTGTGTGATCAAAGATTCACAATAATGGAACATTTTCATTTCTGTGAAATTTAATTAGACTTTGGTTTACCAAACCTAGTCATGGTTTGTCACCAAATAACTACTGCATGAGCATTCTATCCTTCGAACAACTACAGATCGATGATTGAATGTATTACTTCATCCCCGGCCCTACCGCTCGACTTGAGCTACCTACATTAACTTTTGATTGCAATGGATTAAAGAGTTTTTGTTAATTTGTGCTTCTGCTACTAAAAACAAATGAATTTTTGCACTTCTAATTAATGAAGGGAAGGCACTTCGAATTTCCATTCGCTTTTACCTCAACTCGGTTTACAAGTGATGATGAGGGTTTTCGAGATCGTTTGAAATGACATGGATATCCCTCAGGGCCGCTGTTAAAAGTTCATAAAACTCGATTTGAGAATCCGGGCGAAGTGTCTGGGCCAGTTTCTCGAACGGGATGTCCGAGCCAATTCCCCGAACGGGATATCCGGGTCAATCTCCAGAGTGGGGATCTGAGCCGGTCTCCTGAACGGGGCATCTACGCCAGACTCTCGAGTTGGATGAATAAGCTGAATCCATAGCATGAGCTCATTAACGTTGAGCTCTATAAACGACACGTGAAAGTTAAAACAATGTAATTCTGATATTTACGTCACGGTTACATAATCAAGGGCAAACAATTTTGGGATAGAATTGAATCTTATATTTTTCTTATCTAAAGAAAAGAAGTTGCGGCGAATCAAGAAAGAATTCTCAACTTATTTTTATTCACGTATGATTCGACAATCCTTCTATAAAACAGGAATAAGACTCATCATTATAGGTATGCATACAAAATATAAACCCTACCATTACTTTAAGAAACTTTTTGGTTAACATTCTCTAATTTAATTGTCGGATACCCTTTGGTAAACACCACACCGGTGTCAAGTTTGGAGAAGATCTCTCAGCTCCCAGTAGGTTACTCGTCAAGTAATTTAGATTCAAAACCATGAGATTTTACCATCATCAACAAGTATGAGTACAAGAATGCGTTCAATATTTAAATTCTTTTAATTCTCTTGTTTAAAATATAGATACACAAATATGTATATATGTATATATATTTTATATAATTATTTTATTTTAGAAGATAATATAGTATTTAAATTTATGAAGTTTCATTAAAATATTTTTCATACATAAAATATGAAATTTATGCATGTTTAAGTGCTAAAAACACAATTATGAGGGGAAAAAGACAGAACTATGAACAAGGGAAAAATAATTAGTGAGAATGGCCTTATTTTTTGTGGACATTGGTATAATTTCATGATTCTTTTTTTTTTAATAAATTAACATTTTCTCTATTTTTTTTTTGGGTAATTGGCATTTTTTCTACTTTAATTACGCCTTCACCCTAATAATCGAACAATATTATTTCGAGTTTAATTATTTTTTTCATTAATCGAACAATATTATTAGTAATCGACAATCAGGGTTTAGCCGATCTAATTACTTGAAAAAATTGTCCAATTTTTTAAAGGCATGTTCCCTTAACCTTAAACCACATTGAAGACGACAAGGGTTACCGTTTATTTTTGCCGTCGTTAGGCACAGTACCAGACCTATATATATATATATATATATATATATGAATTCAAGGCTTTTTTTTTTTTTTTTTCAAGAAGACCTTACTTGTATACGTGGAGGATCACCATTATTTTTAGGGGATTGGACTCGTGGGAGAGAGACCAAGATCGAATCTTCTGACTCGCTAATCTCAGTCATGTTCCCAGATTTGATTTTGTCCCTTAATCTAATTAATTTATTCATGTGTTGTGATTCCCCCATTATATGCGTGCCTCTGATATATATATCTATATATATATATATATTGTCCCGTGCCATTTTCAACCATCAGTTCACATTCAATGGATTTTGGTAATGGCTTTTGCTAATTTGTATTTATTGGGAAGAATATGAATGGGTCCATGTTCAAAAGTCGCGCGCAGTTATTCTAGTCTAGCTGAGTTTTAAATTTTTTCAAAAAAATTCTAACAAATTCTAAGAGTTTTTAATTTAGGGTGCATTTGATGAAATAAAAAACATTAAAAATTTTTAAAAATTTCTAAAAATCTCTAAAAACTATTCACTTTTTATCTTACCACACAAATTACGAATTCATAAATTTCTTACTTTTTATCACTCCAAACGCTTCTTACTTTAATCAAACTTCTTCAAGTATTATTTTTACGTCATATTAATATTAACTTTTAATTTTTTAAACTTTTTCGGAGGAATATCGACTTTGGAGTTGGTTGGAGCTCTAAATATTTAACAATTTGTTATAAAATTCAAATTTTTAACTCAGAGTACATGTTATGAGCTTATAATTTTTACTAAATTTATAATAATTTTTTTATTCAAACACACCCTCTATCATATCAGTAACATATTAAAAAAAATAAAAAGATATCAATTAAATTTATCATTTGACATTTTTAAATTATCTAACTAACTAATCATTACCTACTATCTAATACACCAACGCAGCCATCACATCAAAAATTAAGTTATCGAAAATTTTGCCGTAACCACTTTTTTAAACCATGAATGAGACTAATGACTTGAATAAGATACAAGTAGCTGATGAAGATGAATATCATTTGTCAATTCTACGATCCTTAAGGGCTGTTTGATTGTACAAAAAATTATACTTTTTAACGATTTTCAAAAATTATTTGCTCGGCAACTTTTAAATTTTGACAATTTCTTTTCACTCTTTAACAAATTTTAATAATTTCTAACAATTTTTAGTAATTTTTTACATAAAAGTTATCAATTTTTTTTTATCGAAGAACAAAAAAATTGCTAGGTTTTATTAAACGCATAAAAAAATTTTAACTAATAATTTTTGGCCAACAATTGCTTTCCCAAACCCTACCCCTGATGCTCAATTTTGGTACATGTATATTTTTTTTTTCCGTTTTACATATTTAACTCATTATTTAAAAAATTGTGTCAAATAACTCAATTAATTAAATTGTCAAGATTACGTTTATTAAATAAAATTTATTACACATCTAACAATTTCTTCAAATTTATTAAATAAAAGCTCCGTTTAGGCTGCGTTTGGCGTGCAAAATTTTGCTAAAAATCTCTGTTAATTTTATATCATATTAACTTTTTTCTCTCACTGTACACATTACGAACTCTCCCCAAACCACAATTTATCTCATTTTTTCTTACTCCAAACAAACCCTTAATTTGTTATAAGTAATTCACGAATTATGAATCCACAACTTATTTTATTTTATCTTATTTTTTATTTCTCCAAACACAACCAAAACCAAAATTTTTCATAACTTCGTTTGCCAAAACCTTTCATAACTGCGTTTGCCGGGAGTCGAACCCGGATCTATTGCTTGGAAGGCAATTATCCTAACCGTTGGACTACAAATACGTTTTTAAAATAATATTCTTAATTCAAAATTTAAATTCATTAATTTAAAATGGTATAAACATAGCTTAGCTAAAAAGGAAAAATTTTTTGTAACCTTTACTCATTTTTTTTTTTTCAAAAGAAGCTACCAAAAATTTCTCCAACTTTTTTAACAAACAAGTAAAAGTCCTTCAAATTTTCTGCAATTTTTTTAAAATTTTTATCATATAACTAAAAGTTATTAAAAATTTAAATTTTTACTAAACGTATAAAAAGTTGTATCTACCAACTTTTGTCAAAAAATTACAAAAAAAAAAAAAAAAAATTGCTAAAATTTAGCTTCCAAACGGTTATTTTACAAAAGAGATTCTTTGAAAGCAAATCTTGAATTCTCCATCTGCATGCATATTTATTAATTTTTCTGCATATTTTAACATGAAAACTTACTCAAATTGGGGGTATTATTTGTTCACCGTGTCTTTTTTTGGGCCCCCGGGGGGACAAGTCACATGAGAGAGGGTGTTTGGATCCCAAAAAATCACTAAAAAAATATTGACTTTTTTCAACCGAATTTTGTCACGAATTATTTTTACACCAACTTCTAATTTTTTTTTTTTTTTTGGGGGGGGGGGGATAAACACCCTCATAATCATTGATCAGTATGTTAATGAGGCATCAACTATTTGATCAGTACGTTAATTAAGGCATCAACTATCCCATGCTTCTGAAAGAGAACAGACTAAGGGAGTGTTTGGTTGAAAAAAAAATTGGTCAAAAAGTACAGTAAAAGTACAAACATTTGATGTAAAGGTGATATGTGGCAAAATTTAATTGAAAAAAAGTACAAACTTTTTGTAACTTTTGGTAGGTTTTGGTATTTGGTTGGAGGCCAAACAGCCCCTAACTTTACACGGTAACTGCTGTTTGATTTGGCGGGCAGAGGATGCAATTAATGATAACAAAATGTTGTTCCATGATTTCTACCACCAAGGCTTCTTATGTTTAATCTATGCTTAAGCAATGGCTTCTTAACAGTTTTAATCAAAATTAAAAAAAAAATAAGGAATATATTTATTCCTACACCTCACTATATAGAGAGATCACAAGATTAGCAAATCTCACAATTATAACATATTGAACAAAAACTAATGATGTAAAAAAGATACCAGTGCTATTAATCAGCTGCAGAATTCTAATCCCTCCCTGAACAGAAGCTAATGTCCCTAAGCAAACCAAGAGAAAATATATATTGGTATGGGAAATACCACATTTATCTGCATGCTTGCGTGTGTGTGCGCGCGCGCGCTCGCGCGCGAGAGTGAGAGAGAGAGAGAGAGACCTGAGCCTGTGAAAGCTAGGAAATCGGGTTTTGATAATTCTAGCTTTCAGTTCTCCTGATTCATCTATGTCACAGATAATTTTGGCACTGTTAACCACTTCCATTGGCAGTAAAAATCTAAATTTTGAACCCATGAATACCTTGAAGAGTGAAGGATTTTCAGGGTCAGTATCTTCGTAACATAATGATTTGGTAGCTATTTCTTTTACATGGCCTGGTTCAATTTTTGCCACCGTCAAATATTGGTCTGCCCGATCTGGGGGAATGTGAACCCGAATAATTTCCATGATCTCCACACTCGACCTGTTCTCAAATACAGCTAACCTAGCCCCCATTGCATTGCGTAAACTTTGTTGCTTACTGCCTTTGTGTCGTGTGCTTGTGGCTGAAAGACTCGCAACAGAGAAGAAAAGACTTACCTAGCTACGCGCAAGTACTTGCAACTTCTGAGAATGAGTGAAAGCAAAGAGAATTACTTATAGACAGGTGCCTCCAAATGAAATTTCCATGAAAGTGCATGGTTTTAAGAACTTTAACCACTTACCAAAGCTTCCTCCTCTGCAGGAAAAAAAGAAAGCCTTGAATTGACATTCTTTGCTTTTTTTTCAACTAAAGTGTCTTGCTCTCACTGTACAACCATTAGTTGTTTGTCTTTCTAGCTACTTGATCTTCACTCCCTACAGCGTACTCCTTTTTTCCCTTTTAAAAGATGAAAGCTGAAACTACCCAAACATTCCTTAATCAAAATTCTGCTTAAAATCTTGAATGGCCGGCACCGTTATTCCATGCGTATTGAAAAAGCACAAGAGTACCCCCCGCCCCCCCTTTTAACCCCCAAAAAATAAATAAATAAATAAGAGTGAGAATGAAATGCAAGTATGCCCATTTCTCATCATGATAGTGATTTAGTCATTCACCATCTACTGTTTTGTTCATTAGATTTATTGTAGAATTTTCATGCAGGCTCTCCAATCTCTAGACTGATCTCAAGTATATAGTAATTATCCTAATCACTAGCTAAGAAATTATTTTTAATTTTTATGAATATTTTCTTTTTATAAATTAAAAAAATATATTAAACATTAGCTTTCCCTTGTTCGTTTAATAACAAAATTAGCCAATGACAGGGCAACCTTTTATGCTAAATGAAGTGGCTTTTCTTATTTCCTACCAATAGTAATAGAGAGCCACAGACATAGACTATGTTACGCTGGAGGACCAAGGCCCATGGATAAGACAATCGTGGTTCCTCATGAGTTAGTTTCTTGTACCAATGATAACATGCCGAATTCGGAACAAAAGTGCAAATGGGTAGAACCAGTGTTGTTATATTTGGTTTGATGATGAAGAAAGTAGAGGACGGAAATAATGA
Source organism: Vitellaria paradoxa (assembly GCA_019916065.1). Lineage (NCBI taxonomy): Eukaryota > Viridiplantae > Streptophyta > Magnoliopsida > Ericales > Sapotaceae > Vitellaria > Vitellaria paradoxa. The sequence continues at coordinate 36,152,337 of CM034243.1, forward strand.
TTGGAGAAGAGAATGGAAGAAGTATGAGAACTGGTGGTCGGAATTGGTGGATAGGTTGGACATAAATGTTAGATTGGAAAATGAGAAAAAGTAAAATAAAATAAAATAAAGGATGGGGTTATCAATTTGGTTAGTAGTGGTGATTGTTCGGTTTTCGGTTTGGTTTTCTGTTTACCAGAATAGTCCGACTTATTTTGGTTCTTTATTGGTAGGGATCGAATCATCCCAGTAGTCAATAAGGAACCGAATTATATTGTCCAAAATATTTCTATTCACCAGTTATAACCAAATTGGAATAATGGCATCTAAGTTCACATGTCAAATTACCTAAATCTATAAAAGCAAATTATGCAACCATTAGAAAACATAAAAATGAAATGAAGAAACATCTAATGAATAGTTGCAAGTATAAATTAGATTCGTTATATATTTATATATATTAAAATATTAATTCAGTTATTTGGGTTTTGATGATGGAATAATTGAAACCAAACTGAAATATCATTTGGGTCCTAAAGAATTACCGAAACTGAAAACTGAAATAACTCAACCAAATAACCAAAATTTCAGTAAGGTTATTCATTTCTGTTCGGTTAACCTATTGATTGGAGTAGGGGGAGTATACGGAAAGAGGAAAAAGAAGAAAGAAAGCAAAGAAGAATGACACAGGACATGGATGGGACACAATTCACACCCCTAAACACGGCAATATTAAAAAAACAAATGGCACAAAACGACAAGCACACATCAACAAACAATTATATATTTTTACACCGATATAATTATGTGATTGTCAACAGCCAAGTACATCCAACGCTAACACGACATTTTTCTAGAAATGTATAACTCTCCGCAGCGGACACAAGGCGTGGCTAGCAGGGGCCATGCCTCCTCCAAAAAACAATTTATTTATTTTTTAATCTTTGAATATTTATAATTAAAAAATCTATTAGCCCCCTCAAAATTCAATAAATTTACTTTCTAAAGTTCAAAATTTTTTACCTTGACACCCTCTTAACATAATTTATTGATCCTCCACTATTGTGCGCTTCTGAGAAAGAGGCATAAAGGAGGGAATCAAATGGCATCACAAAGACAATTAAGTTTTTGAGCAATGTCAAAGCTATGAAATTTATCAATTCTATTCTGTCAATTACTCCATTAAAAGACAAACACTGCCCAGAGGGAAATGTAATTTTCCATACCTAACTTTTTTTTTTTTTTTTTTGGGTAAGTATACCTAACTTTCCATACCTAAGAGACAAGATGAATTAATAGCAATCCTAAGGAAGGTTTAAGTAATTTTTCCTTATTTTATTTCCACATAATACACATATAATTCTTTATCCAACTAATTTTCTATCTAATTAAATTCAATATCTTAACATGGTTAGATAGCCATAATTTTTCTCCAGTCTGAATTTTGAACTCAGTAAAATAAATATATTGATGCGGTGTTTGGATGGTAAACCTATCCCCTTTTGTTTTTTTTTTTTTTTGGGGGGGGGATTGAAAGAGGAAATAGAGAATCCAAAATACACTTTTCTTAGGTTGGATTGAAAAATAAGAAAGTATGAGAAGACGTTTCACAATAAATTTATTTTCTAGTTTAATTAATTAATTTTTCGAAGTCCACATTTTTCCTTCCATTTTCCACATCAATCCAGCATGTAAGCACACCATAAAAAAATCGTCAACAGAAGTACATGGGATCACTAAACCTAAAGCAAAGAGTTGGACCTCATACTAGCTGATTCTAGATATACCATCAATTGTTTTCAATCCATAGATCAGAAATAATCAAAGTCCAATTACAACAATCCAAATACAAAGCATTAATACACACTCGCCGACATAGAATAGAACGTTAAGTTGGTGATGTTAAGCATAGCAAAGTTAAATTAGACTGAGCAGGAATTACCTTTCAAGTCGATGAATACAGAAGAATCTGCACATCTTCGATTGGAAGAGCAATAAAAAAAAAAGTAAGACGAAGTGATTAAAATTGCTTTTGCCTAAAACGCCTCCGATCTTCGTTTCTCCACCACCTCCTGTCGCGAATTTTGGCACCGTAGCCACAAAATTTCTCCTACAATGCTCTATGTTTTTCGAGAGAGCCTAAAAAGAAAAGGAAAAATTGCTTTAGCAGTTTCTCTTTTTCCTCAATTTTCTCATGAACCAAACGGAGGAGATATAATGATTTTCGTGACGGTGCCAAAATCATCTGCGACAGCAAACGATGGATCGTGAAGATCGAAGGAGCAAAGGCAGGCCTCCTTAACTGACTTCAGCAGATTCAAAATCTCCACTCTGTCCTCTCCGGCCATCGATTTCTGCCCTCTCCACACACCCGTAAAAACTAGGGTTTTGCTTATTTATAAGGAGCCGATCAGATCTGGGCCAACACACTAACAGAGAATTGCAAAATAACTCCTAATCTTATTGAAATTATTAAATTCTCCAAAACTTTGCCGAAACTGCATTTGTGACAATTGAGAAATTTTCCTTTCCATTTTTTATCCTGGAATTTCCGTGGCGGTATTTGGCCGGCGGGTCGGCGATTCAAGGGTTAAAAAAAAATTCAAAAAAAAAAGTTCAGTACCTTTTAAAAAAAAATCGATAACTAAAATTTAATTAATTAAATAATAAAAATTTTTTTGCTATTCTTACTATAAACTCACATACTATCGAATGATACTCACTTTGACTATTTTTTTTGGAGTTATAAAAACCGTTCTGACAGATTATAAAAATCGTTTTGATAAATTCGTACAGTCAATTTTCGTCCAAATGAATTGTAAAAACTATTTTGACAAATTATAGTGTAAAAAAGTCATCACTGATACAAAATTTTGAATCCGTCTAAACAGAAATCTAATCTGTCAAAAAGAGAATCTTACTGTTCATCTCAAAAAAATACAGTTTGAGATGTGTGCACCAAACGTAAAAAAATTTTTTAAACCACACTTTATCTCACTTTTTATTACTCCAAATATATCTTAAATAATATACAATAAAAAGGAAGATAATTAATAAAATAAATAAATAAAGTACAATTTTAGTTACGTGCGCAAGTTTCTCATAGGCTTTTCTAAACAACTTAGATGAATTATTGAACTATTCTATATTTAGATGAATTTTAATAAATATTTTAATATTTTTATGTCATCTTAAAATATTTTTAAAATGTTTTTCATGTGCTAATTGAAACATTAATCGAAACAAAATTTTAATCCTAGAGCCGGACTTCAAATTTATTGACAAGATTTCGCTAATTTTGAACCTTTTGCATGTCAATTGTAGAAGTTTAAAAATAAATAAATAAAAATAGAGCTTTGGTTCTCAAACTACGCCTCGCCGTGTGTTTAGTAGGCCATTCGCCCTATAATTGAACGGTCAAAGGCCATGCCTCCCTCTGGTTGGTATTAAAGAATATAATATTGATTAATACTAATAAATGAAATAATTAATGAAGTTTTTTTCGCCTAAAATTTGAAAATGGTTCAATCAATTTTCTGACGAATGCAGAAAGACACAATTTACTTCATTCAATTCTCAAATTTTTTATTTTATTTTATTTTTTATGGACCAAAGTTAATATGATTATTTATTTTTACACTTTTTTTTTATTCATTCTCGTTCTTATGTATTTCTATTCCCGCTAATGCATATTCTCATTTTATTTCTAACCCCATTTAGAGTTCTAAAATTTATCAAAAAAATAAAAAATTTACAAAAATTACTCACTTTTAATATTCACTGTATAAATTATGAATTCACAATTTTTAACAATTTTTATAATTTTTTATCACTCCAAACGCTACTTATATGTATTATTTCCATTGTTCTTGCTTCGGCTCTCATTGATAACTAAATCTGTTGCTATGATGTCACAAATCATCATTTTGATTTAGGAAGAAGCAAAAATTTAGCCCACACAAGCTAATGATATAATGAATATTCCTAACCATTCAGACAAATTTCAATATTGAAAAAACATACAAAATGGCTAAAAATCATTGATAATAGCTACATCACAATGGATTTTTAAAGGCACTTGAATTATTACATATATAAGGAGACATAGAGGGCTCGTTTGGAGCCATAAAAAAAAAATCAAAAAATTTTAAAAAATTTCGAAAATTTTCAAATCCCTCCAATCACAATTTACTACCTATCATTTTTACATCACATCAATCCTATCCATTGATTTTTTTTTGGACTCCAAACGCCCCCAGAGTGTTTAACAAAAGAGTCATCAAAGTTTCGTAAATAATCAAAGATATTTAATTATTACACATATGTGAACCATTAAACTTTAATCTAAAATAGAGGCTCTGTTTAGAGTTACACAAAATAAAATAAAATCTTACAAATCTCTACAAATACGAATTACGAGATAATAAAATTTAAATTCTTCACTCACTGTATAAATTACGAGATATTTATTTTTACAATTTTATTTTATTTCATATACTTTTATACAATTTCAAACACACCCAGAATTTGAGTTGAGTTGACAATTCAAAGTCTATTTTACATTAAATTTAATGATTTATATATATGTATAATATTTTATATTCATATATATGTGTATATATATATATATATATGCGCGCGCGCACTTAATGTATATAATCGTTCCTTGAGATGAAGAGTAATGTACACGTATTAGCCAAGACACGCAAGAAAATTAACTCCAGCTGTAGGCAGTAATTGGGGCATAGCCCCAGTGACTGGAAGTTCTCTGAAAATTTCCAAACACTGCGTATCTCTGTAAAATAACAAACAAAGAGCGAGTTAGTGCTTCTTTAAGGGCTGACTCTTTAGACTTATCGAGAGTGGTGGTATTAGATGCTAAGACAATAATACATGAGACTAGATAATATTGAAGATAATATTTTCAAACATATATATATATAATTGCATACTAAAGCACCAATTGGTAATCCAATTTTCAGCGAAAATTTATCAAAATTTGTTTTTTTTTGGGTGTTTGCTAAAATATTAATTTTTGTTATTTTTTTTATTAAAATATAGTAACTTACTTAATTCAAAAGTTACCAAATGTCACTAAAAATTGTCAAAAGTTATCAAAAATTATTAAAAATTATCAAAAACTTTACCAAACATTCAAAAGTTGTAAAAACTCATTAAAAAATACCAAAAATTACCACTTGTTTCATCAAAACAGATTAAAAATTACCATTAGTAATTTTTTTATAAAAAAAATTAAAAATTACTAAAATTTAGACTCCAAACAATGGTAGTGTTCGGAGTTTAAAAAAAATATAAAATTTTATAAATCTCTACAAATATAAATTACGAAATCATAAAATTTAAATTTCTACATATTTCACAAAATACGATATATTAATTTTTATCATTCCAATCACACCCAATACTTTAATGAAAATTAACAGGGGAAAAAGTTAATTACCAGTGCATTGAGCATAGGATTAGTCATCCCCTTCTCACACAGAAGCTGAAGCCCCTGGCACACGACGAGGAAAAAAACAATATAACTATAAATATATTAATACAACTTTGCTCCCTTAAAAAACTTGTGTGTGTGTGTGAGAGAGAGAGAGAGAGAGAACCTGAGCTTGGGAAGTATGAATCTAACTTTGATAATTCGAAGTTGGAATTTTCCAGAGTCATCAATGTCGCAGATGATTTTAGCCCCACCGAGCACTTCCATGGGTTGCAAAAACACAAAATTTGAACCCAACAAAACCATCAACAGTGACGGATTATCACTGTAGTTGTTCGTATCGTTGTAATTGTAGACCAGTGATTTGGTGACGACTTCTCTAATTTCACCTGGTCGTACTTTTGCAATTCGAAGAAACTGGTCCGGCCTGGCTGAGGGATTGAGAATTCGGATTTCCATCATCTCAAAACGCGACCGGTTCTCAAACGCCGTCAGCCTGGCTCCCATTGCACTGCATATATATATATATATATATAGAGAGAGAGAGAGAGAGAGACTTTGGTGTGCTAGTGTGCAAGTGTTAGCAAGATTGAGCTATGGAGAAGGAGAGAGTTACCTACACGTGTGTGTGTGTGCGTGTGTTGTGAAGGAGAGTTGAAGGGGGAGAGACTACTTATAGGCAAGTGCCATTGAAAGATCTGTGGGAAATTACCATCTCAACCCAAAGAAATTTCCATGAAAATGCACACGGGGTTCATAGGTCCCACAGACTTTGAAATTTGTGGAAAAGTGAATGGGGGAGAAATTCCGGAGAGAGAAATGGCATCTTTGGTCGCTGGTCCTTAGAGACACCTTTGTTATTGCGCGGCGCACTTAAGCCACCCTTTTTTCCACCGCCTCATCTTTTAAGGTATAAAAAATTAAGAATTGGAGCCTCAAAAATTAATAAAAAATTATATTTTGTAATTTTTGTTATGCTTTTGGTAGAATCCTAATTTTTTTTTATTTCTTTGATTTGTTACAGTAAAAAATATACCAAATATACAAAAAGTTATCACTTTATTGATTTGTTACAGTAAAAAATTTACCAAACACTTAAAAATTAAAAAAAGACTAAAAAATACACTTTATTCCACCAAACAAACAAAAAAATATAACTTAAAAAATACACAAAAAAAAACCAAAAATTTTATTTTTTTTTCTTGTTTTTGAACCTCTAAATGGACTCTAAATAAGTGAGTGTTTGGAATAAAAAAAATTAATATAAATTGGTTAAAGTTATAGTTTTGTAATTAGTAAAAAATTTGAGTGTTATACAGGCCTATAATATTTGTTGAGTTTTGCTGAACTCTAAATATAATCTAAATTTTTTTATGATTCTAGTATACACAATAATGAGTAAAGTATGTGTAAGATTTGTTATTTATAATTATTTATAATATATCTCTACCTATACTTTGCCTATACACAATGTAGACATAGGAAAGAAGATCTATATCTTCTCTACACCTGTTCCGATATTTTTTATTTGTATTATCGTTATATTTTTACGCTAAACTAATGATAATTTGTGTTTTATTACTTACCAAAAAAAGATAATTTGTGTTATATTAAAATTTTATTTTTATTATTTTGGTCATGTATATATATGTTTGAAAAAAAATGTTTAACATTTTAGCAAGTAAATGGATAAATAAAAACTCTTACTCATACTCTATTCATACTAGTTAGAATATAATTCATAGTTCCTTCTATTAAATTTGTAGATAAAATGTATCTATTCGGAATTGACAAAGTTACGAATATCAATTATTTAGAGTTCTGAAAATTATTAAAAAATATTTAAAATTTTAAAAAATTATTAATTTTTTATTTTACTATATAAATTATAAATTTATAACTTTTATTAATTTTTAAAATTTTTTATCACTTTAACTGCAAGTACGAAGAATAAAATTATTATCCTTAACGGTGACCCTGCTCCTAGCACGAAAGAATAAATAAAAAAGAAAAAATTGAGAGAGAGAGAGAGAGAGAGAAAGTATTGGTGATACTGTAATCTTAGCCTTTCTTTTCCATTTTTTTTTAGACCACACATGAAGTGCCCTCCAAGTTTTCCATGTCAATTGGTCGTTACTGAAGGCTCCTCCCTGCGGAAAAAAGGAAAAAAAAAAAAAAAAAGCAGTGATGTGATGCTCGTATATATTCATGGCTTTTTTTTTTCTCTATTTTTCTTTTTTTTTTAAGAAAAGAATTTCGATACTCCTAACCCGAAAGAATAAATAAAAAAGAAAAAGTTAAGAGAGAGAGAGCGCATTGGAGCGCATTGGTGATCCTGTAATCTTAGCCTTTCTTTTTTTAGGGTGTGTTTGATGCATTAAATTTTAGTTAAAATTTTTAAAAATTTTTATATATTTTTACACATTTTTACTTTTTTAAAATTTAAAAAAAGTTTAATATTTTTTTTAAAAAAGTCGATAACTAGAATTCGGTTAATCAAATAACAAAAATTTTTTCACCATTCTCACCGTGGACTCTCAAACTACCCAATAACACATACTTTGACTTTTTTGTGGGATCGTAAAAACCATTCCAACGGATTGTAGAAACCGTTCCGACGGATTTGCGCAACCATCTTTTATCCAAACGGTTTCTACAATCTGTTTAGACGAATTGTAGTGTAAAGAAGTTATAATTACCAAAAATTTTGAATCTGTCTAAATAGAAATTCAATCTATCAGAACTAAAATCTTACTATTTATCTCTAAAAAATATAATTTGAGATGTATATACCAAATATAAAAAATTTTCACAAATTATATTTTATCTCATTTTTTATCACTCCAAACCCACCCTTAATTTTTTGGACCATACGTGAAATGTCCTCCAAGTTTTCCATTTCAATTGGTCGTTACTGAAGTCACCTCCCTGCGGAAAAAAGGAGAAAAAGAAAAAAGCAGTGATATGATGCTCGTATATATTCATGGCTTTCTTTCTTTTTCTCTATTTTTCTTCCAGTCGTTTTTTTTCTTTTTTTTTTTTTTCAAAGAAAAGAATTTCAATCAAAGCGTGTCAATCTCAGCAGTCACGGTGCAACCATTATACTTTGCTTGTCCTGCACGTTAATTAATTTTCTACAGTTTCAGTCCGTTTGGTGTAATAAAAATTAGTTGAAAAAATTTAAAAATCTTTTAAAATTTATAAAAATTTTAATATATTTTATATTTTTCGTATTTTGTATAATAATTATAAATTTATATATATCTTCATATTTTAATAATTTTTTACAAATTTTAATAATTTTTTTACAAATATCAATAACATTCAACAAATTCTAGTAATTTTTTTATAAATCCCAAAATTTTTTCATATCTTTCAATAAATTCTGACATAAAATCATTTCAAACGAACCTAAAAAAAACCCTTCAAACGGTTTTTCTTTTCAAAAAATTAACACAAAAATTAAAAATTTCACTATTTATCTTTAAAAAATATGATTTAATTATTACGTGTTAAATACTAAAAAATTATCTGAATCATATTTTTTTATTATTTTTCGTTTCTTTTCGTTGGTATTCTTCAATGTTTGGCTCCTTTCCTTGATTATTAAGGAGTTAGAAAAATATTTTAAAAAGATGATATTTTATTAATTAAAAGTACTTACACGGCTAATGAAGACAAAAACAAAGATAGGCATGAATATAGACGAGCATCACATCACTGCTTTTTTCTTGTTTCTGCTGGGAGGAGACTTCGGTAATGGCCAATTGACATGGAAAACTTGGAGGACACTTCATGTATAGTCTAAAGTCCGTTTGGAAGTAAAATAAAACTCAAAAAATTTTTAAAAATTTTTAAATTTCTTTAATCAAAGTTCTTTACTTATCATTTTTATATCACATTAACTTTAAAAGTTGAGTTTTTTTTTTTTTAATTTCCAAACACTCCCCAAGAATTAAAAAAGAAAGGCTAAGATTACAGGATCACTGATGCCCTCTCTCTCTCTCTCTCTCAATTTTTTCTTTTTTTTCCTCCATTTAGTTTACAAACAAATAACAAAAAATTCTATAAATCTCTGTTAATTTTATATTACATTAATTTTTTTTCTTTTACTGTACGCATTACGAACTCTCAATTTATCTCACTTTTTATCACTTAAAACACACACTTTATTTATTCTTTAGTGCTAGGAGCATGGTCACTGTTAAGGATAATAATTTTATTCTCCGTACTTGCATTTAAAGTGACAAAAAGTTATAAAAATTGATAAAAGTTATAAATTCATAATTTATGTAGTAAAATAAAAAGTTAGTAATTTTAAAAAAATTTTAATATTTTTTGATAAATTTCAGAACTCCAAATAATTGATATTCGCAACATTGCCAATTCTGAAAAAATACATTAGACTTACAAATTTAATGGAAGAAACTATGAATTATATTTTAACAAGTATGAATAGAGTATGAGTAAGAGATTTTATTTATCCATTTACTTGCTAAAATGTTAAAACATTTTTTTTTTTTTGTTTTGAAACATATATATACATGACCAAAATAATAAGAATAAAATTTTAATATAACACAAACCATCACTAGTTTAGCGTAAAAATATAATAATAATACCAAAAAAAAAAATATCCTAACAGGTGTAGAGAAGATATCGATCTTCTTTCCTAAGCCTACATGAGTATAGGTAAAGTATAGATAGAGATATATTGTAAATAATTATGAATAACAAATCTTACACATAGTTTATTCATTGTCGTCTATACTAGAATCATAAAAAAATTTATATTATATTGTGACTTAGCCATTTGCAACCTGCTTAAAGTGCACAGAGAATGTTTCAATCCTCCTTATGCAGCTCATCTTTGAGGAGCAAAACTTACCTATGGGATTAACAGTGACTAAAGAACCATTAGTTACAGTGAACATTACATGAAAGAAATTAAAGCCCAGGAAGGGTACAAAGGAGACCCCAAGTTTCCAAACTGAACATCACTGAGCGGTGCCATAAAATTCTCCACTCAGCGGGTGTAAAGGAGATCCCAAATTTCCAAACCTAACATCACGGATGGTGCCATGGAATTCTCTACCTTTGTACTAAGACGCGGTTGGCAGTAATAAAGTTTAGACAAAAATGTAGTCTGGGTTATTTTTAGGGGCTGTTTGCAAGAAAAAAATTTAGCAAAAAAGTACAATAAAAATATAAAGATGTGACATAAATGTGATATGTGTTAAAATTTTATTGGAAAAAAATATAAAAAGTAGTTAAAGTTTGGTAACTTTTGATAAGTTTTGGCCGGCCAAAGTACAATATAAATGTGACATAATGTTTGAATCAATATATTACCCAAAAAAAAAATAAAGATAAATAGTGAAAATCCGTTCGAACTGATCTTTTAGAATGAAGTCCGTTCAAATGGATTCTAACAAAAATACTTTTTAATTTTTTATGTTAAAATTTTTTAAAATTTGTAAAACTTTAATTAAGATTTGTTGAAATTTATCAGGATGTAGAAATATTGTGGTTTATAAAAATTCATAAAAATTTTATAGAGATTTACGTAGTTGGAGGTGAAAAAAAATTTTATAAAAATTTACAGAGATTTTCGTTAAAAAATTGAGCCCCAAACGCGCCCTAACATGAAAAAGTGGCCAAAGTAAAATAATGTTCTAGGAAATACATATATGTATATATTAAAAAATAAAAATAAATTATTAATTAATTTTTAAGAAAATATCACTTCAAATCACACAATCAATCGCAACAATTAAAATGAAATAAATTATAATAATAAAATCAATCGCACATATAAAAACACGATAAAACGACAAAATCTAGAAACCTTCTAAATAAAATCTCAAATGTAAAATATACTTAAATACATTAAATTTGAATAAAAAAATTTAACATTAAGAGTCCTTATTTATAGTAGTTAAGTAAAACTAATCAATGAATTAATTAATTAAATCTCTTAAACTAAACATAGTTACACATCGAATTGACAATTTTACTGTGTTCGCCTCCGCGATTGACTAACCTGCAAGCGATTGGAGTCCGTCATCCGCAAATTGTGTCCACGAGGAGGCATGTTTATTTGATTAATTCATTTGAGAGAAGTCTATGTAAAACTCAATAAATGAATATGATATTTTTATTTTTTCTTCTTAGGGTGTGTTTGGTTGACAAAAAGTTAATCAAAAAATATAATAAAAGTAGAAAGATGTGACATAAAAATGATATATGAAGAAATTTGATTGAAAAAAATACAAAAAATTAATTAAAGTTGATAAATTTTGGTGAAAGTTAGTGTGCCGAACGAGGTCTTAATCCTTCAATTAAGTTAGTTTATTCAGTAAGCTCAGAATGCCCGTACGTTAGTTTGTTTTTAATTGGGCCATCCTCTCTAGGCTTACTTAACCCTGGCCCGGTGCCCCGTCTGCCTTCAGCCAACGACTCTTAGGAATCACAATTTGACGACCAGGCCCATGCAAGTTTTGCCAAATCTCCCTGCCTCCTCTCAGTTAGGACTTCTGAAAGAAATGAAAGAAGATGCTAAGATTGGGCAAGACAGCCCGTAATCCGATGACTTGGATCCACCATTTCTAATGGATCTGATCAAGGCCGGTGTATGAACAGGTTGAGGTCCAAGTCAATCAGTTACCAAAAAAGGTACAATTTTTTAGTAATTTCAAAACAGGATAAACGAATGACCCGTTAAAGCTAAAAAAAAAAAAAAAAAATTAAAAGATAAAATATAAAATACGTTTTAAAATTAAATTTAGAAAAAAATATTTTAGAAATATATAATTTAAATAAAAATAATTAAAAAAATTAACTCGTTTGACCGGCTAATTAAGCTGTTTTTTTTTTTTTTTTTAAATTACTAGGTCAGATCGATCCATTATACAGAATAGAGACGTGATATTTTTAGTTAATAAGGTTGACAGAGATGAACAAATTAAGTGGGATGATTGAAAAAGTGTAAAAAATAAAAACGAGACAATCTAAAACACACAATCATAGTGAAATTGAGATAAAATACAGCAATTCAAAGTTTAATTTACTCTAAATTTTTGTACTACCCTTGCCCATTGTCCAATTTAAAGATAGAAATTAGAATGATTATGTTCCAAAAATTCTATCCCAATTCAATGTTTAAGCCAAAACGTCTCTTGAGTCATGAAAATTTCATTTCCCCACCAAACCAGGGTTGTTTTTTTTCTGCTAGCATGAAATCTGCTCACTCAAAACCGGTTTACCTCCACCAAGCATGGCCTTAAAAAAAAAAAAAATTACATATATATATATATATATATATAAACTCATCATAACACGGACAAGGCAATCAATATCAATGGCAGAAATTAAAACCTTTTGCAAACGCACCGTAGTCAGCACCAAGCCGGTGCAACCCGGAAAATTCTGCCGCCTCTCAGCTCTTGACCGCGTAATGGAGCGCAACCACGTCCGGCTGGTGTACTACTACCGGACTCCGGCGGGGAGGGAAGCCGGGGAAGTGACGAAGAGGCTGAGGGAATCCATCTCCGAAACGCTTTGTCATTTTCCGATTGTGACCGGGCGGTTACTGAAGGACGACGGGGGGGAGTGGACGATCAAGTGTAACGATGCCGGAGTGAGAATGGTCGAAGCCAGGGTGAAGGGAAGCGTGGAAAGGTGGTTGGAGAGTGTGGATAGGGAGAAGGAGCTTAAACTTGCTCACTGGGAGGAGATGTTTCACAAACCCTATTTTTGGTCGACCTTCTATGTTCAGGTGAAATGATAACATACACTTGCAAATTAAAAGAATTAATTACGCTTCTTTTGGCTACAAATAATTTTTTTTTTATTTTTTTATCTTATATGACTTTTTTTGGGGCTAAAGTTAAATTTTTCTATGCTATACTTTTTAAGCATATTAATTTCATTCGAAAAAAAAAAGAAAAGAAAAAAATAAAAAAATTCACATTATGCGAATGTAGAAAAAAAAATTCAACTTTTTTGTTGTTTTTTTTTTTCTCAAACGGATAATTTTTATCTAATGAAAGTAAAATTTTTTATCTTTTATTTTTTTACGAATGTAATTAACATGTATACCTTCTATAAAAAAAAAAAAAAAAAAAAAACAATTTTTGACTAAAAAAAAGTCATGTAAGACAAAAAAAAAAAAAAAAAAACTAAAAACCAATTTTTTTTTTCAATAAAACCAACCTTAAATGCATTTTTATAAAGGGAAAAATTATTTTAATCGAAAATAAATGATATGGAAGGTGCATTTGTATAATATAAAGACCCCTTTAATAGATTTAGTTCTTCATCAACATAATAGGTCACATTATTTAGATAAATATTTCGATAATAATTTTGGTTGTACTGTACTACTCTCAAAAGTTGTGGATGATCCACAAGGGATTTTTGTTTCCGTTAATTGCAGCTCACAGAATTTGAAGAAGGTGGTCTAGCAATTGGGCTGAGCTGCACCCATCTCCTAGCCGACCCAATTTGTGCCACCATGTTCATCAAGGCATGGGCTGACACAACCTTGGCCGGAAGCATGCAAACTCCTCCCTTCTTTCACCCCTTGCCGCCGCGAAGACCCAGAGACCATGGGCAGCAGGTATGGGTTCACCTGGGCTATAGCCCGGTAGCTGGCCCAATTTTTTTCTTTTTCTTTTTCTTTTTTTTTTTTAACTTCACACGCTGATTTAGAGTTTTCGTGACTCCATCTCCTATCATCCTTTTTTATATCAATTCAAGCAAATCCAAAATTCTGAATCCGCTCCTGTGAAAAACAACGACGTCGACAATAACAATGTCAAGCACAAACCTCCCACTCATGACCTAATCAAACATTACAAATCATCCATGGAGAAGCCAGCTCCAATCACAACTGTTCATCAACACTATTCAACCGTCACATTCTCATTTTCAAGTGAAATGGTTCTATCTTGCATGGCCAAGGAACGTGGACTAACATTGACCCCATTCGAGGCTCTAACAGGGCTATTTTGGGTGTGTGTTAGCAGAGTGAAAGATAAAAGATCAAATGGTACTCTTATAAACATGTCCCTTTGCTTAAATACGAGGAACGTCCTAGGTTTGGACAAGGGTTTTTTTGGAAATTGCATGGTTTACAACAAGGTTGGCGGAAAGGGTTTGGAAGAGAGTAATAATAATAATATTGGGTTGTACTCAAAAGCAGCATTTGCGGTAAGAGAAGTAGTGAAGAAGATGAACATTGAAGAGACAATGGACTTAGTTGAATGGTTGGAAGAGGCTACAGATTATGATCAGTACCCTCCGTGGATGAACGGCTATGATCTCATTTGTGTGAACTTAGAGGGTGTGGATTCAAAATCAGCCATTTTCGAGGGTGGTTTCGACCCGATTCGAGTCTCTTGTTACATCGAGCCTGAACTCGGAGAAGGGCAGGTTTTTATCCTTCCTGGTAATGAGGGTGCATTGAGCAGGGTTGTGATGGTTAGTCTTCCAGAGGATGAAGCAGTGAAGCTGTGTGAAGATGGTCTTCTCCTTCATTTTAACCCTAATATTCTTATGGGAAGAAACGGGACCCAAGTTTAATACAATGTGGACTTGGGTACGTATATATACGTCTATGTGTGTGTGATCAAAGATTCACAATAATGGAACATGTTCATTTCTGTGAAATTTAATTGGGTTTTGGTTGACCAAACCCAATCATGATTTGTTACCAAATAACCACTGCATGAGCATTCTATTCTCGAAACGACTAGAGATTGATGACTGAATATATTACTTCATCCCCCTATTGCTTGAGTCGAGCCACCTACGTTAACCTCTAATTGCAATAGATTAAAAGAGTTTTTGTTAATTTGTGCTTGTGCTACTAAAAACAAATGACATTTTGCACTTCTAATTAATGAAGTGAAAGCACTTCCAATTTTCATTCGCTTACCTCAACTCGGTTTACAAGTGTACGTTTAATATTTAAATTCACGTAACTCTTTTATTTAAAATATGGATACACAAAAATATATATTTATATATTTTATATAATTATTTTATGTTAGAAGATAATATAATATTTATAAAGTTTCATTAAAATATTTTTTATACATAAAATATGAAATTTATGCATGATTAAGTGTTAAAATTACAATTATGGGGAAAAAAAAAAAGCAGAACAATAAACAAAGGGAAAAATAATGAGTGAGAATGGCCTCATTTTTTGTCACACAATGGTATAATTTTATGATTTTATTTTTTAATAAATTAGCATTTTCTCTACTTTAATTACACTTTACATTGTTACGATTCAACTTTTTTCAAGTTTAATTGTTTTTTCTAATTAATCGAACAATATTATTCGTAATCGAGTACCTGACAAGTGCTCTGATTAATTGAGCATAGAGGTTAAACTTAGCTAATAATTAAAACTTATTAGGGTTGAGCCGATCCTATTACCTAAAAAAAATTGTCCAATTTATTTAGAGGCGTGTTCGCTTAACCTTAAACCACATTGAAGACGACAAGGGTTACCATTTATTTTTGCTGTCATTAGACACAGTACCGGACCTATATATATATATATATATGAATTCAAGGCAATTTTTTTTTTTTTTTTTGGTCTAGAAGACCTTACTTGTACACGTGGAGGGTCAGCATTATTTTTAGGGGATTGGACTCGTGGGAGAGAGACCAAGATCGAATCTTCTGACTTGCTAATCCCAGTCATGTTCCCAGATTTGATTTTGTCCCTTAATCTAATTAATTTATTCATATGTTGTGATTCCCCCATTATATGCGTGCATCTGATATATATATCTATATATCTATATTGTCCCGTGCCATTTTCAACCATCATCAGTTCACATTCAATGGATTTTGGTGATGGCTTTTGCTAATTTGTATTTATTGGGAAGAATATGAATGGGTCCATGTTTCAAAAGTCGCGCGCAGTTATTCTAGCTGACACATCAGTATCTCGTCGCAGCATTACAGGAGACCGAGTGTTTGGGTGCCGAAAAGGAAAATATATATACATATATATATAATTGATGTGAAAATGATATATAACAAATTTTAAGTAAAAAAATTAATAAAAATTGATAAATATTGTTTAGATTCGATAAACTAAACACTCTTAAAACAAAATTTTATGGTACATCATTTATAGTTTTAGACTTTTTCAGAACTCCCAATACCACTCATGTCTCATATCTTATTAACGAAACATTGAAAAATGACGGAATATCGACTCTGCGATTGTTTAGAGCTTTATAATATATAACAATTTTATATAAAATTTAATTTTTTTATTCGAAGTACGCATCACAAACTTACAATTTTTACCAATTTATAATAATTTTTTTCACTCCAAATACACCCTTTATCATATACATAATATATTAAAAAATAAAAAGATATCAATCAAATTTATCATTTGACATTTTTAAATTATGTAATTAACTAATCATTATCTACCATCTAATACAACAATGCAGTCATCACCTAAAAATTAAGTTATCGAAATTTTTGCCGTAACCACAATTTTAAACCATGAATGTGACTAATGACTCGAATAAGATAGAAGTAGATGATTGACAAAGAAGGTGAACATCATTTGTCAATTCTACAACCTTTAATGGCTGTTTTGTTGTATCAAAAATTGTAATTTTTAGTAATTTTAAAAAATTATTTGCTTGACAACTTTTAAAATTTGACAAATTTTTTCAGTCTCTAACAAATTTTAGTAATTTTTAACACAAAAGTTATTATTTTTTATTAAATAACCAAAAATTGTTAATTTTAATTAAACGCATAAAAAATTTAATTAATAATTTTTGGCCAAATATTTTTTCCCCACGCCCTAACTCTGACGCTCAATTTTGGTATTTTTTTTTCCGTTTTACACCTTTGACTCATTATTTAAAATTCTTCAAATTTATTAAACAAAGGTTCTGTTTGAATTGTGATAAATTTTTAAAAATAATTTATTTTTTATCCCAACTTATTTTATTTTAATTCACTCTTTACCATTATAAAGATATCACCAAAAACCTTTCATGCCTGCGTTTGCCGGGAGTCGAACCCGGGTCTATTGCTTGGAAGGCAATTATCCTAACCGTTGGACTACAAACGCATTTGCTGTAGAGCTAAAAACAATATCTTAATTAAAAGTAAATAAGTGCATTTGGATCCAAAATCTGTCGAGACCATGAACAACGAATGAAAAAGTTAAGGAATAAAATTACCAAATTTAATCTACCTCTTTTGTCAGATTAGAAAAATGAAATAATTTAAAAATACATGGATAGTTGCCCAAAAAAAAAAAAAAACTAATTATTTGGTTAATTATAAATCATTTCATTTATTGAAAATAAAAGCCCTTTGTTATTTATTTGACTCACTAGAAAAATATGGCTATATATATATATAGCTTGGTAGATCACGGCTCATTATAATGATGCTGACTATATAATGATGCTCAATTGCTCATTGGGTGAGCTCCAACCAATTTAAAAAATTCTAAAAAATTTTAATTTTTTCAAATTCTAAAAGATTTTAATTTTTTTAAAAAATTTATTAAAATCCGTTAAAACAAATAATCATAATGCATTTTCAACAGATTTTGAAAAATTTTTTAAAAGGTTGAACTGACATTTGTACCAAAAAATTTTCAAGATTTTCCATTAAAATTTTGTCACATATCACTTTATATAATTTTTAACAACTTTATATCAAATCAATTACAAATATTCAACCATTATTTCAGAACAATTTTTTACATTTTAAATTTTTAAAAAATTTATTTTTAGTTTTTTTTTTTTTACTTTTTTTTACCATTCCAAACCGCCCTATAAATCCAGACAAACGTTTCATTATCAACATAATGAGAGCAAATGTTTGATTCCAACTGCTAGAAACCTTCCAACTTGAGTTATGCTCATTTCTATTAATCCAAATTTTGAATTCAAATGATAATGACATACCACCGGAGAGAGTGACATGCAAAGTTGTAAGGCAACTAATAAATTCAATTATATATATATATATATATATATTGAAAGGTATTAAATTATATTTTAATTAAATTACATTGACTTTTTTTTTTAATTTTGAAATACTCATCTATTGTTACCTCAAATAACTTCCATTCTATTATATTTTAATATAATTAAATTTTAAATTCATTAATTTAAAATAATCTAAACATAGCTTAGCTAAAAAAGAGAACTACACTTAAAAAGTTATCAAAAATTTCTCCAACTTTTTTAATAAACAAGTAAAAGTCCTTAAAATTTTCAGAAATTTTCTAAAATTTTTTATCATATAACTAAAAGTTATTAAAAATTTAAATTTTTACTAAACGTATAAAAAAATTGTATTTATCAACTTTTGTCAAAAATAACAAAAAAAAAATTCTGAATTTTGACTTCCAAACGGTTATTTTAGTAAAGAGATTCTTTGAAATCATTTACCCCCAACTTAGAAATATACCTGTTGCAAACTTTTGTCTTGTGTGTGTATATATATATATATATATATATCTCTCTCTCTTCAGCGACAATGGCATTATGCAATTTAAAGCCATATATGACATTAATATATAGAGAGTAAGACAATGAACAAAAGAAAAGAGGCGTTAGTCAAGAATTTGAATATTAATTAATGTTTAAACTAAATAAAAAGAAGAGGGAGATTAAGTTAATTTAACGCTATGTATATAGCACTGAGCATATTAATAAAATAAAAATATAACGTCAGCATTACAATTTAGGCGAAGTCTTCATTCTTGAAATCCATGTTTAAAATTAACACAAACGACATCACAGAATTGAAGTTGCCACAATGGCATTTATGTTATTTAATTTGCATATGTTAATGCACAAAATACCACCCTAAAAAAAAAAAAAAAAATTAAAAAACCGATCTCAAAGAATCAATTTATCTTAGATAGCCATTTGACTCGCACATTAACCCCTTTTTAAGAATCAAGTTAACGAGTCAAAAGGAAAGTCGAGTTTGAGTAATGAAATGCCTATTAACTTGTTAATTTTTTTATTTAAATTATATAGTTTAAAAATATTTTAATTTTTTATAATTCAATTTTAAACATATTTTATTTTTGTTAATCCATTTTGAAAACACTCAAAATTTGTATATTTTTTCTTAATTAGGATAGACCAGACCTAACACATTAATATAATACTTCTAACTCAACCCATTAAAAAATGGGTTGATTTGAATAATTGAATCATTTTTATTATCAGTTACTTACATACCCCAATTATATTATAAAATTAGATCAATAGGATCAAGCTTGGACGAATTCAATTTGATTATATAATAATGCGATGATCTATTAATTCCAGATCTAAACAATTAAAATCAAATTGATTTTTATCCAATATAAATAAGTTCGACCCAACTCTCTAACCACCAAATTACGAAGTATATATTTAAAAAAAAATTAATGTATCAATTTGATTGATTTAATGTTTATCGATCTATTTGAAATAAATCATCATTTTAATCAATTTATGTTTTCTAAATTATAATATACTCGATTCATGTATGTTATTAAACGGTACTTGTTAATTAAAAATAACATTAAATATGAATCGTCAGATCTTCTTTGAATTCACCACATGGAACTAAAAACATATGTTATAGTCAGCGTGTTTGGTTTGAAGGAAAATTGTAGGAAATGAAAAAAATAAAAACAAAAACCAAAAAACAAAAAAAAAAAAAAAAAAAAAAAGAGAAAGAAAGAAAGAAACAAAAGAGAATAAAAGGTTTTCTCTTATTTGGTTTGAAGGGAAAAAGAAGAATGAATAAAAATACAAAGAGAAAATATGTGGAACCTATGTATTTTTTGTTTTTTTCCTAAAATGGAAGGAAAGAGAGAGGAAAAGAGGAGAGAGAAAGAGAGGAAAATGGGAGAATATTTAAAATGTAAGTACCACCCATTTTTTAAAATAATTTTTTATGTAAAATATGAATTATAATACGCATAAATATACATTTTTCTATTTATTTCTTTTCTTTAACCAAACAATATTGAAGGAATATTTTTTTTTTCATCCAAAGAAGGAAAATTCTACTTCTCAGTTTTCGTTCTTGCACTTCTCCATCCTTCTTACTAAAAATAAGGCACTATTTGGTAAAAATAATCAGGAGTTAGAGTTACCAGTTACCAGCTTTTTAATTTTTTTTTTTAAAATGATTAAATTTATCTTCTTACATTTTAATTTTTTTTTTTAACTTTGAAAGACAAAAATATCAAATTAACAAAAAAATTAAAAAATTAATTTTTTTTTCTTCCCAAACATTAAAAAAAAAATTAAAATTTTCACTTCTCAAACCAAGCCTAAATTAGAATTAATTCGGTCAATCAAGTGCAAGGTCAGAAATCTACATACATAATAAAATAAGCCACGGTATGTAAAATTGTGAAGCCACGGCTGTGCAACCTACCTCAATCATTCCTACGATGCAGGTGGACAAACGGACATCAAACAACTACGTAAAATTGTCGGTGCCATTTCTCTTGTGAAATTAAAGGTGGTTCATTACTCACGTTACCATAAAAGCACAATCTGTTAAGCATGCACAGAAGACCTGAATTAGCATCGTTCAAAGCAAAAGGTTCGAAGTTATCTACAACAGTATGTTTGAATAGAGTGAAATGAAAAGAAAAGAGAAAAAAATAAAATAAAATCTATCACTTGTTTGTAAATTTTTAGGCCCCATTTGGTTTATTTTTCTATTCTTTGTTTTTTATTTTTGTTTTTAATTTTCTGTTTTAAGTGCATTTGTCATTTTGTCCTTTTAAAAATAAAAGAAAACAGTTATAACGTATTTGGTCACTTGTTTTTTTAAAATTTATTTTAAAAAACAGAAAATAAGTTTATACATAAAATAAAAATGACAAAAAGTCATTTTAAGCGTTTTTAACTTACAACAAAGAAAATCTCAAAATAAAGAAAATAGATTGTTTTTTATTTCCTTGTTTTGAGTATAAAACAAAAAATATACAATTAAACCAAATGCCACCTTAATTCTTAGAAAGGAAAAGAAATGAAATGAGGAAAAAAAGTGAGTATTCAAATTTTAAAAATTCTTCCCCCCAAAAGTGGTGGAAATGAAGAGAAAAAAAAAAGTAAATTAATGAAAATTTTAAAACAAAATATTTACCCATAAAATAAAGAATAAAGAAAAAATTATAAAGAGTACCTAAGAGTAAATAAATTGACAACACTCAAACTCTTCAAAAGATTTAACGGTAAAATAACAATATATACTTTCTTTTTCCTTTCATTTCTTCTCCACTTACAAACAAAGAGAAAGAAATTTATTATCATTTCTTTCCTAAACCTACAAATAAATAGAAAAAAAATTATCATTTCTCTCCTTTTTTCTTCTCTCCTCACTAATGTTCTATTTTCTTTTCTTTTCTCTCCTAAACTCATTTCAACTGTTCTTAACTAAAAACAATGAAAAAGAAAACATTTGATTAGTGGGTTTGAAGGAATGGAGGTCGATAAGGGCCTACTTTGTTTCTCTCAGAGGCCATTGGAGACCTAAATAATTGTCATGGTAAAATTATAAAAGAACAAGCCAATGTACTAGACTACTGCATTGCGAGATGTGGGTAGATAAAATACTAAATATCTGAGCAATAAATGCCTTGCAAAGTCAAGCCATTTTAGATCACTCACTGCACTATCTTTCAATTTACTTTATCATGGTAGATAACCTCTACCCACTACTGCACATATATATTTAGCAGAAAATACTGCCCTTTGGAACCCTGAGAACAAATAATTTAGATTTGTTTTCTTTCTCTGCTTGTCTCTCTGTGTTTCTTCTTCCCAAGAAATAGACCAGAAAGAGTCCTCGCAAGGGTTTTGACTGGCATATTTGGGAACCCAACCCTTTGTGCAGAACTAGGATCCTTCTGCACTAAAAACAAACTATAAGTGGAATAATAAGCAATGCAAATTTTTGAACTTCAATATTAAAGGTGGAGTGTCTTTCTAGGCTTTCTAAATTTATGCTATAGAATAATAATCAGCTTACATAACATAACACTTGGAATTTAGCAATTTGTGATGTAGCTTTAGTTAGAAATCGCACTCGATCCCAAACAAGTAGGGATGAAGGGAATTTTTATAGTGGGAAACAATTTTCACGCCTAATTAAGTATTATAATATTACTAACAAGAATTATAATATTAGACTATTGTTTAAAGTTGTTTCACATCAACCTATAAAAAAAAAAGTTATTTTTCTCATATAAGAGATGAATATCCCTAACTTTAACACATAAGTTTTAAGATTGAGACTTCTCTTCTTATGTGTTGTCAAGTTTCTTTACATGGTATTAAAACGAGTTTTCAATGGGATCCACCATAGTTTACACTATATCTATGTCCATGCAGACCACACCTCCTCTTATGTGTTGTCAACCCACCATAGTTTTCACTGAACATTGTACCTATGTTCATGTGAGCCACACCTCCTCTTATGTGTTGTTGGACTTCTTTATACATATAAATGATGGGAATTAGACAATCACGACTAACTCTAGCACAGCTTGTATAAAAAAATTTGCAATTCCAGTGGTTGTTTTATTAAAAGAAAATGTATAATTTTACCTCGCTTGGTGAAGCAAGTGTTATTTTAATTGATGAAAGAAATATCTTTGTAATAGATGTTGTAAGCTTTAAGGCAGATCACAGACCAAATTTGTATCCAAAAACTATAGTAAACATGCTGCTTGTGTCTCTTTGCCAGAAGTTTAAATCTCGAGCCACAATAAAATACGAGATCTTCCAAGAAGCAAATCCCAATTGATCAGAAATCAATAAAGCATCAAATATATATGACCAAACAAACACCTTGGAGTTGCATAACTCGAGAATAGTACATAGTTAAAATAATCCTCACTCTGGGAATCAAACTAGATAACGGAAGGCACAGCGCAGACGAAATCGTTTCCTTTCCTATTTCTGTTTTTCCTTTTCTTCTAAGGCGGAATATCTCATTTTTTTATGCACGCATTAATTTAAATAATATACGAAGTCGGCAATGACCTGCCTCATTGTCAACGTATGAGGCTTTTCTAGACAGTTGAGGCCATGGGCGGATGCACGTAGGGAGGGGGTCAATTAACTCCACTGGAAATAAAATTTTTATAGAAAATAATATAATTTTTTAGATATTTTTATACTTTTATTCCTATAAAATATATCTTTCAAAATAAATTGTCCCTATACTTTAAATAATTTATAAATTTTGCCCCCATTGGAAGCAAAATTTCTTTAAAAAATAGTATAATTTTTTAGATATTTTTATATTTTTACCTCCTTATAAAATATATCTTTCAAAACAAATTGTCCCTATACCTTAAGCAATTTATAAATTTTGCCCTCATTAGAAGCAAAATTTTTTTAGAAAATAGTATAATTTTTTAGATATTTTTGTCCTTTTGCCCCATAAAATATATCTCTCAAAATAAATTATCCATAAGTCAAGTACATTACCTTTATTTATTGACTTAACCCCACTGTAATAAAATTTTAGATCCGCCGGCTGAGGCTTGGGAGTAAGTGAGATTTCCTACAAGCAAGAACGCGGGTTTTCCATGAACTCCCCACTTCAAATAATTTGAGCAATTTTCTATGGTCCTATGAACTGGCATTGCATCAACTCTTACATCAACTCATAAGAAAGTATTTTAAAAGTTGACCCCTTTATAATTGGAATTCTATATCTACTCACCTCTTCTATAAGATTCCTCCCGGAAGATTTAAGGTTCCTCCAAAACCAACTACAATGGAAATACAAACATAACATGAGCATTGATGTTTTGGCTCTAAAATCCAAGTTTCTTTGCATGGAACTCTGAGAAAATTTCTATGGTTTTTTTCTTTCCTGGGTTTTCATTGATAGGTTTTTACAGCTTAGCTGAGTGACAATGGAGGGTGGTGATGTATTTAGGGTTAGTAGTGCGCGATTAAGCAGTTCAAACGTCTGGAGAAGCAGTGCCAGAGAAGAAGACGATGAAGAAGCATTAAAATGGGCTGCTATTGAAAAGCTGCCTACTTATCTACGCATAACCAGGGGTATACTGACTGAAGAGGAGGGACAATCAAGAGAAATTGACATCACAAATCTTGGACTGCTAGAGAAAAAGAATCTGCTAGAAAGACTGGTGAAAGTTGCAGAGGAAGATAACGAGAAGTTCTTGCTAAAGCTCAAAGAGCGCATTGACAGGTGAATTCAACGGAAATTATGAATTTTTTCTTTGTTTGAAGCATAGTTTGTATATCATTTTTGTCATGGGTTCCTCTGTTTTCAAAATGATTCAGAGTGGGACTTGAATTTCCGACCATTGAAGTCCGGTTCGAGCATATAAATGTTGAGGCAGAAGCTTATGTTGGCAGTAGAGCATTGCCTACAGTATTCAATTTCTGTGTCAACATATTTGAGGTGATTTATATTCAAAGTCACCCCAAACACACATCTATTTGAATTTCCCTGTCATCTTTTTATGTCTTATCTGAACCGACAATCTCTGTGTGAAGGGTTTCTTAAATTCTATCCATATTCTTCCAAGTAGAAAGACACCATTACCAATTCTTCATGATGTCAGTGGAATTATCAAGCCTGGGAGGTGAGAAAATAGATAAGTCACGAGTTAATTAGCATTATAGAAGTCTACGAACTAACCATTTATCATTTCTTTCATCTGGGCTTTTGCAGAATGACATTACTTTTAGGTCCACCAAGCTCTGGGAAGACCACATTGCTGCTAGCTTTGGCTGGAAAACTTGGTTCAGATCTGAAAGTAAGAAACTTAAGAGTTCCGGATTTTTAACTAAGGGGACTTGTGTGATCTTGTGATAGTACCTAAATCCTATATAACTACAGTTTTCAGGAAGAGTAACATACAATGGTCATGGAATGGAAGAGTTTGTTCCACAAAGGACATCAGCTTATATAAGTCAACATGATCTTCATATAGGAGAACTGACCGTGCGAGAGACATTAGCGTTCTCAGCAAGATGTCAAGGGGTTGGCCCTCGTTATGGTCAGTTAGATTGAATGCTTGCTCTTTTATTAGAACTTAGTTCCCAACAGTTTGATGGGTCTGAATCAGTTGATGCAATTGTTTTTGGAAAATTTGTAGAAATGTTAGCAGAATTATCAAGGAGAGAAAAGGAAGCAAATATTAAGCCGGATCCAGATATTGATATTTACATGAAGGTACCTTTCAATTTCTAAGTCCAGAAAACATATTGAGTGGATAAAATTGTTGTGAATTGGTTTTGTGCTAAGTTTTTCCAATCTTCTAATCTTACAGGCTGCATCACTAGGAGGTCAGGAAGCCAGTGTCGTCACTGATTATGTTCTTAAGGTAATAATAACTCAAAATTCATCTAAGTTAATGAACATAATTTTGGGAGAGGGCGGTAAAAAATCTGATTTATTTCCTCTGTGAATTTTTGAAAATCCTCAGATTTTGGGATTGGAGGTCTGCGCTGATACTTTGGTGGGTGATGAAATGCTGCGAGGTATTTCTGGTGGACAGAAAAAGCGAGTAACAACAGGTAAAAACACAAACAGAAGAAACCACTAACTTTTTAAAAAATATTTACCTGTACCTTCCTGATTTTTGAGTTGCTCGCAATTCAAAATAATCCCAAAATTCTGACTTCATCATCAATCTTGATTGATTATTTTGATTTTCTGATCAAATATGAAACAGGAGAGATGCTGGTTGGACCAGCCAGAGCACTCTTTATGGATGAGATATCAACTGGCCTGGACAGTTCTACAACATTTCAGATAGTGAATTCAATCAGGCAATCCGTCCACATCCTTCAAGGGACTGCTATTATCTCTCTCCTCCAACCCGCACCAGAAACTTATAACTTATTTGATGACATAATTCTCCTCTCAGATGGGCAAATTGTATATCAAGGACCCCGGGAAAGTGTGCTAGAGTTCTTTGAATACATGGGCTTCAAATGTCCAGCAAGAAAAGGAGTTGCTGACTTCTTGCAAGAAGTAATTTTTCTAGCTTTGAACAGCATTGTCCTTGTACCTATTTGCAAAGCTTCAGAAGATCATTATAGTTTCTCTTATCCATTGTAGGTGACATCAAGGAAAGATCAAGAGCAATACTGGGCACGCAGAGATGAGCCTTACAATTTCATCACTGCCAAGGAATTCTCAGAAGCATTTCAGTCATTCCATATCGGGCGGAAACTGGGTGACGAGCTTGCCGTTCCATTTGACAAATCAAAGAGCCACCCTGCAGCTTTAACAACCAAGAAGTATGGGGTTGGCAAGAAGGAACTATTGAAAGCCTGCATATCAAGAGAATACTTGCTCATGAAGAGGAACTCATTTGTCTACATATTCAACATGATGCAAGTGAGTAGCAATGCCGTTACATATAGATTTAGAGTAATGCTATATAACCAGAATTCTTAACCAGAAAAATTTACCAGAATGATGTGGCTGCCTTTTCAACCTATCACATTAAAAACTAAAATCATTCCTATTCATATATTACACAGTTGCCACTTCCACATCATTATGGTAATACATTTTGGTTAAAAATTCCAGGTAGAATAGCAATTTCCATATATTTATTATATAGTTCAAACTAACAGCTGAATATTTATGTTTGGTTTCAGCTTCTTCTCATAGCATCCATTACAATGACAGTATTTCTACGAACCAAGATGCATAGGAGAACATTGGAAGACGGTGGGCTTTACATGGGTGCCCTGTTCTTTACTCTCATTATGATCATGTTCAATGGATTTGCGGAACTTGTCATGACCATCATGAAACTCCCTGTGTTTTACAAGCAAAGGGACCTCCTCTTCTTTCCTCCTTGGGCATACTCTTTGCCCACATGGATCGTGAAGATCCCAATCACGTTTGCAGAAGTGGGTGTCTGGGTTTTCCTGACTTATTATGTCATAGGCTTCGATCCAAATATTGGAAGGTAATGAATAAATAGGTACAACATATTGGCCCCATTTATCTGTTTAGTAGGTTGATGAGGTAATGAATAACTAAGCTACACATATTGGTCCAATTTATCTGTTTAGTAGGTTGATGATCTGAGTCATCTGACGGCAATTATCAATGGCAGGTTTTTCAAACAATACTTTCTGCTCCTATGCATTGGCCAGATGGCTTCTTCGCTGTTCCGACTCATGGCGGCTTTAGGAAGGAATATCATTGTAGCAAACACATTCGGGTCGTTTGCATTACTTGCAGTTATGGTATTGGGAGGATTCATTATTTCACGAGGTATATATATTGAAAAAAAAAATGCAAAGTTAATTAAAACTTAAAAAACATGCATAAATATTCTACGTCGTAATATGACTTGAATTTAATTGTAAGAACTACTTGCCCTCAGACAATGTAAAGAAATGGTGGATATGGGGTTATTGGGTCTCTCCTATGATGTACGGGCAAAATGCTCTGGCAGTGAATGAATTTCTTGGCAAGAGTTGGAGACATGTAAGCATCAAATTTTATGAATTTGGCCCAAAAAGGCAGGAGGAACCAAAAATAAAAAAATAACACCTGAACTGTAAAGAAATATTTATTTGCAGATTCCTCCAAATTCGACAGAACCACTAGGAGTACAAGTCTTGAAGTCTCGTGGGCTATTCCCGGAAGCACATTGGTACTGGCTTGGAGTAGGAGTTATCATTGCATATTTTCTTCTATTCAATTTCCTTTACGCTGTGGCTCTAGCTTATCTTAACCGTAAGTAACCAATACATCTATCTTGAACTTGAGACTTGACACCAACACTCCCAAAAGTTCTCAGCAAAGTTACCTGGTTTCAACTTTGATTAATAAATTGGCCAATTTGATGCAGCATTCAGCAAGTCTCAGGCAACTCTATCTGAAGAATCTCTGGCTGAGCGATATGCTAGCAAAACAGGAGAGTTAATTGAGTTACCATCAAGAGGAAAGAACACTTCTGGTGGAAAATTAAAGGCTCTCATTTTGCGCTTTCATTCTATCACATGGTTTTCAAGCAATGTTAACATATACCAATTGTAAAATTATGCAGAAAGTGGAAAGGATGTACAACGAAGTGTGTCATCCAGAACGATGTCGTCAAGAGTGGGTAGCATTAGTGAAGCTGAACAAAATAGAAAGCGAGGAATGATTCTACCTTTTCAACCCCTATCGATCACATTCGATGAGATAAGATATGCAGTAGATATGCCACAGGTATTTTCAAGTAATACTTGTTTTAACGCAAGTGCTAAAAAACAAAAGACATTTTTCCTACAACGAAGTTTAGCTAGAATCCTGAAATATATAAGCATCAAAAGACTATCCTTATTCTAAATTATGTAAATATATAGATCTCAAATTTCCAATGACAAATAGCTTGTGTATATGTACTGAAACACCACTTGCTAGCAGGAGATGAAAACTCAAGGAATACCTGAAGACCGGTTAGAACTTTTGAAAGGAGTGAGTGGTGCCTTTAGACCAGGAGTTCTTACAGCGCTTATGGGTGTCAGTGGGGCTGGCAAGACCACTTTGATGGATGTACTGGCTGGCAGGAAAACAGGAGGGTATGTTGAGGGGACGATCACAATATCAGGGCACCCAAAGAAGCAAGAAACATTTGCTCGCATAGCAGGGTACTGCGAGCAAACTGACATTCATTCCCCTCATGTCACAGTTTATGAGTCCTTGAAATATTCTGCGTGGCTTCGGTTGCCTCCTGAAGTCAATTCTGCAACCAGAAAGGTGAATTCCAATCATAGAAAAATTCAAGGGTCCAATATTCACTTATTGTAAAGTCTAGCTAGGCATTTTAAAATAATTGACTGTAAACCCGAATGATGAATTGCAGATGTTCGTTGATGAGGTGATGGAGCTCGTGGAACTAACCCGGTTAAGGGAAGCACTTGTAGGGTTGCCTGGAGTCAATGGACTTTCAACTGAACAGCGCAAAAGGCTTACAGTTGCAGTTGAGCTTGTCGCCAATCCATCCATAATATTCATGGATGAACCAACCTCAGGACTCGATGCCAGGGCAGCAGCAATAGTGATGAGAGCAGTAAGAAACACAGTCGACACAGGACGAACTGTAGTGTGCACCATTCATCAGCCAAGCATAGACATATTTGATGCATTTGATGAGGTAGACAATTTTTTCACAAGTTTAGGAGGTAATATCTTGTCACAATTTATGATGTTTATAAGAAACTAAAGAATGATGATATAAAACTGCAGCTACTTCTTTTGAAACGAGGAGGTGAAGAAATATATGTCGGTCCATTAGGCCACCATTCCTCCCAACTGATCAACTACTTTGAGGTAAAGCTCATAAATATATGACAGCATTAAAATTTTCACCATTCCTTTTCTCTTAATTAGCTATTTATGTATTCAACTTGTGCTTCTTAAAGGGAATCAATGGAGTTAGTAAGATTAAAGATGGTTATAATCCTGCAACCTGGATGCTCGAGGTGACTTCACCAGCACAAGAAGCAGCTCTTGGGGTTAACTTCGCTGATGTTTACAAGAACTCAGAACTATGTAGGTAAGGTCAAGTGACATCCTAGATACCAAATTTACACTTCAAGTTTGGAGAGAAGCATTAGAATCATGAAAATTGCGGGGTTTGGAAGGGTCAATTGTACGTAACTTTAACGCTTGTTTACAGAGACTATTTCCAAAATCGAACCTATGACCCATAGATTGATTGTACCAGAATTATCTTATTGATGCTCTAAGGCCATCCTTAGGACCAAAAATGAATATATCGAATACAGATTTAGTAGTAACCCAAATGAAGATTAAGGAATAATGGTATTAAAGGTCAATAAATACTTAAGTGGACAATTTCAATGCATAAGATATATTATACAAGTGGAGGGGAGAGATTGGTGGGTATGTTATGCAATTGAACTAAAATGGGTTGGATTAAATGGAGGAATGGATCCAGTGTTTTATGTGATCGTCGTTTATGTTTAAGATTAAAGACAAGTTTTATAGGAAAACGGCTAGACCTAATAGTAGATATAGTTCATAGAGTTAGCAGTAAAAATGAAACATATTGCTAAATGAATGTAGCAAAAATGCTAAGGTGGATGTGTTATAAAACCAGAAAAAAAGAAGGATTAGGAATGACTTAATTCGTGAAATGGTAGAGGTAACACCAATTGAGATAAATTAAGGGAAAAATGATTATTGTGATTTGGCCATGTATAGCTAAGACTAGTAGATGGGCAAATTAGGAGGGAATCAAATAATGGGTAATGCAAGGCAGCAAGGTAGACCAAAACTAACATAGGTTGAAAAATAAGAAAAGACATTGCTTGATGTTTTTAATTGAGGAAAGGGCCATTAAATAAGCGGAATAAAAAAAATTAAAAAAATCCATGTAGCAGATCCCATTTGGTTAGGCAAAAGCTAACTTGAGTTGAGAAAAACAATTCAAACTTTCTGATTTTTTTTTTTTGGGGGGGGGGGGGGGGAATTGAAGTAAAAGCCAGACAGAGTTCAATTATCTTTACAGATTTTTTATATTGTTTCTAATACTCTTGAATAAATCAGGAGAAACAAAGAATTGATCAATGAACTAAGTACACCAGCACCAGGCTCCAAAGATTTACACTTCCCTACTAAGTACTCGCAGACATTCCCAACACAATGCATTGCTTGCCTATGGAAACAACATTTGTCGTATTGGCGAAACCCGCCATACACTGCAGTGAGACTCTTGTATACCACTTTCATAGCTCTAATGTTTGGAACGATATTCTGGGATCTCGGCTCCAAAAGGTACATTGCATAAATAAAGCTGAAAAGACTGGGATCAAATACTCATCTTTTTTCCTTTTCCCTTCGTTCTTCAATCTACTAGTCCCTAGTTTAATTGTTTCTGAATTTTTATATGCAGGAGAAAGAAACAAGATTTCTTTAATGCAATGGGTTCTATGTATTCTGCTATACTATTTATTGGAATAAATAATTCCATGGCTGTGCAGCCAGTTGTTGCAATAGAGAGAACGGTCTTTTACAGGGAAAAAGCAGCCGGAATGTATTCAGCTTTGCCATATGCCTTTGGACAGGTAAATCACCTCTACTGAATATGTGAAACTCATAAAGGCAAAACACACCTAGTCGTCATATACCCTTTTCTCTAGGGGGGAAAAATCAGAGAGACTAGGACCACTGCGGATTTTGGAATTATTGTAGTAGTAGAATGAAGAGTAGACAACAAACACAACAAAAGGCAGAAGGTTATCTTTTCCATCGGAAAATATGTTTATGATATTTGCTAACACAAATGAATAATTTACATTACTCACTATCAAGGGCTGAGTGCCCACCTAGTAGTATGCAGCCTACTCTCCCAGCACCCTGCAGGGAGATCCACCAATATTTGCCCACACCTCTGCATGGGACCTGCATTGCGGTGCCATTAATCCCATAGCAGTACTCCAGTCAACTCTGATACCACTTGACATGAGCAAAGAGCTTATCATTAGCACAAAAGTTCAAAATATTAAGTGGTGCTACCTAACCTTCCTTATAAGTCCATGAATTCAGTACGCGCGCAATGTGGGATTTACACAGGCTTACAAGAAGAGTTTAGTAAGAGAAGCTTTTGAAAATTTTGATGTTAAGTGTCATTAAATTTTCTTCATTAATTCATTTCATTTGTGCAGGCTGTGATTGAGATTCCATACATTTTTGTTCAAACTATCATATATGGAGTCATAGTCTATGCAATGATTGGATTCGAGTGGACAGCTGCCAAGTTTTTTTGGTACCTATTCTTCATGTTCTTCACCTTATTATACCTCACATACTACGGAATGATGACAGTTTCATTTACTCCCAACCACAACATTGCGGGCATAATTTCATCTGCCTTCTACCTAATGTGGAACCTTTTCTCGGGATTTCTCATTCCAAAGACAGTAAGTTCTCTTGTTATGCTAACAATTTTTTTTTTTTTAACTGAATGAGATCACAGCTCAAGACTCAGAACTTTTCTTTTTCTTTCTATGACAGAGGATTCCAGTGTGGTGGAGATGGTACTATTACGTTTGCCCTCTTGCTTGGACTATATATGGATTAGCTGCTTCACAGTTCGGAGACGTTCAGGACAAGCTTGACACGGGTGAAACAGTAGAACATTTTATAAGGACTTACTATGGGTTTGATTATGAGTTTGTCAAATACATCGCGATCATTGTTGTAGGAATAACTTTGTTGTTTGCATTCATCTTTGCATATTCAATCAGGATGTTCAATTTCCAGAAAAGATAGCGGTATCATAGTTTTTGTTCTCCGATATTAAAATGTTGTCCCCGTATCATGTAAATTACAAACGGTTTTTGGTTTCTTTTTCCTTGTGCTGTTCTTTTGTTTCAGGTTGTGTTTCTTGCTTGGTCTATTATAATGAATCTGTAAGTTGGTTTGAGAGATGTGAATCAATGTAATCTACGATATAGTCTATATAAATGAAGTTGGTATAGGAGGCAATTAAAAGTAAATTTCCAATCAATCTTTCCGGTCTTTTCAATATGTTAGTATGCTAAAGTTTCTTCGCATTTTTTTAAGGTTGTATTGCTGATGATGACAGGACAGCACCAATCAAATTTCCAAGTGCTTCAAAATAATAATAATAATATTAATTATGCCCTCAAACTTTTTGTATTGTGTCAGAACCCTGTTTGTGGTGTTTTGTACAATTTACAAAAGAAAGTGAAGAGAGAAAAGAAGGAAAATGAAAGAAAAACTAGGTTGATTCGAGTGCAATTATGAATATTTCATTCCATAACTCTTGATTCTACAACACCAATTTATACACCTTTACTAGTTGTATTTAACTGTTTTACAGCACGCATAAAACTATGAATATGAATACCAACCCACATAGCAACTTTCCTGTTGCTTGGACCACGCCATATGCATTACTTATGCACAAGAGTCAAGTGATGGAAACTATCCAGGCTTAATTAAAGTCTGATACAGCCCATTCATCTTCAGTAATTGGGCCTCCGTTTGGCCCATTACCCAATTGTGTGAGCCCACAATGGAAGTCTATTAGGCCTTTCAACTGGAGACCTTGCTCCTAGCTTTCATCAATTGCTTTTATTCAAGCTATCAGCTATATCGGACCTAGCTGTATCAGACTCTCCACCAATCATCTCGATATTCTGGATTGACATCCACCCTAGGAGCTTAACAAATGGAGGACAAGGGTTGAACTCTTCCCATCTATCTCTCTCTCTCTCCCCCCTCCCCCTCGTGTTATAACCTGGATTTTTAATTATTTACTTTATTTGTGGATTATATTTGTATTACGTAATTAATTGAGTTTATCATATTTAAATTATTAATTTATTTATTTTTGGATAACTATGGAATATTGGATGTTTTAAATAATTTTTATCATTGATGTATGATTAGAGGTTTACCATAATTTAAGTGGAGATGATGGCACCTGATTAAAGAAGCTGTATATAAATAGGGGTGGTATCGTATTAGAGTTTTATTTCCTTCTGTATTAAAAGAGAGAGAGAGAGAAATAGAAGAGGAGACTATGGCAGTGAAAAGTGAAGAGAAATTCAGAGGCTAGCATTGATTAATATTTCTTCTTTGTTGAAAGATTTTGAGTGTGTATATGTGTGTGCATATGTCTGTGTGTCTATGTATATCACGTATATGTGTATGAGATTGCAAAAAAAAAAAAATAATGATTTGAATGATTGAAAGTGAAGTAACATGACGTTGGAAGAGAATGCCAAGGATCAATAGAAATTTGTTTCACACATAAGGTTTGTATGTTTGGTTTGAAAAAATAAAATAAAATAAGAAGAAGAAGATTTTCAATATTGACATCTTGCTGGCAGGTTATGTTCAGGGGGTTTTTCTTCGTGAGTGCTAGTTAGGATTGGTTAATAGAAATTTATTTATGAAGAGATTTAATACTTAATTGGTTTTATTAATTAGAATTATAGGATAGACTTTAAATAATAAATATTATATTCATGTATTTAGAATTATGACAAATTATCCTGCTTATTTTACGTGTGCATCTTTGGATTTCAAATGAGTGGTTGCCTTACTAGTATTAAAAATTTATAAACTGATCCATGCATAAATATTTTAAAGATTGGATTTTGTGAATTAGAATTTGTGAAAATTTATTTATTTTGGATAAGAAATTTTATATTTTATGCTATTGAGTATGGGAAAAATTATTTGAACACTTATATTTAGTTTTAGAATTTATGGGATTATGATGAATAACTATCTTGTGGTTATTGGAATCAAAATAAAAGTCAAAGGAACATCCTCCTTAAGTAGTGTGACTTTAGCAACTAGGAAACAATCCCGTGAAAAATGTGATAACCCTAGTTTTTAGCAATTGTAAGAACAAGCCTATGAAAACCGTTATGACCTCAATCAATCGGCTTAGGAAAAAAAATCAAGAGCCAGACAATGTGATTCTAAGTAAGATGTTGGATCCAAAAAACACTGTTCATGAGAAATTGTTTAGCATTCATTATATTTAATTCTCATATGATAATCACGGATTAATGATTTATTATCACTATTGTGATTGATGTATTAATTTTGAATGTTATTACACTCCGACGTGTAGAGCTTGAAATTATTATTTTTTATGCATGGGCATTACTTACTTGAAAATTTTTTTTTGGTTAAAGTGTTAATTTGAAAATTTATTATTTTCAAATTGCTATTATTATTTTTGGTTTGACAATCCATTCACTAGAGTTTTAGCTTGCCTTTTATTTTTTAATTTTTTTAATAGGATGACAGTCTCATTGATATACTACTTTTAAAATAAAATAAAACATACTAAAATGCTTTCTAATTCAACAAATGTCACCTATGAAACATGTACGTGCTAAAAAATAAGTGTCAATGTGTCATGTGTGTATCTAACATATATCAGACAACTGGTTTTTTTTAACTTGAAAAACCTTTTTTTCTCTTCAAGTATATTATTGGGTTATAATTCTATTAGATTAGTAATTTATGATCAAAATAGAGTTCTAAACCATGTAAATTTAAAAGTAGGCTGAGGTGTTAGAGTTTAAGTTCAGAATAAATTGTTTTTAGCCATTAGAAAATTCTAAAAAGCTCACTTTGACTTGTGGCAAAATATAGAGAGATTATTTTCTATTTGTTAGCCTTCGCGAGAAGCTCGCTAGAAGGATGCAAGTGCTCGCTAGAAGACGACTCCCACAAACATCGACCTTTGAACTATATTTCAAAAGTCATATTCGTCTTAATTTTATGCCTCTTATATTCTGGGATGTCTTTAAGTTTTAAAAAGATAGAATCATATTTAGAGTGCAAAGAAATTTAAAAATTTTAGTTTTCGTTCTCTTCCTCTCTCTTAGCCAACATTGCTTCAACTTTCTTTGTGTCTCAGTGATCTAAAGACGTTTAGATTTGCATACCACGGATTTGATTGGTTGTAGATTCAATACAAACTACAATGGATTTGGCAATTCTTCAAGGATTTGAGATTGGTCCTATCACCAGCATTTTGGGAGCGTAGAGGATTTAAGCCAAATAATTTAACAATATAGGTTCATAGATTAAAGTATTTTGAGAGATTGAGCCTTTGTAACCTGTTTGTAATTAGTGAAGGATTCGATATTTTTTCCAGTTAAATCTCGTGTCTCTTTATTTTTGCTGCTTTTGTATTATTACTTGCAATTATCTACGTGATTGACCAATCGGATTATCACCTGAAATTTTTTACTAACCAAAACAACCCTAAATTTGAGTGTTCGAAACCCCAAAACCATAAAATCTTCTATCTCATACTTGGTTGTGTTTTATTTTATATATTAAATTGTTGAATTAGTTTCTTGTAAATGTTATGTTGGCACATATAACTAATAAAAATTATATATATAAATTATTCATACAAAATTACATTTTTTGAAATATCCCCGCCACATCTCATTTTTTTTTTCAAAATTAACTTATGCCCGTATCACTGTCACATAATTTTGATCTAAAATTCTTCAGGGGAAAAAAATTATGTTAGAATAGCAATTTCCATCGATTTTAATATAGAACCTATATTGAAATGAACGTGAAGTACAAAAAATCTTTAGTAGTAAAATATGAACAACAGGAGGTCATCTTTTGAGCGTTTGACTAGAGTCATCTCACTCGTGTCTACGAATTGAGACGAAGATGCCACAAATTAGGCAAAATAGAAGTAAACTGGTAGAAATTCCAATGGACAAGCCGATGCCCAGTGCAAAGGAGAACAGAGCACTTATGAGATGAAACATATATGTTATTTTCTTTATGATTAATCGTTTTTAGTTTTTAGTTTTTATTTTTTGTTTTTAATTTTTATTTTTTTAATTTAGTAATGTAATTATGTTTACATAAATATTTGATAAATTAATTTAATTAAAATACATTTAATTTAATTAACTAATATTTTTAATAGTAATTAATTTTGGTAAGGTATATTAATGAAGAACATAATTCAGTGATAAATTATTATTTATTAAAAAATAATCTTAATTTAATAAAATATTTCAATAAATAAATCATTTTAATATGCCATTATTATTTTTTGAAATATAATTCAAATTTATGATTAAATATAAACAATTTTAATCATAAATTATTGTTTTGATAGTGATTAATTTTAGTATTAAACTAAACCATTTTAATATGCAATTGGTAATTATTAAAAAATAATTTAATTTAATAAAATATTTGAATAAATACATCATTTTAATCATAAATTATTATTTTGATAGTAATTAATTTTAATAAAATAAATCATTCTAATAATATATTATTTATTAAAAATAATTTTAATTTATATTTGAATAAAATAAATCATTTTAATATGATACAACAAAAATTGACAAAATATTTATGAAAGAGAAAAAAAAGAATTTGAAAGCATAATTTTTCTATTTACATTTTGGGCCTCAATTTTCTTTTTTTTTGTTAGACAACAAAATAATAAGTCTAACAAAAAAATAAAAATAGATTTATTGAACACTTTTTCTTTTTTCTAATTTTCAAAAATTTGCAAATATAAAAAAAAAAAACGATTAAAGAAAGGTTACCAAGTGAGAACTTATTAATGCTGTTTGGTTATTATCTTTTTTCGAGGTAAATTACACTAATTACCTCTTAGGTATGATGAAAGTACACAAAGTAGCTTTATAGTTTTTGAAATTATACTTATTACCACAATTCTTAGGTGCAAAGCAAGAACTTCCCAAAAAGTCACTCATTCTTGTATTATTATCAGCCAAGCACACTTAACTCCGAGTTCAAGCATATTTAATCTTGAAATTTAACAAAATCCATTCTAATACTACTCGCATTGAAACATGCTTAACTCTAAAATTCCAACAAAATTTAGTATTCACATGAGTTTAAAACACATTATAATCCGCACAATGTAATATTGTCCACTTTAGGTTGAGTCAAGTACAAACTAAGAACTTCTCAAGGGAGTTACCCATCTTAATTTTATTATCGTCCAAACATACTTAACCTGGAGTTCCAACAAAATCAAATTATGAAAATATCAAATTATACACATATAGTACTTCCTCCACCAAAGCAACGAGGGACAATAGTCTTTCATGATATCTCAGTAATAGCTCGCTTAATCTTTCATTGTACCCACCTCTGTCACCATAGTCCATCACATTGTTACAAAATTTTTGCCAACATTAGTGTGCTATTGGAAGGCCTAATGCATGTACAGATGAATTCAGAAGGCCCTAAATATGGACTTTGATTATTTGATTAAAAGATCTAATAATTAAAATTACGTTGAGCGATCCTATCTATATCGGGTCAACACTAACTATCTCAAAGATAAGTCAGATAGATCATATTATTCTAAGACTCCTAGAGAAACCTTAGTTAAAAATCTACGTGTTAATTATTTACTCAAGTTAAATATCACTGTATATCTC
Source organism: Vitellaria paradoxa (assembly GCA_019916065.1). Taxonomy (NCBI): domain Eukaryota; kingdom Viridiplantae; phylum Streptophyta; class Magnoliopsida; order Ericales; family Sapotaceae; genus Vitellaria; species Vitellaria paradoxa. The sequence continues at coordinate 36,190,806 of CM034243.1, forward strand.
AAAGATCGCGAACTGCAGGTTTTAAATTGTGATTGGGTACTTTAAAAACTCATATTAATGATTTGGCGACCAAAATAATTCAAAATCATATAAAAAAATATATACCTAATTAAACTTTGATAATTAATCAGGCATAAGCAAGTACTTACGAGGAGAATTTGACAAATTAAATTTATTCGTTAACCTTTTCAATAATTTTTTTGTTAACATAAGCCGTATAAAGTTAATCCTCCAGACGATATATTAATGCCATGGAAGATCATATAACATCATCATAAAGGTAAAAGCAATTAGTGTTATTTAAAATCACATAGAAATGGTATATATTTTCATCAAATATCATGAATAATTAGTATGGTCTAGCCTTTTATTTTTTTAGAAATTATTTATGATTTTTTATTTATTTTTTTAAGGAGGGGTTCTCAAAAGAACTTATATAGGGGGCCATTTGGAGTGAAAAATAAAAAAAAAAGTGAAATTTTTTAGAATTTAAAGCGTAAAAAATTGTTTTAACATAATGGTTGAAAGTTTATATTTGATTTGATATAAAATTGTTAAAAATTATATAAAATAATACGTGATAAAATTGTAGTAGAGAATGTTGAAAAATTTTAGAGTTTTGTAGAACTTTTTAATACAAATGTCAGTCTAATTTTTTTAAAAATCTGGCAAAACTTGTTGGAACGCACTATAATAATTTATTCCAATGGATTTTGACAAATTTTTAAAAAAAATTTGAATTTTTTGAAAATTTGAAAAAATTGTTAAAATTTTTTGAATTTAGGCCCTGTTTAGTTAAGTCAAAAACCACCGAAAGTTATAAAAAATTACAAATATTTATCTACTTTTATCAATTTTTGTCATTTTTCGTTTTTCGTGTGTGTTTGTATTTTCAAAATTTAAAATTTTATAAACTTTTACAAAAAGTCAGAAAAAGTTACAAAAAGTTACTCACTTTTTTCAATATTTGCCAATTTTTCATATTACTTTTTGACCAAAACTGTTGGAAAGACTTACTTCACACCGTTTCAACAGATTATTTTGATTACTTTTGACTAGTTTTGCAAACACTAAAAAGTAATTAACATTCCTCATTTTTATTTAACCTTTAACCACTTTTAATCGCCAAAATGATCCTTCAAACCAAACCACATAATTTCTAGTAATTTTGAGATGTTTTAAAATCTTTAGTTGCCAGAAAATTAATTTATATGGGAAGCAACCCTTTTTTGACGTGACTTCGACAGATGATTCCAACGCCGGATTGAGGTCAGACATTGCCATCGTATGGGTTAATAATTGAGAAATCATTGAATAAATTAATTTGGAAGGCTGCTCAAATTCATTCTTCCTACCGAAGTCTCCTCTCCTCTCCTCCCCTCTCCTCGTACAAGCCGTGCGAAGTTCAACCCCAACAAAATACGATGGTCTCTGACTTTTCTTTTTTTTTTTATTAGAACAATTCTGACTTTGACCGTTCGGCAATTTCTCATCAATAACGTCGTTCTTGACGTACATCTAAGCTCAAGCTTGGAAAGCATTCGTCTGTTTTATTAAGGGAAATGGTGTTTTGCTTTTAAAATTAATTTATCTCGATTTGATGTTTCTAACGAAAGCCAGAAAATTAAATTATTGTAAAAATATAAAGTAAATGACTAAAATAGCCAGTTTGCAAATTACGTTATTGTGATTTTTACGTAACTTGAATTACTAATTTTTTTATATGATTATTTTAAATTATCATTATTCATTAATGTTACATTTTTCCATTTTAAATCTATAAGTACATGCGCAATCCACATTTTTTAATTTAGTTACATATATATATATATATATATATATATATATATAAGTATAATATTGATCACCTTTTTAATTAAAAATATATATCTATACAGATCAGCATAAAATAACAAAAAAAAAATTATATAATACTATATACATGAAAAACATATGTTTGAAAAGAAAAATCAGTAGCATATATACATAAATTTCATTGTATACATAAATTAAAATTAAAAAATATGAAAACTTTTTTTCTAAGAATTTATTTATTTTAAAATAAAGAATTAATTTGATTTGATTTGACTTAGTAAATGATTTTTTTTTGAAACACATGTTTGAATTTAAGAATCAAATTGATTTAGGGTGCGTTTGGAGTAATAAAAAAGAGATAAAATGAGTTAAGTTGTGGATTCATAATTCATGCAATAAAATAAAAAGTGAATAAGTTTTAGAGTTTTTTAATATTTTTCATCATTTTTTAGTGTTTTTTTGTAATTCAAACGAAGCCTTAAAAGAAATACAAAATTTTATCATGTTAATAAGAATAGAAAATATTATATATATATATATATATATATGAGAGTAAATTTATCTACTTACTTAAATAGTTTTAAAAAAGAATAAATTCTTATCAAATACTATTATTTTGAGTTAGATATTCAAATGTTATAGAAATTTTAAAATTTAAATTATGAAATAAAATTAAATCCAACTCATAAAATTTTATTCTAATTCTAAATACAAAAATTTGGTAAGAATTCTAACTAAATAAAATTAAATCCTGTCAAATTTATAATTTCAAACCAAGGATTAAGTATTTAAGTATTTAAATATATATAGACATGAAAGTATTCTGATTTTCAAACCATTATAGATAAATTAATCAAACAAAATCATGAGAAGGGAAAATTATTGATATACTTAATCTAAATAAAAATGTTAAAAATTATTTTGATGAATATAAAAATTTCATATCATCATAAAAAGAGAAAATTATCGAGATAATTAATATAAATAAAGATAATAAAAATTATTTTGATGAATATATAAATCTCATGTCCACAAAATTAATGTCGTTTGCGACTGACATTGATTGGGTTATGGTGAGTGAGCTCAGCTATGACACACTTTTATTTTTTAATTTTTTTGCCCTTTTGTTCCACTGGTGAGGGGTATGTATTTACTAAAATAATATCCATGTCTATAGGGTATTTTTTAAATAATAAAAAATGAGATAAAATAAGATAAAATGTAGTTTAGAAAAATTTTTTACGTTTGGTGCCCATATCTCAATCCACGTTTTTTTGGAGATAAACAGTAAAATTCCTGTTCCGACGGATTAGATTTCTGTTTGGACAGATTCAAAATTTTGGACAGTCATGATTTTTTTGCACTACAATTCGTCCAAATGGATTGTAGAAACCGTTTGAACGGAAGTTGGCCGCACGAAACCGTCAGAACGGTTTCTACAATCCGTTGAAACGGTTTCTACGACTCGACAAAAAATAGTTAAAGTGAGTGTAATTCGGTTGTTTGGGAGTCTGTAGTGAGAATGCTGAAAAAATTTTTACTATTTAATTAATCAAATTCTAGTTATTGATTTTTTTTTTAAATGTATTGAACTTTTTTAAACTTTTAGAATGTAAAAATATATAAAAATATAATAGAGATTTTTAAAAATTTTTAAGAGTTTTCACTAAATTTTTGTACACCAAACGTGCCCAACTCTCTCCTCACTTAAATTTTTTTTTAATATTGTTTTTTTTTTTCATGCACACTGTTTTGATCTCGCCGCGTTGATTAGCATGAAGGTGATTTTGTACAATTTTTAGCGAAAGTGAACCAATTCATCCGGGTAATGATTACATTATTAAGTGCGGCAATAGAAAAAGAAGCTGACGTTTACTTACGCTAGTTTCGTGATATTGATATGAGAATCAATAGATTAGAATTTTACTATTCGAATTTATTTATATTTTTTAAGTTTAAAAATATATAGATATATTTAAATTATTAAATTTTAATTAAATATGTTTAACCTAAACTAATATAGGTCTCGTTTGATTGTGGTAAAAATTACTCAAAGTTACAAGAATTTACTTATTTTTATCAATTTTTGTTATTTTTATTTTTCGTGTATTTATTTTCAAATTTTAAAATTTTACACATTTTTACAAAAAAAATTATAAAAAGTGATTCACTTTTTTTTACTTTTTTCAATATTTATTATTTTTTTGTACTGATTTTTGACTAAAACTATTAAAATAATTTACTTTTCATTGTTACAACGAATTATTTTGATAAAATTTGATTAATCTTTTAAATACAAAAAAAATAACTGATATTTTTAATCTTTTTATGATCGTCCAAACGGTCTCCTAAGATGGATGCTGGGCACCGGGTCCCTGCAATAAATGGTTGAACATTGACGAACCAAGAGTGTGGTTGGAATTCGGTCAAATCATCCAAGTTATCCTCACATTCATAGAGGGGTTGTAATTATGTAGCCGATTTTGGCATCCAAGTTACCATGAGAATTCTGCAAAATTATAATTAGATTAACGTATAATATTTAATTAAGTATACATTATTTTAATTATTCACGAGATTCATATATGCCGCCTTAATTCAAAATAACATAGTCAATAATACATACCTTAAACAATTACTAATGAGAATCGAAATTCAGAAAATTATTTCAAAATATTATTCGTTAATTTTTTGTTGTAACAAAATTAAAATCCAATCTTTTAAAATTTTAACTTTCTCTCTCCTACCTTATGAATCATATTGTGCTGTAATTTTAATATTTATGAATTAATGGAATTCGTTCATCATTTGTAGAGAAGAGAGAGGACTCAATTATCTTAATTAATCCTTTAATTTCTACCATCAATCAAATAATTTGTTTAATAAACTAACTAATTTACAATCTTTTATCAATAATAGACTCTTTTAAATAAATTCTCACTAAATTGAAATTTTTGTATGAATCACTTTAATTAATACACAAATTATAAAATTGATTAACTAATTATAAATTAATTCCAATAAATTCATGGTGGTTGAATCACTCTCCACACTCGATGGAACCTAGGCAGACAACATGTTTGGTTTGTGATCAGGTTATTTTTTCAAGTGAGGAGGTTTTGATGTGTAAATGCACGGGGAGAGTGGATTGAGGTAAAGAGAGGAATAACTGAGAAGTGAGGGGTGGGGGAGAAAGAGAGAAAAAGAGGATGCGGAGGAGGTGGGTGCTGATGAAGAAGCAGGCAACTCTAGCGAGAGTACTTCCGCCAAAGGAACCGTATGGAGAGCAATTTTCAACACAAATTTGTTAACTTTTGAGATTTGAATATTTGAAAAAAAAACACTAAGGTGTGATTTGATATATCTGTTTTGAATCTATTTTTTATTTTGTAATTTTAAAAATAAGTGATAATGTTCCATTTTTATCCGCACATCGTAGGCCCTCCTGATAGATATTGTCCGCTTTGGGGTTGGTCAACTGCTTCGTAGGAGGTCATTCATCCTGATATTGCTCTTACTGAAACACGTTTAACCGTGGAGTTCCCGTTGAATTCAGAGTCCTCATAATTTTAAAACGTGTCATGTTAGGGAGAAAGGTAGAAGCGCCTATAAACTACCTCAGTTTTCGACTCTTTTCCGATGTGGGATAGTTGTGGTATCATCAGAACCCCTAGTTGAGGACTAATGGACTAGGAATTGCGGGCTCATGACCCTTTTGATTCTCACAGTTGGCGCCAACTGATGATGTTTCATTTTTGTCCGCACACCATAAGCTTTTCTGGCAAATATTGTCTGCTTTGGGTTTAGTCAGTTGCTTCCCATTGCTGGAACTCCTATCCATTTTCATAAATCAAGAATAATTTGTCATTCCAATCCTTGTTGGAAGTCAGCAGACAATTCACTAGGTTGAAATCATTTTCCTCGCCTTAGAAGAACTACCAACCCTTACCCACCTCGATAACTTTATAGTAGTTTATGAACTTCTCAACAGTTAGCTCGTGGCTAACGGCTGCTCTCTAGAGAACAAAGCAGACAACCATAATTCTCCAATCGTTCGGGAGAATCTGGCCTGGTGCCAAGCTAAGTCGATTCAAGATTTCTTGATTAAGTTTTATCATTGGAAATCGGAGACTGCCGATAAGGGCACTCTCATAAACAATTATCTCCCCGTCCTTTGACCAACGAGCCCTATCTCCTTCCTCAAGAACTCGAAATGAGAGTGTTCAAGGAAATTGGAAATCGAACCAAAGTTATTGCATTTTAATTGCATCCATTGTAAATTTGATATCCTTGGCGTAAAATTGGGGCCGTACCTTGGTAAGATTACTTGAGTCACCAACATCCGGCGCAAAAGCATCCATTATTGCCCCAGGGTTCTCAGCTTGGGCCTCAACTCCAGCTGTAAAGTGGGATATAGATACGATCCTCCTAACCTTAATCAAATCCCCTAAATGGGTACTCTTTGAATCGACCATAGCTATTAACTCAGGTTTATTAACAGTCCATGTATTTTCTAATTCTTAGAGCCTCTCAATGAATAAGTCAAAGATCAAAACACTAAAGACTGCCCTAATGAATTTATAGTCACCTACGAATCCTTTCAAGTGAGGAATTCGACAAGTTCTATGATAATACCAAAGGTCGTGATGGACAAACCAGAGCATGTAAAAATAGAAAAAGATGAAGAAGAATCACGATCAAAACAGAACTTGCCAAGACAATGGAGAAAGTTGCTTGGCAGTTAGAAAGAATTGGATGCAGAGGAAATCGAACGATGCAAAACATTGATAAAACGGTAGTGAAAGTGAAGGTGAAAGGTTCAGAATAGGGGTATAAAAATACAAAAATCCCGCTTCAAATTCAAGAGTTGAGATCAATTCGTATGGATGGCTAGGATTTGCTTATATATTTTTGAAAACTCTGAAATGCCCTTAATTGACACGTAACAAGAGAGATAAAAAATACATCTCATCACTATCATAATAACATTATCACCACCTGTAATGCCCAACGTTCCTGCTCTACCCATACTCGACTGAGGGTATCTACCAAGTTCCCCACTCGACCCGTACCTAACTAGGGGCATCCGAGTAAGGACGTTCCCAATCGAGGCTTAATCACCCGACCAATTTTTCTGACTAAGTGTTTCAATTGAATTATTCCCGCCAAAGTAGCTTACGTCATGGGTCATGTGTACAAGCTTCTACTGACAATTCTGATATATACACCTATAAAAGTGTTGTTATAAATCGTATTTGATACAACGCGTTGGTTAACGAACTAAGGAGCCAAATTTAGGATCTGCAATATAGGTGGCATCATCTTATTGGAGAATAAGAAAGCATAGTTACATGCAGTTCATGCATGCCATTCTATGTGAGGTTTCTTGTATATGTATGACCGCTTCACAAAAATGCACGTACAACTTATTTACATTACTGAAACTCTATCAAGCTACTTTCTTAATTCCCTTTTTAACTTAAGCATTGAAAATTTTTTAGCAGGCACTATACCCGTGTTCAAGACATTTTCGAATTCGGATTAGACTTTCAGGAGGATACGAGTTTACTAATTTATCAATAAGAAAAATAATTCAAAATATATTTGGTCATTTTTATTTTTAAAATTTATTTTACAAAACAGAAAATGAATACATAAAATGCATAATGACAAAAAGTCATTTTAAGTATTTTTAACCAAAAATAAGGAAAATTTTAAAATAAATAAAACAAAAATGCCAAACCAAATACGATCTTTGTTTTTTTTTTTTTATTTTGAGATTTTCAGAACATAATCATATAAAATAAAAAATAAAAAATAGAAATAGAAAATGAAAATAAGAATACAAATTAAATGGCACTTAAATTAAATTGTTTAAATTAAAATTTTCTTAAATTTTTATTAAACATACGAAAAAGGGGTCAAAAGTTATTAAAAATTATCAAAAAATTTGTTAAATATCTAAAAATTATCAAAAATTATTAAAATTACTAAAAATAATTGCTTATAATACCAAACATATTAAAAATTTTAACTATTAATTTTTGATAAAAAAAAAACTAAAATTTAGACTGATTTCACTGCTCCAAAGAGTGAGTTGATGTGTTTGTCCACACATACCGAAGTTGGCGCATTTAAACCATTCCATGGGGGGTTTTCTCCCTCCTCAGCGAGACCTTTGCTATTTTTACCCACCGAAGAAAGCTTCCATCACGAAGAACAGCTCATTGCGTTGGTTTGTGGGGCCCATCGGTATTGGGGAAGAAGCCGCCGCCACCGTACATGGTGGTCGTTCGTCAGCTGCTTCATATTGGCGGTGTTTGGGCGATGAAAAATAAGGTAAAAGTATAAAAAAATTATTATAAAAATGATATATAATAAAATTTAATTAAAAAATATAAAAAATTAATAGAAATTATTAAATTTTAATTTATTGTGAAAAACCAAACACTTTCGTGGACGATACCACTTCCCATGTCTACCGCCAGACAAAGGTTTGACGGCCTGCCAGGTTCTCTCTCTCTCCCTCTCTGTCTCTCTCTCTCTCTCTTTTAAGTTTGAGAAAAATTTTAAATGTGATCAGTTAAGCGGTTGGAACTTAAAATTGTAAAAATTTGTTTGGTTCAATCGGAAATAATTAAAAAATATATATTTTTAATATCATATATATTATTTTATTTATATTTTTTATAAAAATATTTATTTTAGTACTGTGCCATTTATTTTATTATTTAAAATTATAATTTAAAATACATTTAAAAATAAATAAATTTAAATAGATCGGTGGATTTAAAATTCAAAATTCGGACCCGATTTGTATTGGGCAAACCTGATAAATAATTAAATATTAATAAACCCCCGCTAAACTTATTTCCACCGCGTCTTCTTACCAACATTCAAAATAGAAATATAAGGATTCGTTTGGGAAACCCATTAGTAACCGGCTTTTTTTTTTAGTTTTAACAGTGTTTGGTCAATTTTATACTCTTACATTTTAACTTTCTTTTAAACTTTCAAGGGTAAAAATACTAAATTAATAAAAATAAAAAATTCACCTCAAAAAAAGTCAATTTTTTCCTTCCCGAACACAAAGTTAACTAGTTTATAACTAGCTAAAAATAAATTAACTAACTTTCTTCCCAAACTAAACCTAAGCGTCATATGCATATCAACCGTTGGTCTTGATGTGCCTCGAATTAGTCCTATAAAAATAAGCGACTCAGGTGGTATTTGAATGGTAAAATAAAAAATAAAAAGTTAGTGTAAAAATGATATGTGATAAAATTTAATTAAAAGAAGTTAAAAAATTAATAAAAAAATTTTCTAAAAAGTTTAATTTTTTTTTCTTATTACACGAATTACTAGATCTAATTTTTACTAAATTTTGGTAGTATTTGAATGACAAAAAATACAACAAAAGTACAAATATTTGATATAAAAGTAAAATTTAACAAAATTTAATCAAAAAAAATATTAAAAAATTAATAAAAATTAACAAATTTTAATTAATTTTTAATAAACCAAACAACAATTTTATTAAGTTTTTACCACTTCAAACGCAATCCCAAGATGGGCCAGCTGGGAAGTTTTGCATAGCATTCCCGTTCAAAATCAACAACTGTAATACAACAGAGAAACATGCACACTCTTAATTAATTATGTTGTCACGGATGTCCTCATCAAGCAACACGGGTTGCACAATCTTTCTTCATAAAAATGATCACGCATTATTAGTGGTCAAATACCAATATTGAATGCCAACTACCTTGGATTATCCAATTATGGCATATTTGGAGTGATAAAAAAAATAAAATGAGATAAATTATAAATTCGTAATTCATATAATGATATGAAAATAAATAATTTTTTAAACTTTTTAATATTTTTTAATATCTTTTAAAATTTTTTAAAATTTTTTATCACTCTAAATAAATCCTACGCCGTCAATGGGCGTAAAACCAGAAAAGCAGCACTTAATATATATATATATATATATATATATGTATATATGCACACACATGTACAAATATATATGGATGGTGCACTTGTGATCGTTGTTCATGACATGCAGCACCAGAAACTTTCGAAAAAGTGGACCCTGTCATTATAAGCGCGCGAGAAAGTAACACACAGAAAATGAGATTTTCCCACCATTTTTCTTTTCCTATAAAGCGCAGGAAAATACTCCGAGAGAAAGTCAAACGCTAACGTGCTGCAGATAATTAATAGGCTGAAGTCACCCCAGACGTCATGCGGCTCGGCTGCCATTTCTGGTCCAACACATCATCGTTGTCTGTTTGTTCAACCGTTGTAACTGCATTAAAAAGAATCGCGCTTTCCACAAGGGACTTGATTTGCCACCTTGGGTCTCTTGGATTTGCATAGAGAGAGAAGAAAAAAAAAAAAAGCAAAGAACAAAATTAGAAGAAAATTTTTAAATTTATTTCATTTTTTTCTAGTTCGATTATATATATAAAGAAAAGAAATAGATAAATATTTGGTTAAAAAATTAAATTTTTAATTAATTCTATATTTGTTTGACAACCAAAAAAAAGGTCAACTTATTTTGGCACAGTTTGGTTGGACTAAAAATTACCAAAAATTACAAATATCTATCTATTTTTATCAACTTTTGTCATTTTTATTTTTCGTACATTTATTTTTAAAATTTAAATTTTACAAACTTTTAAAAAAAATTACAAAAAAACTACTTACTTTTTTCAATATTTGTCATCTTTTCATGCTACTTCTTAACTAAAACCGCTGAATAGGTTTGCTTTTCACCATTCTAATGAATTATTTTGATCATTTTTGGTTGGTTTGTCAAATATCAAAAAATGACTGACATTTCTTTTTTTTTTTTTAACTTTTGGCCGTCCAAACAACCCTTTTAAATTACTTTTCGCCTTATATTTATTTTTTATTTGGTAGTTTTTTTGCCATATTACCCACATTTAAAACAATTACGAAAAAAAATGCTTAAAATAAAAAGTCAACTTATTTTTTTATCAGTCAAAATTTTGTAAAAAAATCTATAAATCTGTCAGTCAAAATTCTGTTAAAAAAAATCTTTATAAAGGGAAAAAATAGCCCGAAATAAGTTTGACTTCTTTTCGTTAGCAAATGGAGGTAGCCTAAGCAACTTGATTTTCTTTTTCCTTGATAAATGAATGATTAAAACGTAAATATTAAAGTTTAATAATACATATAACAAATAAATAAATCTGAGTCATTAATACCATGTTGGGAACCCGAGCGCGATTAAATGAAAAAGAATAATACAAATTAAAATAAATTAAAAAAGTCAAATTTATTTTTTTATTGAGTTTAAAAATAAAAATAAATAAATATTTACCAAAAAAAATTACTTAATTAAGCATAACAAAATAACACAACAAAATACTAACAACCAATAATTTTTTCCCCTCTATTCCAAACGTAAGAGCGCTCAAACATATTAATTATTTCATGTTTTAAGATTAATTACCATATTTATTTATTGTGTTATTGTTATTGTTGTGGATGTATAGGATCTCTACTCTCGTTTGGATATGATCTCTGCCTCCATTCACTGGACATGAAAGAGTTCCCAAACTGATTTTGACTTTCTACCATGACTGCATATGATTGAGAGGCCGTTTCCCTTACTTACCACACCCAAAATAATAATAATAATAATAATAATAATAATCTAACTTTTATTTTTTTATTTTTTTTTAATTTTCTCTCCCAAACACACTTTTAATTTTTACCAACTTTTATTAATTTTTTTTCAATTGTTATCAACTTTTTTAATTGTTTCTATTTTTTTTTAAATTTACCAATTTTTACAAATTTTGTGCCTCCTAACATACAAAACTTACCATTTATGACAGGAGTGAAATAATTAATTTTTTAAAAAATATTTTTTTAAGTTATTAATTTGTTTTTATTATTTTTAACCTTTTTATTTACGCGTATTATATTAGATAATATGTTTATATAATTATAAATTATCTTGATGTTAAAAACAATTAATATCATAAAAAAAATTAAGATTCGAGACGCGGAATGATTAAGCGGTGTCGTGCCCCCATCAACTATTTAATTAGTACAGCACACAGCTCTTGGCACAAAAATAATACGCTTACTAATTATTTAGTATCGTGTGGGGAAATCCAACTTGTATACCAACAGTACGTACTTACATAAAATATCGCATATTTTGTATGAAAAATATTATTGGATTAAAAAATATTAAAATTAAGTCAAAATAATATAGTAGTAATAAAACTGTAACTAAAATAATTACCAAAAAAAAACTGTAATTAAAATAAATTTTTATTGATTTATTTTTTTCAAATAATAAATACATAAGTGTTCGACATAAAATTTTTCTGTTGCTTTTTTTTTTGGCAATAAAATTTCCATGGAAATAATTTTATTTATAAAATTACACATCATTTGGTGTGCATGTGTGTGCTTTATATATATATATATATATATATACTTTTCAAATATATATATATATATATAAATAACATAAAGGAGGCACCCTTTTTTTTTTAGTGGGTAAGTAAAGAGGCACCTGCTTATGAATGTCTTCACGAACAAGCATTACATCAACCCTGACATCACACCATAAAAGATATAAATTTTGATGGCTGGTCCTTGCATTTCCACCCCTATAAATACCCAGTCTCAAACATCAGAACAATCCCAAAAAAGAAAATAGTGGGAAATCTGAGAAAAAAAAAAGATTACTTCTCTCCATTAACCCATTTGTTCTTGAGCTCTGAAATTCAAGCTCCTTCGATTAAACTTTCGAGCGGGTCTTTGATTGTCCAGTTTTTTATTTTTATTTTTTGGTGATAATTAATTAATGGAGGCTGGTGATAATATACTGAGAGTCAGCAGTTCTCGCCTGAGCAACTCCAATATATGGAGGGACAGCGGGAGAGATGTGTTCTCAAGGTCTTCTCGCGAAGAAGACGATGAAGAAGCTCTCAAATGGGCTGCTCTTGAGAAACTACCCACTTATCTTCGCATAAGGAGAGGTTTACTCACTGAAGAAAAGGGCCAACCCAGGGAAATTGACGTCAAAAATCTCGGAGAGATACAGAAGAAGAATCTGCTGGAGAGGCTTGTGAAAACAACAGAGGAAGACAATGAAAAGTTCTTGTTAAAGCTCAAGCAGCGCATTGACAGGTATTCTTTGTAGTCATATATGGAAATATGAGCAGCAATATATGTATCTGTTGGGTGGTCTCCCCCTTCCCCAACCGATATGGTGGAACACCCAACAATCTCCCTTCTTCACACATCCTTCTTCACACATGTGAGACACCCCAACAACATCCTTGATCAGTACCCACAACTTCATCCATATAATATATGTGTACGTATGTTTGTTTGTGTGTATATATATAATGGCGTTTGAGAAATACACCTCTAACAACATGGTTTTTGGAAATAAGCTTTTATTTTGAGAACTAAATTAATAACTCATACACTTACGGAAGAAAAAGCCCTAGAAATATGGATGGATTTCTTGCTTAGTGATCTGGATTGTTGAGTTTCTTGTCTTTTCTTCTGTATCAAAATTTCATTTTCAGAAGTTGTTTCAGTTTGTATGAAAACAAGATATTTCATTTGTGTTTTGGAAATGGATTAAAAATAGTACAACTTTATGAACGAATATGAAAATGATTTAAATCTATTCCGGTGAAATATTTGATACTTTTGTAATAAATCAATTAAATAAATTATAATTTTTGTTGTATTATGTTAATTTTGCTTACTTTCATGAAAACTTTAGAGTTATTAATAGTAAATTAATGATATTTTATTCTTTTTGGTTGTCAAAGCATTCTTTCTTATCACCTGTTTGTTTTGTTTGTTTGTTTGTTTGTTTGTTTGTCTGTTTGTTTTTTTATTTATTTTATATTTTTTTGTTTTTTTTCCAAATCTATACAGAGTTGGGCTAGATATTCCCACCATTGAAGTTCGGTTTGAGCATTTAAATGTCGATGCAGAAGCATATTTTGGCAGTAGAGCTCTGCCAACAATGCTCAACTTCTCTATTAATATGTTAGAGGTAAATTTCATCATTTGGATAAAAGAAATCAAATTCTTGAATGCATCTATCATCATTTTGGCAAATTGAACTAACTCTGTAATATCTCTGTGTGTATGTGTAAAGGGGTTCTTGAATTATCTCCATATTCTTCCAAGTAGAAAGAAACAATTAGCAATCCTTCATGACGTCAATGGAATCATCAAGCCCGGAAGGTGAGAAGAAAAATAAGTCAAAATGTGCATTGTGGACTCACCTAACATCCTTCTCATGTCATTGATTTGGTTTTGCAGAGTGACTTTGCTTTTAGGCCCACCAAGCTCTGGAAAGACCACTTTATTGCGAGCTTTGGCTGGGAAGCTTGATTCGGATTTAAAAGTATGGAAACAAACACTATATATTTGGTTTGGGGGGAAGTGAAGTGGAAAATGAGAGAATAAAAATTTTCTTCTCTCCTTATTTGTTTGTTGGGTTTGGAGAGGAAATGGAGAGAAAATTTTACAAAAAAATTCATAAATTTTTCTCTTTTTTCTCTATCCACTTTCCCTCCTTCCTCCCTTTCCATTTCTCTTCTCTAGGTTTCATTAGAATTTTAGGCACTTTATTTCATCTTGTGATCTTACATGAATCTTATGGGGCAAAAAATACAGCTTTCGGGAAGAGTGACATACAATGGCCATGGAATGAATGAGTTCGTTCCACAGAGGACTTCGGCTTATATAAGTCAGCACGACCTTCATATAGGAGAATTGACAGTGAGAGAAACACTGGCTTTCTCTGCAAGATGTCAAGGAGTTGGAGCTCGTTACGGTCAGTTAGATTCGATAGATGTCATAGTTGGATGTGATTGAGGAAATTATGTTGGTTCTGAATTGGTCGTTTTGAATATGAAAATTTTGCAGACATGTTAATGGAATTGTCTCGGAGAGAAAAGGAAGCAAATATTAAACCGGATCCTGATATTGATATTTACATGAAAGTAAGCAAATTGGTGAAGATCAACATGTTTTAATTTTAGGATGCAATTCTTGTGAACTGCTTTTTCTTTTGTAGTTTCTGACCATACTCTTGTAATTGTTCAGGCAATATCACTTGAAGGGCAGAAAGCCAATGTGGTCACAGATTATGTACTTAAGGTAATTTTTGTTTTTTGAAATTTTCTTGAATGACAATTCTCACAAAAGCACTCGTACAAATTTTAATCTCTCTCTCTCTCTCTCTCTCTCTCTCTCTCTAAATTCACAGATCTTGGGATTGGATGTTTGTGCTGACACAATGGTTGGTGATGAAATGATTCGAGGTATTTCTGGTGGGCAGAAAAAGCGAGTCACAACAGGTAAAAGCAAGACTTAATGTTCTCTGTAATCCAAAAAAGATCAATTCTTCTTCTTCTTCTTATTCTTCCTTTTTTTTTTTTTTTGGATGATAATTATTTCTCTATGAAATTTTCTACAGGGGAGATGCTGGTTGGACCTTCCAGAGCACTCTTCATGGATGAGATATCTACTGGCTTGGACAGTTCTACAACGTTTCAGATTGTAAGCTCAATCAGGCAGACAATTCACATCCTTCAAGGAACTGCTGTTGTCTCTCTCCTCCAGCCGGCACCAGAAACTTATGACTTATTTGATGACATAATTCTCCTTTCAGACGGGCAAATTGTATACCAAGGTCCCCGTGAAAATGTGCTAGAATTCTTTGAACACATGGGATTCAAGTGCCCTGAGAGGAAAGGAGTTGCTGACTTTTTGCAAGAGGTCATTTCTTTGAACTCTCCTTGTGTCCTTTTCTTGTGGAAGATTAGACATGGAACTCAAAAATTTTTTGGTGGGACCTGCAGGTTACATCAACGAAAGATCAAAAGCAGTACTGGGCGCGGAAAGACGAGGCCTATAATTTTGTTACTGTCAGGGAATTTGCAGAAGCATTTCAGTCATTCCATATTGGCCGGAAACTAGGTGATGAGCTTTCTGTTCCGTTTGACAAGTCCAAGAGCCACCCTGCGGCTTTAACAACTAAGAAGTATGGTGTTAGTAACAAGGAGTTGTTGAAAGCTGTAATGTCCAGAGAATTCTTGCTTATGAAGAGAAACTCCTTTGTCTACGTATTCAAGATGATTCAAGTGAG
Organism: Vitellaria paradoxa; assembly: GCA_019916065.1. Classification (NCBI taxonomy): domain Eukaryota; kingdom Viridiplantae; phylum Streptophyta; class Magnoliopsida; order Ericales; family Sapotaceae; genus Vitellaria; species Vitellaria paradoxa. The sequence goes on from CM034243.1 coordinate 36,206,803, forward strand.
CTCGTGTCAAAAATAAATAAATTTTGAAAGTTTTGTTTTAAATATTACAAATTCACAAGAGGGTTAAGCTCACGTCAATGTTTTTCTCTCTATTTCAGCTTATCATTATGGCATTCGTTGCAATGACAGTATTTCTACGAACTGAGATGTCAAAGGACACAGTAGAAGGTGGTGTTATTTTCATGGGTGCTTTGTTCTTTTCTCTCTTGATGATTATGTTTAATGGATTTGCGGAGCTAGCCATGACCGTCATGAAACTTCCCACCTTTTATAAGCAAAGGGACCTTCTCTTTTTCCCGGCTTGGGCATATTCTTTACCCAAATGGATCCTGAAAATGCCCGTAACATTTCTAGAAGTTGGTATTTGGGTATTCGCAACCTATTATGTCATAGGCTTTGATCCAAGTGTTGCAAGGTAATGGATGGAACAATTGTTATTTAGGCTTTAGTTTCAATCTTGGCTGTTTTTTGATAGATTTCTGAATTTCAGGCTTTTTAAAATGTACCTCCTGCTGACATGCATTAACCAGATGGCTGGTGGGCTATTCCGACTCATTGGGGCACTAGGACGGAATATGATTGTGGCGAACACATTTGGCTCATTTTCATTGATGACGGTTCTTTTATTGGGTGGATTCATACTGTCAAGAGGTAAATAAATGGGGGTTATTTAAAATTTGTTTTATTGACTTGAATTTGAATTTATTTATATGAAGTATTTCATTTGCCTCAGAAAACATAAAGAAATGGTGGATATGGGGTTATTGGATCTCTCCTATGATGTACGGCCAGAATGCTATAGCAGTAAATGAATTTCTTGGGAATAGTTGGAGACAAGTAAGAATCGTGTTTTTGTAAAGTGGACTATAGAAAACTAAAAGAAATATCCATAGAATGATGTTGAGTAACCATTGGGAAGTTCTTGTTATAGGTGCCTGCCAATTCCACAGAACCTTTAGGAGTACAAGTTTTGAAATCTCGTGGAATATTTCCAAAAGCACATTGGTACTGGCTTGGAGTAGGAGCTTTGGTTGCGTATACTTTTTTGTTCAATGGTCTTTTTACACTAGCTCTAGCTTATCTCAATCGTAAGTAACCAATTCACTCAATATGATTTTTTAATTATTTTCTCTTTATTTTTGGCATTAAAATTTTGGGAGGAACCCAACCTGAGCTACATGGTTTTTGGTTCAATCTGTACTAGTAACTAATAAATGGGGCAATACAATGCAGCATTAGGGAAGTCCCAAGCCATTCTATCTGAAGAAACAGTGGCCGAGAGAAATGCTTGTAAAACTGGAGAGGTTGAGCTATCTTCAAGAGGAAGGAGATCTTCAGGTGAGCCGCTATATATTTTTAGATTGGTGCTTTAATTTCTGATTTGCAAATATATAGTCATAACATGATCCATATATATAGAAAGGGGAGATGAAGTTCAAAGAAGTGTATCATCTACATCAATGTCTTTAAGCATGGGCAGCACTAGTGAAGCTAACCACACTAGGAAACGGGGAATGGTTCTACCTTTTGAGCCCCTTTCCATCACATTCGATGATATCAAATATGCAGTGGATATGCCACAGGTATTTTCAACTTAGAAACAGCTATTCTACAATTTTTTTTAAAGAGAAAATAGGATAAGAATGTTGGGGTGGTGAGAGTACTATAATAGAAGTGTATTGTGGTGAGTTATTTCTTTCAAAATCATAGGTTCATAATTATGCCACATTATTCCAGTTTAAAATTATGAAAACTGTTTCTGGTTGTATAGCATTATTGTTTCAACTTTACGGGACATGAAAATTAGTATTTGTTGATTTGAACTCGAGTCATAAAATAATTAAAAAAAATTATATTAAAAAAAAACTATTGAAAGTTAATTTCTGATTGTTGAATTAATTAGTTTGTGATCCCTAGAAGTTAAGGTGGAGAATAGCTTTTACGTGGATAAAATGTTATTGTGCTCACAGGAAATGAAAGCTCAAGGTATACACGAAGACCGGCTAGAACTTCTGAAAGGTGTTAGCGGCGCTTTTAGGCCAGGAGTTCTAACGGCTCTAATGGGTGTTAGTGGAGCTGGAAAGACAACCCTTATGGATGTCTTGGCCGGTAGGAAAACGGGCGGATATATTGACGGAAGGATAACAATATCTGGCTACCCCAAGAAGCAAGAAACGTTTGCTCGTGTAGCAGGCTATTGCGAGCAAACAGATATTCATTCTCCTCATGTTACAGTTTATGAATCCTTGCAGTATTCTGCTTGGCTTCGTTTACCTCCTGAAGTCGACTCTGCAACTCGACAGGTGAGCACTAACTGATCATGGAAATTCAAGACCAAGAACAGCATTTTTTTTTCTTTTTTATGCTTAGTTTGGGCATCCTAAATCATTAAATGAAAACCTAAATGATTAAATTCCAGATGTTCGTCGATGAGGTTATGGATCTTGTTGAGCTAACCCCATTAAGGGAAGCACTCGTTGGACTGCCCGGTGTGAATGGTCTTTCCACTGAGCAACGCAAGCGGCTGACAATTGCAGTGGAGCTAGTAGCCAATCCGTCGATAATATTCATGGACGAACCGACCTCAGGACTCGATGCTAGGGCAGCAGCGATAGTGATGAGAACGGTGAGAAACACAGTAGACACAGGACGAACCGTGGTGTGCACCATCCATCAGCCGAGCATTGACATATTTGATGCTTTTGATGAGGTAGAGCTATCTTTATTATGATACTAGCGATCGGCTAATTTAATTTTACTTTCTACGTTTAGCAGAAAAAAACTAAATAACAATTGTTTCGGAACTGCAGTTGTTTCTTCTAAAACGAGGAGGTGAAGAAATATATGTTGGTCCATTAGGACACCACGCTTCTCATCTGATCAATTACTTTGAAGTAAGGCCAATGTGTATGTATATACGAATATTCAAACTTCTGGTTTTTCTGAGTAGGTACTAACTCAGTCATCCTACATTTAATTTAGGGAATCAGTGGAGTCACAAAAATTAAGGATGGTTATAATCCAGCAACCTGGATGTTGGAGGTAACTTCACCAGCAAATGAAGCAGCTCTTGGGGTTAACTTTGCTGATGTATACAAGAACTCAGAACTTTATAGGTAAGATCCAACACCAAAACTGAAAACTTAACAAGAATCAAGAAGTCTTAGTGTGAAAATCATCCAACCTATGAGATCCTAATGGGTCTCTCCATCACTTACCAATTGGTTGAGTTGGATGCTTCAACATGGTATCAAAGCTAGGTTTGAGAGGACTTGTTTTGAATTCTGAATCTCCCGATTGCGTACTTTTTGTACTTGGTATACTAGTCTGGCTCTTCACGTGCGAGTGGATGACGTATGTGCGAGCCAGTATAAGATTCTAATGAGCTTTTCCACTTTTATCAATTGATTTTGAGTTGGATGCTTTTAACGGTTAATGTAGCTATTTAACACTCTACTGTGATTGATTCAGGAGAAACAAAGAATTAATCAAGGAATTCAGTACACCTCCCCTGGGGTCAAAAGACCTATATTTCCCAACTCAGTACTCGCAGTCTTTCTTCACACAGTGTATGGCATCCCTATGGAAGCAGCACTTGTCGTACTGGCGAAACCCACCGTACACTGCAGTTCGATTCTTTTTCACAACTGCAATAGCTCTGCTGTTTGGGACGATCTTCTGGGATCTTGGCTCCAAAAGGTACCTTCATTGTGGAAAGCCAAAAGATGTTGCATATGTTTAATTTATTTAGATCCTAAATAAATGATAGTCCTTTTGGAATTGCAGAGATACACAGCAACATATCTTTAACTCAATGGGTTCTATGTATGCCACTGTTCTGTTTCTTGGCGTACAAAATGCCGGGTCAGTTCAACCAGTAGTTGCTGTTGAGAGAACAGTGTTTTACAGGGAACGAGCAGCCGGAATGTATTCGGCATTGCCTTATGCTTTTGGACAGGTAAATTGTCTTTACTGGAAATGTGGCATTTGGAAATAAATGAAGATTGGGAGAAGTCATTGAAATATTTATTAAAAAAAAAAAAAAAGAAAAATTAATTGGGAATCCAGTTAATGGAAACGTAGGACACAGACTTGGGAAAACAATGACAATTGGTTTTGATAAACTTGGATTACCTCGTTGATAACTTTCTATTTTCTGTTTTATTGTGTTTGTTTTTTAAAATTTTAAAAACTAATAAAAAAAGTATATTTGGTAAAGTTTTTGTTGCCGTATTCTTTAAAACAATTTTTAAAAAATTTCGAAAATTTTGGAAACAGAAAAAGGGTGGTTTCACTTGTTTTTAAAATATTATTTTTATTTTGTCATTCACTAATATAAAATCACCACTACTCCGTATATATCTCATCAACTGCCATTTTCACTATCACCCTCTTCATTTCATAATATTTCTACTGCATCTCTTAATTTTATTTTTACAGCATTTGTAAATATCAAACACGTTTTCTATTTTTGTTTCAAGAACAAAAAATGAAAACTTGTCGACCAACACTTAATGTTTACAAAATTTCAAGCTATCTCGTTGCATATTTTTTTTCGTGACAAATTTTATTTTATTTTATTTTTCTACAGGTCGTGATTGAACTACCGTACGTATTAGTTCAGGCAATCATATACGGAGTCATAGTTTATTCCATGATCGGATTCGAGTGGACATTTGCCAAGTTCTTTTGGTTCATGTTCTTCATGTACTTCACCTTGTTGTACTTCACGTTATATGGGATGATGGCAGTGGCAGTAACTCCCAACCACAGCATTGCTGCAATAGTCTCATCTGCTTTCTATGCATTTTGGAACCTTTTCTCCGGATTTATCATTCCAAAGCCTGTAAGTCCACCTCCCATTTCAATTCAACTTTTACAACCCTTAGTTCATAACTTGAAAATGAACACAAAATAGGATCTATTTTGAATCACTTAACACATTTTTTTATAGTTAGTATATCAACTAAAAACTTTTATAGATTAGGTTGAAAGTAGGAAATATATAAAGGTATATAAATATATAGAGGTATATATAGTAATTCTGAGAAATAATAATTCATAAAATTACCAAAAAAAAAAAAAGTTTAAACCTAGTCTTAATCAACTAGTTTCAAACTTATCTAAACAATATATATATATATGGCATTTGTTAACTAGTGCTGGGACACCCATTAAAGACCAATGAATTGTAATAATATTTTATATCTTTTTCTATACACAATTCCATCAAAGTACGAATATTATTAAATAGCATGTATTTATTGAGTTTTAATGAGTGTCCTAGCCAGGCATGGCCCCAAGGTTTTTCGGGAACCAAGTCAATCCAAACTATAGAAACTAATAGGAAACGTCAGGACAGTTTTTTTGGGTCTTTAAAAGGTATTGGACAGTCATATTTAAATTAACTCTATCCTAACTATAAAAACTAGTAGGGGGCCTTTGGGCCTCGTGGGCCTTGCTCCGGTTCTAGGGGGACCCTTTAACAAAACCCTATATATATTATAATTTATATATTGAGACATTATAATACATGTATAAATATACATTTTTTGATCATGACAGAGGATACCGGTGTGGTGGAGATGGTACTACTACCTTTCACCTGTCTCGTGGACTTTGTATGGATTAGTTGCTTCACAATTTTCAGACCTTCGGGACAAGATGACGGACACAGGTGAAACGGTGGAAGAATTCATAAGGAGTTATTTTGGGTTCAAACATGACTTCATTGGATATGTTGCAATCATCATAGTAGGGATAGTTGTGCTCTTTGGGTTCATTTTTGCCTTTTCAATCAAGAAATTTAACTTCCAGAAAAGATAAATCATCTCCCATATATGTCAAAATATCGTCATCCTCCTCTGAGAAAGAGAGAGAGTTCCTTATATTGATTTATTTATTTACTTTTTTTTTTCTAGATTTTATCAGCTTTTTGGCTTTTCTTTTGTTCTATGCTTGGAATCAGTTGGCTGTAAAGAAAACCAGGGGCTACTGACTTCCAGAAGTGTAATGAAAGGATACAAAAATACAACAAAGAGAGAAATTCTGGGCGGTTATTTGGGTGATTTCTTGCCATCAATAGTTGGTTATACATATTGAGCTTCTGATGCCATTGTTGTGTCGAATAATATTTGGAGGGTGTTTGGTAGCAAAATTTTTAACAAAAACTTGTTCGAGTATTTGGCAAATTACTAATTTTTATCGTTTTTCTACCCTGTTACATTAACTTCTCAACTCAAAAGTTATCAAAAATTACCAAAAATTGTTAAAAGTTACTAAAATTTGCCAAAAAGTTACTAAAAAATGCTAAAGTTACTAAAAATTTTAACAAACACTAAAAAATTATAAAAATTTACTACTTGCTTTACCAAATACATCAAAAAATTACAACTACTAACTTTTGACAAAAAATATTAAAAATTGTGCCTCTAAACACCCTCTTAGTGCACGTCATGATTTCCTCCCATTGGTGTGGAAGTGTAACTTTTTTCATGCACCAATACTCCCAAACTGAATACTTCGCTAGCAGAAACCAAAATAATAATAATAATAATAATAAAAGTAGCCTAAAATTTTCTGTATATTGAATATAGAAGGAGAGATTTTGCAGTGAATATATTTTTTGATTGTATTGATTTGATCATGTTACAAGTATATATATACAAAGCGAATGTAATTGAAGACTGTCAATATGCCTAGAAAATATATATACTAATAACATAATAGATCTAGCAAATCTTTTAAGGATTAAGTCCTCACTTACTAACAAAATAAATCTAGCAAATCTTATAAAATATCACAGAGTCCCTAAGGATCAGATCTTCTCTTCACAATCAGGTAGATTTTGATTTTCAAAAAAGACTTGTTTGACAAGGTTTTCTACACGCCCTCGCAATCGGAATGGAAGCTCACGAACGTTTGGATTGAATTTAAGGAAATTGAAGCGTACATGACTTAGTGGCTTGCTTAGCAAATCAGCAAACTGGTCTTTACTGGATAAGAATTTAACTTGAAGCACCTTACTTGTGACTTGATCCCAGACGAAGTGGAAGTCGATCTCGATATACTTTGTTCGTGCATGAAATAAAGGATTCGAAGACAAATAAATCGCTCCTATATTATCGCACCATAAAGTTGGTGTGTCATTACAAGGGACTCCCAGTTCACGAAGAAGACTTTGAAGCCACTAAGTTCAGTAGTAGTATTTGCTAGAGACTTATACTCTGCTTCAGTGCTGCTACGAGCAACCATTTGCTGCTGTTTGCAATTCCAAGAAATAAGACTATTTCCAAAATAAACAGAGTAGGCACCAACAGACCGATAGTCATCATGATTTCCTTCCTAATTCGCGTCAGAAAAACCTTGTAAGACATAGTTAGACTGACGGGAGATGAATAAAGCCTGAGAAATAGAATGTTTTAGGTAGCGTAAAATTCTTTTTACTGCCTGCCAATGGGATACGCGCGAACTATGCATATATTTACTGACTTTATGTATAACAAAAGCTAAGTCTGGCCGTGTGAATGACAGGTACTATAAGCCACCAACAACACTTCTATAAAGTATAGGGTCTTCAAAAAGTTCATCTTCATAAGCTGTAAGACGAGTGGAAGGGGACATGGGAGTTGCACACGATTTAGCCTTATCCATAGAGCAACGCTGTAACAATTTAGTAATATATTTGCGTTGACTCAAATAAAAACCATCATCACATTTGATTGCTTCTACACCAAGAAAAAAACTTAAGTCGCCCATGTCTTTAATAGCAAAATCAACACATAATTTGGAGATCAAAGTATTGATTGCAGTAGTATTTGACCCTGTGCTAATAATATCATCAACATATATCAAAAAATACAAGATCAATTTGGTCTAATGAAACACAAATAAGGAGGTATCAACTTTACTCTCCTAAAATCCAAGAGTTCGTAGTCTGTCTGTGAGTTGAGAAAACCAAGCCCTAAGTACTTGCCGCAAACCATACAACGACTTTTTGAGAAGACAAATATGGTTAGGATATTGAGGGTGTTGAAATCCAGGTGGCTGCACCATAAAAACTTATTCATTGAGTCCCATGCAAAAACACATTCTGCATATCAATCTGATGAATTTTCCAGCCATGAGAAATAGCAATTAAAAGAACCAAGCGAACAGTAGATGGTTTGATGACAGGACTAAAGGTCTCATGGAAATCGATACCATGCTGTTGGTGAAAGCCCTTGGCAACTAACCTAGCCTCAAAGCTAGTGATTTGAGCATCGGCTCCTCTTTTAATTTTGAACACCCACCGACAACCCAACACATTAATATTAGGCTTTGGAGGAACTAAAATCCAAGTTCCATTTTTAAGGAGAGCATCAAATTCCTTGTTTATTGCCTCACGCCAGTGAGAATGTTTAGAGGCTTCGGTAAAGCAGGTGGGCTCCTTGTCCATAGCATTAGCTGTAGCAATAAGAACTTCAGGTAAAGGGTATTTAACAAAACCAACAAAAAGTACCTTTGGTTTGAAAATATTGTTTCGAGATCGGGTCACCATAGGGTGACGTGGAGCTATAGAAGTTTGTGTTGGTTGATGTTCTGGTAAGCGTGAATCATGTTGCTCTAGCATAGAAGCTACTTCTTGTAACCTGGGTGATTGACTTGTGATATTTGGCAAAACCGCATTCAAATGGAAATTGGGCATGATCATAGTGTCAAAAATTACAAAAGTGTTAGAGGAATGAATAGGAGCAGGACTCAAAGTCAAATTTTGTGGAAGGGTAATAACTTGAGTAGATTGTGGAGAGAAGAGTTGTGGATTAGGTTTAGAACAGGGAAACAATTTTTCATCAAAAACTACATAACAGGAGACATAGATTTTACCAGTGGATAAATCAGGACATTTATACCCATAATGGCAAAGGCTGTAGCCAATAAATATACATGTTTTTTATCGAAAATCAATTTTATACTTATTGTATGGCCTTAAATATGGCCAATAAGCACAACCAAAAACATGCATGAAATTATAATCTGGCTTTCTTTTGTAAACCTTTTCAAATGGTGATTTGTTTTGTAAAATTAAAGTGGGGAGCCGATTAATAATGTAAGTTGCAGTTGGAAAAGTATCTTCCCAAGAAATTAGGGGTAAATTTAAATGAGAAAGAGGGAAAGACCCACTTCCACAACTTGCCGATGACGTCTTTCAATTGCACCCATTTGTTGATGGATATGTGGACAAAGAAGCCTGTGCTGAATGCCTATTTGTGTAAAGTAGTGATTTAATCTTTTATATTCACCACCCTAATTAGATTGGATAGTTTTAATTTTTGTTTCAAAATGGCATTCAACATATGCTTGAAATTGATAGAAAATATTTTCCACATTTGATTTGAGTTTAAGAGGAAATAACCACAAAAATTTGGTGCAATCATCAAGAAAACTAACATAATATCGTGCACCAGAAATAGAAACAACTGGTGCTGGTCCCCATAAATCCGTAAAAATTAAATCTAAAGGTTTACTTGAAACAAAGCTTGAATATTGAAAAGGCAATTTATGGTTTTTTGCCATTTGACAATCAAGGCATACATGCCTTTTATTTGTTCCAATTGGTAAAGAAAACTTAGAAATGGCTCTCTAGACAACAGATAGAGATGCGTGGCCAAGTCTCTGATACCAACAAGTCAGAGGTAAACGAATGCTTGAAAACACCGAAGGGTCTTTGGAGAGCTGAGAATGAATAGAGACCATCTTTAAGATTGCCTCGATGCAGGACGTTCTCCTAGTAGTCCTTAATAAGAAAACAAAGATCGTGAAATTCAAAATAGACATGATTATCACGGCAAAACTGTTGAATAGATATCAAATTCTTTTTGATTTCAGGAACAAGTAAAACTTTAGTAAGAATGAAAGATTTAGAGGGACTAGAAAAAATTATAGTTCTAGTTTTAGAAATCACTAGACCTGCATTGTTGCCCACTTGAATTTGGTCCGTGCCATCATAGTCATTACTACGAAGGTTGAGATTGTTCACAACATTTGTTAAATAATGAGTGGCGCCGGTATCAAGATGCCAATCACCATCAGAGTTATGCTGATTTGCAGCCACCATTGCTTGTGGTTGAGGTGATGCATTGTTTCGGTTATAAGTAGCATTAGAACCATGACCACCACCATAGATTGGAGTTGGATTGCGCGAACCACGCCCTCGGCCTTTAGAAACTCCTCCGCTCCTTTTCATAGTTTATTTGGGGTTGGCGTGTGACTACATTAGCAGATGCATTAATCATCGAAGGAGGCTGATTGTTATGATTGATTCGAAACTCACTGATAAGCAGGAGGGAGGACACTTCTTCAAGAGTCACTGTATCAGATTGTGCAGTGATAGTGGCAACCAATGAATCGTAGTCATGCCCCAAACCTGCCAAGACATAAGTGATAATATCATCAGACGTTAAGGGTTGTCCAGCGAAAACCAATTCATCTGTAAGCCACTTAATATTAAGAAAATATTCTGTTGCTGAGAAAGCTCTTCTATGAGCATTTGCAAGTTGTATGCGAATCTATACGATCCGTGCCTTGGACTGGGAGGAAAAATTATGCTCTAAGGCACACCACACGTCATGAGAAGTTGTATAAGTAACCACTTGGGCTAAGACACTTTCAATGAGTGATCCCATGATGCTATTGAGTGTCAGATTATCTTGCTTAACCTACTGCATATAAGCAGGATTTGGAGTAGGAGAAGTAGTGTTACCAAGTGCAAGAGAAGGCTTGGGAATTGATCCATCAATGTAACCGAACACATCTTGACCCTTGAAGTAGGGAATCATTTGTGCTTTCCATAGTAGGTAATTGTCTCGGTTTAATTTGATTGTAATAACGTGGGAGAAAGAAGCAAACATGGGGAGATTGGATTGGCTAGCACAAGTTACTGAAGAGTCAGGCATACTGACGTAAGTCTTATGGCTCTGATACCATATAGAATGAGAGATTCTATAGTGAATATATTTTTTGATTGTATTGATTTGATCATGTTACAAATATATATATATATATACATATATATATGTATATACATATATATATGTATATACATATGTATATATATATATATATATACAGAGTGAATGTAACAGAAGACTATCAATATGTGTAACAATCCGCATCTATACAGTCCAATATTATCCGCTTTTGGCTTGATAAGCTGCTTCCCAATAGGTCACCCTTCCCAGTACTGCCCCCACTAGAGCACGCTTAATCCTGGAGTTCCTATTGAATCTAGTGCCCTCACAGTTTTAAAACACGTTGTTCTTAGATGGATATTGAATATTACATATATGCCACTTCTTTCCACGACCCAAGCGATGTGAGATGGAAGACATTGCTTCTCTACTTCACCTTCGGCTTTACTCTCCCACAAGCAGAGTCCCTCACGGGTAGGTCCCTCACGGTCCTCCTCTTTTATAGGACACACGTCCCTGCGTGGCCTCCTGCTTCACTCTCCGGCAGGCAAAGTCCCTTACAGGCAGGTCCCCCACACGCATGATCCAACACTTCCGGCTGGGCATTGGCTCTGATACCATTTGTAACGACCCGCATCCCTATAGTACAATATTATCCGCTTTGAGTTTGATAAGCTGTTTCCCAAGAGGTCACCCATCCCGGTACTACCCCCACTAGAGTACGCTTAACCCTGGAGTTCCCACTGAATCCAATGCCCTCACAACTTTAAAACGCGTTGTTCTTGTATGGATATCAAATATTACATATATGCCACTTCTTTTCACAACCCAGGCGATGCAAGATGGAAGACATTGCTTCTCTGCTTCACCTTCGACTTTACTCTCCCGTAGGCAGAGTCCCTCATGGGCAGGTCCCTCACAGTCCTCCCCCCTTTACAGGACACGCGTCCCCGCGTGGCCTCCTACTTCACTCTGCGGCAGGCAGAGTCCCTTACAGGCAGGTCCCCCACACGCGGGGCCCCCACACGCGTGACCCGACACTTCTGGCTGCGCATTGGCTCTAATACCATTTGTAACGACCCGCATCCCTATAGTATAATATTGTCCGCTTTGGGCTTGATAAGCTATTTCCCAAGAAGTCACTCATCCCGGTACTGCCCCCACTAAAGTACGCTTAACCTTGGAGTTCCCACTCAATCCAGTGCCCTCACGGCTTTAAAACGCGTTGTTCTTATATGGATATCGAATATTACATATATGTCACTTCCTTCCACGACCCAAGTGATGTGGAATGGAAGACATTGTTTCTCTGCTTCACCTCCAGCTTCACTCTCCGTATGCAAAATCCTTCACGAGTAGGTCCCTCACAATATGCCTTGAAAATAGATATACTAATAACAGAATAAATCTAGCATATCTTCTAAGGATCAAGTCTTCGCTTACTAACAGAATAAATCTAATAAATCTTATAAAATATCGCAGAGTCCCTAAGAATCAGGTCTTCTCCTCACAACTAGGTAGATTTTGATTTTCAAAAGAGTTGGTAAGACAAGGTTTTCTACGTTGAAAAATAAAAATAGAATTTTTCGTGTTTTCCGCGTGCAAGAAAATAATTTTCAAAGTACAAGAATTGTAAAGGTTAGCATTGGACAAAACTAATGGGCCATAGCCCATGAAATTTGGTCTGTTCAATGAAGCGTGCAAGAATGTTCAAATCGAGCGGTATGTAATTTAGACTAGTTAAATTTTAGTAAGTTTCAAAAAAAATTAGTTTGCATTTTATTTGTTTAAATTTTTAATTGAATTTAAGTAAACTTATGACAAATTCGGCCTCGAGATGAAACTCCAATAATTTAATTTTTTACATAATATTTAATAGATACTTATTTATTAATTTAAAATTTAATTAAATTTAACAATATAATGTGTTTAAAATTATAATTAAAATCCAATTCATTAATATGACGAGCGTAAATTACGCACCCCCCAAATCCCGACGGCAGCTTACTGCTTACCAATTCAACACGCGACTGCTGCACAAAGAGTCACGAGACGGCAAGCAAAGAAGTATCTTGGTTGGAGGTGGGTCCAAAGCCATGCGTCACAAGCCCATTGAGCCACCTTTGGGTCCTTGTCCAGTTACACCAAACTGACCCATTCTCTTATCCTGCGCACCCCATTTACCTATATATGTACGTAGATGTATATATATACACTTCATGCAGTTCCTTTGCCCTCTATTTACTATTGCAATCCAGATAGAGAGAAAAGTGGGGTGACACAGAATGGCCATATCAGCCAGCTGCTGCCTCAGTCGCTGCTTCCCACCTCCTCCTCCGATCTCAGCTTCCCTCCCAACAAAGACAACCCAAGTTTCATGGTAAGCGCACAATAGCAATAATTACATGCTTTTTGCTAACGTGCACCACCGTCGCGGTTGCAATTACCAAATTCCCATAGTCGTGGAATAGCTTGAAAGCCAAGCTTGACATATCAGCTAGGTAAAATTAGATGTCATTAAATTAAAATTTAATAATTCTAATACATTCATATTTTTTAATCTTAAAAATGAATGAATGAACATTTGATTTTAATTCAGCCACTTAGGTTGATGTTGGTCTCAGCTTCTCCGAATTTATTGCCTTGTGTCGAGAGATAGCCTTATGAGTAATGAAATTTGCTTTTTTATTTGTGTGCAGGCCAAATAAGAAGGAGAGATCATGGAGGGGCCAATGCGTGTTAGGGGCGGCGTGCATCATAATTGGGCTAGAAATGGAGAACTTAACTGCCATGGCCGCCACAATTGCCGACAACGTCCCAAAGGCGGTTGTTGAATCAAACGAGCAGAAAGGGAGGAGATGGAGCGACAAGAGGTCGTGCCCGCCGTGGCGGGTGAACGCGTTGGAGAACATCGTGCCGGAGAACCTCCCGAGGCCGTCCGCCCGCCGGAGATGGGAGTCGGTTGGGGACACAAGGATTGCTCCGGCAGTGAAAGCCACAACAATTATAACTAGTAGCTCCGGTGGTTGTTTTACCATGTAATATACACACATATATATATATATATATTTGTTTAACCATGTAACACAAATAGATAGGATTCAAGATTTGTAATCAAATAAAAGTGAAACTACAAGTTACATCAAGATTGATTGATTGTTAAAAAAAAAAAATAAATAAGAAATTTGACTCAAGAAATTCACTCCTAAATTAAATCTTAAAAAGTAAATATATCTTAATTTGTATTGTGCACACATCGATCTTTCAATATGCATAACGATAAATTACAGACTCGTGTAATGACTCGAATTCGGATCCACATTTAAGAATTAAATATGATTCATCCGGTTAAATAGTTTTGTCCTACTAATCATATTGTGCTCGGAGACTAACTTATGAATTCAGATTTACATTCAACAAATTGGATATGATTTATTCAATTAAAGAAATTTGACCTATTAATTTTATTATGTTTTGCACCCCTATTAATGGGAAGAGAGTTCAAACTTAAAAATTTGGATAATAGGCCCCAACTCACAGGCTAAAGCCCCCCCTAACCCCTTCGGGTTAAGATCGATTGTAGTACATGTGAATGGCTGCGTTTTTGAGGTTGGTGTCGTAGTTGTTGTTGTAGTACATGCAGTACAAGTTGGATATTTTGGAAGCTCAGTCAAAACTCGGAGAAGGCCACGAAAGGACCCACAAGAAGCCAGCGAACTTGACGGGCTTCAGGGGGCTTCCAAAGGCTAGTCGCTAATCTCAACTAGGTCGGAATCGCTTCTATTGGATTTTGATTTGCATCAACTAAAATGGCGGAAGTAAATTAAATAGCCACTTTGGGTTACCGTTATCTGAAAAACTGAATTCAAAATTTTTAGATATTAGGGCACGATTGGATGGTGTTAAAATTTCAAGAGAATAAATTTTAGGAAGGGTATAAGATAAAAGTAGTATTATTTTTAAATGGTTAGCTCACATTGATTTGATGTTTATAGAGGGAGATAAATTTTGACTTGATTTGGATGTTTTATAAATAAGAATGAGTGAATGATGGAAAAATCGGTCAAATGATTCTTTTACCATTGTGGTGTCCCAAATTTGGTTAACCATTAAATTAAATATTAAATTACAAAACCCACTCTATTTAATTATTTTTGGACGATTTCAAGTTATATTATTTATTTCATTGAAAATTTAATTTTTTATAAATTTATTTAAAGAATTTTTTTTTAAAATATGTACTTTTGAATGGTTGATTATTATCCAATTTTTTTAATTATATTTATTTTGACTTATTGGCCTATCTATTATTTTTTCACTAACATTATATTTATTTTAATTAAATTAACAATACTATTAACGAGGACTAAAAACGTCAAAAACTCTATATTTAAAGAGAGATAATTTTTTACTAGCCCCTAGGGTGCCCAAAAATTATCCCCCACGGGGAAAAAATAGAGAGGGTGGTAAAATGAAGAGGGGAAGAAAAGGGTTGCCAAAACATGGCAAAGGGGTGGGACCCACTCTTATGAGGGGGTAAAAACTTTAGAAGGGAGCTTTACCCTCATCCTATCGGGACCTTAACGTGTTAGGAAGTCAGTCACGCCCGGATAAGTTGTCTGGAGTTGCTTTTCTTTAAATTCTTAAAATTAAATCCCAATTTTAAGTTCTTAAAATTAAAATTCAAGTCATTGATTAGTGTTAGATTGATAAATATATTTTTAAATTAAATGATAATTTATAAATATGTTTCTAAATTAATGGTTGTAATTTAACTTTAAAATTTTTTAAATTAAAAATCAATTTCAAGACTCCTTATCTGTTCATATTATTGACAAAAAATTTCTTACTTAGGGTCCACAACCAAAAAAAAAAACTCTAAAAATATTAAAAATTTCTAAAATTTTCTAACATATTTTTTATTTCTCGTATTTCGTAAAATTTATATAAATTTATATATATCTATATATCTCAATAAATTTTTACACTATAAATCTCAAAAATTTATAATCACTTTCAATAAATTCTAATATAGAACTGTTCTAATAAATTCTGACATAAAATCGTTCTAATAGAACTAAAAAAAATCATTTCGATAGTTTTTTTTTCAAAAATTTGACATAAAAGTAAAAAAATTTCACTATTTAACTTTGAAAAACATGATTGGGTGATTGTGTGCTAAATGTTAAAAAAAAATTTAAATCACATTTTTCACATTTTTTGTTATTTTTTACCGCATCAAACCGTTACTTCTTCGATGAGTGAAAAAGACCAAAAACACTCTTCCATTGTCTTATGTTACGCGTATGTCTCTCACTTTACATGTGTACGTCTAAATATTTTATTCAAAAGCAAATACTGGAAGTCTCCTATAATTTTCGTAACTGCACAATCATATCGTATACATAAATATTATGATAGATGTTATAATACTTGAGAGTCAATTCGCTCATGTTTAAGGGCAGATTTAAGATTTAGAGTTAAGTGTAAACTGAACAAAAGATTTAAAGATAGAATATATTAGATGCAAAATTTAGACTGAATAAATAGTTTAAAATTAAAATAAAATTGATTATAAAAATTTAGAATAAATTAAATTTAAAAAAATAAAATAAAAAACATTTTTTAGACCAAAGTATCGAAATTACAAAAATATAACAGCTCAAGAAATGTAAATAAGGCGAGATTATCCTTATCTAATGTTTTAAAAACTGGATCGGATCGGCCGGTTCAAGAAATGGTTTAGTCAACCAATAAAACCCGTTTGATAATTGAACCGATATAAAACCGGTGACTCACCGGTTCAATCGACAAATCGACGAATTGAAAGTCTGTTTAACGAACCGCCCGCTTCATAAAAATATATTAATATATGTTTTTTAAGCACTATCAAATGTTAATAACGCACAGTAACACTACAGTGACAACAACCACAAGACTTATAACTCTCAAGTTAAGTGAGTTACAGGCAAATCCCAATTCTCATTCATACAAAAATATTAATACATAATTTTAATATATATTTTGATACTTTTTTTATATATTTAAATATATTTATAACGTTACAGTTTAACTTCGATTTGATTCCGCTTAAACCGACAGTTAAACCACTTACTTGTGACCCAATTACTTCTTCGGTTTGATAAATGATTCGGTTTTTAAAACATTGACCTCGTCTAACCCAATTTATGATTCGCTATGTGAGCTCCCGGTTCAAGCTGAGGGCACTCTGCCTTAACACAATCCATTGTCAACCCACCCCGCCTCCTCCCTACAGGCCCGCCTCCTTACAACGGCTCATCTGAATTTCCCCACTCCTCCCCCACCCCCCCGGGGGGTGGGGTTTGGCGCTTTTCATTTCCTCCTCTCCCTTTACTTTAATTTATTAATAATTTAATAACTCTTCCCCCTTTAATTTATTAATAATTTAATAAAATATATAGTTCAAAACAACAAGAATGTATTACTAAAAATTTATTAATCTATTGTTTCTTTATTAATAAATTTTATTGAAAATTCCCAAAATGCTAAATAATTAGCACAATCAACCATTTAGATATTCATAAATAATAATAAGAATTTTAAAAAAAATAAAGAAACACAACATTTAATAAGAAAAAATTTAAACTGGAAAAAAAAAATCTTGAATCTTTCACTATATTGCAAATATAATTTTTATTTTCATTTGATTCTCGTGTATAACATAGTTTTAAAAAATAATAATTTATAATATTATAACAAAGGAGGTTGGGGCATATGATAAGTCCATTTTTATTTTATTTTATTTCTTTCATTAAGACCGATTTAACTAAGTTTACCTTTATAATCATCAATATAAACTCAAAAAAAAATTTATACTCTTAATTACCCATTATATAGTCCATCACAAGGATTGAATTGCGCGCTCTCTCTCTCTCTCTCTCTCTCTCTCTCTCTCTCTCTCTCTTCTAATGTCAACAAGTGAGATCTCAGAATCAATGGAAAATCGATTTGGAAATTGGGGCCTATGTGCTAAGGGCCTTAAATTGAGATTGTTAACCATTGGGCTGTGATTTTTGGGCCTCTGAATGCTTGTTGATTTCAAGACAAAATCTCCGTGCTCACCAGCTAATGTTTGTCAACTTCATCCACTTGTAGAGCCCACACACAGAGCCGCTAAGATTGCATGGCGACCCACATACGCAAATAGATTCAATTTCTTATGATTACATGGATTTGAGTTATTGCGGAGTTTTATGTCCATCAAAATTTTTAGTAGTGCGGTAAGTAAATCAAAAAATTTTAATTTTTTATAATTTTTATACTATTATTATCACTTGTCAGTGTTCGGTAAAAATTTGTAAAAGTGGAAAAAAAAAAGTTCAAGAAAAATGAAGTCAAAAAATTTGGTGATTTTGTGAGCAGTAATTTGTTTTTTTGGGTAAATGTTAATAAAAATTTTGAAAAAGAGTTGAAAGTTTGAATTTTTTTTTTTTTTTTTTGGGGGCTAGCCACCAAACAGGCTCTATAAATATATAAGTTGTGCTGAATTACATTAATTTTTTTGTGTGTGATTTTTTTTTTCCTTCTATTCTGTTGGGATTTTGATTTGATTGGTAATTTGACTTGATAATTGGGGAAGAAATTTGATTACAAATCCTATATACAAATTCACTTTGATTTTTATCGAATCAAATACATACAAGCTAATTTCTTTTATTCGTAAGTATTTTTAAATATATATATATATATATGAATTATATACTTAAAAATTAACAAAATTAAATAAAAAATCATATTTTAATTAAAAAAATCATATGTGTGTATATATATATATATATATAGTGTGTATGTATATGTTTGTGTGTGTAATGTACACGAGAGTTGAGACCAGAGACCAGGTTAAGGATAAGTCCGATACACCGGTGCATCCGAAGTATCACGGACCTTTGGATCAAACTCAAATCACTGTGTTGAGTTTGATCCAACAGTCCGTGGTGCACCAAGTGTACCGGTGCACCGGACCTACCCCGGTCCGGTTGAGACCCTCTACAGAGAAAGTTAAGGCAAATCATGATGGAAAAAATCTGAAAGAGATCCGTTGTCCCAGGAGGGAACACTAATGAAGAGTACGTATTTCCATAGCTCATTCACAAGTAAGTTGAATTTTGAAGAGAAGCGTGCAATGTTTCTTCCAAAGGCTGCATGCGTACGTGGAGCCCGGGACCGACCCAGCTGGGGGCCACCAATGTTTTGTATTGACAATTCTCTTCTCGAAGCAGCTGCAGAGAATGATACCAAATTTTACAATTAATATCTATAAAAGTATTCGCCTTTTTATATTTTTTAAGTTTTGATAAAATTTTAACTTTGTAATTCGTATAATGAATAAAAATTTTTTAATTTTATAAAAACTTATAGGGATTTTCACACTTTATAGAGTTTCAAACGAGCTCTAAAAATAGCTTTTGATTTTTGTAATTTATTTTGTTCTTATATGATTTTTTTTTTTTACCAAAATTTCATTTTGTTTCTGAAGCAATAATTTTTAGGCTAAAAAATAAAAAAAAAATTCAACCCGTTCAAAAAAAAAGGAAAAAAAACTAAAAATAAAAAATCAGCTTTTTTAATTTTTTATAATTATTATTTTTTAATTTTTTTTTATGGATATGATTAACGTACTTAAAAATTATCACTTCTAAAAGAAAATTTTAATTTTAATTAAAAATTATATAAGATGAAAATAAGTTAAAAAAAATAAAAAATTATTCTTGGTAGCCAAAGTCACTCTTAATTTCCTAAAGTAACCTATCGCATCTGCAGGGCATCAATATCTTAATATTCTCTAATCCTTTGGTTTCAACGCCAAATTTGACCTCTCAAGACCAATTTATAATGCTATCTTATCATTACATACATATAACTAACATGAAACAATTTGCATGCGCGCAATAACTGTGTGCGTATTTATATATATATATATATATGTATCACTGTCGTTCGTGGCTATATATGTTTGAAGTGAGAGAATTGCCAAGCTCAGTTCACGACTTTTATCACTGAGCAATCTCAGCCATGGATTTTTGTGAACCCACAAAAAACACCGGACGAGATCCGGCCTAATTTTTGCCACGTGCTTGGTAATTGTCATATAACTCTTAAACTCTCTCCCTCAGACATATACCAATCATAACAGGATACAAGCAATAAAAAGCTAAACATCATCTGGTTTTGTTATGTATGACCCAAAAAAGGAATATGCTTGGTCTAAATTCAACATTCTTTTGTTTATTTATTTATTTATTTTTATTTATTTTTTTAAATTCAGCTGCAATCATTGCAAAGGAGGAATTCCCACAAAAATGGAGGGACTTGCAGGAGAAGAGTGATAGTGTGGCTGTCACCAATCCGGAATCATTGTCCAACATTAGCTAGCAACAAGTTGTCCACTTTGAAAGCTGTCACCAGTTCGAGTTTTCCTCTCTCTCTCTCTCTCTCTCTCTCCCACTCTCTCTATACATATATATATCCAAGGAAAGTTTAGCACAGAGTCATAGTTGCGACTGTGCAACGGTGAACTTTTGTTTCGTGGGTCTTACTATTTGAACGGTAATGATGCCACAATGGCGAGTGATGTAGCTACATGTAATGGCCAGAATTGTACACTTAGGGGGTAGGTAGAAATCTAGCTTGTAGCTGTACAGAAGATTTGAGGGATCCACAAGCCCACAATTTGCCTAGAGAGCATAATGGCTGGCTATTCATAATATTCCTTTGGATCCAAGAGTGGGGTCGTTTTGTTTGACGATCGCAGATCGCTGTCACGGGATATATATATCATGATCATTCCTTGGAATATACATATATTCATTACAAATTAATCATCAATGATGATATATGTATGTATGTATATATATATATATGTAGTTTCATGTTCTTTCAATTTTGTAGTTATTTGTCCGAGTTGTTTCCAACATGATTTGAAGAGAGAGGAAGAACGTCTAGCGAAGATTTGATTGCAAGCTGATTGGTGAATTCTAAGTTGCACTTACTTAATTGGGTCCCCCCCCCCCCCCCCCCGGGAAGTACCAAAAAGACTTGAGGTATCATTGAAAAAAGGAAAGAGCTCGATCCTAACTGAATCTAATAAGCTCCTTTGTCTCAGAATACGCAGGCAATTATATATGCTTTGGTGGGTAGTGTTTGAGAAACCAAATTATACTAAAAGTTACAGAAAGTTATTAATTATTTTAATTTTTTTAATCAAATTTTATAACGTATTAATTTTACACCATTTTTTTTTTTAAATATCTTTCTGGGCCATGGGATGCACAAGTGCTAAGTGAGAGCCTGCTACCCCATATATATAGGTTTGGTGTAAGATCAAAAAGGAGTAACTGTTACCCCATAAGATTTTACCTTATTTAAAATTTAAATGGAATCATATTATTCGCTCTTAAAATGATTAAACGTTAATTTACAGAGTGGAAAGAGAAAAATCGTGAGAGTAAAATGTTAGTAGTTAAGTTAATAAAATTTACCTATAAGGGCAGAATCATAAATGCTAGATGAAATAGGCTAAATATATATATATATATATATATATAAAAAACAAAGTATAGTAACTTCAGTGAATTTTAACAGTAGAAAGGTCAATTAACTATATTTTAAATTTTTTAACTAAAAATACAAAACATCTATAAGGTGCATTTGGAATAACAAAAAGTGAGATAAATTGGAATAACAAAAAGTGAGATAAAATTACATAAAGTTGAATAAGTTATGAGTTCGTAATTCGTTCAATGAGATGAAAAATGATAACTTTTAAAAATTTTTTATATTTTTTACCGTTTCTCAAAAATTTTTTACCATTTTTAACGGAGTTATAATAATTCTGACATCTGATTTTACTCACATAACTCTATTCTTGTTTACACTCTTAATTTTTAATCTTATATCAAACACACATCTAAACAATGGACATTATTAATTAGCCCCTTATTTGAGTTTGTGCATTTGAGAAAAAAAAAAAAAGTCACTATTTAGATTAATTATTTTGTGAACCAGAGCGAGCGTGCCAAACTCTGATGATTGGAGTGTAAGTGTGAACGGTGCACGTGCAATTAAAGAAGCATAAGAGAAATGGAAATTGGAAGGACACAAGGGAATCGGACCGGAAACTCCAATCTCATTCCAATGCATGATTCCATGAACCTTCAATATTAATGCACAGAAATGCTAATCAGTGCAATAACGATCGGAACGTAATAAGTACTAAGGGAAGCATAAACTGAAATAATTAAATTAAAGCCATACATGAAGCCATGGAACTAGTGCTAAGGAGCTATGGTTTGAATTGCATGATGATGAACACTTAATTTGCTCTTAATCCTTGCCTTTTACATAGAGATGAAGAAAGTAATCACTCCCTTCCCCATCACGTTAGGACGCTCCACAATGGACGACTGCGCCACGCTATGGGTGATTATGTCATTAATATTATGATTCCATTTGAAGTGATAAAAAAATTCTGAAAAAGAATAAAAAACACTAAAAAAATTTTAAAAGTTATTTACTTTTTGTCTTACTGTACAAATTATGAACTAACAACTTATTTCAATTTTATCTCATTTTATCTAACTTTTTATCATTCCATACATACCCTATGTTTGATATTCTTATATTTGAAGTAAAAATTTTTCAGTTCAATTCTCAAATTATATTAATTAATATTATGGCAAATCTTAGTGTTAATAATTTGCACCCACAATAGAACTTCAAAATTCGAACTCTCAAATTCTGAAAAATACAAATCGTCGATTAATTAAATAAAAGATAAATTACAATTTACACACTTAATATAATAGGTTAAATTACACTAACCTTTCTCATATTTTTATTAAAAAAGTTAGATAGTACCTAGGGCATAAATTAGCCAAGTCGAGTTAAGTTTTGTTGTGCAAATCAAGCTTGACTTGTCTTATATTTATCGAATTTGATTTTAATAAGGCCTAAAAAGGTTAGGCTTTGACTTGATTCATTAAAACTCGTCTATAACAAATATTCAAAAAATTTTAAAAATTATGTAATATTATCAAATAGTTATTTTATTAGACAATAATTTCTAATATACAAAATAATTCATATTTATAATAAGTCAATTTTCAACTTTTAAAATACTTGAAAATTGATAGGCAGTTCGATATCAATTGAAGATTTACAAAACTCTCAAAATCTTGCTCTTAAGCTTTCACTTTCTTTCTTTACCCTCTCTATCCTCTATATATCAGTCAAAAACAGAGATGAAAAAGGAGAAAATTAAAAAGAAATGAAAGAGAGAATAGAGAAATGGGGAGGGCCCTTGGCCCAAACACAAATTTTGGGTCCACCACAATTCCAATCCCCTTCCCCCTCCTAAAAAAAAGAGTTTTCGGAGGCCGGTTGGTTACTTTTTATAAACTTATAAGGATTTTAGTCATATCAAAAAAAATTTGTTTGTGAGTAAGTCACACTTACAACAAAAAGATAAAAAAGATATCACGCGTTTTCAATACATTTTGAAATTGCCAGTTTTATCCGAACGCTCATAACTTCTGTGACTTTCCATCTTTGTCACAAACATATTCAAAACCGATTTTTGAAACATAATCAAAATATATTTAAATGTATATTCGGTACTATTTTTACAAGGGCATACATTTATACGAAACAGTACCATTAAAAACAGTACCGGTACCGATTTCATACTGCCATAAAAAAATCAATCGATACATAACACAAACCAAGCATTAATGATGTTGTTTGCATTCTAGACACATTAGGTACTGTTTTTGCAAGAACATGCATCTTATAAAAAACAGTACCGCACGCATGTGATATTCTCATCCATATGGTACTGTCAGCCATACGTTGGATATGTGACTTTTTTTGTGTTTCATGGTGCTGTTTACATACTAGACACATTCGGTACTATTTTTGCAAGAGCATGCATCTTATACAAAATAGTACCGCACGCATGTGGTACTCTCGGCCATGTGGTACTGTTAGCCATACATTGGATATGTGACTTTTTTTTTGTGTTTCATGGTACTGTTTGCATACTGACACATTTGGTACTGTTTTTGCAAGAGCATGCATTTTATACAAAACAGTACTACATGCATGTGATACTCTCGGCTATGTGATACTGTCAGCTATATATTGGATATGTGACTTTTTTTTGTGTTTTATGGTGTTGTTTGCACACTAGACACATTCGGTACTGTTTTTACAAAGTTATGCATCTTGTACAAAACAGTACCACATGCATGTAATATTCTCATCCATGTGGTACTATCAGTTATATATTGGATATATGATTTTTTTTGTATTTTATGGTGCTGTTTGCATACTAGATACATTCGGTACTGTTTTTGCAAGAACATGTATCTTATACAAAACAGTACCGCATGCATGTGGTACTCTCGGCCATGTGGTACTGTCAGCCATACGTTGGATATGTGACTTCTTTTTGTGTTTCATGGTACTGTTTGCAAACTAGACACATTCGGTACTGTTTTTGTAAGAGCATACATCTTATACAAAACAGTACCACATACCGCATGCATGTGGTACTCTCGGTCATGCGGTACTGTCAGCCATACGTTGGATATATAACTTCTTTTTGTGTTTCATGGTGTTGTTTGCATACTAAACACATTTGATACTGTTTTTGTAAGAGTATGCATTTTATACAAAACAGTACCGTATTCATGTGGTACTCTCATCAACGTGGTACTGTGTTTATATGAGCATGCATTTTATTCGGTACTATTTTTATAAGATCATATATTTATACGAAACAATACCGGTACACAGATTTGTATATATTCCTTCTTCGACAAACATTAATATCAGTCGGTGCTCGTTCAAATTAATGATATACCATATCTTCACGCGATTTATAAGGATGGAAAACAAAAACGAAAGAAACGTGATTTTCGGTTAGCGAAATTTTCGGCAATTCTCGTCTAACTTAATTATAGAAATAAAGGGTATTTTTGGTATATTAGAAATTATATTTAAAACAAACTCATGAGACCCACTCAAAAATGTGACTTAAACACAAAACTTTCTATATTAATGTGACTTAAAAGTAATACTTTTTTTTGTATGACTAATAGCCTTAAAAGATTATAAAGTATGAATTAAATACAATTTAAAAAAAAAAAAACTTACCAATCTAGATGAAATATCAAATCTAAATATTCGTAAGGTCCAAAACCTTAAATAATGACCAAATTAAATAATTATTGAGTGTTATATATATGATCAATTTTTTTAATGTAAATAAATTATTTGTAAGTTATATTATCTTAACATAAGATATTGTAGACAGGATTTATTAAACTTCGAGTGTGTTTAGAATGACAAAAAGTGAAATAAAATGAGATACGTTATGAATTCGTAATTCGTGTAATGAAATAAAAAGTGAATAATTTTTAAAATTCTTCAATATTTTTTTACTATTTTTTAAAATTTTTTTTATCACTTCAAACAAAGCCTCAAAGAGATTATGTATAATTTTTAGTATTCACGTGGCGCTTAAGAGATGGTTAGTAATTTTTCAAGCATAAAAGCTAATGTTGACACTGATAAACTTCTAGAAGATGAATGTGATTTATTCACAAATATTTTTATGGATATGAAAAATCTCTGTGCGCGCGCGCGCGCGAGAGAGAGAGAGAGAGATGCCCAAAGTAGTGTGATGTCATCACATGGGCAAAGAAAAATCTTACGGAAAATTGTATCTAAGTCATATTTTGTAATTTTTTAAAACTATTAGTCACACCCAAAAAAAAGTATTGCTTTTAAGTCACATTAATGTGGAAAGTTTTGTATTTAAGTCACACTTTTGAGTGGGTCCCACGAGTTTGTTTTAAATATAGTTTCTAATATACCGATAATATCCTTTATTTCTATAATAAAGTTACACAAGTTATTTCCAGGAATTCCGGAAATCACGTGAAGATATGTTTACCAAGAATCACGTTTCTTCCATTTTTTTTTCTTTCCTTATTTTCAATTTCATTATTTACAGTTTTAATCGTGAAGATATTAAGAAGATAGAACTTATTTGGCCTATCTTCTTCATGGATTGATTTTGCCGATTGGCGTTTTGAGCTATTTTCAAAACAGTACCGGTACTGTTTCAAAAAATATGATGATGTTGGCTCGTATGGTTGGTTTATGTTATGTATCGATTGATGTTTTTTAGGCAGTATGAAAACAGTACCGGTCCAAAACAGTACCGGTACTGTTTTATCGGTATTGTTTTCAACACAGTACCGGTACTGTTTTATCGGTACTGTTTTCAAAACAGCACCATGAATTATAAGCAGATGACAAGTTTTAAGGGTAAGAGAAATCTATTGGGCCGATTAACGTTTTGAGCTATCTTCAAAACAGTACTGGTACTGTTTCAAAAAATATGATGATGTTGGCTCGTATGGTTGGTTTGTGTTATCTATCGATTGATGTTTTTTACGTAATATGAAAACAGTACCGGTCCAAAACAGTACCGGTACTGTTTTATCGGTACTGTTTTCAAAACAGCACCATGAATTATAAGCGGATGACGAGTTTTAAGGGTAAGAGAAATGCATGGGGCCGATTGACTTTTTGAGCTATCTTCAAAACAGTACCAGTACTGTTTCAAAAAATATGATGATGTTGGCTCGTATCGTTGGTTTTTGTTATGTATCGATTAATGTTTTTTAGGCAATATGAAAACAGTACCGGTCCAAAACAGTACCGGTACTGTTTT
This sequence comes from Vitellaria paradoxa, assembly GCA_019916065.1. Classification (NCBI taxonomy): domain Eukaryota; kingdom Viridiplantae; phylum Streptophyta; class Magnoliopsida; order Ericales; family Sapotaceae; genus Vitellaria; species Vitellaria paradoxa. The sequence goes on from CM034243.1 coordinate 36,233,536, forward strand.
ATCGGTACTGTTTTATCGGTACTGTTTTCAAAATAGCACCATGAATTATAAGCAGATGACGAGTTTTAAGGGCAAGAGAAATCCATGGGGTCGATTGGCGTTTTGAGCTATCTTCAAAACAGTACCGGTACTGTTTCAAAAAATATGATGATGTTGGCTCGTATCGTTGGTTTATATTATGTATCGATTGATGTTTTTTAGGCAGTATGAAAACAGTACCGATTCAAAAGAGTACCGGTACTGTCTTCAAAACAGTACCGGTACTGTCTTCAAAATAGCACCATGAATTATAAGCAGATGATAAGTTTTGGGCAAGAGAAATCCATGGAGTTGATTAGTATTTTGAGATATCTTCAAAACAGTACCGATACTGTTTCAAAATAAAAAAAATAAATATACTTAGGAATGATGATCGATTTAGGTTTTTCCCAAATAGTTTTGATTTTGTTTCCAAAAATCGATTTTGCTTGCTTTGTAAAGAAGATGGAAAGTCGCGGAATTAGGTTTTTCCAAACAGATTTGATTTTGTTTTCAAAAATCAATTTTGCTTACTTTGTAAAGAAGATGGAAAGTCGCAAAATTAAGTTTTTCCCAAACAGTTTTGATTTTGTTTCCAAAAATCGGTTTTTCTTACTTTGTAAAGAAGATGGAAAGTCACGGAAGTTATGAGTGAAGTGTACACTATTTTCGGATAAAACTGACAGTTTTGAAATGTGGTGAAAAATACGTGATGTCTTTTTTTGTCTTTTTGTTGCAAGTGTGACTTATTTACAAACAAGTTTTTTGGGTATGACTTAAATCCTTATAAGTGCATAAATAGTGACCGGCCTCCAAAAACCCCAAAATCCTACATATAATGAAGTAATCAAAGGCCAATCAATGTCTGCGTAACAAAAGTCAGTGGTACGGTCTGTTGCAGGGGCAGCCGTTCGATGACTTCGTAGTCCGTGTGATGCGACTCTTTGGCCACCATCCGACGGCTAAAAAGTATGGAGAACCATTGACAGTTTACCCTTCCAGTACCGAGCCTTTGCCATATATGGAAATTATATGACACGTGCTAACTTTTTCCGATGACGATATTAGCCCCCTACCGTCAAATCAAACTACGGGAAAGGACTCGTACACGTTAGCGGTCACTCTCCCTTCACGCTGTACAACGCGGGATCATTAGATGTGACAATTCGGGATTATGTGCATCGTGTATTAGGTGTCGATTAAAAAATATTAAATGTTATTAAATTTTAATTTATTTTTTTATTTTTTTAATATAATTTTAACACATATTACATTTATATTACATATTTATATTTTTATTATATTTTTTTCTTAACTATTTTTCAACAAAACAACCCCTAAAATGATCGTGTTAGTAATAAAATTAACTCTAATTCAACAAAATCAATTAAATATGTTGTATATTAAATTTTTATTACACATATAACTCATTAATTATATGATATAAATTAGGAGAGTATTTGATGGGTAAAAAAAAATATAATAAAAATATAAAAATTTGATATAAAAGTGATATGTGTCGAAATGTGATTGAAAAAAATATAAAAAGTTGAAAAAAACTAATAGGTTTTAGTTGATTTTAACCAATGAAACAGCTCTTGAAAGACACGACATTAATTAACATTACTAATAACAAGAAATTTATATTTTATACATAATAAATAAATTTATCTATTATAAATAATATTTAGAATATATAATTAATCACATTTGTTAAGCCAACCAATAAGTAAATCTAATATGTAATACATAAATTTCATTTTTTCTAAAAAAAGAGGATAATTGCTGTATTAGTATAATTACTATTATCTAATATACCCTTAATAATCTAATTAAATACATCAATGCGAGTCCATAGAGATTGATTTGTGTGTGACTTGATTATTACAACATTTGAGTGCCTAACATAATATTTTTACGAAAATTTTTTGGCTTATAATTTACGTCGTTATTTTAATATTTAACAATATAAATACATTTATATTTTTTAATTAAAATAAATGAATACATTTGAATAATTAAAATTTTATTTAATAATCTTTATTTAATATCACAATATAACATAATATTATTATATCAGCCTCTACGTTACAAATAAATTCTGGGTTGAATTCATTTATATGAAGTTTATGCCACGGTAATTTCGTATCGTATGGTATTTGTAAGCTATGTAATACATTACCAGACTTCAAATCATAGGTGCTGTGTCAGGGTCTTTCTGGTCATTTCAGTCGGTGGGGTCCTTGATTTTGGCGATGTGATTGGGTGGTGATCAGGATCCCAGTCAGAGCCACGTGACTACCAGGGATGACGGTGGGCTGAGGTCACGTGACATCTGACGCAAATTTGACCTTTGGGTCCAGCACTCAACTTTATTTACAATTTTAGCATCCTCGAGTTTAACTTTAATCAAATTGAATTTTTGGATTTTATTTCAAAATAATCTTTATGCCATTTGCATATTCCTCCGTTTTGAAATATAAAAGACACCAATTTTACAAAGCAATTCTTTTTTTTCATTTAATTAATTTTAAGTTATTTTTAACACTTTAATTAATTTTAAACCTATTTCCTTTTTTAACTCTCTAGCTCAATTTAGGGTACGTTTGGATTTGTATAAAAGTGTGTAAAATTGTAAAAGTTAATATCTTATATTTCGTGCAGTGAGTAAAGAATTTAAATTTTATAATCTCGTAATTCGTATTTGTAGAATTTTACATTTTTTTTACCGACTCCAAACAAGGCCTTATCATAATCTTAACCCAATTTCCTTTTTGTTTTATTTTTATTTTTTATTAAGGTTGTTTTCCTTAATTATTAAACCCAAATCAAGTAGGAATGTCAAATATACCTATACCCGATGGATACCCGTTTCTCCCGCCTCGTTCGAGAAGGGTATGGAGATGTTAATAGTTGGGATGGGGACGGGTATGGAGATTGAAATATTACCCGAACGGGTATTGGGACAGGGACGGGTACGGGTACGATAATCTCCACCCCACCCCGTACCCGTTTAAATATTTAGGGGTTTTTGGAGGCCGGTCATAATTTATAGACTATTAAGGATTTAAGTCATACCCTTAAAAATTATTTGTAAATAAGTCATATGGGCAACGAAAAGACAAAAAAGACCTCGCGCATCTTTTCACTCACAAAACCTGTTTATTTGAAAACCTCCCTGTTTTATCGGAAACGTTCCGCGACTTTCCAACTTCTTCACAAATCATCTGAAAACTAATCAAAACTTCTTCCAAATCAAGCCTCAATCGATCCCTAACTTTTCGCCGAGCAAATCCACACATTACAGTGCTTCGCAATCAACAGGTACTATATTCGATTAAAGGTACTCTTTAGGGTTTTTCTTCAAAACACATATCGAGGGTTTGAATATTTATTGTGTGGTACTGTTTAGGGTTTTCGATTATCTTTGTAATAACAGGTTTTGTGGTACTGTATTATGTATTTAGTTTCTCCGAAAACGTATAATCGTTGCTATTTTTACAATAGCCTAATATGAAACATTACCACATACATGTGGTACTGTCACACATGCGGTACTGTCTCCCATTCGTTTGATATGTGAGCCATTTTTGTGTTTAAATGTGATGTTTGCATGATAGAGTCACGTGGTACTGTTTTTGAACGAGCTAGCATCCTAAAAAAAAACAGTACCGCAGACATGTGGTACTGTCACACATGCGGTACTGTCTCTCATTCGTTTGATATGTGAGCCATTTTTGTGTTTAAATGTGATGTTTGCATGATAGAGTCATGCGGTACTGTTTTTGAACGAGCATGCATCCTAAAAAAAAACAGTACCGCAGACTATTGTACTGTCACACATGCGGTACTGTCTCTCATTCGTTTGATATTTGCAGCCATTTTTGTGTTTAAATGTGATGTTTGCATGATAGAGTCACGTGGTACTGTTTTTGAACGAGCAAGCATCCTAAAAAAAAACAGTACCGCAGACATGTGGTACTGTCACACATGCGGTACTGTCTCTTACTCGTTTGATATGTGAGCCATTTTTGTGTTTAAATGTGATGTTTGCATGATAGAGTCATGCGCTACTATTTTTGAACGAGCATGCATCCTAAAAAAAAAACAGTACCGCAGACTATGGTACTGTCACACATGCGGTACTGTCTCTCATTCGTTTGATATGTGAGCCATTTTTGTGTTTAAATGTGATGTTTGCATGATAGAGTCATGCGGTTCTGTTTTTGAACGAGCATGCATCCTAAAAAAAAACAGTACCGCAGACATGTGGTACTGTCACACATGCGGTACTGTCTCTCATTCGTTTGATATGTGAGCCATTTTTGTGTTTACATGTGATGTTTGCATGATAGAGTCACGTGGTACTGTTTTTGAACGAGCATGCATCCTAAAAAAAAATAGTACCGCAGACATGTGGTACTGTCACACATGCGGTACTGTCGATTATTCGTTTGATATGTGAACTATTTTTGTGTTTACATGTGATGTTTGCATGATAGAGTCATGCGGTACTGTTTTTGAACGAGCATGCATCCTAAAAAAAAACAGTACCGCAGACATGTGGTACTGTCACACATGCGGTACTGTCGGTCATTTCATTGTATGTGTGATTCTCTTCTTTGTTTAATGGTGCTCTTTGCATGATATAATCATTCGGTACTGTTTTTTCGAAGCAAGCATATTTTGTGAGACAGTACCGCATGTGTGGTACTGTCAGACATGCGGTACTGTCATAGAAGTGGTACTGTATCTAGATGATATTGCATTTTATCTCTAACAGAAAACAAATGTTACGAAAATACAGGTATTGCTATCACGCTCATACAAAATCAAACATGGTGAACATCCAGTACCGTTCGAACCTAATCTCAGTCATTAATGAAGTTGAAACCATCAACTTGACAAAAGCACACCATGTATATCTCAAACATTCTCCATTTTGGAAGCTCATCCTCACTATTTTAAACTGTGAAATTAACAAAGATTACTCGAGGAAAAGCGATGTTGATGTGGAAACAATCATCAAAACATTTGACCCACAGTCCAAATCTTTCAACCTAGGTGGAATAAAGCTTCGCATCAGAGAGAAAAAGTTGCGAACAATGTTTGCAATAGAGGATGGTGAACAACTGATAGACAGTGTCAAAAAAATCGCAAGGCCAGGCACTGAATTCGTCTCTCGTAGATTCTCTGGGTTGCGACGAATTAAGAAATAGAACATATCTGATGCTTTGCGGCAGGCTGCTGCAGAGCAAACACGCATTGGCAGAGAAGATGTTGCAAGACTTTTGACACTGTTCTGTTTGGCAACGTTGTTTGTCCCTAACAAAGGACATTCATTGTCGTGGCACTACACAACATTGGTTGAAAATTTAGATCAAATCCGCCAATACAACTGGAGTGCACATATACTGGAATTCTTGGAGAACAGTTTGTGCTCAGATTCTAGGAACAAAGGTGTTGCAGGCTGTGTCATGATGTTACCGGTAACCTTTTCATATCATATTCTATATTATATGTTGGTACTGTCTTATGAACTTCATTCAACTAATCAGCCCTATAAATGATGCAGTACTGGATCTGTGAGCACACCACTCTGGTCCAACAAGTACAGAAGAGTGCAACACCTAGATGTCTAGTCTGGGATCTCAAGCCATTGTCCAATGCATTGAAAAAAATAAATCTCAAAAAGTTGAATAAAAATCAGGTACTATTCATGATAAAATAAATCATGTTTGCATGTTAAGAATATTCGGTACTATTTTTCCAATAGATTCATCTTCATCTTTTACAAAAAATAGTACCGCATACATGTGGTACTGTCATCCGTGCATTAGGTACTGTGTTTCAAAGAGCATGCATTCTTAACAAAACAGTACCGCAGACATGTGGTACTGTCAGTTATTCTTTGAATTTGTGACCTATTCTTTTTTCCATGTATGCGGTACTGTTATGTTGTGTTTCATGATACTGTTTGAATGCTATATACATTCGGTACTGTTTTTGAACGAGCATGCATCCTTAAAAAAACAGTACCGCATACATTTGGTACTGTCATCCATGTGGTACTGTCAGCTATTTTGTATTTGTCACATCTTTTTGTGTTTCATGATACTGTTTGCATCTGATAAATAAAATCATTCTAGATTCAACAATGTATTCATGGACATACTAATGAATTATATAATTGATGAACAAAATATCAGGTAATTGTACCTGATCTTGATGATGATGATGACGAGGATGACGAGGAGGAGGATGGACAACAACAATATCATGATGATGATGATGATGATGATGATGATGATGATGATAATTATGATGATGAAAGGACAGAAACAGAAGAATACATCATTGCGTCAGAAAAAACCAGTGATGATGAATTAGTAATTTCTGACATTCTTCAAAAACTGAAGACAAACATAGTGCATTTGAACAAGACAACTGAAAGCGAGCGAAAACAAGAGGTGTCTTGTACTCCTGAACTCGATCAATCTGGTACTGTTCCATCTGCCATAGCTGAAAGTCTTCCAGAAACAGTACCAGAATCTGATGAAGGCACCTTACCAGACAAAATAGCAGAAAAAGTCCCAGAACAAGAGGCACCAGAACAAGAGGAACCAGAACAAGAGGCAAGACAGGCTGTATCAGCAGAAACAGTACCAGTTCAGCAAAATAATGATCCAGTTGCTTCAGTTTTATCAATTTTGAACCGTGAACAAATAGAAGAGCTGGAGCAACAAGTCAAGGAAAAAGATGATAAAATTGCTGAATTGGAGAAGCAAATGGTAGAAAAAGATGAAATTCTGACAAAGTTGTTCATTGACAATGAAAATCTCAACCTGCAAAACACAAACCTGAAGGAAGAACTTGATAATGTGAATGCAGTTGTTGAATTATTAAGGTCTGAACTTGTCGAATCTAGCGTCCACCAGGTGACGCAGAAACATGCAGCAACTAGAAGGCCAAAGAAATCGGATACCAATGAAAAATAAACTCCAGCTGCAAACGAACCACCTTCAATGTACAAAAGGCTCAAGGACAAAACACGCTAAAAGAAAAGAGATCCTGAGTTCACATACAGTGGTAAAAAGAAGGTTGCCAAAAAACAAAAGGCAGATACTGCGGCAGTTGTCACGAAAGATATAGAATCTGACGTTATAGACATTGATCTTCTACAACTGTCTACACATCAAACCGAGCCCAAGCAACCTTCGCTTAAGCAGATTATTTCAACTTTTCAACAAAACACACATCTATCGGACATAGAAAAGGAACGGATCTTAAAACTTATTGATAATGAGGGGAAAGCGTAAGACAATATTTAACTCTTTCTTTTTTATTACTTGTCAATTATAAAAAAAATTACTTGCTATCATCTGGTACTGTTCTCTATTTTTTACAATAATTGGTACTGTCATTCCTTTATCTGGTACTGTTAACATAAACATTTCAAACTTAACTCATGTTGTTGTTGTTGTTTTTTTTTTTTTGGCTGATCTTGTTGACATCTCACTGCTCACTGGATACACACAACACAGTGCAACTGTTTGGGCTGTACCAAATGAACCACTCTGCATGATCACCATTGAAGATATCTACAACCTCATAGCAAATGAGAGTATATCAAACATGGTAGGCATATATGATTAACTTATATTTCTACAGCATTAATAAAGTATGTTGACTATTTCTTAAATTCAACAAATTAATCTGATATTTACTAATCACAATATTTGCCCAGCTAATTGACTGTCATGCACGCTATCTAGAATCAACACAACATGAATCAGTCAACAGCACTTTCCCCAAAAGATGCTTATACTTCAGCAGTTTGTGTTGGGTAAGATTTGTGACCTCTTTCTGTGGTTAATTGTGCTTTTTGCATACTATATATATTCGGTACTCTTTTTCTAGAGCATAAATGTTTTCAGAAATAGTACAGCATATATGTGGTACTCTCGACCATGTGGTACTGTCAGCAAATGGCATGGATATGACTTCTTTTTTAGTTACGTGGCACTGTTTGCATACTATAATCGTTTGGTACTGTTTTTCAACTAGTATTCATCTGGCACTGTTTGCATACTGTTATCGTTTGGTACTGTTTTTCAAATAGCATTCATCTTATACATAAAAACAGTACCGCATACATGTGGTACTGTCATCCATATGGTACTGTCAGCCATGCGATGGATATGACACTTCTTTTTTATTTTCATATTACTGTTGGCATACTACAATCATTCGGTACTGTTTTTACGAGAGCATGCATCTTGGGGGAAACAGTACCGCAAGCATGTGGTATTTGACAACATGTATTTTTTCTTGTTGCAGACATTTGTGGTATTTGAGAGACATCATGCAGCTCGAGACACTCAAATTGATCAAAAGCTGAAACTATCTGATACATACAGACTACTTGTATTCCCTTTGAATACAAGTGGAACGAGAATTCCTGCTGATCCCAACCATTGGACCCTTTTGGTATTGGATAGAGACACGTGGACATGGACACATTATAATTCCATGAAACCACGTAGAGCAAATTCCAAAGATTTGTATCTTGAGGATGCAAGGAAAGTGGTAAGATTCTGTATGTAAATTTTATACATAATTTCATTGGTACTCTTTTCTACTATTTACAACAGTACCGGTGCTGTTTATTAAAACTCATACTGTCTCCACATTTGTCATATTGTATCAGAAAGAGTATGTGGAATTGAAACTTAAAGACCAATACCTTAATGATCCAATAACAAAAAATATTGAACATACCAGCATGGAATTCGAATAACCAATTGTTTCTGCAGCAAATTGCCCACAACAAGGATCTACAACGTAAGCCACACCCTTTTTTATTCATGCAAATTGTTGAACACCTCTAACTAAATTCTTACAATCTATAACATCTTGTGTGCAGTGTTGACTGTGGGCCAATGGTGTGCTACGTAATGCAATGCATATCAAATGACGAGCCACTTGAACCGATGCTTTCAGAAGAAGCTGTACAAGCTTACAGAGCAAAGATGCTAACACAATTTCTGTCCATTAGTGATGTACAAACATTGTGATTGTAATTAAAACAGTATTAGTGCACACTCTGTTTCTTTTTAACAAAATACTTGTATATTCAACATTCTTTTCCTGTAAATTGAATGATACAGTTTATGCTAATACAAATAGTCAATGTCCAGTTAATGGTACTATTTGTGCAACATAAATAGTCATGGTTTTTGCGATTTTTGTATGATAACTCTTGGGATGTTGATTCTTGTTATGTTGATAGTGCTGCAAAATAGTGCTGATTGATACTCTATTCGAAACAGTACCGGTATTAATATTAACAGTACCGGTACTGTTTTATACCGGTACTGTTTGTATGAAGTATCTCAATACCAACATATTGCAAATGAAGTTTGCTTGTGAAAACACTTACAGCTATTGTCACCAACAAATTTTATGTCCTTTAAATATAAGAATGACAACGGTACTGTCTGCAAATATAAAATTGATACACTATTACAAACAGTACCAGTATTAATAAAAACAGTACCGGTACTATTTTATACCGCTGTCATTCTCAATACCAACATTAAAAATGAATATCGCTGAATAAAAAACTATCACAAAATGGATTGAAACATACTCATTCTCATTATTAATTCAAAAACAGTACCATAACAAACAAACAATAACAGACTTCTTCACAGCATAATTTTGGGAGAAAAAAAAAACAATTCAACTCAACGGCTCTTTGCAAGTCTTCTTATTATGAGAGCCCATGCGACCACAACGACCACAACGAATTCTTCGTACAAGCTCACCAGTTGATCTAATCCTACGCTTCTTCGGCCTTCCAGCTGGTCTCCGTGTTATTGGAGGTAATATTGAACTATTACAGTCTGCAAACTCTTGGATTATGTCTGTTGGTATTGGAACAATCACACCTTCATATGCCAATTTGTAATTATCAACATGAAAGTACTCATCAACAAACTCACTCAAAGGTCTGTTAATCCTCCCAATAACAGCAAATGCATGAGAGCATGGAAAACCAGAAATTTGCCAACAATAACAAGAACATGTACAATTCACCAAATCAACAGTTGTTGAAGGATTAGAAAATACTTCATAAATACTATCTGAACACATCTTGATGGTCCATGTTCTACCAGCATCAACAAGTGCATTAAACTTCTCTTCCATTCTTGGACATAGAACACCATTCCACTTTGTAGCATCGAGCTTTCTTATGGCAAACCATTCCATTAATTTAACCCTTATCTTGTCAACCAAATGTGCCACTGGCATATTTCTTGCATCAAGAATCCATGAGTTAAAAGATTCAATGGCATTTGAAGACATCTCACCATACCTTCTACTACAAGAATACGCATTAGTCCAATTTTGCACCGGCAATCCACTCAAAAAGTTATCCACAATTGCACCCCCTTCACTCTTCAAAACATCTAACTTCTCCTTAAATGCTGTAACTGTGGGAGCATAAGCACACTGACAAAACAAGTTCACAATGTATTCACGGGATCCATTAGATCTGTTACCACGACTAAATTTATCTCTTAAATTGTTCTTCAAATGCTGTAGACAGAAAAAGTGATGACATGTAGGAAACTTAATTGGCAAAGATTCCATCAATCCAGGATTTCTATCGGAAATAATTGTAAAATCTTCAGAGGGGTTCAATATCTCACGCAAATGACCTAGGAACCAAGACCAATTATCGAAATTCTCTGAATCAACAACAGCAAATGCCAATGGGAATAACCCTGCAGATGAACATAAAAACAGTACCGAATTACAAAACAGTACCGCATAATAAAACAGTTCAAAAAAAACAGTACCATTCTTTGTATGGTGTACTTGTGGTTGTTGAATAGCAGATACATTTGGTACTGTGTTATACGATACTACATCTTACTAAAAACAGTACCACATAATAAAACAGTACCGCACAAAAACAGTACCGCACAAAAACACTACCATTCTTTGTATTGCTAGATACATTTGGTACTGTGTTTATACGATACTACATCTTACTAAAAACAGTACCACATAATAAAACAGTACCGCATAAAAACAGTACCACATAATAAAACAGTACCGCACAAAAACAGTACCGCACAAAAACACTACCATTCTTTGTATTGCTAGATACATTTGGTACTGTGTTTATACGATACTACATCATACTAAAAACAGTACCACATAATAAAACAGTACCGCATAAAAACAGTACCGCACAAAAACAGTACCGCACAAAAACACTACCATTCTTTGTATTGCTAGATACATTTGGTACTGTGTTTATACGACACTACATCATACTAAAAACAGTACCACATAATAAAACAGTACCGCATAAAATTATGAACATTAACATACCATTATTCGCATCCTTGCCAGTAGTTGCCATCAGAATACCCTTGAAACGTGACTTCAAGAAAGTACCATCAATAAAAATGATAGGCCTGCAATATTTGAATCCACGTATACTAGCCCCAAATGATACAAACAACCGTCTAAACCGGTTTATACCGTCATCCACATCCAACACAATATGACTACCTGGGTTAAGATCCATTGCAGCCTTCACATAACAACTTAAGTGATTAAACGAATCAGCATACTCACCATAAATCATGTCTTTAGCTTTCTCTAAAGCACTCCAAGCCTTATCATAGCTAATTTCCATGCCATAGTTGTTTTTAAAAAATATAATAACGTCGACCGGCGACATTGAAGGTTTTAATGCTACTTGATCAACAATCAACTTACCTAAAGATTTCCTGCTCATCCTCTTAGACCTATCCCTAATAATTGTCGGACCACAACTGTGAATATTGTTGAATTTCCTTATGTAAAAATTACGATTAACTTTTGATAACGATGCAACAATTGACCACGGACACCCTTCAGCAAACTTTTTTGCACAAACAACTTCGACTCTATCCTTGTTATTCCTCTCATACAAAAATTCAAAGCCAACCTCTGTAGCATATCGACAAATTGCATCACGAAACTCATCAACACCTCCTACGAATTCCTGTCCCACTCTCAATATTAATGACGACCAATTAGAACACAACAATGGTTTATCCTTACGGCTTGAAATTGAACTACGATACACATCAACATCACAGTAATCATCATACGAATCCAGACCAGTACCAACATCACCAATTGGCACACTATTAGAAACAGTACCGGAACTGCTGGAAACAATACCGGTACTGTTTTGGATCGGTACTGTGTTCAAACCGCCGAAAAAAACATCAATCGATATATAACACAAACCAACCATGCGAGCCAACATAATCATATTTTGAAAATCAACATCGTTTCTCAGAAAACATGAAGAATGTTCATGGATTGAGTAACTAAATGATACATTTTTCAAATTCAAACTCGACCAATTCTCACACACCTTTAACGCAAAATCTGAAAATGACATTTCACAGTTCAAATTGACTACAAAAGTCTCTGTACCAAACTTACATAGCAGCATCAAATTCGAAGACATGACTGACCGAAATCGTTCACAGCACAAACTCACCCAAATGCGTAATCCAAATCCGTACGTATTCCTTCGACCGACGTTAATCTCACTGCAAATCGTGTAATCTGTATCTATTTCTTCATATATAATCCTTTAACAGACTTTTTATCTCACTATATGCTTGTTCACGCGATCTATAAGGAATGAAACAAAAAACGGAAAACGTGATTCTCGGTTCCATAATTCTCGGCAATTTCATCTCAGTTAATTATAGAAAAAAGGGCATTTAAGTCATATTATAAATTATATTTAAAACAAACTCGTAGGACCCACTCAAAAGTGTGACTTAAATACAAAACTTTCCACATTAATATGACTTAAAAGCAATACTTTTTTTTTGGTATGACTAATATATTTAAAAGATTACAAAGTATGACTTGGATACAATTTTTCAAAATATTTATTTGTTAATTTTGTTGGCGTGGTGGCTCATTTAGAAGTCTCACATCGGTTTCTCACATAAAAATGGAGGTCTTGTGAAGTTATAAATAAGGGCCTCTTACTCTTTTGTTAAGTGCACTAATTAAAGTCAAAAATTTATACATATATTTTTAATTTTTATTTATTATATATATGTAATATATATTTTTATTTAATATATATAATATTTATAATAATTTTAAATATTTATTTTATACATATAATATATAATTTGTAATAGTTAGAATATTTGGCAGGTAAATGGGAACGGGAATGAGGAATTTATTACCTCGTGGGGACGGGTATGGGAAAAATTTTTTTTCCTGAAATGGGGATGGGAACGGGGACGGGTAAGGATATTGCTAAACAAGGATGGGAACGGGGACAGGTAAGGGTACTGCTAAACGGGGACGGGGACGAGGAAGGTCATACCCGCCCCATACCCGCCACGTTGACATCCCTAAAATCAAGGTTGTCTTTGTTAATTGACCAAATTTAAGCGACATTTTGCAATTAAAATTTGGCAAGGTTAGCAACCCAATTAAACTTGTAGGTAAGTCAAAAGTAATTTTCTCTAAAATTTAAATCCATATAATTTTTATTAAATTGAAATGCATGCTAATAAAATCAACCTCATTAAGTTGGTATTTTTTTTACTATAGTTTTAAAATTATATTATTTCGTTGAGATATTTTTCTTTAAATTATTTCATAAATTTAATTTTTTTTTCCTCGCTTAGATTAGTTTTCCAAACATTTATTTATTAATATTAGTTTTTCTCCTTATATCATTAGGGTACCATTTGGAGTGCCAAGAAACAAAATAAAACAAAATAAATCTTCAACAACCTCTATAAATCATTAAAATCTCAATTACATATTTATACATTCCCACATTTACTAATTTCAAAAATTTTTAATATTTGGCTAAAAAAATAAAAAATCTAAAAGGAAGTTAACTAAGTGTAAATTTTTTTTGACAATCATATTTTTCGAGTCGAAACTTTTCAAACGAGTACTATTGTCACTATTTTATATGAATTTTTTTTGAATCTGTTAGAACATATTTGGAACTGTTAACACTGTCGAGAGAGAGAGTAGAACTATTATACAGAACATTGAGTGTTGATTTTTTAAATCCATTAGAACAGATTTGAGAAACCGTTCTAACGGTTTGCTACTGTTCATTTCGAGAAAGCGTAATTTGAAAAGAAAACACTAAATGCCAAAGTTAACATAAAATCACGTTTTATCTCAATTTATCTTTTTTTTTTCTTATTTTTTTATTACTCCAAACACTACGTAGGATAGATATTCTTTTTAAAATATTTTACATTTTTTTGTTTTTTAATAGATAAGAATTTTTATCAATTCATTGTTAAATTTAAGACATCAACAACTAATCCACTTACTCATAAATTGATTCAAAAATATTATGTTGTAAAAAAATCAATGTGTTAAAAATTACACTGCAAATTAATACTGGCAATTAAAAACTGTACCACATCAATTAAGGAAGTAAGCATCAACTGACGTGAGACAATCACAACTGCAGCTTTCTAGAAAACACACAGCCATATTTATAGCTAATTAACTTTTCCGAACATCGCTTCCCGGTTTTGCTTTATTCTCACCAAAAGCTTCTACGGTCTAATATGTTTAATGACTGGATTATTAGACATGCTAGAGATATTATTGTTCCTTAGACAAAAAGAATTCGTGACCTTTTACCTACAACTTTGTTGAGAAACAAATTAAGAAATATTGCTTTCCCAAAGTTTCAATTTGGGCCCGACCCATGCAAAACAAACCACACACTTTTTTGCCCTTATTTAATTGGTTACAAGGAAACAAAATGTGAAAATTAGGAAATTTCTTTTAAAAATAGTAAGAGAATATATTTTTCACATTTTTTTCTAAATGAAATAAGTAGGTAATTTGAACCATTTGTGATAAGCCTACCTCACCTTATCAAGGAAGATGCTCTGGGGTCATTCCTCACAAGCTACACTCTATTCGTGTTCATATGTATAGAAATTTTCCCATAGCTTGATAAAGGAATAGTCTTCCAAGCAATTGGATTGAAAATTTTATATAGAAAGAGTAATTATCTTTTTTTTGGGGGAATAGAATATAAATTAAGTAATGATTTGATGACTAAGCAAGTTATTTTGCTGTCAAAAATTAGAGTTTAGTACACAATAGTTAGTGGGTGTTTAGTTGAAAAAAAAAGTATAATAAAAATATAAAGATTTGATATAAAAGTGATAGGTAGCAGAATTTAATTGAAAGATGTTGGCCCAAGTTTATAAAGTTGGTTTTATAATTGATTTTGATGATAACAAATATTGAATTAAATTTTTACAATTAATTTTCAAATAGACATTATATGAAATGTTACAATTCGTTTGATAGATTCAAGATAATAGAGTTGGAAGAGATTGATATTATTTTTTAGATATTTTCACATAATTTGGATGAAAAAATAAAAGAATTTTAAAGTTGGGAGTCATAGAAATCAAAGTAAGACGAAGATTTGAATTAGAGGTTAACTTAGATAAATAAAGAAATTAAACATTTGTCAGTATATAGATGATATCTTAAGATCCAACGGTTCAATTTTCATGAAATTTTAATATAATAAACTAGACTTCCATATCCACAACTTTACCGAGGGAAAATTTTTGTTGATCTAAAGTTAATATATCAAAAAATGAGTTAGAATATTAGTTACTATAGAAAAGATTTTAATTCTGAATTCTAAAGCTAGTCTTAGTTTTTGAGACATAACTCATACTCTATAACTTTAAAAATTCTAATTTTTGGTGTGTGAAACGAAGACTCAAAAATGTACAATTTTTGTAGTTTAAGTTTATCTAATTCTAAAAGTATCATGGTGAAACAAAAGCTTAAACTAGAAATACAGATTCAGAATGTCAAAAAAGTTATCAAAAGCTGGTCTTGGTTCAGAAGCCATATCTGACTATCTAACCGTTGGATGAAGCTCAAATTTTGACATGTGATAGCTAACTTATACATCTACAAAGTCTTTACTCTGAGGTAATGTCAGATTTAAACGTTATAAGGGTGAAAAACAGTTACAAATGTATCTCAGAAAATCTGAATCTGAAAGACAGTATTAGAAGCAAGGAAATTTAATTTCTTTCAAGGGTAAAAGTGTCTTTTCACTTAGTAACGGCCATTTGGAGATTTTCATCTATAAATAGAGCCTCAAACTTAGATTCAAGAGGATGAAGAAGGCAAGAAAGAAGTGCTTACAAAGAGATACAAGAAATTTCATAACTTTACAAATATAGAGTGATTTCTTCCCACACTTATGCCTCATCTTTTATATTCAACTTGAGAGAGTTTTTTTTTTTTTTTTATTTGATTGAGTTTTAAACTCATCATTGTTGTTATAAAAAAAAAATTTACGGACCTTTTAATTTGTGAGAGTTGGGTGTGCTTTTGTTGGTTTTGATTCAAGTATTACTTGGGAATAAAACAAAAGATTTTCTTTGAGATAGATTTGTGTGAGTGATTTAGGGATAAAATCACTTGAGAAAGGTTTCTAGCACATTGGGAAGCTAATGTGTAATAAGCTATTCAAAGA
Source organism: Vitellaria paradoxa (assembly GCA_019916065.1). Lineage (NCBI taxonomy): Eukaryota > Viridiplantae > Streptophyta > Magnoliopsida > Ericales > Sapotaceae > Vitellaria > Vitellaria paradoxa. Next base: position 36,250,169 of record CM034243.1, read on the forward strand.
ATAGTGGAGAAATCTCAAGGAATGCCTTGGGGAGTGGACGTAGGCAACATCGAAACCGAACCACTATAAATCGATTGTGTTTGCTTCTATTCTCTTCTCTTTATATTTATTGCAAACACTAGCACTCAGTTTTCATTCACAAATATTGAATAATTCTTTTTTTTTTCTGCATTTCATATTTAATTATCCTTTTCATCTTGACATATTTATTTTAAGGTTGAAATTTTTATTGGCAAAATTTTTAAACAATCCTATTCACTCCCTCTAATGTTGCTATTTGGGACAACAAAAGAAATTGATGGATTTTGATGGGTTTTAATGAATTTTAATTTTTTTTTTTTTTAGGTATACCAGACAGGACGTTGGTCATAAAGCCAAATACTTGACCAGCAAGAATCTTTACTAAATTTGCCCCAAATAACATAAAGCCAAATACTTGAAAAAAACTTTATTAATTATGTGCCACAAATGGAAGAGGAGAAGAGGTGTAACCTTTACTTAAAAAATCATAATAACAATGACATGCAATAGAAGAGAAAAAGAGCTGTAAATCTTTACCTTAAAAATCATGACAATAATGACATGCGAAAGAATCTAATTAGAATTTTTTTCTTAATGAGAATAATATTGTTGAGTTTTAATTACTATGCATGATATATATGTATTTAAAGCGGAATCACAATTTTTTTCCTCTCAAGTTCTCTTTCCAAAATTTCTTAATTTCCAGCTACCTTAATGCAATATTAAAAAAAAAAAAAAGGAGACAACTTGTTAGTCGACCTTGTCATGCTCAGACCCGTTTGTCCAACCACTCCGAACTCATTTTTTGTGGACTTAGAAGGATGAAAGAATTATTCGTGGGTTCAGTTTAGACATATATTTAGGCTTAATTTTTTTTTTTTTTTTTAGAGTTGATTAGAATTTGTGTATATTTTTAAGTCCAATCCAACGCTTTTTTAATAATTATTATACTTTATATTTTTTAAATTTACGAATAATATGTATATACTTTGAATTTTATTTATATTTCTATATCAGATATAATATATATATATATATATATATATTATACTTAACTTATGGACATCTTTAACATATATATATCTGTTTGAGGGTTACGCTTAAAATTTCATAGAAGCACAAATATTGAACCGGACTCAACTTGAACAGACTAAGGATTCTAAATACTCATGCATGATTTCAGTTTGAGTTCGAATTTTATCACCTCTATTTATTAGAATATGATTGAGAGAAAATGAAAGAATAATAAAAATATATATATATATATATATACAAAATTTAAGGGAACAATATCATCATTACATAATGCTCGAACGCTCTAGTATATATGGGGCATATCCAGCAGCTTCCTCACTTTAGGAAATTTCCAATAATAGAAGCAATGATCATTTTTTTTTTTTTTTTTGGGTCTCATCTCTATTTGATTTCTTAAATTTGGATCAATCAAAATGAATTTTTATATTTAAGGATTATTGTAGGTCCCCTAACTATTGTGTTATTAATTTTTTTTTATTGGAAAAGTAAAGAAACATTATATATTATTAGATTAGCATAAATCAGATTGGGTCGATTTGTTTTCAAGATGCATCGATTTGTTTATTATCGGTTCCTAGACATAAGAAAGTTAAAAATTTTGAAATTCAAAAACCACACTATTTTAGATATATAACATTGTCTATTATATATTATATTTTTTTGTTTGATTTTCGATTTGGTTTCACGTTTGTTTGGATTGAGTTATTTCGATTCGAATTCGATTCGATTTTTTATCTACTAACACAAAAATTGAATCAAAATATCGGATTAATTTTTTCAACTCAAAATTGAACTAATTTTAGTACAAATGTGAACCAACCTAAACCAAAGTGATTAGATTGACTATTTTTTTTTTTTTTTTTGGGGGCACCCCTCATTAATACCTTGTTTTTAAAATAGCCTTAGGCGGCCACGTTATGTTTATTAGTTTTATAAATTATTTTTTGGTTTTTTTACTGAAAATTTTTTTTTTTTATTTATATTGATTTAAAAAAAAATAGTTTTAGAAATGTATTTTTAAAAGGTGTTCTGAACGCTAATTTGTAATTTAAAAAGTTATGCTTAATAGTTATATTTAAAAATTAATTTTAAAAAGAGAGATTAACAATAAAGAAAATACAAATACAAATAAAATACAAATATATAATTTAACAACATCGTGACATGAATATATATGTAAATATATTCAAATTACTGAAAATATTTTTTTTTTTTTGACAATTCTAGTCCTAAAATTTAAAAATTAAGACCCAAACCAGGAAATTCAACTGTAAATTTGCCAGAACAATTAGAAAATGTAATTCCAGAAATTATTTCTGAGAATTTAGAAGTGATGGCGGTGGGATACACTGGTTAATACAAAAAAATTAACGACGTCTATCATTTATTGTATCTTACGTTTGGTGGCGAGGTTAATGAATATGACATATCAAATTTTATTAGTACATACATGTGATTATGTATGGCATAATAGAGGTGGGATACCAAAACTCGTGAATGAATCAATTAGAATACAAGCACAAGGAATCGTACATGCCCCATGCAACATTAATCAGGGAAACAATTAATTAACAATAATAATATATTATTTCAGTACAAATTAATCAATTTGGATTTATTAATTAATGCAATATAGAATAAAATAATTTAACTTACGTACAATATAAAAGAATGAAATAATTAAGGTAAATTAATTATTGATTAAGTGAATAATAAGAATAAGAAAAGAATTTCAAAACACCTAAACAATTTTACTCTACCTACGAGTCACTTTTGAATTCCTACAATTCACCTCATTTTATTTTTTTTATACGTAATTAAGTTAAATTATTTTATTCTATATTGCATTAATTATAAATTAAGAAGTCTACTAAAAGTTTTAAAAATTTTGAGGAGGCAAGTGTATAAGGAGTATTTTGATTTTTTTTACTAAAATTACAATAAAACTGTAAACCAAACCAAACCTTTTTTCCACTAGGTGGGGTCAGCTATATAGATTTGTCGACGCCAGTCAGATCTGTTTTAGGAGCATGTCCTCCGATAGATTTAGGTAGGTCAAGTCATGTTTAATAGTTTTTTTTCCAGCTTCTCTTGGGTCTTCCTCTACCTCTCATATTCCTGGCAATCTTCATACTTTCACACCTTATAACAGGTGCCTCTGCTGGACGCCTTCTAACGTGGCCAAACCATCTTAATCAGTTTTCTCTCATTTTATCTTCAATCGGTGCTATTCTTACTTTGACCCTAATCTCCTCGTTCCTAATTCTATCTTTTCTTGTAATCCCGCACATTCACCTTAGCATCCTCATATCCGCAACTGTCATCTTCTAACCATTCTTATCTTTTACTGTCCAATACTCTGATTCATATAGCACGCTGGAGGGTAACTACCCTGATTCCCTAATTAAAGCCTAATATTGTCCATGATTATTTTTTTTTATTTTATCAAGTATTATTTTAGAATGTTTTTAATTATTTACATGCATGCATATTCCTTGCCTCATTTGTTCCATTTTTTTATTGATTACATTATAAATTCAGTGAAGTATTATCATGGAATATATAGATTTATATTCACCGTTCATGAAATAATAATAATAATAATAAATAATAATAATGGGATTAAAAAAGAAACAGACGGTGAAATACGCACAATAAGTCCAAAGTGGCTGCCAACTAGTAAATTCCAAGGAACTTTTAAACGCTAGCTAGATTTTCTCTCTCCCTTAGTAAAAGATTTTCTTTTGTTTCTTTACGTTAGTAATAAGCACGATTGACGTAGCTCGGCTACGAAGGAACAAGAAACTAAAGAAAAACGAAAAAGAAAGGCTGAAAGAAAAATTATTAGGGTTTCAATATCATCAAGTCTGTCTAAAAGAATAACATAAGGTGCTATTTATAAGCACCAATAAAAATCCTAACCCTAATAGGTAAATCCAAAACAATACAATTAAATAATAAACTAATTAATATTCCAAAAAATATGAATAAATAAAGAACTAATAATAATAAAAGTCATTATTGGACTTGGGCCTCCTATCTCGTCTAGGCCTATTCCTTGCTCCATCATTCTCCCCGGGTTGAAAAAAACTCTGCTCCGAAGAGTGGGAGGAAAGATAACAATCCAACAATGAAGGATCCAACTGATGAAGATCATCCTCCAATATCCAAGTAGCATCAGAATCAGGGCGACCATGCCATTTGACAAGGAAGCGACGAAAACCACCATCTCGAGAAGTCACGAACTCATCATCAAGGATAGTGTTTACCATCTCCTTAGAATACTGTAACGAATGCACAAATGGTGCACCTTTTCTAGCTCCACCTGCAGACACACTAGAAGGCAAAGTAGGAGGCTCAAAAGTGCCTCGGTAAGGTAGTAAATCCTCTACATTGAAAACAGGACTAATATCCATTTCATTAGGCAAATCAAGAAGATATGCATTAGATCCCAGTCTACGAATGATAGAATAAGGGCCCATGGCTCTTGCATAAAGTTTTTTTGAAAATGTTTTTGGAATTCTTTCAGGACGAATGCGAACCATGACATATTCACCAACATTAAATTCCCTAGATTTACGATGCACATCAGCAGCTAGTTACTCTTCATTACTTAGAGAAATCTTTCGCTTAATCTCAGCATGTAAGTCATGGATATGTTTGGCAAAGTTTTCGCAGGTTCAGACACACGCATATGAGGTGGCAAAGGAACAAGATCAATGGGTGTGCGGGGTGAGTAGCCATTAACAATTTGAAAAGGACTTTTACCAGTTGAACGATTAACAGAATTGTTATAAGCAAACTCAGCTGTAGGCAAAATTAAATCCCAAACACCTTGTTTTACCCCAACCAAACACCTAAGCATATCACCCAAACTACGATTAACAATTCAGTTTGACCATCAGTTTGAGGATGAAAAGCAGATGAAAATTTCAAAGTGGTTCCAAACAATTTCCAAAGAGTTTTCCAAAAATAGCTAACAAATTTCACATCCCTATCAGATACAATAGTGGAAGGCAAGCCATGTAATTTAACAACTTCTCTAAAGAATAATTTAGCAATATGTGAAGAATCATTAGTTTTGTTACATGGAATAAAATGTGCCATCTTAGAAAACCTATCAACTACAACCAAAATAGAATCATGTCCTCTAGCAGTTTTAGGCAATCCAAGAACAAAATCCATGCTAACATCCTTCCAAGGTTCATGAGGAACAGGCAAAGGAGTATATAAACCAGTGTTTTGTTTCTTAGCCTTAGCTAACTGACATGTTCTACATTGTGCAACTATCCTAGCAACATCCCTTTTCAGAGAAGGCCAATAGAATCTATCCTCAACCAATGCCATAGTTTTATCTCTCCCAAAATGTCCAGCTAAACCACCTGCATGCATCTCCCAAACTAACAAATCCCTAAGTGATGTTCGAGGTATACACAATTTAGTCACTTTAAACAAATAACCATTTTCAACAAGAAAGTCAACATACTCATGACGGTTACCTTTACTAACCTCACCATAAATAATACCAAAGTCAGGACATGCAGAATACTCATCCTTCAATCTATCAAACCCAATGACATGAGCACTCATACGATGAAGTGTAACAGTTAATCTACTAAGTGCATCAGCAGCTTTATTTTCAATACCAGCACGATGATTAATCACAAAAGTATTCATTCAAAAATTCAACCCACTTAGCATGTCGAGCATTCAATTTCTTTTGTGAGTTTAAATACTTAAAGCTTGGTGGTCAGAAAACAACACAAATTCATTAGGCAATAAATAAAATCTCCAAAAGCGAAGACTTTGTACTATAGCATAAAACTCTTTATCATATGTAGAATATCGTCTTTTAGCATCATTGAGTTTTTCACTAAAGAAAGCTATAGGATGACCTTCTTACTTAAGACACCACCAATACCTACACCTGATGCATCACAAGCAACCTCAAAAACTTTGGTAAAATCAGGATGTCTCAAAACAGGTGCCTCAGTCATTTTTATCTTGATTTCTCGAAGGCCTGGCTAGCAGCATTAGACCATTGAAACTCCTCATTTTTTAAACATTGTGATAGGAGCCATAATGGTGCTAAATCCTCTTATAAATCTCCGATAGAAAGAAGCTAAACCATGAAAACTACGAGCCTCAGTGACAGATTTTGGTTCAGGCCACTCCCTAATAACTTTAACCTTTTCGGGGTCAGCTGAAATGCCATATGCAGACACGATAAAGCCTAAGAAAAGTACTTGGGGTTGCATGAAAGAACACTTCTTAAGGTTAACATAAAGTTTAGCCTCTCGAAGAGTGAGAAAAACCTGTCGAAGATGTTCTAAATGCGCTTCTTTGGATTTGCTATAGATCAGTATATCATCAAAGTAGACCACCAAAAATTTACCAATGAAAGGCTGTAGGACATGGGTCATAACTCTCATGAAAGTACTAGGAGCATTAGACAAACCAAAAGGCATAACTAACCACTCAAATAAACCATCTTGTGTTTTAAATGCAGTTTTCCACTCATCTCCTGGCCTAACACGAATTTGATGATAACCACTACGCAAATCTATCTTAGAGAACCAGCTAGAACCAAAAATCCAACATATCTTCAAGGCGAGGAATAGGAAATCTATACTTGATTGTGATCTTATTGATGGCTCTACTATCCACACACATTCTCCAAGATCCATCTTTCTTAGGTGTCAACAAAGCTGGCACCGCACAAGGACTAAGGCTATGCCTAACAAATCTCTCTCTCTAAAAGTCCTTCTACTTGCCTATTCAACTCCTCTCGCTCTTTAGGGTTCATTCTATAATGTGGAAGGTTAGGCAGTTGAGAACCTGGAACTAGGTCTATAGCATGTTGGATATCTCTCAAAGGTGGTAATTCACTAGGTAATTCATTGGGCACCACATCAATAAAATCATCTAGTAATTTCTTCACTTCCAAAGGAACATCAGTAATCGAAAAGTCAGATGAAACTTCCTTTGCTACTAAAGCTAAGCACATACCAGTCTCCATTCCCTCTCTCTCAAACTTCTTACATTTTAAAATATGCAAATTTTGTTCAGGAAGTTTAGGGATGTCACGTTTACCATTGTAACTTTTTGGCTTAGCAGGTCTCAAAATAATGTTCTTACCCTTATACTTAAATGAATAGATATTATCCTTGCCAAAATTGGTAGCATTAAGATCATAAAGCCAAGGGCGACCTAAGAGAACATGGGCAACATCCATAGGTAGCACATCACAATAGATTTCATCCTTATAATCCCCCATTTGAATAGAAACTAGACACCGTTGAGTGACAGGCAAAGTATGGTCATTCACCCAAGCTACCCTAAAAGGATTTGGATGTGGTTCTACTTTCAGGTTTAACAATTTAACAGCATCCTTAGAAACCACATTCATTGAACTACCCCCATCAATCACTAACTTACACTTCTTATCTCCACTTTGTATGACTGTGTGAAAAATACTAGTACGCTTCCAATTATCATTATCTACAGTCGTGGACAGTACACATCTAACCACACCAACACACTCATCAACGTCAAAATCTCCCTGAAGACCATTTTCATCACCGGGATATTCTAAAGGATCACAATTTGGTTTTCCTCAATTTCTACACTACTTGTTCAACATCTAATGCCAAGGCACGTTGGGGACAACGAGATGCAATATGACCCTTTTGATGACACTTATGACAAATAATCGAGGGATTACTAGCCTTAGACTCACTATGAGAAGCAACTGGGAGAAAGTTACGCACACTAGACTCCTTGCTCCTAACGTTATGGGCTTAACATACCATTGATGACATGGACTGTGACTTGGGCTGACTTATTTGTGCAAAAGAGGAAGGTCTATTGAACTTTTCAACTTCTAGGGCTTTTTGATATGCATCCTCTACAGTGTGTGGTGCATGCAATTTAACCATCTTTTGAATGTCAAACCTAAGACCATTAACAAATCGGGTGCAGGTAGCAAATTGATCCTCAATGGAACTCACTACACCTAAGCCTAGCTTCCTCAAATTTGGCAGAATATTCAGCTACACTAAGAGTCATTTGTTTTAAATTAATCATGTTGGAGAACACTGACTCTTATATGATGGAGGAATGTACTTTTCTTGCAACTTGGCTTTCATAACTGCCCATTGGGTGATAGGTGGTTCACCCATACGAATCATGTCTTGCAACACATTTTGCCAATACATTTTGGCTGAATTGGTTAATTTCATTTTGCAAACCTAATACGTTCACTATCAATCATTTCATACCAATCAAAATATTCCTCAATAGCAACTAACCAATCAGAGAAAACATTAGGATCCATTCTACCATCAAATTCAGGAGCACTAATCTTGACTTTTGTTGTAATATCTCTTGGAGGTTGTCTAACTTGCCTATCATGATCTCTACCCCAATTACAATTAACCCTAGGCTGGTATCGCTGAGGAGCGATATCTTCTCTCACCTGATTTGGTAGATGGTTTTGCCTTGGGGGTTGGTAATCTAGTGGAAAGTTATATTGGCAGGTTGAAACTGATCAACTAGGTTGAACTGAGAACCTCCTATATCAGAAAACCTTGTATGAGGTTGAGGCAATTGAATTACTACCCAAGTTCATTTTACCCAGATTATCATGCAAACATTTGTGAATTCATCAAATTGATGTGAACCCTCAGATGGACTTGAACCCCCAGTGTGTGTTGACCCAAAGAGTTTCTAGCAGTTTCATCAACATGTTCACCTATCTCATGTTTACCCAAATATTTTAAAAGCAAATCCATTTTTTGATTCATTGCATGAGTTTGTTGTTCGAGGGCAGATTGACGTTGAGTTAATTGACCACACATTGAATTTAAATTACTTACTGATGCAGTGACTAAATCAAATTGAGGCTTTATTTGCATCATGATGACGGGTAATACATGCTAGACTATCATTAAATCTTGAGACAAGGCTTGTAGTCTTAATCAAAATTATTAAGTCTCTCAATTGGGTCTTTTGTGTTAGAGGAAGAAGGTTCAATGGTGTCACTTTTTGTGGCTGACATGCTGAGATAAAAGCTAAAATTTCGCTAGGCAAAGAAATTTATAAAGTATATGCTATGCAACAAACACAAACCTAAAAATTTTTAATGCGATTATATGCCACAATTTGCACAAATCACAAAAGAATTAATTAAAACAAAGAATTTTTTTTTAATATATTCTTTATGCTTATGCAAATAAACTGGAATCCAACACTCAACAAAATATGCCTAATATCATAAATATTAATCGAGTTTTCAAAGTAAAAGAAAATTTACCTCGTTGAAGAACCTTTGAGATGCCTACAATACCTTAGTATTGTTGCAAGAGAGCCAAACAGGTGTGTATTTTTTTTTTTAGCAACTATAATCGTAACCCTTCACAACCCTCTGTTGCATTAATTTTTTTTTTTTTTTTACGTTCGCAATTTCGTCACTGATTCACCCGAATTGGCTTTCTTTCCGCTTGAATTCCGGTTGCAGGAGACTCCAAATCTGGCTAGCAACTCAATCGCCAGCGGGTTAGACACCTGTTTGTCTTGTGGGCGATTAAAGGAGAGAGGAATCTGGTGTTTCGCACGACGGTTTGGCAAAATTAGTGATGACCCGCCGCGTCCGTATCAGTCCGAGGCTCCAATAGTGGTGCCAATAAATCAACGTGGACGAAGGCAGAGTTATTGCCAATGAACAGGATGAAACAGGAGGAAACCTGTTTCCTTTATTGTCCACGGAAACCGAGATGAAACGGGAGGAAAACCAGAAAACGGGAATAAAATTTGGAAAAATCCAAAAACTATAAATCGGCTTAAGAAAAGGATTCACACGAACTGCTTCCTGGGTGGTGCGTGAATGATTATTGTGGCAGCACGTGGGTAATCTGGCAGTGACGAAAAATTCCGACAACTCCAAAGAAAGGCAGAAACCGCAAAGAGGAGGCTCTGATACCAAATTGACGTAGCTCGGCTACGAAGGAACAAGAAACTAAAGAAAAACGAAAAAGAAAGGCTGAAAGAAAAATTATTAGGGTTTCAATATCATCAAGTCTGTCTAAAAGAATAACGTAAGGTGCTATTTATAAGCACCAATAAAAACCCTAACCCTAATAGGTAAATCCAAAACAAATACAATTAAATAAATAAACTAATTAATATTCCAAAAAAATATGAATAAATAAAGAAACTAATAATAATAAAAGTCATTATTGGACTTGGGCCTCCTATCTCGTCTAGGCCTATTCCTTGCTCCATCAACGATCTTCCTAGATCCTTGTATCCATGGCAAATAATTGTTTGATGAAGTCGATCTTTGAGATCATTTTTCTCCTCACTTAGTCTATTTTCTTCTTTTCTTATTTAAGCTCCCTTGTCTCTTCCAGCGCACATTAACGCCTACTGTTTTATATTATAATTGGTGACTCCACAACGCAATTCTCTTTTGTTGTTCATTTTTAACATCCAAATAGAGCCTTACAGTGTGTTTAGTTCGAGGGAAAAGGGATAGATTTAACTTTTTCATGTATATATTTTTTTTGGTAAGTACTTTTTCATATTTGATTAGAAAAGAAAAAAAATGAAGGAATAGAAGATGACAGAAAAAATGAGAGAAAAGAATGTGGATTTCAATTTTTTTTTCCCATAAAAGTGAGAGGAAAAGAGGATGGAGAGGAAAAGAATTAAAGAGGAAAAGGCCAGGGATCGTGAATTTTAAGTGGATCCATTTTTTTTTTTTCTCACAAAGTTTGAATTATGATATATGCATATTTTTCTATCCTACATTAAGGGGTAAGGAATGTTCCATCTCTTTCATTTTCATTTCATCTAATTTTCTTATCGTTCCTACGAAACAAATCATTAGACACATGTTGAATTCAAAAACTGACATAGATATATACCTTCGATATTAACACGTGTTTGTAAATACATAAAATGAAAAAATTATTAATTTATATTAAAAAAATTACACACATTGTACTATCGTATAATCTCAATTATTCGTATGTATGAATATAATAATTTTTTTTTTTTTTTGAATACTCAAAGTATCTATACTAATATACAAGCAGTTCAATTACTCTTTGCGCATCTGAAATTAACGATGAAGTAAGTACTCCAATGAATACAATAATCAACTCAACATATACGAATTGTAAGAGTTAAAGTGTAAAAGATCAACAATTTTGATTTGAAATATTAAATCATTTGGAGATCGGGACCATAAAATTATTTTAAGAAAATTAATTAAGTTAAATCATAATCATTAAATTATTAAAAAAATTAAAACCGTTAATTTTTCACACTTCATTCTTACAACCTAACAATGGGTGTGTTTGGAGTGATAAAAAGTGAAATAAATTGAGAGTTCATAATGTGTGCAGTCAAAGAAAAAAAAATTGATGTGATATAAAGTTAACAGAGATTTATAGAATTTTTGTTATTTGTTTACGAACCAAATGGAGGTTATAAACACGCGGGTATGTCTTTGCGGAGCATTTTTATTGATTTTATTTAGGTATGTCAACTAAAAAGTAATTAAGGTGGATTTGAGTCCATTAGACAGTAGAGATCTATAATCAAATCTGTCCCCTTCATAGGAGTCATCACTAGTCTTACTCTTGCATGAAAGTAGTCTGGGCTATAATTGAAGTCCCGGTTTCATGGCTTTCCTCGCGCTAAAAATGTTAACATTAGTGGCGGATTAAAGGTTTATAATTAGTGGAAATAAAATTATATTTTTAAGATAAATAAAATACGAGTAAAAATATAGTAAGAGTTAAATAAAAAAAAAACAGTATAATTGATAAAAAAATAATAAAATTAATAACATTTTAGTACAATTTTTAAAGTTAGCGGAACAACTATTTTTACTGAATTTTTCTTCGATCCCGTCCTGGATAACACGTTCCTCTTAATTATTAATTTATCCTTAGCATCTTCAAAAAAAATATATGGCAAGAATCCTGTAATTTTTTTACAAATGTAGGTGGTGTTTGGCTTACATTAAAAAAAAATAAAAGTTAGAACTCAGTGTAAAAGTAATACGTGTTAAAATTTAAGTATAAATTATGAAGAAAGTAAGTTTCCATTTGATAAAAAGTAGCTGGTAGGTGAACTACCATCTACTAGCTTTGTGGTTTTTTCTAAAATAACCAAATTTACCTTCTTACATTTTAATTTTTTCTTAAAATTTTAAGGGCAAAAAATATGAAATTAATAAAAAAAAATTAAAAAATTAATTATTAAAAAAGCTAGTTTTTTCTCAAAGGGCGGAAAAAAGGTTAGTTTTTTAGTAGTTAGGTATGAAAAAAGCTAAGTTTTTTACTTCCCAAACCAAGTCTAAGTTTTTTTTATTAAACCAAACACTCTTATAAACATGGAACCCTTCAGTTAACGATCAAGTAAATTCTTCAATAAACTTGAGAAAAGTCAAACTGATGGTCACTAGAGAATAATTTAAAATTTTACCAATTAAAGTATTAATTGGGGTTTCTTGTTAGAAATTTACATTGAAAACTCGATAAATCTTATACTATTTATACGGATTCTGTTTGCCCATTTAAAAGTAGCTTTGTTAATTTAATGTTATGTAATAATTGAAAATAAAGGAAAATATAGTAAATTCTTTTAACTACATTTGTTGTTATATTATTTTAAGGTTCCGTTTGACAAGAAATAATTAGTAACTGAACTTCTAGTTATTAGTTTTTTATTTTTTTTAAAATGACTAAATTTATCATCTTACATGTTAGTCTCTTTTAAACCTTCAAAAACAAAAAATGTCAAATTAATAAAAAATTTAAAAAAAAAAATTAGTTAAAAATAATAATTTTTTTACTTCCCTAACCAAGTTTAAGTTTGCCTAATTTAAAACATAATTGGACTGGGAGTACATCAGGAGTGATGACTAGCTAATGAAATTTTTTGACAAACACATATTAATTACATGTGTGGCAGTTTAAAAGCTATGATGTTTTTTTTTAATTAATAATATCCTGGTGAGCTTTTCGCTACATACCCTGGCACGTGTTGAACAGTACCACAAAGAGAGATTGGGGAATACCAAAAGTCTGAAATAAAAGGGAAAAAAAAATCAATAAATAAGCTTCCCAACGGCGAGCAGAAAGGGTCGGTTTGGAAAACCCAGATAGTAGCTAATTTTTTTTAGTTTTAATAGAGTTTGACTAATTTTATTTTTTTATATTTTAATTTTTTTTTAACTTTTAAAAATAAAAATATCAAATTAACAAAAATTATATTTTTACCTCAACAAAATTACTTTTTTTTTTTTTCTAAGACGTAAATTTAACTAGCTAGCTGTTTTCAAAGCCTAAATGTATTTAAATCTCTCTCTTCGCCCATGTCACAACCGCAAGCTCTGCAGAGAAGAGCCTTGAGAATGAGAACCAAATCATTTTCTTAACCTTCACGCCTCCATTACACCTCCCTCCCCCTCTCTCTCTGACTGAAACTCTCTCTCCATCCCTCACTTCCCGTGAAGACCCTCTTGACTCTCACACTCAGTCCCACCGCACTACATTTTCTTCCGTCACTGCACTACATTACTCTCTCAAATTCCCTCTCCATGCACCACACACTTTCTCGGGAAAACAGAGGGAAAAAGCAGAGCTTTACAGAGTAAAGAAGAAAAAAAGAAAAAAAAAAAAAAAACAGAGGAGGTTACAGAGGAACAGTGGTTTTTCTATATCTTCTCTCACTCTGTTTTCTTAATTTTCTCTTCTTTCCTTTACTTCTCATTTCTCGGGTTGCTTACAAATGATTTCTTGTAAAGATCAAGCGGGTAATCAACAAAAATGGGTGTGGGTAGTGGATGGACCAATCATAGTAGGTGCTGGACCCTCTGGTCTAGCAGTCTCAGCTTGCCTCAAGAACAATGGAATCCCTTCTTTAATCCTTGAAAGAAGTGACTGTTTGGCTTCTCTATGGAGAACAAAGACTTACAATCGCCTCAAAGTCCACCTCCCCAAACAGTTCTGCCAACTCCCACTGTTTGGTTTCCCAGAAAATTTCCCCAAATACCCAACCAAGCACCAGTTCATATCATACATAGATAAATATGCAGAGCACTTCTCCATAAAACCAAGGTTCAAACAAGCGGTGGAAAGGGCAGAGTTTGATATGAGCAGTGGGTTGTGGAGGGTCCAGACTCACGACTGTGAGTACCGTTCCCGGTGGCTGGTGGTGGCCACCGGAGAAAATGCCGAGCCAGCGGTGCCGGAGATTGCCGGGATTGAGAGGTTTGATGGGGAGGTGATACATACGTCTTTGTATAAGTCTGGTTTTGAGTTCAGAGACCAGAAGGTTTTGGTGATTGGGTGTGGGAATTCAGGGATGGAAGTCAGCTTCGATCTCTGCATATACAATGCAACCCCTCATATGGTGGTCAGAAACACTGTAAGTTCATTAAATTTCTTTTCGCCAAAGTACAGTTTTTTCTGCATTGTTCAGTCAATTTTTCTTTCTGGGTAAGCATTAAAAATCAATTTTGGGCAGTTGAAAGTTTAAACCCACTTTTTTTTTTAAAGGAATTTGTCAATTTCTTCACTTGGGTAGGTCCTAGTTAGTGTGCTGAAAATCTCTATTTAAAAAATATATATATATATTTGTATCTCATGTGGGTATTGTTTGAATTCAATTAATTAACTTATTTTTACTTTTTTTGTTGTATGATCAGGTGCATGTTCTGCCTAGGGAGACGTTTGGTTTCTCAACTTTTGGAATTGCTATGGCACTTCTCAAATGGTTCCCTCTCAGGCTAGTAGACAAATTCCTCCTCCTAGTAGCCAACCTCACCTTGGGCAACACAGACAAGCTAGGCCTCCGGCGTCCGAAAACCGGCCCAATTGAGCTCAAGAACGCCACCGGGAAGACGCCGGTGCTCGACGTCGGAGCACTGTCACTAATAAAATCTGGCAAAATCAAGGTAACCAACCAAACAAGCCCTTAAATGGGACAACGTTATTTCTTTTTCACCTATGCAATATTGTTGTGTTTTTAGCCAGCTAATGTTGTTGAGAGGGTATTGTAGGTGATGGAAGGGGTGAGAGAGATAACAAGAAATGGGGCCAAGTTCATGGATGGACAAGAAGAAGAGTTTGATTCTATTATCTTAGCAACTGGGTATAAGAGCAATGTGCCTCGTTGGCTCAAGGTAAGTTCATTTCCTTTTTTTTTTTTTTTCTTTTTTTTTTTTTAATAGTTTTTGGTTTTTATCTTATTATCAATCTCGGGTCCCTTTCTCTCTTACACATGCAGTGCCCTACAAAACGTTACTTACTCTTTCCCTTGTGCAAAAGAGAAAATCTGATGGCATTTGTTTGGACTATCCCTGTTTTTTGGAATTACTTGGGAAGAAAAAAAACTTGAATTTCCTGTTGCTTCTCTTGATATGTTGCTTTCATGTTATATGTAAATTATTTTTTTATTTTGTTTTCTAGACAGAGAAACAGAATTCATTAAATTGTTTGAAGAAAAGAAGACATGATCGAATAATGTAGGACCAATCACTTCTATTTATAACCTTTTTTTTTTCATTTTATTTTCTTGAAAAAAAATTAAATGAAAATATCAAATGAGGCTAAAATTCTTAATGTGGGCCATGAATCAAGAACCAAAGTTTGTGAAAATGCTATAACATCATACAATTAATAGAACATTAAAAATGCAATATACCATAGCTCATGACTATTCTTTATTGCATGCACCAATTTTGCAAGTACTTTTCAATCCATCCTTAGCCTTGGAGCTTATTACTGATATATGTATGTATATAATTTGGGCCTGGACATGTATACTTACTATTGAAGTGGGAAATGGCAGGGAAGTGATTTCTTCACAGAAGGAGGTCTCCCCAAAACACCATTTCCCAACAGTTGGAAAGGAGAGAATGGGTTGTACAGCGCAGGGTTCACAAGAAGAGGACTCCTTGGCACTGCATCAGACTCCATCAACATTGCCAGAGACATTGCTGATCAGTGGAGGACAATTATTCAAGGACCACAAGAGCATCTCTAATTCCCCCACATTATTCGAAGAAAAGAAAAAAAAATACTGGAAAACCAGAGGGGAAAAGGGTTTTTTTTTTTTTTTCAGAATGGGTTTTTTTTTAGGCTTTACCAAGCAGAAACCCATATGTATTTTTTTTTTCAACCTTGGATGTCCCACTTGTAAATCAGGCAATTTTGCATGAGGGTCTGCTTATCCTTCTGTTGTAAATATTTCTTAAATATGGAATATCAGTAGTTGGCATTTCACTTTCATGATCTTGTTTATGCCCTCTGAATGCTGTTTAGATCAAATCATATACGATTTGGCCGTTTAATTACCTTTATACATGCAAGCGATTATTTGGAATGCAAAAGTTAGTATAAATTAGTATATGTGATGGTCTTTTAATTTGTACTATATGTAAAAATTGAGATTTTTTTAATTGAGATTTTTTTAATTGAGGTTTTTTTTTTTTTTTGGTTCAAATGAACTTTTGGATTGAAGGTTTTATTTTAACAAAATAAAAAATTAAAATTTTGACCAAGTGTATTTCTACTAGCATAACTGGTTGCAACTAGTTCTGCACTAATTAAACACAACTAAATTGTAGTAAAATTTTATCTATTTGAAATTTTAACGTTTTAATCTATTGAAATGAAACTTTTAGTCTAACAAGGGTTTATTAATTTAAAAAGAAAAAGCTCTTTAACGTTATACATATATTGAAGTTTAATTAAGCTGAGTTTAGCTTCCTTCAGATGAGTAATGGTGTCATGTGTGTAATTATTCTTGAGTTGGATTTCCTTAAATATGGTTGTAAATTTGTGACTCAAGAATAAGAAAGGGAATTTAACTTTTTCCACAAACCAAACTAAACTAAACTAAGCCTTTTTTCACTGAATTTAACTTTATTCACATCAAAAATTTTTTATTTTTACCAATTTTTAATTTTTTTATCAATTTTTTTCATGTTTACTAACCTTTTTACACTTAATAAACTAAAAGAAATTACTTATTTTTTTTACTTTTTTATCAAAATTTGACATTTCAAATAGGGCACAAAAGAAGTAATGACAAAATTAATTATCCAAATACTAAAATCATAAAATTCATTACATGTTGTTTAAAATAAAATTAAGAGTAAAGTACAAAAACCACCCCTATACTTTACTCTCGGTCTTACTTTGGTTTCAATGGTTTTAATTGTGATAGTTAAATCTCTACACTTTCGGTTAAGCAATAGTCAGGTCCCTCTGTCTATTGTCTGTTACAAAACACCATTAAAGTGAAGGTAAAACTGTCAAACTGTCATTTCGTAAGATGGTTTACGTGGCAAGTGATGACGTGGCACTCTTAGATAAGGTGGAGACTGTCCGCTACATGTCAGATTGCTAATTGTCCACGTGTGCTAGTGTTGATTTTTGCTATGAAGTAACTTTGCTTTAAAAAAAGTAAAGTATTATATCTTTAAGAATCAAACCAAGAATCTTAAGGATAAGAAATCAATAATAAAACCAACTCACCGAGGATTTGGTTTGTTTAAAATTCTTAGGTAATATTTATATATGTTCAAAAGTTGAAATAGATTCTCTCTCATTTTTTATATAAATATGTATAAATATTATATATTCTCCCTCATTTTTAATATATATAAATATTTATTTATAAATAATATATAAATGTATTCTATATAAATATGTATAAAATTGTAATAAAGGAGAATCTACTTAACTATTTTAATATATATAAATTTTATCTAGGAATTTTATATAAACCAAGTTCATGGTGAGTTGATTTTGTTGTTGGGCCTAGTTATCCTTAAGATTCTTGGTTCGATTCCTAGGGTAGTATAATTTATAATATTTTATTATTTTTTTTAAAGTCAACACATCAACACATGTGGATGAGTGAGCATCTTACACATGGCAGACAGTCTCCATATCATCACTCTTCCACATGGACAATTAGTAATTTGACACGTGGCAGACAATCTTCATGTTGTTTGAGAGTGTCACGTCATCACTCTACCACGTAAACCACAATAACAATTTTACCTTCGCTTACGTCATCACTTTGTCGCATAAACTATCTTGTGAAATGAGTATTTTACCTTTGCCTTAACAGTTTTACCTTCACCTACGTTATCACTCTGTCACGTAAACCATCTTGCGAAATGACGATTTTACCTTAACTTTAATGGTGTTTTGTAACAGATAATAGACGAATGGACCTAATTATTACTTGACTGAAAATGTAAAGATTTGATTGTCACAATTAAAATTATTAGAATTAAAGTGAGATTGAGAGTAAAGTTGTTGTTTTTATACTCTTTCTTAAAATTAATTTATAGCGGGATATAAATATAAACAATTTTTAAGATGATGGTGGAATGACCATTTTAACCCTGATGTGACACTCAGGTCAACCAAAAAGATGTCAACACTGAGATCATCATGAATTCCTAAGAGTTGAAAAAGAGAAGAAAAACCCAGATGATGATGATGATGAAGCCACTTTCCGAAGAAGTTTTTAATGTGGCGACATAGGGTACTGTTGAGAGATCAAGCGGTTTAATAATTTAGGATACGTTGTAGTGATAAAAAGTAAAATAAAATAAAATAATTTATAAATTTATAAAAATTAAAATAAAATAAATTATAAATTTATAATTTGTATAATAAAATAAAAAATAAATAAATTTTAAATTTAAAAATTTTTTTTTTCCGACAAGTTTAACAAATCAAATACGCTATTAATTAATTTCTCCCCCCCTTCCAACACTCCATACTTTTCTATCATTGGCTTTTGCCAAAGTGAGGTACAGTTGGGTTAACGTCGACACAGCCCCTCACTTGCCTACTTTTGGAATTCCCTTAAGTAGGTAGTTTTCATCATTTATACACCAGTTAATACAGTTATAAAGGCCACCATGAATACAACTACATTGTATAGATGGTTCATATATCTACTTCATATATATATATAAAAAAAAGAAGTAATAATTTCAAAATAATTAATATTAATATCAAAATATTTATTACATCAATCATTTCTACGATCTGTAATGTGTGCAATAATGAAGTACATTATTCTGCCATTAATATTTCTTAAATATATATGTATATATATTAGGAGGGTTTTTAATTTACTAAAAAAATAAAAAAAAAAACTCAAACTTTTATCAACTTTTTAAAAATTTTTTCAATCAAATTTCATCATATGTTACTTTAACATGAGCCTTTTATTTTTTATTGGATAATTTATACTTAGACCGCTGAACATTAGGCGAACTACAGTGACCTACCTCAACCATTTGAATCTTACACTTAGCTCCTCTATTCCCGAATGTTTGTAATACTTAAACTCTCTCCGTTATTTTTTCCGTAACGCCGTTAGGATGCTACAGTAAAATAACATAAATACCTTTGATAAGTTCAAATGATTGACGAAAGTTTTTATAATTAGTTTAATGTTCAGGAAAGATGTGTACAATTTAGCATAATTATATTATTTTACCCAAATAATTCACTAAAATATATTTCATATTAATTTAATTAAATTATATATTATAAAATAATTTAATTAAATATATTTTATATTAATTTAGTTAATTTATTTTAATTAATTTAATCATTAATTAACTTAATTTAATTATTAATTATTAATTCATATATTTTATTAATTATTAATTAATTAAATAAATATATTCTATTAAATTATGAAATTAATTAAATTACTAATTATTAAATAAGATATTTTATTAAATAATTTAATTAATTATAGTTAATAAATTTTATTTAACAGATTATAATTTAGTTAAATAAATTAATTAGTAAATAATTTCGTTATATTATTTATTAAAAATAATTTTATTTTAAAAAATAGTTAAATAAAATAGATCATTTAATATAATATAGCAAAAATGGATAATGTGCTAAAATTAAAAAATATTCATGAAAGAAAAAAATGACAATAAAAATATTTTTATTTTTTGTTACTTTTTTCTATAAGTTGTCATTTTTTTTGAAAAATAAAAACCAATTTAATAAATATATTTTTATGTATTTAGTTTTTAATTTTTGGATCTTCTTGAACTGGTTTTTGAATCATTAACTTAAAGAACTTAATACTGCTAGTTTTAGTTTAGAAAGTTTTTAAATTATAAAATATTTTAATAATTTAAATATTTTAAAATAATAGATCTATAATCTACTTACATCATTTTTTTGATATTTTTTATTATTTTTTCATGTATTATATAACAATGCACTTAATGAACCTATTACTTGAAACTACAAAAACTAGTTCAAGTAAATTTAAAAATTAAAAATAAATACATAAAAATATATTCATTAAAGTCGATGAGTGGTAAAAATTGTATTTATTTCCACCCCCATTTTTCAAATTAGCATTTATAAATGCTGGTGTATTACAGCTATAGGGTTTTGTGTAGGCAGTGCGACGCGCTAAAAGATGAAGGGACGCGTCACATGCCATAGTTAAGATAGAAGGCTGACCAATTAAAGGAAGGCGCGTAAAAAGTGAGAAAATTACGAGACATGTGAAAAGACTCTGCGAATATTCAGTGAATAATGTTTCGATTGTTTTGTACTCTGCTTAGGAAATAAATTATTTAAACCAGAGTGGAAGCGTAATGTTGGTACAAAAGTAAATCAGGGACACATGGCCACCCGTTGAGCATCATTAGTCATGACTCGCTGAGCACTCTAGACAGTGACACATGACGTGTTACCGAACACTTTAGATTCTAACACATGGCCTATGCCAAGCGTATCTCGAAGGTGCTCGGCATAAATCTAGTAATTGGGAGAATCACTGTAGTTGGGTCCCACTACTTTATAATGAGACTCTAACCATAAATGCCCCATGATAATAAATGAACTGGATTTATTGCCAAGATGACAATCTAGTTAGTTTGTTTTCGTTACAAATAGCTGATCGATGTAACATGTGGATAGATCTCAAAGTTGCATTCTATCAATTTCAACACTCCTAATTGCCTTTGCACATTTAATGCATGGTGGGAACAATAAATGAGATGTGAAAGGCATTTAAGGGAAAGTAGGAGGCTTATATCAGGAGATATCATTACAATCAGATTTTTGGGGATATTAATTTATCTATTTGGCCTTACTATAAATACTATACTTAGCTCAGGATTCAAGTACGCTCACTATGATCAATTTACTGCATCATTCATTAGTTTACATGCTTTAATCCTCTCAAAAGCTTTTGCTGATTTAAGTATCGAAGATTTTTTGGTCGGAAACCCCCTCTCTGGTCATAACCTCTATTTGTCTTTGTGTTCGGTAGATCGGTGATGGGATTTCTAGTTGACGTAGTGAGCAGTTCTGTCGATAATTTTTGTGGCCGAACAGTAATAACATCTTCTTTTTGTATTTTTAAGGCTTTTCATGCCTAATTAGTAAAAAGTGTATTTTTTCCACTAATATAAAATAAAAATAGATAAGGAATTTTAATCTTACATTTGTTTTGAGTAATTCTAGTAAGATTTCCACCCAAAATATAATATTAAGTGCACGTACGACGACGACTATGTGTAATTGAAAAATATACAAAATTTCAGAAGTGATATACTATAAATTTTTTTATTAAAATCTATTATTAAAATTTAATATTAAAATAATGCATTTTAAACAAAAAAATTCATATAATAACTCTGCGAGTATAATTTACCATTTTCTTTGCAATATTTCAATCCCGTCTTTTAGCTAGTTGGCTGCCCAAATATGTATATTGTGTGAGAGTTTTTGTGAGTCCAAAGAGTGATCGTCTGATCGACGGCCATCATTTTTACTTGGTACAGTCGAATGTATTATGTATTTGTTATTGTTCAAGGAGTCTCTGGGGTGTGTGTCCTCCGACTTGAACCCATGTCCTTTAAGAATAAAGTAGGAGTTCGAGTGGATACTCATGATTTGTTGGATACCCACGACTCACTGGGTCATAAGTAATCACTCGAACTCTTACTTTACTTTTAAAGAATAGGAGCTAAGTAGGAGTTCGAGTTGAAGAAGGTATACCTTTAGAGGCTCCCTAAAGTGTGAGAAATATATAATACTTTCAATTGTGACAAGTAGAAAAAAGGGTCACCAATCGAATGATCGCTCTCTAGGTCGCGAAAACTTCGGCACATACACACACGTACGCAATTATACATATATAAATTATAATCATGAAATATTCAAAAAGTATTCTCTACAGAGGGACCAACAAATTCTGTCCTGCACATGCACAGGGCAAGAAATTTTGGAGCAGGAGTACTCGCTGTTCCATCCAAATGAAAACAATTACCAAATGATTGCAAAATTTCCAAGTTCAGCTTCGTCATAGATTCACAATGGGTCAATCTTGTTAATTGCACTAAGAGGAACTCTATTTTCAACAAATTAAATTATATGCCAAATTAAATTTTTTTTTTTTTTTAATACTGGGGAAGTGAGATTCATCTATATTAATTCTAACGCTGAAATAATGTTAATATGATAGAATTAATTCTATTAATTAACTGCATCTATTGTTTACCTTGCTCCATCGTTACAGCCACAGTCAGTCAATTGAGCTAATTGTGCAAATAAACCTACATAGAAATTTCTATCCTTAAAAGATTAATTATGCAAAATGTTCGAAGGCAGAGGTCAGGATTTATTAATGAAATTTCAAATTTCAAAGATAAGAAAAACTTTAATTAATTATCCAACTCAAATGAAGACCCGAAAACAAAAAGTGACGTCAAGTGTTTAACAACATATGAACTTGAAATTTTTAATTCTTCATTAGAGATAAATATTTGATATGAAATATTGTTTAACGTTATCGTGATAAATTTGATGTTACAATCTAAGAATACATGCATATCGGTGTTTCTATAAATTAGTTAAAAATTAGTTTAAGTTTTTTTTTTTTAAATTATAAAAAAAATATATTCGAATCAGTCTTAGGAGGTGTTTGGAGTAACAAAAATTGAGATAAAGTGAAATAATTTGAGATAATTTATAAATTCATAATTCATGTAATGAGATAAAAGTGAATAATTTTTAAAAATTTTTAGAGATTTTTAGAATTTTTCAACGTCTTTCAGTGCGCCAAACATACCCTTAATATCATTTTAAAAAAATTTTACATCTAAAATGAACATATATTTAAAGAAAAATGTATAGTTCATAGAAAAAAATAATTTGATGCAATTGTTAAAAATGAAGTAACACAATTCGGTAAGTAGAAGAATCTTTTAGAATTAATTACTTCTTTTATGCAATAGATCGAGCTATTTCTTCAATTAATAATGGATTTGAACAATTTAAAACATATGAAAATATATTTCGCTTTTTCCTTAATTTATTTTTCTTAAAGCACAAGAATCAATAGATGATCATTTGAAAAATTGTTACCTTGGACCTGAAAAAGTATTTGAAACATGGTTAATTATATTTATGACATCAGGCTTAGATTCATATGTGAATACAAGAGTATTGAAAAGAGTATTAGATAAAGACATAACTACTCCAATGATATACTAATTAATTACATTAAAAAATTAAAACTTTTGGCTATATATATATATATATATATACACATATACATATATATTGCTTAAAAATATTATTAATATTACCCGTCACATTTTCTTCAACGAAAAGTAGCTTTTCCAAGACTAAAATTAATGAAATTCTATTTACGAACAGTCATTTCACATGCGAAAAAGATTAAATAAGTTACTTATGTTATCAATTGAAAATGATACGCTAGTAAAACTTGAATATTAAATTTAATTAATAATTTTTGCATCACAAAATTAAGCAAGAAAATTGATTTTTGAAAATTTTTTATAATTATTTATTTATAATTTATAATAATTATTTTTATTTTTCTCCAACAAAGAAAATAAAATAAATATAAAATTCGACCTTTTAAAGGCTCCATTTGGAGTCCCAATTTTTTTTCAAAAAAAATTTAAAAAATTCTAAAAGTTTTCAATTTAATTTCTCCAATAAATTTTGTCAAGTTTCACTTTTACATCACTTCAACGTAAACCTTAGGTGCAATTTGGTTTGCTTTTTCATTTTTTATTTTCTGTTTTTCTATTTTATGTGTTTTATATTTTAAAAATACTAGAATAAAAAAGTAGAAAATTACTTTATTTTTCTTATTTTGAGATTTTTCTTAAAAACGCTCCGAATAACTTTTTATCATTTTTTATTTTATGTATAAACTCATTTTTTATTTTTTAAAATAAATTTTGAAAAAATAAGCGACTAAATAGATTTTAAACTGTTTCCTTTATTTTCAAAAGTGTAAAATAAAAAATGAACTTATAACAAAAAAAATACAAAAAATAAGAAAAAAAAACTAAATGCCGCTTAAATGCTCCTAAAAAATGCAATCGAAGTTTTGATGATTGGATGGTACAGTAATTTTTTAACTCAAGCCATGCAAGATGGAAAAGAATCTTGGTAGGTGGTTGATAGTCGTCGAACCAGTGTGAGCTAACGTCATCACTGAGCTCTCCCCCTCTTCTCCCCATGCATGGTTCGTATCATTGTACAGTCTCTCTCTCTTCTCTCTCTCTCTCATATTCTGATTATTGAGACAATGATGGGGCTCTAAACGTCGATTGTACGAGTTCTGAGAACGGATTGACAGCTGCTTCAACCCCTAAAGTCTTCCAATCTCTTGCTGATGCAAGCATCACACGCTCCGAATCACTTTCAGTTGTCTTTCCATGCGTACATACATGCAATATATATATATATATATATACATGGGGTGCATTTGCTTCGTCGAGGTACTCTGAAAAACTTTGAAAAATTTTTTGAAAACTTAATCTATTTTTTTATGTATTAAAACATTTGAAAATAAATAAGAATATGAATTAAAAGCCTAAGTATTCTTTTTTTTTTGAAACACATTAAATTAATTAATAGAACTTTGTTAATTTGCATTTTCCAAAAAATTTATTTTTTGTGAAATTTTTAAATATTATATCAGACTTATAAATTTACAAATCTGCAAATATCAAAATCCATTAGCTCAAGTTTGTTGATCAAAAATTAACCAAACATTTAAATTTTTTGATGAGCAAATACTTCGATCCAATTCCTGTCCCAATATCCTACCAAACATTGCATTAGTTGGTTCTTTAGGTAATTGGATTACGAAGTAGCCAACTCCCTTGGGTGAAAATTTTTGATAAAAAAAATTGTGATTATATACAACCGGAAGATATAACTAGAATATTTAACAAGAATAATGTGAATAAGTATGAATTTATAATTTTAAAATAAAAAATCACAAAAAAATATAGCATATTTATAAAATTAACACTGTTAGTGAATTTTTTTTATATTTTTTAACAGAATATAATATTTAATTTCCTTGTTGGATTGATAAATATGAATGCACGGCCCTCTCTGTCTCTGCCGCCATAAGACAATATTATGACAGAGAGAGAGAGAGAGAGAGAGAGAGAGAGAGAGAGAGAGAGGAGTCCAAGGGTGGAATTAAAAAAGGGGTGCTGCATTGAATATGAAATCCTCATCGCACGCTTCTAAGCAAGCCTTACTGTGATACTACGTCACACTTCTACTTCCTTATTCTACCCATTCTGATCCCCCTCTTGACCACCTTGCAGACAGACAGACACAAGCCAGATTGCATCGCATTGCATGGTTTGTGTTGTGAAAAAAAAAAAAAAAAAAAACCTCTCTCTCTCTCTGTATATATATATATATATGAACACATGTATTTCGATAGATTCATTTGATCGAAAGGCTTGTTTCCTGCATGCAACGCCTGACGTCCTCTCTTCTATCTCTCTCACTCCCTGTCTATGCTCAGTGGGCGTCACACTGCGCTCTGATGACCCGTGTAAGGCCAAACCGTAATATTTCTCTCTTTATATATCAGTAATTTATTAATGGTATTGGACTAGAAAGTTCAACAGCAAATCATATCACAATGATGTTGTGGAATTGAGACTTATCATTTGGAAAAAAAAGATGTCAACAGGACACGTTTCTCCTGTAACTTTCTTTGAGGGAATGCATCTTGTCATTTTAAAATAAAAATTTGTTAGAAGTATAAATTAATTATAAATTACCACGTTACTTTTTATTGTTCTAATTTTATATAATTTAATAAAATTATAAAGTAATAAAATTTTTCATGATATATTATAATAATATAATAATAGCATTTTTGGGTTGGTGAAATTAATGGGTATGAGATGTTTCCGCCTGGAGTTTCGAAAATTTTCAAAAATTTTTATAATTCTATATACAATTTAAGTTTTTTGTTTATTGTACAAATATTGACATTGTAGTTTTACAAATTTATACTAATATTTTTTTTAACTCCAAACACCTTCCTAAACTTCAAAAATTTCAAAAGTTATTAAGTTCCTCTCAAATTAATTTCATTATGTGTCATTTTTTATACTAATTTTTAATTTGTTTTAAACTTTTTTAGAACTCTAAATGTCAGTTTCATTGCAGGTTGCAGGGGTACAATGCATTTTTTACTCAGTACATTTTTTACTCCAAGAGATGCGGTATATAAGAATCAAGGGTTAGGATATAATTCAGATAAGTTTGATTGAATTAATAAATACTGTTTAGTAAAATAAATAAACCTTGCTTATATCTTCACTCTTAATTCCCACACTGCAACTTCTGTAATGAAAAATCACTGCGCTCACTTGGAACCCCTAAATTGCCTATTTGGTTGGTCTACTTGCACGCGCTGGGAAGGAGGTTAATTTAGATTTGGGGAGTGGGCTTAGGTCTCTATACTCATAGTCCAATGCAAAGGGCATATGTCTGGATATGTAAGTATAGATTGGCATGACTTGGCATGCAAATGTACTGATCATCAGAACACTGATGTTCTGCATGCATGCCATTGCCATGCATACACTCAGAAGACAAATCGATATTTCCTGTCAATATATATATATATATATATATACATGTATATATATCTTATATATGTTGGAATTCTGGGAGATTTGGAGGCTTATGGACCATGATCTTATACTGTTCCTTTTGGGAAGCGATGATGAAATGAGTGATCTAATTTGGGACAACTAAGATCCACAGGAAAAAAAATTCTCTCATCTCTGGACTCACTCTCTCTCTCTGAGCTGCTGCTGCTGCTGCTCATCATCAGTACAAAATCTCTTACCCAGCAAAAGGGTTGTAATTTTCTTGGCTCGTTCATATGTGTGTGTGTGTGTACAAATATGGGCCCACACTTCTCTCTTGTGCTGCTGTGCCTCTGAGATCAGTGGCATGTTGCTTTTCAAGCTGCAGCTGATACTTACATGAATCCTTGGAAGTGATTCAAATTAATTTTACCTTTAGCATGGCCCCCTCCTTCCTCCCAAACATTCATTTTTGAACACTAGCTACCTCCTTCCCTCATTTTGGTTTTTTTTTTTTTTCAAAACATCAGTGTCAAGGGAAAGTTGCATGTGATTTTATTGAATTAGGCACACTTTGGCTATCCAATTTTCAGCGAAAATTTTTAAAAAATTATTTGTCGAGTGTTTAATGAAACACTAATTTTTAACACTTTTATACTCAATTACTGTTGCTCAACTTAAAAGTTATCAAACGTTATTAAAAATTTATCAAAAGTTATTACAAATTATTAAAAGTTGTTAAAAATTATCAAAAGTTACAAAAAATTATTAAAAATTGTTACTTGTTTCATCAAACGCACTAAAAATTGTAACTAACAATTTTTGGCAAAAAAAAATCAAAAATTACTAAAATTTAGACTTCGAAATGGTACCTATATATGTTAAATTTTTTCAGGCTTCGTTTGGTAAGCTTAGCTATTTCTCAACTTTTGCCTATGCAACTTTTTGATTTTTTTAAAAAAAAATCAAATTTATTCTCTTATATTTAAAAATTTTAAATTATAAAAGACAAAATGTCAAATTAACATAAAATTAAATCTTTTTTTCTTCCTACATATAAAAATAAATAAATTTTTCTTAGTTAGCTAGTAACTAAATACTAAAAAAATTAGTCTTTTTTTTTTTTCTTTCCAAACTAAGCCTTATTATATTTCAAAACACGGGCAAGTGTTGCAGGACTTAGTTATTGGGCTAATAAAGTCTTAGCCTTTTTTTTGTTGTTTTATTTCTGTTATTTTATTGTTATTATTTTTTTATGAAAAAAATAAGAATACCTTAGGAATTTTTGGGCTGCAGGTGGCCTTTGTATATTGTGCAAAGAATTGCAACAATGGAGCCCACTTCATTTACGGATTAATATGGTCCAAAAGTGAGTAAGCCCAGTCAAAGCCCAACTCAATTTTGCTGGAAAATTGAGAGTCTGTTGGCCGTGGAACCTATGGGCCAATTGGGTCAAACCACTTACTAAAGTGGGCCTCTTGAAACTGGCCCATTCGAGTCAGAGACCACAATTTATATAGAGCAACTTGTCCTACAGATAGGATACGGACACTGAATGCGAAACTTTGAAAATACGAGTATATGTATATATATTTATGTTTATACTATTAAAATAAGTTTTAATATTTAAAAAACCTTTTTTTCACTGCTTTACCCTTATTTTTTTTAATTTAACTAAACTATGTCCCTTCATTATTCTAATTCTAATTCTAATCTCCAACAAACTCTATAAATTACTAAAATTTTCTATTAAATATTTACACATTCCCACCTTTACTAATTTCAAAATGATTTTAATATTTCACTAAAAAAAACAAAAAATCCAAAAAAAAGTTAACTAAGTACGTAAATTTTTTTTTTTTTACAATCATATTCTTCGAGTTGAAAACTTTCAAATCAATACCATTGTCGCTATTTTATACGAATTTTTTTAATCCGTTAAAATAGATTTGGAAAAACCGTTCTAACGATTTTGGTACTGTGCATCTGCAAAAAAGCTTTTTAAATCCGTTAGAACGGATTTGAAAAACCATTCTAATGAATTACTACTCTTGAGAGAGAAAATAGAACTATTGTGTGGAATATTGAGTGTTCATTTTTTGAATCCGTTAGAATTGATTTGGGAAACTGTTCTAACGGTTTGCTACTGTTCATCTTTAAAAAATATAATTTGAAAAGAAAACACCAAACACCAAAATTAATCTAAAATCACATTTTATCTCAATTTATCTTGATTTTTCTTATTTTTTACCACTCCAAACGCTATCTTTATAACCCAATTCCACTAAAATTCTTCATAATAGTGTATTATCCCCCCATTTTTCTTAGTTTAACCGAATTCTAATCCAACTATATAACCTAACTCTATTAAAATTCTTCATGATGAATTAGCTTGGATTTATATTGGCTATATCATCATGAAGACAAAAAAAATCCCAACTTCCTATTCCGACTCTGTTATTCCTGATTTTCTGTCTAATAAATTGCTCATCTAAAGTTGAATCGTTTTGAGTGTGTGCAATTAATTGTTAGGTAGATTTATCTCGTAATCCAAAGTTTGGTCCATGCTTAATTGGTTCATTCATTTATACATATAGGTATTTTTTTTTATTTTCACTTGATTGAGAATTATTTTTGCTTCTGGCATTAGAGCCGATGATTATTTTCCATCTCTTTTTCTTTGGAATTTTTTTTGTTCATTTTTTTTAGAATTTTCTTTATAGGTTTTGGATTTTTATTAATGAGTTTGTCTTCGATTTTTATTTTAATCAAGTGTTGGTGGGCATGCTTATTTTCTGGAACCTCTCTGGTTGTTGGGTATGATTACAAATGAGGTTTTTTCTTTTTATTTTTTTAATTCTTCTGATACAATTAAATTTTTTTTATATGATTCATCCATTCATTCACGAAAACTTAAGTTTCAATATATTACTAACGTTTGGTTTTTTTTTATCACGGGGACTGATACAATATATTGTTCATATTAAAATATGTTTTTTTAAAATATATATTTTATTGAAATATTTTATTAAACTAAACTAAATTTTATTCAAAGATAATTTATTTCTAACTCACATACTTTATTTATGTATCTTATTAAAATTAATTATTATGAATAATAAATAAATTATAAAATAATTTAAAAAATATATTCGATAAATTAAATATTTCTTTAGATAAGTTTAACTATAGTAAATAAAATTGCACTTTTAAATGTGTTTTCTATTTTTGTGTTAGGAAAAAAAAAATTTAAAAAACAAAAATCAAAATTGTACAGATAAACAAAAAATATAAATAAAATATTTTTTGATATTAAAATATGCTATCCTAAAAAGCTAAACCTTATGTATTTTAAACTTTAATATATTAATTTTTAACGAGCCACGGGTTCAAATTATCAAATATTTGAAATGTATTGGATTAAATAATATATTTCTATTGAAAATATAATACGAATTCAAATTAAATTTTAATATACATAGCAAGTTTAAAAAAATATATAAAATGGCATTCGCGTTAAGAAAAAATTTGTTAAAATTTTACTAAGATGACTTTTATTTAAAATTAACATGGTTAAGAGGGAGGGAGCATGTAGAGTGTAATATTATTTGTTAATTCTTTGGGCCATTAAGAATACGAATAAGTTTGTTATATTTATTTTTATTAGATGATATTTCTTTATATAAAAATTATTATTTGTTTAGGCATTTATTTTTAACTTATTTTTTAATTCGTTCATTAAAATATATTAAATCTTACTTTTTTAGATTTTATTCTATTTTTTAATGTGATTGTTAATATTAGATTTTTAAGTTTTATTATATTTTTTATTACTGATAAAATTTTAATTCTTTTGTATATCGGATGTTAAGAAAAGTTTATACTTTACTATATTTTTCAATTTGTTCATTCAAAAATATAAGATGAGATTTTTTTATTTTAATTATTTGATGTAATTGTTTATATAATTTTTTAGATTTTATTATATTTTTTCATTTTTGTTAAAAGGTAAATTTTTGTATATTAAATTCCAACAAAAGCTTCTTTTTGGGTTATTTTTAATTAATTAATTTAAATATATCATGTATAATTTTAAAAATTTTTATTTTATTTTTTGTTTAATGTGAAAATATTATTGTACAATAATAATAAAAAATTGTCAAAGCATTACAAAATTTCGTATTTTAATTTTATTAACTTCTTCATTAATAAGATATTATATTTATTTTTATTAGATGATATTTTTTTATATTTAAATTATTTTTTATTTATGTATTTACTTTTTAGCTTAATTTTCTTAAATGATTATTAATATAAATTTTTATTAAAAATTAAAATAAATAAACAATATAACCTAAAATATAATTAAATGTCTATGATGTACGTGTGTATTCATACATCTATTAAAATTATCCTTCGCTTATTTTAAATATAATTCTTTAGTATTTCAATAAATATTTTTGGTTTATTTTTTCAATTTTACCATCACTTTTAGTTTATATCTACTGAAAATTATCATTAACATATCAACTACTCAATTTTTTTAAATAATCTTACGCCAACTCCTAACTCAAAATCTTTTATATTCTATAATCAGTTTTCAACACTTTCATTAATTTTTAATTTTACATAATTATAAATATATACATGCCACTATATATATATATGCTTATATCGAGTAACAAATTTATGAGAATAGATCTCAATAGATTTTATAAACCAAACAATTAAACTATATAATTTTTGGCATTGGGCTTTTCATCAAGACACCAAATATGAAAAAAATATAAAGATTTTAATGTAAGTTTTATTTTTTAAAATAATATTTTTATTTTTCATTGTTAGTTTATTTTTTAAATTTAGATATACACGAAAGAACAAACATACGCGTGCAATGTATGTGCATTTTTCTAATAAATATATGTATATATATATTTGAATATGGTACAGAGATGATAAAGATATAATTTTATTTATTATATATACGAATTTCACTGATTTTATATCGCGACAAACCTTTATATTTGACTTGTATTCAGTTTGTGGGTATTTGTATTATTTTGGACTTAAATCTTCTATTCTATGGCTGTGTTGGATAGCTATTTACTACTTAATTAGATTTTATTTTCAGTTTTATTATTACTCAGTATTATTTATTTATTTCCTTTGATTTTAGGAGAATAGATTTAATTGCTTTGTTGTATTATTATATTTATTGTATAAGTGGTGTCGACTTAGTAAATGTATAATTTTTATTTAAAATTTTAATTTATTTCATAAAATGATGAGGTTCACACTCTTAGATTAAGAATAGGCTATGGCTTTCTAATAATGAAGGACCATTTTCTCAATTAAAAAAAAAAAAAAAAGAAAAAGAAAGAGGAAAGGAAGAAAGGAGTCTATGATCACGAGCCTACAAGAGGAAATATGATTTGATGGTCGTTGAATCTATATACGTATAATATACTTTTAAGGATCCGTTTGTGAGATTAAAATTTATGAAAACTCATTAATTTTAACTAATTTTTTTATTTTTTTCTCATCAAATTTCTTCATATATTATTTTTATGTCACATTTTTTTTACTTTCGTTGTACTTTTTGACCAACTTTTTATCACCCAAACACACCCTAAGAATATTATGCATAATTTAATTTCATTTTATTCCACTGACTTTTGTAAACTATTCTACCTCTTCCATTAGATTCTCTCAAGAAGTTGTATTGACTTAAAATAAAAATAAATAAATAAAACTAAAAACTCTCCAAATTAGGCCAAGCATTTTAATTTTCATAGCAATATTTGCCAAAAATGAAAGTTATGTAAATATTTTTTATTTTAAAATTTAAAATTTAATTTTGTTAGAAGATATATATATATTTCAGAGACTTAAACTCTTAGTCACTGTAGAAGAAATCGCAGGATTACTTATTATGTTTGTGGTTGACTAACAAGATAACTCATAAGTAATTTTATTAAAAAGGTAAAAAGTCTCAAGTACTAATTGTTCCTTTGATTGTCAAAAATTTTACAAATTTAAAGATGAAAACTTCTCAAAATAACGCATAATTACGTGTAACTGAGTTTTTATATTATTTTTTTATTGAACATAAAAATTGTTTATGAAAAATGCAAAATTAACAAAAAATTAAAAAACTAACTTCTAAAAAATTAAAAAAATAACTCGTTAAAAAAGAAAAGAAAAAAATCTAATTTTATCTTTTTATCCCAGATTAAGCCTTAATCTAGTCCGACCAAATAGACTATTGGCTGACCAAAAACTCTTGGTTAGAAACTAACGAAGGCCAAAATGGTCATTTCATAAGGTGTGCTGCCCACCAGAACTCGCCGCGAAAAGGCTGGGCCCTAGGGTGAAAAGTAAACGAATCCAGAATATCGGGAAGAAACATAAGAATTTCTAAAATCTAGGGATGATCCATAAATAAAATAGGTACAGGGGCCATTTTGAAAATCTAATCCAAAGGGCAGAAGATAACAAAGAGACAAAAAGAACCCCACACTTCAACAAGAATTTAACGCGGGTCTACCGTAAATTATCTCTAGTCAATGGGCATTTTAGCCATTTCATTAAGAGTTGCGCGCAGAGTAAGGGCTTTAAAGGTAAATTCACTTGCAAAGGAATGATGATGTCTACCGCAGCAGCTCAATCTACCAAAGCTATAGATTTTTTTTTTAATTTTTAATTTTGTTTTTTCAGTATATGAGGAGCAGAAAATTTTACACTATTGAAAAGCTTACAAACAAAAAAAAAGCTTTTCTGGGTTTGTAGGTATCTCTATCAAAATTTCCTTCATTTATTTATCCTTTTATTAGCTATATGTGTATATATATATATATATAGATACACATATTGTATACAACAATATTTTGTATTATTATTATTATTATTATTATATTTTTGCTGTATTACCCTGTGCCAGTATACAGCTTTTTTGCTTCTATATAGTATATTCTCTCAAGTTAGATTTGTCCCCACTTTTTTTTTTTTAATCTTTTTATTTGTATTATTTTTTCTTTCCTTTCTCGGTATTTTCATTCCTCTCTGTATCTGTACGGTTATTTAGGGGATCTTTAATCGTACTGACAAAAATCTCTCTCTCTCTCTCTCTCTCTCTTTTTTTTTTTGGGTTTTCTACTGGGTTTGTTCATCTTCATCTCCAGAGGTTAAGAGAGCAGAGGCAGAAGAAACCATATCTGACATTATTGTTTTATTCAAGTTATTGGATTGAACAAGATGTCACAGACCAATTGGGAAGCTGATAAAATGTAAGTTTTTCTATTCATATCATCTTTATTTTGGGCCCCCCTCCCCCAAATTTTGTGTGCAGTTAAATTTTCAATTGCTCGTGTGTTTTTAATGTTAGATTTGCGTTTCTGGGTTTTGTGTTCTAAATTTTCTGAATCTTTTTTTTTTTTCCCAAATGACTTACCTTTTGCTTTGGTCATTGTGGGTGTTCTAGGGTTTCTAGTTTGAACAGTTCTCTTGGTTTAAAATTGTGCAGTATCAGTTTTTGTCGAAGGGTTTTGATTATGCATGTTTCTGGATTGGGTTTTGCTTGTTAATTCCCCTCTCTCTCTCTCTCTCTCTCTCTCTCTCTCTTTGGGCATAATTTTTAAGCAGTTTTAAGTTTTGAAAAATTTCCAGCAGCTTTTGTTAATAGGTTGGAGAAAGTTCTGGCCTTTTCTTTATAGAGACTCGTTTGGGCATTTGTGGTTGGCTTGTGTGTGTTAATGGGATGGAGCAGTTTTTGGTTTGTTTCAATTTTTAGGATATTATTGTTATATTTGTTTCTTTGATATGTATTTTTTTTTTTTTTTTATAATTAGCCTTTCTGTTTGCTGTACTGAGATTGTTTAAACTGTCTTTCCTTTCCTTTTCTTTTCTTTTCTTTTCTTTTCTTTTTAAATACCTTTTCTCTTGATATTTGGTGAATTGCCTGCTTGTTTTTGTAACAGGCTAGATGTTTATATCCATGATTACTTAGTGAAAAGGGATCTGAAGGCTTCTGCACAGGCTTTTCAAGCTGAAGGGAAAGTATCCTCTGACCCTGTTGGTAAGATAATTTAGAAATATTTTGTCAAGGAAAAAAAAAAAAAAAGAAAGAAAACAACATGCCCGCCTGCACTCGCTACGAAAAGAAAAAAGTGTTGTAAGTTCATTTTTATTCTGTGACTTTGTTTTGAATGCTGGGAAATGGATATTTCAGCTATAGATGCTCCTGGTGGTTTTCTCTTCGAGTGGTGGTCTGTGTTTTGGGACATATTCATTGCTAGGACAAATGAGAAGCACTCTGACGTTGCTGCATCTTACATTGAGGTCGGCTTGACAATATTTTTATCGTCTGTGATTTTCTTCATTAACTTTATGCCTTTTTTGATATTTACCTGGACCATTATTCACTCATGTGAAATTGCTGCAAAATGCGTATCATCACTGTGAAACACACTTAATCTGACCTGTTTGGAAAACTGCATTTATTGTCTATTCCTCTGGATTCCAATGTTTCTTACTTTCTCTGGGCCCTCCTTAATTGACCTGGAAAACTGTCGTACTTTCTTGTTTCTACATCTGTTGTTGTTAATGTTTATTATTATTATTATTATTATTATTATTATTATTTTTGTTTGTGGAACTATTGGGCTGCTTAACGTGAAGTACCAGTTGATTGGTATTTGCCAACTGATCTGAAGTATTGCTTTGTCTGAAGCATTATTTGAATGGTATAATATGTTCAGTGATCTGAAATATTTCTTATTCGGAAATGTCAATGGAAAGTGACGTTGGATTGGTAAGTTTTGTTCACAGCTTTAATGGGGACTTGTGCTATAAGTTTGTCTGATATATTTTCCATTTAGAGACCTAGAAGTAAAACCTTGATCTGTTGAAGTGGGTCAAGGATCCAAGAAGAACTGCCCATCTAACTTAAAACTCCCCCTTGTTCACTTCATTATATGCCTTTCAATTGTGAAAGCATAATCTTCATCTCATTTGTAATGTAACTTAATATATTCTAGGTATTTAATGATCAATTGGTTGTTGGGTTGTGCATGAATTTGGAGAAACCCTACTTGTTAGTTTTTTGGATGTTGGCGATTAGGCAATGAGCAGAGGAACAACTCCTTAAACTAGTTAGGGCTTTTCATGGGTTGAAGGAAATCCTCTTGGTGACAGTGGAGCTGGTTTATTTCATCTCAGACAGGCTGCAGTTTAATGTGCCATGAACTTTTTGTGCAGTAATCTTTTTATCTTTTTTGCCATCGCACAGGACAAGCTGTCCACAAATCAGTTGTTTTTGGCTTTAGAGGAGGTTGTAGCCATGATGTAAGGCTCAATTTTTTTATTTGTGCCATGAAATCACTCGCGGAGCTAGTTTTTGGGATTTTTTTTTTTGGTGGGGGTGAAGTGTCACAATAAAATTTGTAAAAAATAATTAAAATAACATGAAAAGCAACAATATTATAACAATGATTCTTTTAATATCCTAAGTAAAGAATTTGAATGACACAATAGTTGTCATTAATAAAAAGTACTAAAAGTAAGTAATTATGTATAGTTATCCGTGCAAACACTGAATTAATTTGAGTAAAATTTAATATGATTTTTCTACTCTTTAATGCCTGACATAACAACTAACAAACTATGGATATATTTGTAAACCAGAAAAAATATTCACATATAACTATTCAAATTAGTAATAACTAATAGAATAATTCAAACTATGGACGGGTTTAATGTATGTAAATTTAAAAAAAAAATGAAAACTATTTTAACACCATTCAAGAAAACTCATGAATTTGATGGCATTCTAACGTTTATTTATTTTTGCTATTCCTAATGTAATTTGCTTTTTGATAAGTTAAAAACCAAAATCAAACCAAGCTTTTTCCCACTAGGTGGGGTTGGCTATATGGATTTGATAACACCAATCAAATCTGTTTAGGGTCATATTCTCTGTTAGATCCAGGTAGGCAAGATCATGTTTAATAGTTTTTTTCCAACTTCTCTTAGGTCTTCCTCTTCCTCTTCCTCTCCTACTTATGGCAATCTCCATGCTTTCACACCTTCTAACAGGTGCCTCTGTTGGACGTCTTTTAACATGGCCGAACCATCTTAATCGATTTTCTCTCATTTTATTTTCAATCGGTGATATTCCTATTTTGTCCATAATTTCTTCATTCCTAATCCTATCCCCCTTGTAATCCTGCATATCCATCTTAGCATTCTCATCTCCGCAATTGCCATTTTCTGAACATGATTATGTTTTACTGCCCAACACTTTGATTCATATAGCAACGCTCGTACCGCCACCTTATAATATTTTTCTTTCACCTTGAGAGGGACTTTTCGATTGCACAAGACCCCCGAAACACTCCTCCATTTGGTCAACTAGGTTTGAATCCTGTGACTTACATCAATACCAGTCCCTTCATCTTGTTGCACCATAGATCTAAGGTACCTAAAGTTTTCTTTTTTTACAATTTTTTGTGTGCTTAAACTTATTTCTATGCTACCAGTTACTCTACTATGACTAAACTTGCATTCTATATATTTCGTTTTGCATCAACTTAGCCTAAATTCTTTTGTCTCTAACGTTTCCTGCCACAATTCTAGCTTAGCATTCACTCCTTCTCTCGTCTCATCTACTAAAACAATATCATCGGCAAATAGCATACACCACGGCACCTCATCCTGAATATGTCTTGTAATCTCATCCTGAATATGTCTTGTAATCTAACAGGTGCCTCATCCCTTATATGTCTTGCTTTTTGATAAGTTTAAAAAAAAAAAATTCTAATAGTTCCTACTACTATAGTTCTATATATTGTATTTGATGCTAATTCTAATAGTTTTTAAGCTAGACGTTTAAAATTCTTAGTATTAACCTAGTCTTACCAAACTTTTGGTGATTTAATTTAAAGCCAATATAGTATGAATTATTGAATTGTAAAATAAAATTTTATGTAAATTGTTCTATCATATCTTTCCTAGAGTAGAATTTACATTTACCAAAATAACTTAAATTTCTATGGCAGGCCAGAAATCTTTAATTGCCGTAACATTTGTTGAATTTTTTCAAAAATTTAGAGGGTCAACTTACTAAACCAAACCAAACCAAACCAAGCCTTTTCCCACTAGGTGGGGTCGGCTATATGGATTTGTCGACGCCAATTAGATCTGTTTAGGGGCATGTCCTCCGATAAATCTAGGTAGGTTAGGTCATGTTTAATGGTTTCTTTCCAACTTTTCTTGGGTCTTCCTCTACCTCTCCTACTCCTGACAATCTCCATACTTTCACACCTTCTAACAGGTGCCTCTACTGGACGCCTTCTAATATGGCCAAACCATCTTAATCGGTTTTCTCTCATTTTATCTTCAATTGGTGCTATTCCTACTTTGCCCCTAATCTTATCGTTCCTAATCCTATCTTTCTTTGTAATCCCGCACATCCACCTTAACATCCTCATCTCCGCAACTGCCATCTTCTGACCATGATTATGCTTTACTGCCCAACACTCTGATCCATATAGCAGCGCTGGTCTAACCGCTACCTTATAATACTTTCCTTTCACCTTGAGGGGGATTTTTCGGTCGCACAAAACCCCCGGAGCACTCCTCCATTTGGTCCATCCAGCTTGAATCCTGTGACTTACATCAGTATCAATCCCTCCATCTTGTTGCACCATAGATCCAAGGTACCTAAATTTATCTTTCTCTACAATCTTTTGTGTGCTTAAACTTACTTATATGCTACTCGTTATCCTACTTTGACTAAACTTACATTCCATATATTCCGTCTTGCATCGGCTTAGCCTAAACCCTTTTGTCTCTAACGTATCCCGCCACAATTCTAGCTTAGCATTCACTCCTTCTCTCGTTTCATCTACTAAAACAATATCATCTGCAAATAGCATACACCACGGCACCTTATCTTGAATATGTCTTGTAATCTCATCCATAACTAAAGCAAACAAGTATGGGCTTAACGCTGAGCCTTGATGTAAACCAATCGTGATAGGGAACTCATTAGTCTCTCCACCAGTCGTCCGTATAGATGTCATGGCTCTATCATACATGTCCTTTATCGCCTCAATATATGCGACACACGCTCCTTTCTTTTCCAATACTCTCCATAGGATCTCCCTAGGAACCCGATCATATGCCTTCTCTAAATCGATGAACACCATATGTAAATCTTTTTGACCTTCTCTATACTGTTCTATTAACCTCCTCAAGAGAAAGATAGCCTCCATGGTTGATCTTTCAGGCATGAAACCAAATTGGTTCTCTGAAACGTTTGTTGTCCTTCTTAGTCTTCTCTCAATAACTCTCTCCCATAATTTCATCGTATGGTTCATCAATTTAATCCCGCGATAGTTCGCACAGTTCTGAATATCTCCTTTGGAAGGCCCTCTGGACCGTC
Organism: Vitellaria paradoxa; assembly: GCA_019916065.1. Taxonomy (NCBI): domain Eukaryota; kingdom Viridiplantae; phylum Streptophyta; class Magnoliopsida; order Ericales; family Sapotaceae; genus Vitellaria; species Vitellaria paradoxa. Next base: position 36,289,666 of record CM034243.1, read on the forward strand.
TCACCTCTGCCTATGCATGAACTGTTTTTCATTTCCAGTAATATTCATCGCTTAGGCTCTGACATTGGACAAGCTGTCCATGAATCATTTGATTTAGACTAGAGGAATATCTAGCCATTAACAAATTCAGAAGGTTTCATAATGATAATTTAATATATTTTTACTTGTAAGAAGTTGCTGTTTTACTGCTTTCATGGTGGCGGCCTTAATCTGTGCCAGCATTATGTCTAATTCTTCTGATAGACATTTAGCTAGCATGCTAAAACACATACCTGGAAATTGCAGACCCAGTTAATCAAAGCTAGGGAGCAGCAACAGCAGCACCCACAGCAGCAGCAACCTCAACCACCTCAGCACCCACAACAGCAGCAGCAGCAGCAGCAACTGCAGATGCAGCAGCTCTTGTTGCAGAGGCAGGCACAGCATCAGCAACAACACCAGCAACAGCAGGCACAGCAGCAGCAGCAGCAACAGCAACAACAACAGCAACAGGCTCAACAGCAGCAGCAACGTAGAGATGGGGCCCACCTCCTTAATGGCACAACTAATGGGCTTGTTGGCAATGAACCTCTTATGAGACAAAACCCTGGAACAGCTAATGCTTTGGCGACAAAAATGTACGAGGAAAGATTAAAACCACCACATCAGCGGGATTCATTGGATGATGCAGCTATAAAGGTATACGTCTCATTTGGTTTTTTTTTTTTTGAAACGTAGGCTTGTTATAGTTTAACCATTTCTTTTTTGGCCTTGCAGCAAAGGTTTGGTGAGAATGTGAGCCAGCTTTTGGATTCAAACCATGCTTCATTATTGAAGTCAGCTGCTGCAGCTGGCCAGCCTTCAGGGTACTTTCTTCACACCTTGACCAATTTTATCTCAAGATGAGATAATCTTTGTGTATAAGGTGTCTGGTTTATTAAAAAAAGTTAAAAAAAAAAGCGAAAAAAGAAAAAGATGGTGTCCTGCGACGCATTTCCATTCATTCTGTATTTGTTTCCACAAAAGTTGTACATTTTTTTCCATAAATAGTAAGTGGGAAACCAAAGACCAAAAATCGTGCAGTGCTCTTTCATTTTTGTTTGGAAACTGCTATTTAATGCCTTAAAATTATATGGAAAATAAAGCAAGCTACTTTGATCTCATGTATCTTTATAGGCAAGTGCTGCATGGAACAGCAGGTGCTATATCACCACAAGTTCAATCTCGAAACCAGCAACTACCTGGGTCTAACCCAGTGAGTACTTTTCTTTCCCAATATATAGTAATTCTACATTTCAATTCTTATATTTTTCTTTTTTTGGTAATGAATTTGACTATTTGAGTGGACAGGACATAAAGACAGATATGAATCCAGTACTAAATCCCAGAGCTGCAGGCCCGGAAGGATCATTAATTGGAATTCCTGGTATGCTAAAATTGGTTCCCCTTTGTTGTGATTAGTTTGTAATCTTTCTTATAAAATAGTTTATAGATTAAGCTGGGATTTCTCAGTTTGTTTTCCTATTAAGTTCATTATTTCAATTTCTTGAAGATATCTTGGAACTTAGCAGCAATATTCAATTATTTACTGTGATTAATGTATAGAGATTTTTCTTGTAGCTGATATTTCCTTTATCTTTTAGGATCAAACCAAGGTGGCAACAATTTGACTTTGAAGGGGTGGCCTCTTACTGTAAGTTTGTTATTATCCCTAATGTGCCATCTTCTTGCACTATCAATACTAATGAACCCATTTTGGTCCACAACATGGCTTACTATAATATATGTCCTCTTGAAGTTTTCTTTCTGCAGCAGTACTCTGACATTTAAAGATCAGCTCAATAGCTGCATCTTCCCAAATTCGGCAATCTAACGCATGATGGCTGAGCAGAGTTCTTTGAATTAATTGTTAATAGCCTCTTTTTCGTACTTCCTTTAAACTTGGCAGAACACATACAATCCCATTCTGATGTACCCAAGCCTTGTTTAACTCCTCCAATGTTTGCATTAATTTTTGGCAGCCAATGATAGAATACCTCTGTAATCATTTTTTTTCCATTCTCTTGTGAATCTGTTGTAACTATATGACCTCAAGATACAGACAAAAAACTATTTTATTTTATTTTATTTTTTTTCCGGTTGATATGGGGCAATGGGTTATGGAAAACCAATTTACACTCTCATTCACAGGTCATGGTTTGCTAGCATTGAAGGTGTGATGATGTCTGATAAGTGATTATCAAATCATGTTGTGCATATGAAGTAGTTAATTCCACTGTTTCCTTTGTTTTAGAGTTAATTGTTATTCAAGTTACCTTATTGTCTGTTGTCTTCCACATCATTTTTTGCTGGTTCTTTGACATGCAAATTTGAAGCCTAATTTCTTTTCATCTATTTGCTAATTATTTTTGTGCTGCATTTTTACCCTTTTCACTTTGCTAGGGTCTGGAGCAGCTTCGCACTGGGATTATCCAGCAACAGAAATCATTTATGCAGGGTCCTCATCCCTTCAATCAACTTCAGATGCTGACACCACAGCACCAGCAACAGCTTATGCTTACACAAAATTTGACATCCCCATCTGCCAGTGATTTAGATGCCAGAAGGTTGAGAATGCTTCTGAATAACCGAAATCTAGGGAAGGATGGGCTTGCAAATTCTGTTGGTGATGTAGTTCCAAATGTTGGATCACCTCTCCAAGCTGGTTGCCCTGTTTTGCCTCGTGGAGACCAAGAAATATTGATGAAGGTACTTTTTTCCTCTGTCAAGGACCTTCTTTTTGTACTTAGCAAAAAAAGGCCTACCGTCTACAGTTGAAGAACTTGCTTCTAGGGATTTCTTCTTTTTTCAGGTGTCACCATTTATTGCAATTAATTTAAGATTCCAAGGTCTTTTGAGATCCTCAAGATTTTCAATTTTGTACAGTTAAAAATGGCTCAGTTACAGCACCAGCAACAGCAGCAGCAACAGAACAGCAGCCACCAGCAGCAGCAGCTTCTTCAGCAGAATGCTCTTTCTGGCCAACAATCTCAGAGCTCAAACCATAATCTCCATCACCAGGATAAAATTGTCGGTACTGGCAGTGTCACTGGAGATGGTAGCATGTCAAACTCCTTTCGAGGAAATGATCAGGTCTGTTCTTTTCTAGCTAAGATATATATTTCATGATTTATTTTCCTAGATAAGTAAGGCTCTTTCTTGCTATTTGTGACATAAAATTTAATAACAGTGTTTATGCACTTTGCAATCTCTCCACTCCATGTGGGCCTTCAGCAGCCTAGTTTTCTATATACAAGATAATGCAGTCATTAGGGATGCAAATAGATTAAAAAATCTCTTCCAAACCATCATTGCATCTCTCCCTCATCTGTCAATTTACTTTGATAAATCGTATACCTTGATTGATGCATTGGGTTTCTTAAATATTATAATATCCCGTTCTGCTCCTTCCCTTCCCGTGGTTTACTGGAGTTTTTTCAGGCTTAGGTCTTGTTCTCTCATTCATTATTTTTTCATTCATATTCATTTCAGTATGCTGGTTCAATGATTTGGCTGCAGTGTGTGAGCTCTTACTTACTGTTCAGGGAGGATAAGATTACTCCGTAGTAGTTAACTTTTTGTGCAGTCTTCTAATTAAAATTTTCCGCAGGGGTGTAGGACCTGTGCAGACAGCCAACTGTCTGCATCTTTTTGACATGATAGGTGTTGTAGACAATTGCTTTCTTTAAATAAATGTCTTAGCTTTCTAATATTATTCATTGCATATGATATATAAAAAATAATTGCATTTAATCTCTTTGCCCACTGTGCATCTTGGGTATCTCTCTCTCTCTCACACATGTGCGTGCGTGCGCAAACACACACACATACAACGTTAGCATGATATGCATTGTTGGTCTCATCTTCTTTTTTTTTTTTTTTTTTGAAAAAGATAAAGTAAAATTTTATTTCAAGAAACAAATATAAGCATCAGGATGATGCTTAAATAATGCAGTAAAGCTTTACAAAAACACTCAATAGTATTGATTAGCTCAAAGTATCAAGAAAATTCAAAAAGGAGCAAAGATCAAGTTCACTTCCCTCTTTCGCCCAACCATATAAACAGCTTAGAACTAAAGACTTTATCTTCAGAATAGTTCTTGTATCATCTTCAAATATCCTCCTGTTGCGCTACTTCCAAATTATCCAAAAAAGACAAAAAGGAGCCAAATTCCAAGTAAGCTTTATCCTCTTTGCCAAAGATTGACCCCACCAAAGCAAGAGAAAACTTCCAAGATCTTCCGAAAAACACATATGAACACCAAAACAATTAAGTATCAAACTCCATAGCCCAGCCGACCAGGTGCAGTGAATGAAGAGATGAGTAATAGATTCCTTTTGCTTTAGACACAATTGGCATTGATTGGCTAAAAGATATCCACGGTGCTGTAGTTTATCCAACGTCAAAATCTTACCTTTAACAGCACACCATGAGAAGAACAAAACTCTAGTAGGGACTGTAGCTTTCCAGATCTTCGGCTATGGAAAAATATCTTTGATACAATCCTATAGGAAGGAATAAAAGGACTTCACTGAAAAGAACCTGTTCTTTGAATGCCTCTAGATAACCACATCAGAAGTCTTAGTCAAATGAATAGAACAAAGTAAGTCCATTAATGACATAAGGCTATCAAACTCCCAGTTATTCACATTCCTGCGTAACAGCACAAACCAACTACTTTGGTTTCCAACACCATTGTAGTAGTCAAAGACACATGCCTCTTTGTTAGCTGCAATTTCATAAATTTTTGGAAAATTATCAGAAAGACAACCAATACCTAACCAATCTTGTTTCCAAAATAAAATTCTGTCACTTTTCCCAACTTGCCATGAAATACTTCTACTAAAAGTCAGCCAAAGTCTTCTTATTCCTCTCCATAAACCAGTACCGAAAGGATTGGACACAGAAGAAGAGGACCATCCTCCAAACTCTTCCATCCTCCAAACTCTTCACCATATTTGATTGCAATCAACTTTTTCCAGAGTCTATTGTCCTCCTGAGCATATCTCCAAAGCCATTTTCCTAATAAAGCTTCATTGTTCAGCTTTAATTGTCAAAATCCCACTCCTCCAGCCTTACAAACATCATTCCAGCTCACAAGACAATGTTTGTAGACCTCCTCGTTTCTTCCCCAAAGGAAATCTATTTGCATTCTTTCCAATTCCTTAATTACAGAGATTGGGGCTGTGAATAGAGAGAGGAAATAGGTTGGTAGGCTAGCAAGAACACTCTTGATTAAAGTGATCCTTGCCCCAATCGATAGATATTTGAGCTTCCATCCAGCTAATCTGCTTCTGCATTTCTCCAAAACAGGATCCCAAATATGTTTAGATTTATAAGGAGCATCCAATAGCAAACCAAGATAAGTAATAGAAAAAGAGCCAATCTTACAACCCAAAATGTTTGCCAAGTCCCCCAATTCTTCCAAAACACCTACTGACTTGACCTCGGGCTTTTGGAGATTTATTTTTAAGCCAGTAACTGCCTCAAACCCCAATAAAGTGTAGTGTAAATGACCCAATTGCATCAACCGTCAAATCAGCCCCACAAAAAATGATTGAATTATCAGCAAATAACAAATGAGATATACTGAAAGAGCATCTACCAGTTCCGACTGCAAAGCCTTCGATAAAGTCAGCTGCTTCCACTTGCTGCAACATCCTACTAAGCACTTCCATGACTAAGATAAAAAGGAAAGGAGAGAGGGGGTCTCTTTGCCTTAAACCTCTGGAAGAAGCAAAAAAGCCTCCAGGAGAACCATTAATCAAGATTGAGAATCTAGTAGTTGAAATGTACCATTTGATCCATTGGCACCATTTGCTGCCAAATCCCATTCTACCTAACAAGTAAATCAAGAAATTCTAATTGACATGGTCAAAAGCTTTCTCAATATTCAATTTACAAACAATACCTGATTCCTTTTTCTTAGTCTTTGAGTTTATAATTTCATTTGTTACTAGAACAGCGTCCAAAATCTGCCTTCCTACCACGAAGGCGTTCTGAGAAGATGAAATAAGAGGGTCCAAGACTGTTTTCAGTCTGCTAGCAAGAACCTTGGATAGAATTTTATAAACAGTCCCAACCAACTGATAGGCCTAAAATCTTTAATATCCACTGCCCTGGCTTCTTTGAGACAAGAGCAATGAATGTTGAATTCATGCTTCTAACAAATCTGCTGCTTTGATGAAACTCAGCAAAAAATTGCAACAGATCTGCTTTAAAAATATTTCAGCAGCTTTGGAAAAAAGCAATAGTCCATCCGTCTGGACTAGGTGCTTTTTTTCCATTAAGATCGTTGAGGGCTTGTGGGATTTCATTCTCAGTAAAATGCTTTTCCAGCTTCTCGGCTTCAGTGGAACTAAGCTGAGAAAAGTCCAAATCATCAACCTTTGGCCTCTAACAAGCCTCTTCTTCAAAGAGCTGCTGGAAAAATTACAGAATTCCTTGCCTAATCTCTCTCGGATCTTCGGTGATTGAGCCATTAAACCTTAATCTGTAAATCCAATTCCTTCTCTTATTTGCTGAAGTCATTTTGTGGAAAAATTTAGTGTTTCTGTCACTCTCTTTGAGCCATTTAACTCTAGACTTTTGTCTCCAACTAATTTCTTCCATATGAAGTATTTTCTTTAGCTCCAGAATCTTGCTCTCTCTGCTGCTTCTATCCAAATCAGAGAGCTTACCTTCATCGTCTAATAAATCCAGATGATAAATGTCCTTTTCAAGTTGAAGTTTCTGATGATCAATTCTTCCAAAACCTCAACATTCCATTTCTTTAAGTTAGCTTTAAGGCATGACAACTTTTGCATCAACCTGTAACTAGCTGTGCCATTGAAATTGTAGCTTTGCCACCATGCAGATATCATTTCATTAAAGCCTTCAATTTGCATCCACATGTTTTCAAACCTAAAAGGTTTTGGCCCACCCTTTAACCCTCCCCCATCCAGTATAATTGGGAAATGGTCTGAGATTAATCTGGACAAAGTTTTTTGGGAGACTTCAGGAAATAAGTCCTTCCAATCATTAGACACTAGGAACCTATCAATTCTTGATTTACTAGTGCTATTGCTCCAAGTATATTTGCAACCTCCCAAAGGCAAATCAATACAACACAGATCATTTATAAATTCAGAAAACATTTTCATGTGTTTAGTTCTCCTTTTACAATTCCATTTATCTTCAATGCTTCTAAACATATTGAAATCTCCACCCATGCACCAAGGAGCATTCCATTGGAACACAGCAGCACCAGCTTCCTCCAAAAAATTAGCTTTTAAATTATTATCAACTGGTCCATACACACCTGTAAAGGACCAAAAGATATCCTCATCTATCTGCTTAAACAAACAAGATATATAGTGAGATCCAGCCTCTAAATCCAACAGTGACAGCTTCCTATCATCCCACATGATCAAAATTCCACCTGAAGCACCAACAGAATCAAGACCAACCCATTTAACCTAGCTACCACCCCACAGAGATCTAACTATAGAATCATCAGTAATACTTAACTTTGTTTCCTACAAACAAACCACATCTGAATGCCATGCCTTTAGAGAGGATTTGATTAACATCTTTTTCCCCGACCCACAACAACCTCTAACATTCCAACTTAGGATTTTGGGTTTCATTGAAAACACAATGGTAATGGTTTCCTGCTCCTTCCTTCACCAAAAATAGCCGACTGAGAACCTTGTTATGTTCCTTTATCGTAAGAAATTGAACATTGCAGATTTTTTAGCTCTCGGACTCCTTTGCAGTTTCCTTTATGCTTTCTCCTTTCTCTACTTTATTGATTCCTTCTTTTCTCTTCAATAGAGTGAAGCAAGTCCATAAGTTTGCCTTCTAAGTCCTCACTGGAGATCCCTAGAATTTTCTTTAAAGATTGCATTCTATTAATAACCCAGGTAGAGATTTTTTGCTGATCATGGCCGCAGTCTCCCAATAATAAGAAGTCAGAATTCCAATCTGCTGGATTGCAGGAAGCAAGAGGGGTACAGTCTAAAGGCAAGAACATATTCTCAGAACATAATTCATCGTCAGGCTGAAGATTTCCTTCAAAAAAAGAAACTGCTCCAAAGCTGTCAGCATTATTAACTGGGATGGAAGGAGCTAAGGGTAAAGATGTATTTTTATCAGATTGGCATTCATACCCAACTTCCTGGAACTATACTTCTTCCCAAAGAATTTTTCACTTTCGGGAATAACTGTAGCCAACTGATAAGGACTATACATCTTCCTTAAAGGATCGTCACAGTCATTATTAACAAATGTGGGCTGAGAGAGATCACCATTAATGTGAACCATACTATCATTAATAGGAGATAATAACTCCTTATCCTTTAGATTACCAAGAATCTCAAAATTATTATTTGAAGGGTGGCCTACTTGTTTCATTGAATATTGAGATTCGCTCTTAGTTTCCTTTGATGTTCCACCTAACTGGATCCATTTTAGCTTTCCTAGCAACATTGGAGTGACTTTTGGATTTGTGAACCTCGGTCTTCTGATTAACTTTGACTTTCTGATTATCAAGAGTGGGATTATGCAATGAATCAGCAGCAGATCCATGCGCCTCCTTCGGCTTCCCCCCTGGTGGCCAGAAAACTCCATTGATGTAGGATGCTACAAGCCAGTCCACCCATGGTTTCCGCTCAACCCAAACTGGACAATTGTATTTAGATTAACCAACTAACAAAGGAACTGATACCGGAACTGATCTTCCATCTCCTTTGACCTTAATTCTAACCCATTTGTCGTTACTAGAGCTACTCCAGTTCTCTTCAATTCCCTGAAAGCCTCCGCAGTAGTTTCCTATACTTTGAAACACATTGATGTTCCAAAGATAGACTGGTACATCCACCACCTTAATCCAAACAGAGCTTTGTTTCCAGCCTCTTCTGGAGTAGCAAATTCAGCTATGCCAAGCGTCTAATAATAGATAATTCCCATTTATGAAATGGTCTTTCTTTAAAATCTGAGTGGCAATCTCTTTGGAGGGAAAAATAAAAAGGTATCTATCTTCATATAATTCTTTAACAGTAACTCCACCAAGAAAAGACCAATTTCTATGCACCGAGGTTTGAACCTTGTTGATATCAATCTTAGCAGAGACTGAATCTCCAAAACTACCAACCAAACATCTCTTCAAACTGTGGCTGCTCACAGCAGCATCATCAAAATTGACTATAACATGCTGTTTGTTGAAAGAACTATGAACATTGGAAGCATTCCATTCAGGAAGAGCAGCAGCTTGAAGGTAAGATCTTGAAACCTTAGTTTGCTGCATAAAACTTCCAGCATTCTAAACCAGGGATGAACTAAATTGAGTAGAGGCTTTATTTGTGACTTGAGGACTCCTAGGAAGGAAAGTTTCTAAAAGCTTAGCCAAAAATTCCCAACCTTTTCCATCTACCAATTCTGGAATCATAACTAGCCTTCTCCCAAAAGGGGCAAAGAGACGGCGTTCCAGCATTTTACCAAGACCATTGGATATCAGTGAGCAGATAACTGTTCTGGCTCCTCCTCTGATGCTATCCAGCTGCAGCTTTTTGTCTTCCCTCCCTGGAGATTTGCAGCATATTTTCTAAAGCTATCGAAGTTTTTCTTCGTATAAAACCATTACTCTAACATAACCATTTCCTCGTTCCACTATTTTGATGCCTCCTTTAAACATAAAATCCTCAGCGATGTCAATAGTGACATGATCTACATGAAAGGATTTTTTGATACTACCCCCTTGAAACGAGAAGTACCACCTCCTAGAGCTCCAAAAGTGGTGCATGATAGCAGGGTGCTTAAACACATATAACTTTTAACCGTCAAGTTAATGGTGAGTTTTTACCAATAAAAATATCTTCATTTCGAAATTCCATTGGATTCTAGTGGAGTTAACGGAGTATATGAATAATACTCTTTGAATTTGCAAAAATTTTAAATTTTATTTTCTCTTCATTTTCTTTTTCCTCCACAAATCCAAATTCCAAACATAGAATTAGGATGCACTCTAATTATAAAATTGCCATTTGCACACTTTTAGAACAGCTTTTTCTGGTAAACTATTCAGGCAGAATAGCATTGCATAATTAGAAAAGGAAAAAAAATTCTCCAATACCAGACCATTATTAGAGGAACAAAATTGTTCTCACCTTCTTAAAGTTTTGGGATAATTGGCGACTTAAATTGGAGGAAGTCCTAAGTTCAAGTGTTGTTATTTGTATTTGTTCCATCACTCCTTTTTTTTTTTTTTGCATTTCATTTTGTTTCTATTGGTGCATCCTTTTTTGGTTTAGTTTTTTGTCTCACAAGTTGAGGCACGAGATGGGTCACACAGGAGGGGAGAGTGTTAGCTTACTTAATATATGTTACTGGGTTTATTTCCTACTAGCTCAAACTTTTGGGATAATAGGTGACTTAGGTGACTTAGGCTGCTTTTTGGGTAGCAAAAAGCATTTTGGTTTTTTTGTATCTTTTCTTTGTCTTGTATGTCCTTTTTTCCACCAAAATTCTTTTTAGAAGCTGTTGTCTTTAGGTGTGTTAATCACATTCGTAAAAATAAAAATAAAAAATTCATGTCCAATTTTAGAAGCTGTTGTTTTTTTTTTTGCTTTAAAAAAAAAAGGGATAGCTTTTACCCAAACGAACGTGAATTTTTTTCTTTTTCTATTTCTTTTTTTTTTTTTCACATGAACGCAATTAACACGCCTAAAAATTGCAGTTTCTAAATGAAAATCAAATTTTGGTGGAAAAAAGAAAACTGTATGGGATGGAAAAAAGGCTATGAAAAAATAAAAAATCAGCTTTTCTGAACCCAAACCAACCCTTAGCATGGAGTTTGGGGGTGCTAATTAATTATGTGTATATCTAACTTCTAAAGAAGGATGCTAGAGTTTCAGAGCAGCTCTGTTCTCTTCCCTCATTTTGTTGTTTTACCGTTCTTTTCCAAGGTTAAAAGTAGTTTTGAGATCAATTTCAATGAGATCTTTAAATTTCTTGTTTTACTATGTTCAACTCGATGCATTCCTCAGTCCTTTATCCATAGAGAGCGATGAATGCATAGAAATGGCTGTAATAGAGTTTTTCCTACTTGATTAACAACTAATCTAAGGGATTTAGTCCCCTTAAATGCTACATGCTGCTTAAATCATTAAGCATTTAGAAGAATACATAAGAGGAATAAAAAGGTGTTCGCATGTCAACCTTGGGGGTTAGGCAATGGTACCCAATTATATGGTTGTAAACTTCATAACTTTTTTCTACATAATTGTTGAGTGGATTCCTAGCATTGGTTTTAATGCATTTCAAGGCTTCAAAAAACCAGACTGGGAGGAAGAGAAAGCAGCCTGTGTCATCTTCAGGTCCTGCCAATAGCTCAGGAACAGCAAACACAGCAGGGCCCTCTCCAAGTTCAGCACCTTCAACACCATCCACTCATACACCTGGAGATCTAATCTTACCACATAGTGGTAATTCTTCTAAGTCTTTGTTGAATTTTGGCATTGATGGTGCTGGTAATCTTACATCTCCATCAAATCAACTGGTGAGCAAACACTCTTTCTATTCTTGCATCATCAAAATAATTTTTTATTTTTTAAATATACACAATCAACTTTCATTGGCATTTCATTGTTGCAGTGGGATGATAAAGATCTTGTACAGGCTGATATGGATCGTTTTGTGGACGATGCATCTCTTGATGATAAGGTTGAGTCTTTTTTATCTCATGATGATACTGACCCAAGAGATACGGTAGGTCGTTGTATGGATGTTAGCAAAGGTGAGCCGGCTGCAATTTTTTCACTTGGCATTAAGTGTTGTGACATTTTTCAGAATATGCAAATTAGATTTCTCAAATTCTATTGTTTCTTTTACTGGTAGAAGATAATTCATTATTGCTGATTCTCTCTCAATTGTAGTATTAAATTTTTTGTATCTGTTACTTACATATCTAAAACAAAATAATAATAAAAAATTTGTATATATTCCTTGTATGGTTCCCATGTAAATCTTCTACTTTTTTTTTTTTGGTTGGTGACAAATTCCATGAGCTTCAGTTGGGCTTGTAAAATTAATACATGCAAAGATGATGTAATGTCAAATTTATGTTCAGTAATAATATTGTTTGACCTGGTAGCGCATATTCTGAAGGTACCAATTTGTTCATTTTTCAGGGTTCACATTTGCGGAAGTCAATTCAATTCGAGCTAGTACAAGCAAAGTTACTTGTTGCCATTTCTCATCAGATGGAAAACTGCTTGCAAGTGGCGGACATGATAAAAAGGTGGGTATAAGATTGTGGATGGGATCTTAAGAATGATTGAAAAAATAAATGTTTGAAAGCTCAATATATGTCACAGGGAGAGTAGCAGCTGCGTAATAGTGAGAAATTCAATCTTGGAAAAGTAATGTTTTCTTGTTTGCCTGATGATCTTTGATGCAGGCTGTATTGTGGCATGCGGATACCTTAAAGCCAAAAAGTACACTTGAAGAACATTCTTCATTAATTACTGATGTCCGTTTCAGCCCCAGCATAGCACGTCTTGCAACATCTTCTTTTGATAAAACTGTGAGGGTTTGGGATGCTGACAATGTTAGTACATATATTCTTTCTGTTCCTAGTTCATTTTTTTAGTACCTATTTTCTTTCTTGCTTTTGCTTGGTATATTTGCTTCTATCACTCTTTATTGGCCACATTTCATCTTTTTATATCTGCCTTGTATTGGCACTGTTTTGTCCGAAGCTGTAAACAGCTATGGGTTTGAACCAATCCGGTGGTGATCTTGATGATCTGATAGATCAAGTGACCATCTGAATTCAAAACCCTATTCAAAACATTGAAGAGAACACAATGCTACTCTTATTTGTCCAAATTAACATATATAATGAAAAGAATGTCCTCTTGCTGTTGTTTACTTTGGTTTTCCTTGGGTGATTTTTGATTGTAAGTTTTAATTTTATTTTCAACTGTCAGGGAAGATATTTTCCCCGATATTTTCTTATCTTTCAATATGATGTCCCTGTCTTACCTGATATCTGCATAACTTGATTTAACTGCAGCCGGGCTATTCACTTCGCACTTTTACTGGGCATTCTACTTCTGTTATGTCTCTAGACTTCCATCCAAGCAAAGATGACCTTATATGTTCCTGTGACGGAGATGGTGAGATAAGATTGTGGAGCATTAACAACGGTAGTTGTGCTAGAGTTTTTAAGGTAAAACTTTGTGAATTTTATTACATCAATTATAAAATTGTGCATAGTTTTTCTCTGCTATTTGTTTACTTCGTTGACCCTCAGTCATGGCCGATCAATCTCCACTGCCATCTGTGTGGCGCCTACCGGGGGGACACACAGATTAACAGTGGAGATTGGACAGTCGCTACTGTCCTTGCATTGCTCTTTTCAATTATTCTTCTTTCTTGCACGGGGCTGCAATTAACTGTTACCATTTTTGTTTTGATTAGGGTGGCACGGCCCAGATGAGATTTCAACCCCGTTTGGGTAGATATCTTGCTGCAGCTGCTGAGAATGTTGTGTCCATTATTGATGCAGAGACACAAACTGTACACCATTCATTACAGGTCGGTTTTTTATTTCGGTAAAGCCCTATTACGTGGGAACAGTGGCGTGTGCTACAGTATACTCCAGTTGTTAAATTTATTGGAAATTTGTGGAATATTTTACCAACACTGGGAAGCTTCTCTAGCATCTATAACCAGTGGTACTTCAATATTAGTTTTCTAGTTCCACGAGTAGAAGTTATGTAATTGCTCCAAAAGGTTTTGTCATGTGCCCATCTGAGAAGGAGATGAACTAGATATGTACTTGTAGCATCGTGTTCAGCGGGAAAGATAATTCAATATTGGATTTGGGTTATGTCAGCTCCGTAACTTGCAATCCGGACTGTTGATTTTAAATTCAACGTAAATGCATCTAGATCGTTGGATTTTAATCCAACGGTTACCAAATCAATGTCGTGGAGTTGACATAGTCAGCCTCCCCCTTTTCTTCAATATTTCCCTGCACAGCAATAGAATTCCGAAGGGCAGCCACTGGAAGCCATGCCTAAGTTGAATTTCCGCTTGCACTCAATTCACATTTAGAACATACCTTTATATTTTAAAGACAGAAAGAAATTGCTAGTGCCAATCCCCATTAATTAGGTTTTCTAGGTAGTGTAAAACCAGAAGTAACTTAGTCTTTTGCATTTTTGCACAAATTGGCTTCTCTTAGACTCAATCTTGCATCCTCACATTAGTCATTTTAAGCATTTAACATGGTACTAAACTAGATGCACTTCTTCGTTTACCACGATGCTAGCCATACCGTTCTCTCTTTTAACAGATCATATGAATGCTAGTAGTGATTAATGGTATTATTGATGCCAAATGGTCACTTGTAAGCATAAACTATCTTCTTTGGTTACAAACTTGGTCCAATTTTGTTCTCTTCTAGATTTGCCATGGTGACAATTTAGTGCTGCAAAATTTTCGAGGCATTGTCAAAATTTCATTAATCTCTTAAATGTTTTGTATGTCTTGTTTTGTTCTCCTTTCCTTAGTGTGGTTGAGCTGACCTTTTGTTGATCTTGGATCTCTACTTGTAGGGGCATACAAAACCGATTCATTCTGTTTGCTGGGATCCTACTGGGGAATATCTGGCGTCCGTGAGTGAGGACTCTGTTAGAGTTTGGACACTTGGAACAGGAAGCGACGGGGAATGTGTTCATGAGTTGAGTTGCAATGGAAGCAAATTCCATTCCTGTGTTTTCCATCCCACATATTCTTCGTTACTGGTGATTGGCTGTTACCAGGTGAGATTCGGCTGTTCTCTTATAGGCCTGCTTTGCTGTTTTGATGCTTCTTATTTGTTTCTTAGGTGGTATTGGAACTATGTATGATATAGCGAATTTTGCCCAAAAAAAAGAAAAAAAAAAAAAGAGGAGGAGAAATTGGTGCACGCGGTTCCAAATTAGTTTCCTTTGAAAAGTAAAAAAATTAATGCTATGTTTGGAACATGGATTTGTGGAGGGAAAGGAAAAATGAAGGAAAAATAAAAGTTATAATTTGTGTAATTTTTGTACATTTAACCAAGTAAAAGTTATACTTTGTTGATAAATATTTATTCATTTTAATCTTATTTTCTAACTCAATAAAAAAAAAATTGATTTTCTCACTTCATTTTACATTTCTATCACTTTCCTTTACTCTTTTTTTCTTTTTACAAATCCATGTTCCAAACATATCCTAAAGCTGAAACACTTTTTGGTGCAGTTTGGAAATCCAAATTTTAGCAATTTTTGGTATTTTTTTGGCCAAAAGTTTCTAGTTATAATTTTTGCTGCGTTTGGTGAAGTAAGTAGCAATTTTTAGCAACTTTTTGTAACTTTTGGGTGTTTGGTAAAATTTTTAGTTACTTTTGGCAATTTTTAGTAATTTTTGGCAAATTTTGGCAATTTTAATGTTTGGTAACTTTTAAGTTGAGTAAGTTACTCTAGTTGGGTAGAAAAGTGGTAAAAATTGGTGATTTGCCAAACACTCAAAGAGCAACTTTTGGTAGTTTTCTGGTAATTTTTGTCCCCCCAAATGGGGCGCGTATTGTCTATTTTCTGTTTGTCTAAAACAGAAACAAAGCCACACACTGACATAGATTTTTGTTTCTGATGATGCGCTTGAACTGCTGGCATTTGTGAAGAGTCTCGAGCTGTGGAACACGACAGAGAACAAGACGATGACCCTTCCTGCGCACGAAGGTCTGATTGCTGGCTTGGCTGTATCAACTGTGACAGGTTTGGTTGCCTCGGCTAGCCATGACAAGATTGTTAAGCTCTGGAAGTGATTCTCTCTCTCTCTCTCTCTCTCTCTCTTTCTCTCTCTCTATAGGCAACTTCTCATCAAATCTTTTTTAACTTGTGTTGTATTTTGTATCTTGAGTGCCAACTCTGCTTAAACCCCAGAACTAAGGTACAATACTAACTCTGCTGTTCGTTTTGCTATCTGTTCTTTGTGAAATATCTGATCTTGGTAGGGACTGTAATTTTATGTACTCTATGGAAAGGACATACATTGTCATCTTAGGCTGGTCTGCTGGTGACACTGAAGTTTGGTGGATTGAACGTATATATATATATATATGTATGTATGTATGTATGTATGTATGTGTATAATATAATGTGAGGAAAGAACATAAAAAACAGAACTCAAGCAAGTTGGTTTGGGAACAAAAATTCAGCTTTTTTACTTTTTAGTTTTCTTTTTGTCTTATTAATTTGCTTTTTTTGCACTAAAATTTATTTTTTTTTTTGTTTGGTAGATTTTAGTTATGTTATTCACATTAATAAAAAAAAAAAATTGTAAAAGATTGAAAAATGATGTATGGATTAGAAAAAGTTAGCTTTTTTACTTTTTTAAATTTATTTGGTTATGTTTCTTTTTATTGTTTTACTGAATATTAAAAAAAAAATGGGCAAAAACATTTAAAATTAAATTTTTTTTTAAATTCTGGCTAGGCCGAATTGAAAGGAAGGTGAAAAGAAAAAAAAAAAGAAAAATTAAACGAAGAAGGGAAAGAAATATAAAATTTTAAATTCACAATGTCTTCAAAATGTTAATTGTTTTTGTTGTTTTCAAAATTTCGGTTTTTTTTTTCTTTTTCCTCCTATTTTTATCATAA
This sequence comes from Vitellaria paradoxa, assembly GCA_019916065.1. Lineage (NCBI taxonomy): Eukaryota > Viridiplantae > Streptophyta > Magnoliopsida > Ericales > Sapotaceae > Vitellaria > Vitellaria paradoxa. The sequence continues at coordinate 36,306,354 of CM034243.1, forward strand.
ATTAAATAAAAAAATGTAATTTTGAATTTCTTGCCAAAAATTATTCAGCATAAAAAGCATTTTTCAAAATGGACAAAATCGATGATTTAATGTAATTCTGAGCACGGTGGTAATCCTAACCAACAATAAAAAATGATCTAAACATTAGTTAACGATTAAAATGATCTGAACACTGGGGTGGCCGAGCCTAGTTGGCTCCCCTCATCGGCCGGGTACGATAAGGGGGACAGTCTACAACTGTGATTCTGAATGTACTCATATATATATATATATATATATACACACACATACATGCATACATACATATGGGTATATAAATATATATATATATATATATATATAAGATTAATTATACTGATATCCCTTAAATTATACTTGTTTTTTAATTTACCCATTCATTTATTAACCCTAACATTTTTGACCCCTTCATCTATTTAAAAGAGGGTTCCTTAAAAAAGTTCGTTAATTAATTATTTATTTATTTATTATTCTTTAATTATCTCAATAATTTTTTAATGTGATTATTACTCATATGTTCAAATTTAGAACTTATTACTAGATGTTTGCATAAATTAGGTCATGTAAAATCGTTTGATTTTCAGTTATAAATTAAATAAATCAAATTTTTTTCTTATCCTTCCCCAAAAAAATTAAATTTGAAAACAAAAATAAATTATATGTATTATTTTGTTTTTGGTATAAAGAAACAAGATGAGCAAAACTTAATGAAAATAAAAAAAATCAAATTAAACTTGATAACAACATTTTCATTTAATTTAGTTTTTTTTAATTTAAATTTAGCTTAAATTTATAAATAAAATGTGACGATACATTTTTTATTATTTATGATTAAAATTAAATATACACAATAAATATAGAAAAAATAAAATATTTATTATTAAGATTTGGGAATTAACTTGGTTAGATTCTTTATCAATATTAGGTTCGGGTCTTTTTTTTTTTTGGGATGAGATAAGAAAAAAGATCAATTTATTTAATTTATAATAAAAAATTGAATGATTTATTTGATTTAATTTGTATAAATCTTTATTCATAGTTTCAAATTTAAATATATGTAAATAATAATCACATTAAAAATATATTGAGATAATTAAGAAATAATAAATAAATAAATAATTAATTAACGGACTTTTTTAACGGTTACTAAATGGAACTCCTTTTAAATAGATGAGGGGATCAAAGTATTAAGATTAATAGATGAAGGGATAAATTGAAAAATAAGTATAATTTAAGGGGTGTTAGTGTAATTAACCTTATATATATATATATATATATAAAAGTCGACTGATTGTTGCATTTGTCCGAATATATAAATATATACTTACTAAAAAAAAGAATATATATATATATATATACAAGTCATGATCATATGAAAGCATGCATGGTGGCATCTCTGACAGCCTATCATATCATACAACTCTCATGTGATTTGCAGCGAGGCAGTCGACACCTGATAATCTGACAAAACCAGCTGCCTGGCTTTGGAGTCATACGTTGTCATTACTCTTCGATCACATTAAATGTTAACAAGGGCGGATCGAATGCATGTTCAGGGAGGACAATTCTCCTACTGCTTTAGAAAATCTATTATTATTATTATTATTATTTAAAAAATTTACTTTTACTTTTATTATTTTTACACTTTTATCTTATTAATTTTTCACTTACCTCTATTTACTTAAAAATTATAACTTTACCCTATTAATTATAAATTTTAAATATAATTATTTCAACTTTAAATTATCGCTTTCATATATTTTTCAATAATTTCTCATTCGTATCGATAATATTCATATTGTATTGTTCTCATTTATCAAAAACTCTATTATTTGATCAAGTTTGTTGAAGATAAAATAAAAAATTTTATCAACGTGATGACATTTACAAAATGAAAACCAAAATTACTAAATTAATTAGATTTTATTTAAAAAAGGAACCCTTTTTTTTAAATTGCACAAATTTACCTATTGAGAATGTTCTAAAACATTCTAATATGATATATGTAATATATATATATATAGTGATTGCTCAATAACCCAAAAGGGGGAAAAAAAGAAAAGAAAGAAAGAAAAAATAAGGGATAAATAGATAATAGAGTTGATTGCAACGTTTCAACCTGCTAACTTTTGTCTCATTTAATTTCTTTTGTTTTATATATTTTATTTATTTTTAATGATAATGACTGTCTTATTCGTCGGCAGGCGATCACTTTATATATATATATATATATAAATAAATTGTTCGATCAATGAATTGATGCTTTGTCTTCTTCTCCATTCAAAAAGTTTTTCTTCGTTTATTTGAATCTTTCACACACCCATCAACTAAACCAAACAAATGCCGACGATTCGTTTGAACCTTCATGCTCAATAAAAATGACACGCTCCCGTTGGGGCAGTTTTTGATACATACAAAGTTGGGGTTGGTGAGCTCATGAAGTACAGCTCAGCTTTGGTTTGTTTAACGTTGGTTTCTATCATTATCTCAGCGAAAATAGGCATAATTAATTTATGTCTCAATTAGATATATATTTGATTTATAATATATATATATATATATATATGCATATAAATATAGAAAGATGTGCGGAAAAATTTTTAACTCCCTTTCTCTATTGACCTCCTTCTCCCTTGTTCCTATAAAAATCCTCTCAGTGCAAACCTGTATATAAAAAAATGGTGAAATAAAGTAATTGGAATTAGTCCTCGATCAATGACTCTCTGATACTTAAGTCAGTTGCAAATACAGATAATAATCTCATATATACAAAAAAACAAAGAGAGTGCTAGAAAGAGAAGATGAAGAGAAGACGGAGCCTTACTTAGACTACGTTCCTGTCATTTATAAAGTAAGAATCTAACATGTTTTATGTCGATCTGACTGCATGATTGTGATATTAAATGCTTAATGATGTGACTTTTGGGACCTATAAAGACCTATAAAGAAGTGACTTTATTGTATATATTTTATAAATCCTGTCTCTTGATGCACTTGAGTGTAGTAAGTAAAATAATTATATAATATAACTATCAAATTATTTAGTTCCAATTTAACTATCAAACTATTTGGTTTCAATTTAACTAGAATATATCATCTTTGGTTAGGAGTATAATATTGTGGCCAGAGATACACCATTGTGGTTGGAAAGATATTTTTTGGCTACACAAAAGATGAACAAGATCTCATTGAGAGTCTTCAATTTACTTTGAGATATAAATCTTTATTAGGGTACTAAATTATATATATGTAGCCTTCGGAAAAGCTTAGGGGAGGAAAATGATTAACCATAAAATTTAAAGCAAGATTAAGTAAAAAATTGAAAAAAAAAAGTTATATATTACTTTTTGTGATGATTTTATTGCGACTTAAAAGTTTAGATTCGAAATTTTGTATTAATCATTTTGTTTTCAAATGAAAGGTTGCTTACGTTTAATTCTCAATAAATACTACAATGCAAAAATTTTATATACTGAGTTACTTCCTTTTTTTTCTTTTACTTGTTATAGTTGCCTCTTTTCTCTCTCTCCCTCTCTCCCCTTTCCTTTTTTTTTTAATCTTCTAAGTCAAGTGAGAGTGAAAATGAATCGAGTTTTTCTCGAATTATTTGAATTTGACTAAAAAAAACTCGGTTCGTGACAAAAATGAATTCGAATAAAATTCAATTTGTAACTCGTTTAGAATCGAACTCGAATATAAAAGAACTCTACTCAAAAGCTCCCAAATCAGCTCATTGAAATAATATATATTATAATATTTTTATATTTTTTAATAATATTTTATTTACTATATTTTATATTAAAAGGACGTCATCTTGGTTTTATCAAACTATTTGTGAGCCGATATCAAGTCTATTTTTTTTTATCGAACAGAGTTCAAACATATATAAAAGATCGAACTTGAGATTGAGCTTGAATTTAGTATAAGCATCTCAAACTAAGCTCTAATAAGTTAAAATTCAAAAAATAAATGCATTCATGTTCGTTCACACAAAGATTGAATCGCACAAACAAAAGATGGTGGCTAAACAGAAAGTTCGACTCGACTCGATTCTACTCGTTTACACAAGGTTCAGATTAAAATGTAGTGAAGTTTTTTGCTCTTACCATCTATTATTATGGATTCAGTCAAAAAAAAAAAATTATAACTCTAGTGCTTTAGTAACGTAAATGGATGCTAGATATATTAAATTTCATTTTCTAATTAATAGTGCCATTAATTAAGAGTGTAGGACCATCCTATTATTACCTTTATATTGTTAATTCTCCAAAGTTTATTCTAATTAAGTTAATGGTGCATGCTTTACTTGAAGCTTAATATTTTCCTAATTAACCTTTGTAAAAGAGAAGTCTCTTTTAAGGAAACTTTTAAAATTATTGTCCATAATGAATTATTAGAAGTCAATTCATGGCAATTCCACCTTATTTTGTCGCATCTTATGCAGCAAAAGTATAAATAAGCACTAATATTTATGAATTCAATGACATATCTAATTTGAATCGGTCTAACAATATGGATAAATTGACGGTTTAAATGTGTGAAGGGGTATATATTTTTAAGAATTAAGAAATAAAAGCAAAATATTAATGCTAGAAGAGCTTTTGTTTTAGCTAGAGCAATATACACCTAATACACCCTCGGTTAAAAAAATATATATACAAATATATACACACCTAATACAATTGACTGAATGGATGAATGCTCCAACCAAAATAAAAACCTTTTTGCAATAATTCTTTTTTCAAGAATTAAAAATAAAAGGGAGAACTATTTGAATATATGTATTTTACATATTACACTATAACCTACCACCCATCTATTTAATAAAATAGGACAGTTTTTAAAAATATCTCTCTCACAGACTAATTAGATCCAATGGTTAAGAATTATTTTTTCTTTCATTCAATGATTGAGATCATTTTTATATTTTTAACTTCATACTCAATTTTTATTTTAATGGACCCCACTACTATCTATCTCACAAAACAGTTTGATCATTTTAAATTTCACCATACTTTAAGGGTGAAGGTCATATGCAAATCAAAATTGTTAATTTAAATTTTACCCAATTATAATTTCAAGAAAGTTCCCTTCCAAATTAAAAACACAATAATTTATATTTTCTTTTATAGTGTTTATAAAAAATTAATTAGAAGGAAAGATTAAAATACATGTAATAGTTACTAGGGCTTAAGGTTTTGGAAAAAAAATTAAAACTCACATATTATCATAATTTTTATATTTGAATTTTCTGTCCAAGGTTTCAATTGTGGCTCCGTTTGGTGTGTTAAAAAATAATAAAAAATAATAAAAAACACTGAAAATATCTAAAAGTTATTTAAGTTTTATCTCACTGTGTAAATTATGAATTTACAACTTTTATTAAATTTTATCACTTTTATCACTCCAAATGCACCATATATAAGAAATCTTTTTTTTTTTTTTTTGAAAGTGCTATACAAGAAACTTAGTACTAATTTTATTCAAAATACGTCGGCACGAGTTATTGCGGTAGTTATATATAGAGAGATAGGGAAAATTACTATTTTAGAGCTTTTCTTACTAAAAACTGACATGAAAATAATATGATAGTATTATTATTGTAAGAAAAGCATATTGTATGATAAATTATTTATTTATTTTTTCTCAATGATAAATTCCATCCATCATCAAATTATATCATTTTAAAATTCTAATTATATACGTGACCCTACTGATATAATAATTATTAGCAAGAATAACAATTATTAGCGTAAGGTACGTTTAGATTTTATGGCTCTGTTTGGTTTGTTGAAAAATTTGAAAATCTTTGAAAAATTTTTAAAAATTATTTATTTTTTATTTTGTTGCACAAGTTACAAATTCACAATTTATCTTATTTTATTTTATTTTTTATTACTCTAAATACTATATATATATATATATATATATATATATATATATAATACATCAAGCAATTGTTTACCTTCATTAAATAAGTCAAAAATCTTTTAGAATCATTTTGTTTTGATGCCTGTAGCCATCTTGATATGAGACAAAATAGGTGGCCATGGAAATAGGCATAGGGTGATCGATAACCTAACTCACAACAGACAAGAGTTGGAAACTTTTTTGGTGGTAGGTCTATCACCTTGTGTGAAATAGCTTGCTGCTCCATAACATCTACCCCATGAAGTTTGGAACAAAAATTTGTCCAAAAAAAAAAAAAAATGAAATTACATATAGTCATATTTAGTTAATTAAATCAAATTAAATATTTGTTAATTAAATAAAATTAAATCTTTTAACAAATATTCGTTCATTTTCCTTTCATGTTTTTAACTCAACAACAATAAAAAAAAAGTGAGAATAAATTTAACATTCCTTCCTTTTATTTTATTTTCTTTTTTTTTGTTTTTACTTTTTTTTCCTCTTTGGGTTTTGTTTTCGCTTCACAAATTTAAAGGAGACACATTAATGTCCAGTTAAGTTTTGTTGAATCATATTCAAATTTTGTTAAAAATTAATTTAAATCGAAGAAATATCTTTGAGCAAAATTGTACAATTTTTATGTAAGATTTTAGATAACTCCCACGTTGTAACTGAATTTGAATTTAATACTAATGTTGAATTAGATCAATGATAAATTTTTCATCGTGTACATTAAGACAAAAAATAAAATGATTATAAAGTTTTATTCAAACCCGAATTGTGGGTGAATATTTCATCAATTTTAAATTAGTAAGAGTTTTGGGAGAGTAAATTGTTACACCTAGTTAGAGCATTGACATCTTAGAACAACCATCCTTCGATTTCTATTTGAAACTATAGTTTTGGGAGAGTTGTCATAATACCCCAAAATGACACCTTAGAGAAAAAGTCGTAAAACGTGGCTTCAAATTAGAAAGCTAGGAGTGGGTGGACAAAGACTTACCAAGATGTCTTCACACTCTCTAATATGATCAGGTGAACAATACCCATGTGCATAGATATGGGTCAATCAATAATGTATATACATCCAAAGGTTTTGTAGGATGTGACACATAACAAATGTTAAAATGCCTAGTATTTGTTGGATCTACAAAATCTAACCAACTTATTATGGTGTCTAAAATATCCGAGAGACTCAAAAATTAAATAAATTCAATTTTTTTTAGGACAAATTATTTAGTTTTATTTAAGTTCTATTTGGATTTTGAGTTTAAAAATTGTCAATCCAAATATTCTGATTTTAATTTGAGTTGATATATTTTTTTAAATCAAATAGAATTAATCCAATAAAATTTAATTTGTATATTGAATAGAGAAATTTCTGGGTTTAATCGAAAAGACATGAAAGCCCCTCTGTAATGTCAAGAAGGAGGGCAAGTTAGCTTTCTAAGCTGTGAAGTTCGAACAAGATTGGGCTGAGCTACCTAATTTGTATGATGGACCAATCGAGCACTAAGCTGAGTATAATTGCGTGCCTGTAAGACCTTCGTAGTCGTGATCCTAGAATTCATACCAAAATTACCGATTCAGAATCACTAAAAATTAGGTAAGAGGGTTTAGAATTGATATTAATTTCATATTTTTCTTATCCAAATAAGGAAATCTTGGTCAGGAAGACTTCTAATTTGGTCTCAGTAAAAAATTTACAGAAGGTTCTTATAAATAGGAGATAGAACCACCCTTTACGGTACGTAATTTTTACCCTACCATTACTCTACCAAATTAATTGCTCAAAATTGCTATTGACTTTTAAGCATTGAAAAATTTTTGGCAAGCGTAACACTGGTGTTCACGGTGAACAAATTTTATTGCTTTCGGCGAATTGAGTTCTTAAAGACCCAGATTGAGGATCACAAAAATTTACCATCATATATATATATATATATATATTTATCAATATATAGTTGTATATATAAATATTCTTATGAACTGATCCAGTAAGTCCCAAGGACTGTATATGAATAGTCGCAAGGCCTCCTACAATCAAAGTTACAATTAGGAATTGAAACACTAATATAGGAGCAATCAATCCGTTAGAAAGTTCAAAAGCTGTAAGCTGAGATCCCATGTTCTCTTTTATAGTTTGTGAGCCTTTTTATCACGTAATTACCTGATTGCCCGGTGCTTAGAATATTTCTCGGATAAATATGATCTCATCTGAAAAGATGTTCCATGCATGGATCTTTCATACATGTGTGTGTGTGTGTATATGCATTTTGATATATATCTTAAAGATGGTTAAATTTGGACTTATTAGGTGTGATTTGATGCAAGTAATAACAACTTAAGCACGCAACTCAATCACTTCTGTCCATATGTATGTGTTTTTGGGGATAAAATCACATGATTGTCTCAAAACTAATCAGATATTAAGGATATATATGGTTAATTAACAACCAAAGTCTATCATAAATTAGAGGAAGAACAGGACAAACTAGCTTGTAAAGCAGCTTTTGTCCTTGTTATTATCATATATATTTCTATTCTTATCCTGCATATATATCTATATCTATTTTCTTTTTTTTTGGTAAGTATATCTATTTTCTTTATTATCGCTCCAAATTATAAACAACCCTTTATGTTAATTGAATCATCTAATCATATTATTTATATATATATATATATATGTATATCTTTCCTATTAATTTATACATCTAGCTTATTTTACAAACTCGTATTATTATACATTTAAGTGTTTCCATAGTTAATATAGTCACGTTTGGAGTCCAAATAACTATAAAAAAAATTCTAAAAGCTTCTAAGAAATATATATTGTGGTATGTCAAAATCCGTTTAAATGAATTTTAAAATTTGTTGATATTAGTTATGATCTAGCAAAATTCATTTGAACAAATCATTTACCATCTACTTGAATGGATTTTGAATTTTTTCAACAGTATGACACAATTATGAAAAGTTCTAAAAAAAATCTAAAAAATTAAAAAAGTTCTCAACTTTCTATAATAAAATTTTGCCACGTATTAATTTTACACAATTTTTAATAACTTTTTTTTTTTATCAAATTTAACACCAATATTCAAAAAAACTCTAATGTTGCGTTTGGAGCATAAATTTGTGGAGTGAAAGAAAAAAATAAAAGGAAAATAAAATTTATAATTTATGTAATTTTTATATGCTTAACTAACTAAAAAGTTAAAGTTTGTTGATAAATATCTATTCATTTTATTCGTATTTTTCTACCTCAATAAAAAATAAAATAAATTTAATTTTGTCATTTTATTTTATATTTCTATTATTTTTCTTCATTTTTCTTTTCTTTCGACAAATCCATGTTCCAAGTACAACCTAAAAGTTATTTGACACTCTAAATCCCCTCCCCCCCAAAAAAAAAAAAAAAACCTCCAAAAATTACACTTCTTAAAATTTTTACCAAAATTTAGAGTTCCAAATGAGCTGATAATATGGGAAACAAGAATATTAAAAATACCAAGTGATATATGATCAAGAGCCTTGGTATATCAAAATTAAACTATATGTATATTTTCCAGAATTTCTCATTAATCGTTGGTTTTTGAAGAACAAATTCAGAATTTCAGATTCTAATAAAAGAGAATGCACCTTCAAGATGCTTATTCTTAATACCAACATACTCTTTCACCGTCAAAGACTTATACATCGGACACCGAAACCTAGAGAAAGGCGCGACGACGGAATCAGGCCGGGGGCCATAGAAGTAGGCGGCTGAAATCCGGTGGCGCGTCCCGTTGACGACCACACGGTGATAAACCGCCGGGAATTTCCCGTTAGAGAAGATATGAAGCAGGTCGCCGACGTTGACCGTGAGCGCCCCGGTAACCGGAGAAACCGTTACCCAGCCGAGCCCCGCTCGGAAGATTTGGAGACCGTTTGTGTTGCTCTGGTGGAGGATTGTGAGGAGCATTGAATCAGTGTGCGGTGCTAGTCCCATGGCACTGGTCGGATCCGGGCACGAAGGGTATGAATTTAGCTGCAGTGCTTCGTTTCCGGACTCGAAAACCATTTCGGCCCAATTCTTCTCTTCTTCTCCGCAGGCATTTAATGATTTGAGAATTGTGAGCAGAAGCTTGTGAGCTAGAGCCTTCATCTTCTTCTGGCACTCTTCCATTATATCACTACATATATATATATATATTCATGGAAATTAACAAGAACAGCAGAGAAGATTAGAAGAATAGAAAGTCTATTTACCCAGTAATTAATGGTGCCTACTCATGCATGAAGAGCCTTGGTTTCTCAGAAGTTCTATGGAATTTGGAATTGAAGAGATTTGGAAAAACTATTCATTCATACTTTTCGGTTGCAATATATTTCCTAAAAAAACTTGGAAAAATATTTTTTTTATCAATTGTTATCCCAAAAAATTATGTCAGAATGAATTAATGTGTACATATCATTGTTTATAATTAATAACAATGGATCTTAATGGATTTATTCATTTGAAGTGTTTCTAGAGACATCTCTTAGTTATCTTTTCCTTCTTTTTTTTTTTTTTTAAAATAATAAAACCACGTGGTTTCTCTAATACAAAGTTCAAAAAGCCTATTTGTATTTTATGCTTATCTGGAGTGTCAAATTTTAACTAAAAAAATAGATAAATTTTAGATTGTTGCCTATGTGGTGTGTTTTTCGAAAAAAATTAAAAGTTAGAGAAGGTTAATAAAAGTTAAAAAAAATTTAGATTTTTTGTGTGCACAAAGTTGAAAAAAATTACAAATTTTAGTGTGGAGAAAGTTAAACAAAAATTAAAATAAATATTAAAAAATTAAAAATTTTTAGTCAAATTGGAAACTCTAAATGCACACTTCAAATACTAGAAGAAGTCAATATATATATATATATATATAAAGGCCGTAAATATTGCGGTTTCACGAGCGGTAATTCCCGGTACTGTATCTGAAGGATATACACAAAGAGAAAACGTTAAGTCTTATAGTATGATTACATGCCTGTAGAAGAGACTATTCTTTTTTTGACTTCTACTTTATCATTTCAAATTCTTGATCATTTGAGAAGAAAAGACAAAAACAAGAGAGGGAGAAAAAGAAATTGAATACATATATTTAATTAAAAACTAGTGTCGTATTGAAGCAAAAATTATCTTGAATCAAAGCTGTGATATATACACACACACACACACACACACACACAGAGTAATTCCTTAATTTCTATATTAGTTTGTGAGCTATCTTTAACTGGTAGATTCTAGGAAGGAGACAGAGAGACTTCCATCCTCCGGAGAAGTCAAAAAGGAGTTTGCTGGATGTTGTAGGAGTTGTTCGTTTGCTCCAAACTGATGCCAAATCCCTTTCAATGAAATAGGAAGATCATCGTACGTTTATGAGAAGGCCATTAATTAGATGTGTCATATCTTGCCAAAGTGGCTCCCAAACAAACCAAACAAAACCTAAAAGTTTGTTTGGAAGTGGGGATTTGTCAAGAAAAAAAAATACGAAAATAAAAAGGAAGGTGAAAAAAAAAGTGTTAAATCTCAAATATATTAGAACGGATTAAAAAGTATAAGAAATTAGAAGACATTTATCAATAAATTAATTTTTATTTTAATTACTTAAAATTTTTCAAATATTGTGTCTTTTCTCTTTTATTTTCATTATAAACTAAATTAAATTCTTTCCCTTGACAAATATTTGGAGTGCATTCGGGGAAAGAAAAAAAGCTATTACTTACCCAAAAAAAAAAAAAAAAGAAACAAAGCTATTACGGGCTTTTTAAATTTTTTGAGGTGATTAGATTTCTTCTTTGATATTTTAAATTTTTTTTAAATCTTAAAGAACAAAAATATTAAATCAACAAAAAGTTAAAAAATCCTAACTACTATAATGTTAATTTTTTTCCTTCGCAAAAAAAAAAAAAAAAAAAAAAAAAAACTAACTTTTTTTGCCTTAATCTAAACAAAAACCCTAAATCACCATTTCTCAAAGTTTTCTCCACGTGCATGAAAGTGCATGTGCACGGGAACTTACCAAAAGTGCTGACAGTCATGGGGCCAAAGCACTTTAGCATGATCAACCACAGAAGAACCCATGATAGTGAACCCTTCGTGCCACAGAAACTTCGAGAAAAAAGGCGCGATCCGAGCAACGCCGTAGCCGGTGGCTCCGTCCGGCGAGCGCAGGGCCTTCATCTTCTGCTGGATCGGGAGAGAGAAGAGGCGTCGAGTTTCAGACTCAACCTCCTCCAAGAGACTCGACGGAATTCCATGGTTGATGAGCTGAAACGCTCCCCATGCTTCGCATGCATTCCGAACGCCCTCCACGACACCTTGGCCTTCGAGATCGACGATAGGGATCGAAAAATGCTCACGATCCGACGTTAGAGAATCGTCGTCGGATCGAGACCATTGGTGAGAGTGTGGGACAGCTTGAAGGGATTGGAAGTCGAGGGGGATGATGTGGTGAAGAGAGAGAGGATTGTTTCCATAGGCCTCTGAGAGAGTAGCACTCATGGGTGTAAGAGTGCGAAGGGAAAAAGAGACTAGGAGGTATATTGAGAGCTTTTGGGTGGCCTTGTTGGGTGTTTTAAGTAATTAATCAAGAGATTGATGGACAAGAAATGGGTATGTGGTTAAATAATGAAACAAAGCTAAGCATATCTTATTAGGTTATTAAATATTGGCATGTGGGTGTGTGGCTGGCAACTTGGAAGTAGTGTTGTCTTCAAGTGATTTTGGAGTTTTTTTTGTAGCCACTAAAGAAGACAAAAACAGGACTAACATGTATTAAATACCAGAAAAATTGACTATTCCGTCGTAATAATTTATCGGAATGATGTCCTAACAGTGGTTTTGGAGGTGTTTGGCTCCTCAGTTGTACTAACAGCACTCTTACTAATTATTGTTCAACCTTTTTTAATAAAATTAATTTTTTCACGTTTTATTTTTATATTAACTTTTATTTATTTATTTATTTTTTTGACAAATCAAACGCCATCTAAAGTATATTTTCATTTATAGTGATAAGTTCAAAAATCTGAATATTATTTTGCCCTTTTTTTTGGGGTAATTTTTTTTTTTTAATATCATATTTCCACTGTGCAATGAAGGGTACTTTAATCGATTGTGTCCTTAAGACAACTGATCAATCAACCTGCATACCACAACGGTTTATAATATTTTTCCTAACAAAGAGAAGATTTTGATTGGGGACTTTCATTTTCACCTATTTTTGCTTTCTCTACACAAAGGGCAAGAGCTTTGTCCTTAGTCATAAAAATATGCAGAACGTATAGAGAGAGCTTTTTGACCAATTGTGAGAATATGGAATTTCCATGCATATATTGCAGAAAAAGCCAAATGGAAAGTGAATTGTTGAAAACTAGAGAGCTAGAAACAAATGGTCCAAACATGCCTCGTATATATACATATATATATATATATATATATGCATATCGAGGAGTGTAAGTCCTTGTGGCGACGAAGAGGATAGCTAGGACTAGCCTAGAAGAAATTCCATTTTGTCCAAGTCTAGCAACCCTTTGGAAAAAAAACAGTACTACTGGGGTTTAACATCCCAAACCATTATGGATTCAAATTGAATTATTAGTGTTGAATGAAGAAACTATATACTTTGTCCTATATATCTTAGACCATTAATTGGTCAAGGTTGGATAGCATGTGATTAGGATCATTAAGAAAAATGAAAAGCAGAGAGAGAAGCACAAGATCGACCTAGAAACATAAAAGATTGAGACTAGATTTGACAACCTTCATTGTTCAAGGCCTTGGTCATTTCCATAGCTCCAAACTACCTATCACGTAAGCACTATTATTGATGCTCTGTTATATATATATATATATATATATATAATATGAAAAAAAAAAAAGAATGAGTGTTGAATTTGATTTAGTGGTTAAAGGATTGCAATTTGGGTTGATGTATCGTGTTTGGATTTATATTCATGATTATGTTTAAATATGTCTAATTTAATTAATATGTCAAAAATTAATTTATTTTATAATCAATTACACATTAATGAATTCGTTTCATCTTACATTTGGATTTTTTTTTAATAGTATATGTCACGATATATTCAGAATGTGTTTAATATTATTAGTATTTAGTACTACTTACAATAGTTCTCATTTCGCATATATTAGGAGTAAAAGATTAAAAACATTATAGTAATTTACCTAAAATAATATTCAGAGTGAAGAAAGTTCATTAAATTTACAATACACTCGATTACAAGGGTATATATATATATATATATATATGTACAATCCATATTTCAATAACCTCTATCACCTTTTACATATTATATTTATAAATAGAGATGATACTTGCTTAGCAGAGTCTACATAGGTAAATACAAGAAGTAAACAACTCGTATGTCACCCACATCAATATTTTTTTTTTGATAAGTAATTTTTTTAACGAATTCTTTACAATATAATTAAAAACATCATTTTTTTTATTTTTTATTATAGAAAAAATAGAAACATCAACAAAAACGTCTCTGAGGGCGTTTGGAAAGTGGAAACTATAGCTATATATTGTTTTGAAAACTCAATTGTCCAGTGACACATTATGAAGTAAGGATAAATTGACTTGTTCAACGATAAAGTCAAATCTTGGAATCCACCAAGAGAATTGAGAGAAAAAGACTCAAGATATAAATCTAAAGAATGAATAATAATTAACTTGTTAATTGACTTGTATCAAAAGTGTTTACAAAGGTCCTTATTTATAGGGGAAATTAATCATAAACCTAATCTTAATTAAAATAGGAATAACACAAATCCAAAAGAAAATAGGAAATCCAATCCTAGTTAAAGTAGAAATAAAACAAATCTAAAAGAAATTAAGAAATATCAAATCTATTCTACATCATTCTCCCTCTCTTAAAAAAATAACTCGTTCTCGAGTTATCTAAAGTAAGATTTAAAAGAAATTAGAAAATATCAAATCTATTCTATATCATTCAGAACCTTGGAAATTTACGTCAAGTGTTTGGATAGCAAATTTATTGAGGAAAGAGGAAATGAGAAAGATTTAAAGCAACTCATGGCTGTGGTAGAAAATTGAGGGGAAAAAAAAGATCAAAGAAAAAAAATTAGGTGGGAATATTGGCACTCTTCCAAAAACTTCCCCCACTCCTTTCATTTTTTTCTTTTAGAAAATTACAAAATTAATCTTATAATAGAGGTCAATTAATACAAAACCCATTAAATGTCATAAGTACTCTCTCTTTCTATTTATTATTACAAAACTAACATTTTAACTTTTTAATTTTCTATAACATTCCCTATTTTTTTTGTTAATTTGTATGTTAAATTAAAAATTTATTGTCAATTATAATTTAATAAAATTGTGTGAGGGAGCTTTTTTAAATACATCTTTAAGTTTATTTTATCAAAAATCAAAGAAAAAGATAAAGAATTATTATTTTTTAATTGATATAAAGCAAGATATTATAATTATTGAATAATTAAAATAAAGGTAAATCAAATTGGAATTCAGATTTTAACATTCATCCCTTAAATCAGCCACCATTAGATAGAAAAATAAAAATTGCAATGTTGAAAATAATTCAACAATTTTAAACCCCCCAAAAAAAAGCTCTATAAATACTAAGCACAAAAAAAAAAAAAATACAAATAGTAACAGTAAAAAATTAAAAAAAATATAATAATGTAATAACATATGCATAAAAAAATAAAAAAAAAATAAAGAAATCTTATAAGCAATTTGATCCATAATACTTTGCTAAGAAATCAATCACATGAAATGAAAAATTTTTAAAAAGTTAACAGTTGCTTTGCTGTTTGAGAGATTAGATGATTCATAATAATATGAAATTTTTTTCATATTTCTTGCACAAAAAAAAATTTAATTACATTCAAAAACTCTTACTACGAGAGATTAGTTAAAAAAAAAAAGTGAAAAGTGAAGTTATAGAAAAGTGAAAATTGAAGTTTATTAATTTTATAATAATAAATGAAATTGGAGGGTAACTATATATGGCATTTGAGATATTTTGTATTAATTGTTCACCATTAATTACAAGACTAGTTTTGTAATTTTTCAGAGTAAAAAAATTATAAGAAGTGGGAAAAGTTTTTTATGGAGGGACAATATCCCCATCCAAAAAATTAAATGAAAAACCAATTAAATTGAAAATTTTCAATTCTATGAAAATGTCTTTCGTTTTCATCTAATTTTTTTTTTTTTTTAAAAAACACACCAACTAAAAACTATGTATCTGAATTTCTCTATTTCTTTTTTTTTTCTCCAATTAATCCAAACAGGAAATTAAATCAAATGGAAACTTCTTTCTGCTAAATTCCTTTCCTCTAACACCTTGTGAGGACTCCGTGATAGGATCACAGGAACCCCCAATCCCAAAAATTTGGAACAGAATCTTGAAACTCTTGTCAAATTGATTGTCCAAAGTTGAAAGTGTAATGATATTTAACTAAACAAAATATAACGAATAATTTGAAAGATTTGTGTGCTTACCACTTCAAAATATTAAACTCATTAAAAAATTACTGTTGGACTAGAAAATTTTATCAAAAAGAGTAATGTTATATAACTAAATAATATAACAAATAATATAAAAATGAGTTATCACTTTAAAATATTAAACAAGTATTAGATTGAAAAAATTTATCAAAAATTGTATTAAAAATGATGTGACAATAATAATATTGTTATTAAAAAACTTCTGTAGTTATTTTGTTTTGAAGTGAAAAGCAATGATAGTGTTATAAGTAGAACTTTAATTACAATATGATTATTGTTACATCATTTTGATTGCACTTTCCGGTTACTTTTCATTGGGAAGGAAACTCTCCATGTAATAGTATACGGGCAGTAAGGAAATTTTGAATCTGGCAGTAATCCAACCGATTAATTAACTCTATACCAATACACAGGAGGTTCAACAAAGTACATTTTGGTGGTTGACAAACCCTAAAAATTAATAATTCCCAAAGGGCAACTGATTCCTTTACTGCAAGTGTGGCTATTACATTTTTGTCAAGTTACACCCTCCTTTTTATCTTCAGTCCTGGTTTCCACTTCTTGAACTGGGATTTTTCCATCTTTCAATAATGTGCTGCCTTGATGAGCCCCTGCAACACGTATTCACATTACAAACATCAGCAATCACATTGAATATATATACATATACACACACACACACACATATATATATATATAACACTTCCAAAATCACAGCTTTTGAACAAGGATTTTTGTCCTGGAGAAAATAATCATCTAATTGATGAATCAAACTCTTCGTGGAACAGGGGAAGTATAGCAAGTTTTGTTGGGTCACAATATATACGGGGAAAAAGAAAAAGGAAAAAGAAAAAATACTAGAGGTTTGTGCATGTGCAATGCATGTGATAATTATTCTTTTATTACTAATAAATGAATAGGAGTCTATGAGGGTATTAAAAGAAGATACAAAAATTGTATGTATAATTACTTAAAAGGACTAACAGTATCTAAAAATTCATTTGTACATTGTGGGTAGTTATTAGTAGTAATGGGTAGCTCTAGACAGTTTGAGGGGCATTAAAGGAAGGGAAAAAAGCTTCACTGGCTTCGTCATTTTTGAAGCTTCACCAACTACTCCTACTCTTCCTTTACTATGATAACATAGATAGGGAAAAAAGAAAAAAAATCTCATATGCATTAGAAGGTTCATGAGAAAACATTAATAAATTCATTATTCACAGAGTATATTCATCCCAAATAGCATTATATTAAAAATCAACAGGCTCGGCTTCACATGATGTGTTCAAACACCCCTCAGTGCCAGCAAAGAGGAACCAGTAAAATTATTTGAAGGATCAGTTGATTACCTGATGGCATGGAGGTTTGATCACCAGACCCAAATCTGTGGCTGGAGGTCCCCACAATTGATAACCTCCTGTGACATTGTCGCGATGACGCAAAATTACTGGCCGTGCCTGTTTCATTATCTCCAGCTGGTATGTAGCTTTCACCAGGGACTTGTGTAGCAGATTTTGGAGCACAAGCTGTAGACCAAGAGCCCCCATTTGATCCAGCTATTGCCATTATCATATCTGCCTGAAAGATACATGGAATCAAGGTGGTAATATCATGATATGGTCACTCATAGGACGCAATGCATAACCGAATGTATGGGCAACATATCATTCCCACAAGCATCCGTAAAGCAAGGTCGATAATAGGAACAACTTAAATCTACAAGCAGAGCGTCGCGCCACACTAATTCCATCCGAGCTACACAAATCCATCCAAGGCACCCTTCATGTCGAGTGAAACACTGATAGCCCACTCAATCTTAAATATGTGAAATTCTGCCTTTTAGAGGAGGTTGGTATTTTTTCGTATTTTTAGAATTTGGTTTATGTCTTTACAACTCCAAAGCTAATGATGAATTAAGAATCAGATTTGTACGGAATTCTCGAGAGCCATTATGACTCCTCGAGCATGGATGTTTCCTCTTGTTGACTATAAAAATGTTTATAAAGCATACAAAGGGGGTGTTAAGGTGTAATTCCACTGGACCACCTCTCCCTTCTGCTTGGCTTGCAGTAAATGAGTTCTGCATGGTTGGATGACATGGGGGCTGACCACTAGCACCCACATGAGTTGCGACAGTAGTCCCTACAACGGCAAACGTGGGCAGTGTCGTGAGGGCCATAAGGGCTGATACTGGGCATGCTTTTGGCACTAGGGGTTCTTGGTGTGCGCAAACTATATCGAAATTATGTCATATCAAATGCACACACTTGGGACCAAATAGGCTACCGGTTTGCCAATTGACATGGCATGCGCCCCGGTGGCACTAGTGTGATGTGATACTGTGCGTGTGGCTTTCATAAACCAAACCAAACCAAACCAAGCCTTTTCCCACTAGGTGGGGTCGGCTATGTGGATTTATCGACGCTAATTAGATCTGTTTAAGGGCATGTCCTCCGATAAATTTAAGTAGGTCGAGTCATGTTTAATGGTTCTTTCCAACTTCTCTTGGGTTTTCCTCTACCTCTCCTACTCCTGGCAATCTCCATACTTTCACACCTTCTAACAGGTACCTCTGCTGGACGCCTTCTAACATGAGCAAACCATCTTAATCAGTTTTATCTCATTTTATCTTCAATCAGTGCTATTCCTACTTTGCCTCTAATCTCCTTTTTCCTAATCCTATCTTTCCTTGTAATCCCGCAATCCACCTTAGCATTCTTATCTCCGCAACTGCCATCTTCTGACCATGATTATGCTTTACTGCCCAACACTTTGATCCATATAGCAACGCTGGTCTAACCGCTACCTTATAATACTTTCCTTTCACCTTGAGGGGACTTTTCGGTCGCACAAAACCCCCGAAGCACTCCTCCATTTGGTCCACCCAGCTTGAATCCTGTGACTTACATCAGTATCAATGCCTTCATCTTGTTGCACCATAGATCCAAGGTACCTAAATTTATCTTTCTCTACAATCTTTTGTGTGCCTAAACTTATTTCTATACTACCCGTTATTTTACTTTGACTAAACTTACATTCCATATATTCCGTCTTGCATCGGTTTAGCCTAAACCCTTTTGTCTCTAACGTATCCCGCCACAATTCTAGCTTAACATTCACTCATTCTCTCGTCTCATCTACTAAAACAATATCATCTGCAAATAGCATACACCACGGTACCTCATCCTGAATATGTCTTGTAATCTCATCCATAACTAAAGCAAACAAGTACGGGCTTAACACTGAACCTTGATGTAAACCAATCGTGATAGGGAACTCATTAGTCTCTCCACCAGTCGTTCGTATAGATGTCATGGCTCTATCATACATGTCTTTTATAGCCTCAATATATGCGACACATGCTCCTTTCTTTTCCAATACTCTCCATAGAATTTCCCTAGGAACCCGGTCATATGCCTTCTCTAAATCAATGAACACCGTATGTAAATCTTTTTGACCTTCTCTATACTGTTCCATTAATCTCCTCAAGAGAAAGATAGCCTCCATGGTTGATCTTCCAGGCATGAAAGCAAATTGGTTCTCTATAACGTTTGTTGTCCTTCTTAGTCTTCTCTCAATAACTTTCTCCCATAATTTCATCGTATGGCTCATCAATTTAATCCCGCGGTAGTTCGCACAGTTCTGAATATCTTCTTTGTTCTTGTATATGGGTATAAGGATATTTTTCCTCCATGCATCAGGCATCTTATTGTTCTTTAGCATTACATTAAAAAGTTTGATCAACCAACTTATGCCATCCTCTCCTAAGCACCTCCAAACCTTAATAGGGATACCATCTGGCCCAACCGCTTTCCCATTCTTCATCTTTTTTAATACTTCTTTTACTTCTTCCCTACTGATTCTTCTATAGAACATAAAATTTAATTCTTCCCTAAAAGTGGTAAACTGCCCCAAATGTATGTCACTACTACTGCTTTCGTTAAATAACTTGTAGAAATAACTCTTCCAACGCTCCTTTATCTCCTCTTCTTTTACTAATACCTTTTCATCCTCATCCTTAATGCATTTAACTTGGTTTAAATCCTTGGTCCGTCTATCTCTAGATTTAGCAAGCTTGAATATCTCTCTTTCGCCCTCCTTAGTGTCAAGTCGCCTATATAAATCCTCAAATGTCTTTACCTTAGCCTCACTAACTGCCTTTTTGGTTTCTCTTCCAACTTATCTATACCTCTCCAAGTTTGTTTCATTTCGGTCGTTTTGCCAAGATTTAAAACACTCTCTTTTAACTCTTATCTTGTCTTGGACGGCCTCGTTCCACCACCATGCCTCTTTCTATACCGGAGTACTCCCTTTGGATTCTCCTAAGACTTCTTTCCCTACCCTCCTAATACACTTTGCTACCTTATCCCACATAATATTTGCACTCTCATTTACCGTCCAAATGTTTTCCTCTAGTACTCTTTCCCTGAATGCTGCTTGTTTATCACCTTTGCTTAATTAGAAACAAAACAAGTTTTTACCTATAATGTTTAATTAGAAGCATTATTGATGATGACAATTCTCTATTTACAAGGTAACCCTTCAGTACCATACTTATTTATAATTTATTTTTACAAAAATGAATGAGAAAACAATATTTTTATCTAATTTGAGCATGGTTGAACCAACTTTTCCACGAGCAATGTCAAGACAACATTTTGGACTATTTTTTATTTCTACAAAAATGTCAATACCACTCCCAATGCTGTTTTAGAAGCCCTTCATGATAAAGTTGGCTAAATGTGAAAAAGTTAATTAATTCTTGATAGATTGAAATGCCAAAAAATGATAAATATATCCAAATCTAAAAAATTGGAAAAATGATTAGTTGAGTTCATCGTGACATGCCAACAAGGCCCTATTTCTTGCAGTGCTTGCAATTTTTATATTTGTTCGTAAATGCTTAATGTGTTATAAACATTTCAAGATAAGGGAGGTCAATGTAAGGCATGAATGTTAAAGGGAGATCCCTGAATTTAGCCTAACGGTTAGGGAATGTCTGTATAATTTACCCAAAAACCATAAGAGAGATCTGATGCATCCAAAAATAGTAAGGCATAACCAAAGCATTACCACCAAAAGCTCCCCCTAATTTTTGAAAGAGCTAAGATTCAAGAAACGAAGCTTTGTGGGAGAAAGGAGGAAAAGTATCTTTTAGAGTCTTTCGCCTCCCACCACAAATCCAGAGTAGCTAGTTTCCCTAATCAAATGACTTGAAACACTTCTCGCCATTCTCAGTAAGAAGCACTATTTCCTGCCTCCTACTTAAGTTACTATGCTACAATAAAGAGGAGAAGGGAGAAAGTTGACACAATAGAACCAAGGAAACCGTGTACCACCTCCAAAAGGCACAAACTTTTGAAGACGTGACAAGGCCTTGTATACTCATGGCAATCCTATACAAGTGCCGATGTAGGACAAGACCAAATATAATATAATGTTTCCTTGGTGTATAATTTACCTCCAGCCTCAGCTGCCACCATAGGCCAGTCTTCTTTGAGTGGTTTCTAGCAAGTCCTTATGGATTTTTAAATTAATAGTTTCTAACAAAACTCAAAGCAATTCATAAGAAGCAAGGAGTAAGTACTCCGAAAAAAAAATAATATTCAGCAATATTCAAATTACAGATTCTGGCCAAACAGAAAAATTATAAGGCGTCAGACTTCAGCAGCACCATATATACATGGTAGTATTTGTAATACATACTTTTCATGCTATATCAGGGTAAGGTATTCTAAAGAACAAATTTAGCTCTGGATTGCAGGTTATGGTTTCAACAAGAGTATGGCCAGTACACATCTGAACACAACCAAAACTATGCTTCTCCTTGTAGATAGGATTAAGCACAAAAATTTTTTCGTGGGTAATATCACATTAATCAGATATCAAAACAGAATTTAAAAACAAGAAGAAAGTAAACCTTGTTTGGGTGTACATCATAAAAAACATGGGCTTGACCTCCATAAAATATAGTCATCTGGTGGCAACCGGTAGATGTTAATCCATGTTGACTGCCAATAAATAGATTGAACACACTTCATATTCCAAAACTTAAGGGTTGGTTGTAACAAACAAAAAGAACAATAGATTGCATCATTTTATTTACCTACGAGAGGCAAAAGATTCTGGCTCAGAATTATGTGTGTCAGACTTCTGCTTACTGCCACTTAGCAGCACCTCAGATGGGTTTCTGTCAGAGGCTCCACTGCAAACTTTTAAAGAGCTTAAAATCCCAGACCCTCTTATTCCAGTGCGAGACCCTTCATCGGCGGCTGCTTGAGTTATAACTGACGGACCTGCATTGGAATCCTTGAATCTGCTTGAAGCTACCAGACAACCAACAGGTGTAATTTGCCCCACAGGTGGAGGATACTGCATAGCAGGGCAAACATTCAAGGGAATAGCAAGCTCCCATTTGGAGACACTGGCATCTGTCTTAGTGCCAGGAGGTGGTTGTGACATAAGAGATGTCCGAGTTGGCCTCGTTGAATGCATACCAACGAACAATGTCTCATCATGGGAACGTCTAGGACGGTCCCCCCCTGCATCTCGGAGCATCTGAATTTGAAGAAGATTAGCAATATTATAGGATTTTAATTACCAGCACCGTATAAGCATGTTGCCTCGCGACAATCATTAAGCCAAGTATGAAAATTAATAACATCATTACCTTTGTTGAATGCAAGCCATCAAGGGAGTTCAGTCCCGCCTGTGGAAACCCATCTCTTGACAATGCCATAAAAGAGGAATCTGAATTACTTCGCTTATTTCCTGCAAACCTGTTACTGATCTCAGTCCCAGTGAGATCGCTCCTAGGGCCATATACTGGAATTCCCGCAAAATGATTTCCAACCTGTTTTTCTATCATAGTTTGATGAGAACAAGAATCAAACTTCAATTTCGATGACAGAAGCCCCACTAGTGTCATAAAATAGTGCAATGCAATCAAACAAATACAGTTGCAATTACAACCAGTGATCTCAGGTTTAGCAATATTCGCCCATCCAAGTTACTTGCAACATCAGAAGAATATCAACTTGTCAGCAAATTAAAATAGATGAGTTCAACATAGTTTACTTCCAGAAAAAAATATAGACATCCAATGAAAGAAAACACTGATCACATTTGCAAATACCCATCAGTAAATACTCAATGGGATACGCAGAGAAATAAGGAAGCCCATTAAAAGAACAATGATTGTGAATATAGCATACCCACATGTAAAGAAAACGTAAACAAGAGTTCACAAAAGCTATTAATTCCATCAATGACCACATCTGAGTGTTGAAAGGTGGAGGCCTTAAGTGGGCAAATATTTGGAAAAGGAATAAGAGAATTGGAGCGGATAATTTTTATTGATTCTCCTAGTTGCCTGGTACAAAATGATAAAATGACACCCCTTAAGAGGGCTGTAACCCCAACATTCGCCCAACTTCAATATTACAACTCCAACTTATCTCAATTATTCTATCCACCAATTACCGAGACATTTTCTACAAAAAATTCTAGAATATGGTTCTATAACATTGTCTCAAAGATAGGCCAAACAAGACTTAGTACAAATAGGCACAATGTTTAATTGTGTTTGGATCCCCAAAAAAACCAAAAAAATCTCCAACTTTTATTAATTTTTTTCAAAAATTTCCAATTAAATTTTACAACGTCTCACTTTTCCACCAACTTTTAGGCTCCGTTGTTTTTTTTTTTTTTTTTTTTTTTTTTTTTTTTAAGCAAACCAAACTAAGGTGGACTAACACGACCACTAATACAAGAAGCCCAACTTTTAAAGCTTTGAGCTAAATCAAGTTTACATTCCGAGTCTGAACTACTTCAATAACAAAGAGAGAAAATGCATCTCTACCAGAATTTTTTACCCAAAAAGTCTACGAAATGGATGAAGAAGCAATTTAATAATGAAATATAGAAACATAGATACACATATACAAACCCATATATTGAGAGAAAGAGTATAGCAACAGAGGAGAATCAGCAAAACAACCATTAAAATAGAGAGCCACAGCGAACCTTTTTGTGCATAATTAGAAGAAAATCAAAACCCCCTGTGAAAGTACAAACAGTAAAGAAGAAATTGGAAACGAAAAAAAAATGTGATTACCAGAACCCAGATCAGAAGTGGCGGAGACGCGTCCACGGCCACCACTGGAAGAAGCACCGACGGAGGCAGAGTGAGATGCCTCCGACGTCCTTGAAACGCCGCCGGCAGACGGATTTACCGCCGGCTGCGACGAATCGGAGGCACAGCCCCGACCCAGAAAGTCATGAAAAATGGCCGGATTCACTTCATCGGTGCTGTCTTTGGCGTTGCTATTGGTCTGAGCCATCAGCAGCAGCAGCACGGCCATCTCACCTCCACATCATTGTGCTTAATAGCTGCTGCTAGAGAGAGAAAGTGCCAGTCTTTACACCCAAAAGGGTGCACGATTTTCAGAAAAGTTAATAAAGGAAAAAAAAATCAAACTCCTCTTTCTGAGGAGGGAGCGGACAGGGAATGACGAAGCATCGCAAGACAAAAGCTTCTCACACTCAAAAATGTAATGGGTCTCTCTTCCCCAGTGCACACAGGTTGATATATATATATATATATATGTATGTATGTAGATGTCCTGCTGCTGCGGTTGTGGCGGTCAGAAAGTATATGCTTGGGGGGGCCTATGTTCCTTCGCTGAAAATCATCTCTCCCAATAGATGTGGTGTGGGTTACTGCGTTTTTTAAGTTTTTCAATTGCTTCTTTGGGTTGATAAAAAATAAAGGGTTAATTACTTCGACACCACTCATATTTTAGCCGATTTATATTTTAGCCGATTTGTACTTTATCTCCCAACTTTAAAAATTAGCACTAATACTCTTATTGCACACAAATGTGTCACAACAAATAGATCGGTCAGTTTTATTTATACGTGACTTACACACGCATCAATTTGAGATGTTGACTGAAAAAATCAATCTGAAATAACTAAACTACCTTTAAAAGCTTAAAAAAAAAAGGAAAGATTGCTTTTCCAATGCCGTTCTTCCTTCGGCCGTTCTCCATAGCTATTCTTCTTTTAGCGAAAAATACCTCTCTTTTTCATCTTCTCTACGATGAGGGCAAGAGATTGCTTGAGAAACTCACCTATGATTTTGAAAAATGTTATATCTCTCTTTTCTCTGTGTCTATATATATATATATATCTTTATCAATTAAGGGAGGTTGAGGGGAGAAGAATGAGAAGAAGGAGAAGAAGAAGAGGAAGCGAACGAAGAACGGCCATGGAAGAACGGCTAAAAGAAGAATCTTGGATTTGCTTCGTCGGGCAAGGATTTAAGCTTTTACAGAAAGGTTAATATGACCTTTTCATCACTTAATATAACGGCGTCTGTTGTGACACATTTGTGAGTAGTACAGGAGGTATTAGTGCTCATTTTTAAAATTAAGGGATAAAGTGCAAATCGACTTAAGTACAGAGGGTATAAAAGTAATTAACCAAAAAATAAAATAAAATGAGATACGTTATGAGCTTATAATTAGTACAGTAAAATAAAAAATAATAATTTTTAGAGTTTTTATAATTTTTTTTTACCTTTTTTAGAGTTTTTTTGTCACTCTAAATAGAGCCATAAATTACTTTTTTTTTTTTTTTTGGTCCTTGAAAGTTTTCCCATTGCTTTTGCAGTTAACCATTTTGCAAAATAGGCTCACTTTGAAGTTTGGGTAAACCCAATAAAGGAGGCATTTAGAGTAACAAAAAGTAAAATACAGATTGTGTTTGAAATGATAAAAAATAAAATAAAATGGGATAAAATATGATCTAGGAAACTTTTTACTTTTGGTGCACACATCTCAAATCATATTTTTTTGGAAATAAACAGTAAGATTCTTATTCCGACGAATTAAATTTCTGTTTGGATAAATTCAAAATTTTGTATCAGTCATAGCCTCTTTGTAGATCAAACCAGATTCGAAATGGTTTCTACAATTCGTTTGGACGGAAATTGGTTGTGCGAATCCATCGGAACGATTTCTGCAATTCGTCGGAACGATTTCTATAACCCTAGAAAAAATAGTCATAATGAGTATCATTTGGTAGTTTGGGAGTTTGTGGTGAGAATGGTAAAAAAAAATTTTTATTTAATTAACTGAATTCCAGTTATCAACTTTCTTTTTTAGAAAGTATTGAACTTTTTTTCGAACTTCGGGAAAATAAAAATGTGTAAAAATATAATAAAGATTTTCAAAAATTTTCAGATATTCTCATTAAAATTTGGTGCACCAAATACATCTAAAATGAGATAAGTTACGGGTTCGTAATTTGTGTAGTAAAATAAAAAATAAATAACTTTTAGAGATTTTTAAAGATTTTTAGCGATCTTTATCACGCCAAACAAGACCAAAGAAAAGCAATTTTGATTTGGTTTGTATTTTATTTATTGTTTTTTATTTTTGATTTTGTGTTTCATGTGTTTTATATTTTAAAATTTTCAAAATACAAAAAATAAAAAAAGAAAAAAAAAACATTTGATTTGGCTACGAAAAATAGAAAAAGAAAAAAACATTTGATTTGGCATTTTTTGTCTTTGGTATTTTGAGATTTTTCTTGTTTTTAATTAAAAATACTCAAAACGACTTTTAACCATTTTACATTTTATTTGTAAATTTATTTTTTATTTTCTAAAATAAATTTTAAAAATATATAAGTGATTAAATACGTTTTGAGTTATTTTCTTTATTTTAAAAAATATAAAATGAAAAATAAGATCAAAACAAGTATACCAAATGACACCATAATTTTATTTTATTTTTTTAAATTTTGTTTTAAAAAATGTTACAATGTGTCATTTTTGTTTTCTTACTTTTTTTTTTGCAATTGAATTGAAAATATTAAAAAAGAAAATTTTTTTGAGAAACAAACTATTGAATTAAAATTTTAATTTAATTAAACTTAAAAATTTTTAATTTAATATAAGAAATTTTACTTCAAGTACATGTTTGTTTTGAGAGTAATAGACAGTAAATTTTACTAAAATAACTTCAGCCTTCCATTACATTAATTTGGAAGAGGGAGTAACAATTATATTGAGATATATGAGGTAAATTGTTTAATTGTTTCTAATAGAAGACGGTTAAAGCAAAATTATATTTTTACCCTCACTTTAATAACAAGATATAAACGCTTAGTGATGGAAGGAAGGATCAGATTGTTACTTGATCAAAACCGTAGAATTACTATAATTGAAATGTGAAAGAGTAAAGTAATACCGAGTATATATTGTAGGGATATTTTTGTACTCCACCGTCATATCTACATTAAAACTATATTTATATAAATTCACTAGACAATACATAGCCCGTGGAGGTGTGGAAGAAAATGAGTTCCAGGCTCCAAACCCGTATCATAAGGGCACTGTAAATCTCTTGCCAACTAAGACCGGAACCCTCTTCTCACCTCGTAACTAACCTTGAACAAGAGGTTTTTGGACCAATTTTAAGTATAGTTTAGCCCACGATAACAATTAAGTATAGTTCCATTTTACCAGTTAGTAGAAAGCACTGTTAAACTGGTGCCCCAAACTCTGTTTGGAGAATTATCAAAAAAAAAAAAGTCTGTTTGGAGGAAAAGAAAAGAAAATTAAAATGATTCTTTTGAGTGTTCAGAGGCAAGAAGCAACCACAAATTAAGACGGGAATAGCTTGTCAACAAATCTACAAAGATCTGCATCCACTTATTTATTTATTTTTTATATGTGCTTTTACCCATCTCCCTGCATTGTTGGAACCAAACCAAACCAAACCCAACCCAACCCTAATAATCACTCTCTCACACTATACCAATATTTTTCCAATGGTAGGGATTTTGATTGATCCATCTGATGATTAATCCTCAATTCAATGAAGGAACATACAAAATCAATGTTTTTATATCCAGCTTTTGGGTTTCAAAATATTATCTTCAGCATTCATTCAAGCTAAGCCACTCGACTTCAATCATAATGACGCGTTGCTTGCATACAACTTTGCAAAAGACACAATAATATGAATTGAAAAATCAGAGAGGTGATTAGTGTAAACTGTGACAATCAGGCCAGGCCCCACCGATAATAGTAAAGAATCAAGCGACACTGACATCAAGATCGGAACACAATTGGCACTCCAAAACATCTTCTCTGAAACATTATGTGGGCCATAGCTTGTGGCAAGGGCAAGGTGGTGATAATCCTCGCAAAATTTCTTCCACAAACCCCCCCCCCCCCAAAAAAAAAAAACAAAAAAAAAGTAGTAGAAAATCAGTGCAAAGATCAACAGTTTGGGCTTTGAGACCATCTGACGGTTGTGTTTGGAGTGATGATTTTTTTTTGTTTTTTGGAGGGGGGAGGGATGGAAGGAAAAAACAAAATCGAAAGTCTGAGAAAAGGAGAAAAAAACGTAAAATCTCAAATATACTCTTATTTGAATAGATCTAAAAATATAATAAAATAAAAACAATACATCAATTAACCAATTTTTTTTTAATTTAATTATCTTTATTCTCTCAAATCTCATACATTTTGCTTTTTTATTTGCCATCACAAACTAAATACAAGAAGTGATCTTGAATCCCCATAATTTTTATTTTTTTTTCCTCGACGAATCCTTAATCCAAAACACAGACTGAGACTAAAAATTATAGCTATTCCGAATCGGCTCATTTATAAAATGAACGAGCCTGAGCAAGTATTGCATCAAACCCAAACTATTCCTGAAAAAACCTTTTGAATTAAAAAAATAAATAAATAAATCATGACAATCAAGTACTAGTATAGCATCATAGCTTCATGATTATTTAGAAAGAACAAGTCATACAAGTCTCCCCTAGACTCAAGCCGACATTGAACAAACTCTGGTAAAGGAAGTTGAACACTAGACCAGATCTTGCAGCAACAACATACAAGGCTTCTAACAATATGATTCAATTATTTATGAAATGATAAAGAACTCAGATATCATCAATCAGCATCTAAATTTTCTGTGCATGTAAAGTTGCTCTAATTTACAATAATAATATGTGCCAAAAAAAATGAACAATTTTAAATATACGTAAGCTGTTAATACCTTTTTTGTAACAGTACCAACTGCCCGGCTGAACTGATCTTAAGGCAATATAACCGGCGTGTAAACTTCAAAGAAGAAAGGGAGGGAAAGGAAAAAGAAAAATAAACAAATGACTTGCAACTTGACTTGATAAAGCATAACAACAAGACACAAATTTCACACATATATTCCAATAAATTTATTAAAAAAAAAGGGAACATTTTTCTATTTGGATTTTGAAGACCAAAACCCAGAAAAGAAAAAAAAAATATTCAAATGCAGCTTTATGTGGTCTCTGATATACAAACTATTCAGGAAAAATGGAAGGTCTCAACTTGCAGATCTTTTGTTTTCTACTACGTTTTCTGGGGGGTACAATGGAATACCAGATCTAAAGAGGAAAATGGCACGAATTACAGAAAAATATCCAGCCAGTACACGAAATGACATAGCCAGAAAAGGTATTGCTTTGTCACTTATCAAATGTAACGCCCAAGGTCCTTAGATTTTCTAACTCCATATGGCGTTAAATTTTCTCTTGATATGATCTACCAACTGGTTCATGACTGACGTCTCTGATAGCATTCTTAGATGGATTTCGATGCTTAACGAGTTCCCTTGGATCCCTGCATGTCTTTAAAGTATCAGAGATTGCTTTGGCTTTCTGCATTATAGACATTCGCCTAGCACGTGATGAATCTTCATCTCTGTCGTATACATTTGGCAGCTTCAATGAGTGAGATACAGCAACCATCATATTACATAGTTTTTGGGCCATTTGAGCCATGCCTTGTTTCTTTAGTTCAACAACCATTTTTTGATATGTAATGTTCCGAGGAACAATACCCCTTCGTATCATGTCCTCAAACTCTCCGAAAGCCTCTTCAAATCTGTGCATATCACATAGCAAATGGACCAATGTGTTGGATGCAGCTGAGTTCAAATCATATCCCTTAGCTTTCATTTCATTCCTAACTTGCATTGCTAGGTCCAGCCTGTCTTGCTTGTACAACATCTTCATAATAAGATGGTAAGTGAACCGGTCAGGGGTGAATCCAGATTCCATCATTTTAGTATAAAGGTTCAGTCCCTCCTCAATTTTCCCTAATTTTGAGAAGTAACTAAAAAAGTAATTATAAGTTGTAGCAGTTGGTGCAAGACCTCTGCTAATCATCATCTTAAGGATTTTATTAGCCCCTTCAAGATCACCTGCCTTGCAAAAACCCTTGACCAGGGAATTGTAGGTGGAAATAGTGGGACCTGATTCCAAAACCAGAAACCGTTCCATCATCCCTAGTGCCTCCTTAAACCTTCCTGCTTCCCCTAATGCATCAATAACTGAATTATAAACAATTGCATTGGGTTCAATGCTGCCCCCCCTCATCTCACCTACCAATTCCATTGCCTTCTCAATACGATGCATCTGACAATATCCTTCAACAAGGATACCATATGTTACAACATTAGGTTTCATATTGTCCCTTTTCATCTCATCCCAAATCCACTCTAAGCGTTCAAGCTGTCTTGATCGAAGCCAACCATTCAATAGTATATTATAAACATGAATCGATGGAATCCAAGAAGGCTCTGTTCCTCTTTTCCTCTCAAAATATTCAGATGCTTCCCAAACAAGTCCTTCCTTGCAGAAGGATTCCAATAAAATCTCTAACAATTTTATTTCCAAATTCGAATTACAAATTAAGTCTAAACTGCAAGCAAATTCCAACGCTCTAATTGCAGGTGAGGGCATACCTGCAGAATCATAAAAAGAAAAAAGAATCCAATTATGCATTGAAAACCATATCTTCCTATATTACACTAACATCCAAATGTTAAACTTTATGATTGAACTTGAGGGGGAGAGGGGATGGGTGAAAGAAAAGCTAAAATTTGTGGTGCTGGAAAGGAAACAACCCAAGGGATAATAAGTGAATAACTATTTTCCTTCTCACTTTTTTCTAGCATCATTCCTTTTTATCAAAATAATAGTTACTCGGGTAGTTCCAATAAGCCACCAATTATCCCAAAAATTGAAGCTGTTAGAAAATAAGCCCCACAATGTATATCAGGTTATCTTGTCACTCCCTCTCATGTGTGCCTCCATTTCGCCAACAAAGCCCACCAACTCAAACTAACATAGTGCACAATAGTGAACAGGGATGCCAGGTTGAGTTACAAATTTTCCCAAAATCTTAACATGTTAGGAAATACGTCCAACAATATATATGAGGCTATCTAAATATTTACTTTCCTCTTTCCTTTGAATTTCAAACAATTGGAAGCTAATTTTTTTTCCATTCTTCTTTCATTTTTCCTTCAAAATCCAAATAAAGGAAAATAAGTTTCCCTACAATTTCACTTTTCCCTTCCCCAACTTTCTCTTTACCTTCATAAATTCCAAACACAGCATGAATGGGGCCTATGGGACTACACATACAAACGCTAAATAAACTTTGCACTAAACATCTATCGTTCAGCTAGTGTGTGAAAGGACAAATGCAAGCACTATAAATGAACTCATTTTGCTCATGCTATTGATACGAAGTCCGAGTTACTCCAAATACAAATGTTCAAATCACCAATACCAACATATTGAGCCTTAGTTTGAGAAGGAAAAAAAAGTTAGCTCTTTTTTTTTTTTAAGTTGTCCACTTTTTACTCCTTTTTTTTTTTGGGTATTTGGGAAAGAAAAAGGTTAGTTTTTTACTTATTAGTTAATTTGACATTTTTGCTCATAATAGTTTAAAAGAAGTTTAAAATATAAGAATAAATTTGGTCTTTTAAGAAAAAAAAAAAGAAAAAAAAAAAAAAACTGAGTAGCCTGATACTGAATAACTGCTTCTCAAACAGAGCCTGAAAGATTAGAATGAACAAAAAAGCCATAATTGCCGAAAAAAGAGTACCTGCACGAGCATACCGTCTAATAAGAATAGCAAAGGTATCCATATCAGGTCCCTCATTTGGCTGCTTGAGCCGATCAAGTATTAGAGACCAAGCAGAGTCAAACTCTCTAGCTCTACCAAGGACTTTGATCATGGCGTTGAAGATGCCCACAGAGGATTGGTACCCGGGCTGCCTCTCAGCCCAAAAAAACAGACTGAGGAGCATTTTAGGAGATGAACCAAAACGATCGAAGATCCGCTGCAACAGAGACGGACCCAATTCAATTCCGACCCGGTCTAAGGCCGCTTCGAGGGCTGGACCGGGTGGGAAGCTAGGGCCTGTGAGAAGCTCACAAATGTCAGTGAAGTCATCGCGGTGAAATTCAAGGTCAGGGTTTTGCGGGAAATGTGAAGGGGAGGAGGGGACGGGTGGTGAGTCGCGGTGAGGTTTGGGATCGGAGGTGGATGGCGGGTGCAAGCTGTTGAGAGGTGTTCCGGTGACGGAGGGCCATGATTGATCGGCGAAGAACCTAGGGGTGTTACTGGGTCTTCGAAAACTAGGGTTAGGGTTTTTGGTGGTTCGGAGGAGGAAAGAACGAAAGAGAAAATTGGAACGTGTGTAGAAGGAGACAAGGCTGTTCATATGTGCATTTGTACATATGTATGCATCTAGAGAGAGAGAGAGAGAGCGTCTGGCGGAGGCGAGACTTTCCGGCGGTTATGGCCGTTGAGCTATCCCTTATTAGGTCTGGACTATGATGTAACGGGCTTTTACCTTAATATAAATATTAAATGTGAGTTTAAAGTGACAAAAAGTAGAATAAAATGAGATAAAAGTAAGATAAATTATAAGTTTATAATTGATGCAGTGAAATAAAAAGTGAATGATTTTTAAAGATTTTTAGAGATTTTTAAAAATTTTTAATAAAATTTAGTATACCAATCGCATTCTAATTTAAGATTTTACTAAAACAGGATGAAATAAGAATATTTGTAAGAATATGGTGTGTGTCGTCAAGTGATATTAACAACACTCTTATAAGTATAATTTATTAGAGTAAATGTAATGGAGTTAAAAATAAGATCTTGTCAATGTTACTAACGACACACATCCTATTTTTACATACACCCTGATTTCATTCTATTTCAGGAAAATCTTAATTTAATATTTATATTTTGATAAAAAAATCCCTATCATGTTACATTTGAAATTCTAAATTAGGCAGTAATTTATGTTCATGCAATAATTTTATTTTTTTTCAAAGTAAAATAGTTTATAACTTCATACTCTTCTAAACTTTCATCCGTATTTTATTTATTTATTTATGTATTTTTTTTTTTTTGGCGTTTGAAAAAATATTCTTATTAATATGATATCTTGCACAGTTCTTTTGTTAAAAAAAAAAAATTACATGAGACAAGCTAGTAAGAACTTAGAGACCGTACTAAGCTTAGAAAAAAAAAAAAAAAAAAACAATTGAATTAGTTTGCAAAGTACTTATATTTTGGAAGGAGAAGCTCAAAATATTTATATTATACATAATTATAAAAGCAAATATGTATATTATAAAATAGAACATTTGAAAGGACATTTGTCTTATATGCTCGAGGTAATTTCAATTATAACGGTGGAGAAAAAATTTTCAAGAACTGCAAAACTTAGGAGAGGGCGGGGCTAAAGGGATGGCAGGGGCTGAGAGGAGGGGTTTGTTTTGGTTTGAAATTCAAACTTTTATATATAATAGATATATATGTACTAATAATTACTAATGTTTAAAAGCATAGAAATATAATTTGATATATTATAAAATAGAACATTTGATAGGACGTTTTATCCTATGTGTTCGAGGTGATTTCAATCGTAATGGTGAGGGGAGGGGTTTTCAAGTGCTGCAAAACTTGGGAGAGAACGGGGCTAGAGGGATGACAGGGGCTAAGAGGAGGGTTTGTTTTGGTTTGAAATTCAAACTTTTATATATAATAGATATATATATATATATATATATATTAATAATTATTAGTGCCTAAAAGTACATAAATATAATTTGATATATTATAAAATAGAACATTTTATAGGACGTTTGTCCTACGTGTTCAAGGTAATTTCAATTGTAACGATGGGGGGAGGGATTTTCAAGTGTTGCAAAACTTGGGGGAGGGCGGGGCTAGAGGGATGGCAGGGGTTGAGAAGGGGGTTTGTTTTGGTTTGAAATTCAAACTTTTATATATAAATAGATATATATATGTATTAATAATTACTAGTATCTAAAGGTACAGAAATATAATTTGGTATATAAGTAACTCAAATTTAAATTTATAAAGTAAACGTACATGAAAAAATATAAAAATAACCTATAAAAATAAAAATTACTAATAAAAAAAGATTAAGATAATCACATAGTGTTTAATAAAGGTATAAAATTTTATTATTTATTACAATTTATCATATTTTTTAAATTATTAATTTTAAAACTTTTGTATGTAAAAAGTATTTAAAAATATATGGGAATAATAAGAAATTATCTTTTCATGTGATATGACTGGAAAGACAACCAAAGTGGAGAAGAAAATAAGTAATTCTAGTTATTAAACAAATCCAACAATTGAAAAATTTTCAAATTCAAAATTTTAAATTTCTTTATTATATAAATGACACAAAGAGTGTAGAACTAAATGTATTTAAAATTTAAGTTTTAAATACATCCAAATTGAAATTTTAATTTTAATTTTTATTTTAAATAAAATTTTAAAAAAAATTAAAGTTTAAATATATTTTTTTAAATAAAAAATTTAGTTAACTTTGTCTAATAAGTATTTATACATTAGTTAATAAATGTGTACAATTTTATTATTTATTACAAATATTATCAAAAATTTTAAAATATTAATTTAGAATTCAAAAAATATATGGAAAGAATGAAGTATTATATTTTTATGTGATATGACCGAAAAGACAACCAAATTGGAAAAGAAAATAAGTAATTGTGAATAAATATAATGGCTAAAAATATACAAATGCCTAATCAATAAGTTATATTGTTGTATAGATACACGTGATACTTGTATATAATATAGATAGAAAAGAAAGGTTGTGACAATCAGAACTATTAATCCATCTTCATTAATTTGAAATTCACGTGGATTAATAGTTGTTGATTTAACAGTGACAAAACTTTGATGACGTATGATATAATGTTAAAAAAATAATTAATTCTCTATTCATTTAATAAGTTATATTGTTGTATAGATACACGTGATACTTGTATATAATATAGATAGAAAAGAAAGGTTGTGACAATCAGAACTATTAATCCATCTTCATTAATTTGAAATTCACGTGGATTAATAGTTGTTGATTTAACAGTGACAAAACTTTGATGACGTATGATATAATGTTAAAAAAATAATTAATCCTCTATTCATTTAAAAATAATTAATTTTCTATTTAGAAAATATAATATACATAATGTTACAAAAAAAAAAATGCAATTGAAATGGTTTGCAAAGTACTTATATTTTGGAAGGAGAAGTTCAAAATATTTATATTATACATAATTACAAAAGCTAAAAAAATATATATATATACATATATATAAGCTCATTTTAAGTTGAAAGTAAAACCTAACCTTGATTTATAATTTATATATATGGCTCTTATACATTTGTGCATCATACTGAATGCTTAGCGCATACATATATATATATATATATATATACACACATAGATGATGTTGGGCTCATAAGCACATGTAAAGCCTGCAACGGAAGCGCACACACAAATAAGGAAAAAGAAAAAAATTTAGAGCACTCAACATAAGAATTTTTAATGTGATTCGGTTCCTTAATAGACCTACATCCACGATTCCAAAAAAATGGATAATATACTCAACTCAATATTAAAATATTACAATTTTTGTACGGACAAAATTGTAAAACCCTCTCCCACTCACACAACCCAAAAATCCAATTACACCCATACTTTGGTAACACAAGTTTTTAGTTGTGTCCTTGGTACATTTAACAACTATGAGGGAATGCCCTTTTTATAAGAGCCAAGCCTCCCATTTTTTGTTACCTCTCCCGATGTAGAATTTGGGGAGCTAACACAACAAATGATTCAATGACAGTGTGAGTAATTTGATAGGAATACGTGACATATAATTAATTAAGATACCTGTGAATGATTTAATTTTTTTTAATAATTAAGAGTAATTTGACGTTGAGTGACGTATAATTAATTTATATAAAATAACTATTCTAATACTAACTTTGCGTGATTTTAATTTATCTTAAGTGATACGTAAATAGTTGCTGACATATAATTAGTAATTTACCTTGAATGATAAATAAATAGTTGCTGACTTACAATTAATTGAGATTTGTGATATATAAATAACTGCTGACATATAATTAGTTAAGATACATGCTCATTGAAATATAATGTTTTTTTGTTAAAATTAGTTGGGATATATCTTTTTGAGAGGTTTCTAAACTACTTGATCTTGATGACCATGGAGTTTTGACTCCAAATACATAGAGTCATATACAACTTGCTTGGAAATTAGTCTTCTATAAAAAAACATTACAATCCTTGGAAACTTCAATCGAATCTCACTGAATACTTCTGTTGTGTCCTCCCTCAGCATCACCGTTCTTCTTCTTCCCGCCGCCAACACAATTTTTGCTGTGCTCTTGGGTTTTAACCTTAAACCCATAAATTTTCTTTTGCAAATGATAACCTACACACCCACACACACACGCATATATATAAGAAGATTTGTTATTCATCAACACGAATATAAACCTCAAAAATGCAAAGAGAGGACACATTCTGGTTACCGTATATATGTATTGTTAGACGTTGGACTGGACTATATATTATGTTCCTCTGCTTCATCGCCTTTGGAAGTTGAAGGACTTGATTGCATAAGCAAAAATCAGCGCGAAGAGCAAGCAGAAACCAACAACTGCAGCTGCTGCAATGCCCAAGAAATCGTATCTGTACCCCAGCATGTCCTCAAGTAACCGCTTTATCGCCATCGACTGGCTTCCCTCAGAGAGGATCACAAGTTCTTCCACATCCCCGTATTGGGACATCAAGAGGCCATACAAACTCCAAGCGACTGGATTTGCCCAGTAATACCATCTCCACCAAATAGGGATCCTCTGCATGTATAGAGCAAAGGACAGTCAATTTCCAGCAAAGACAGTGGCTGTTCTTGCATATTAAGGGGGTGTTTGAAATTGTAAAAGTCAGTACAAATTTGTAAGAGTTAACAGCGTCATGAGTAGGAAATTTGAATTTTGTAGAGATTTTTGGAGTTTTATAGAGTTTTAAACATGGCTTTAGTCTTTCTAGACTATGTCAATACTTGCGTAATAGATGACTGACTACATTTACCATGCGAGGAATCATGAATCCACTGAAAAGGTTCCACATCATATAGAACGGAGCAGCAAGGATCGCAGCGACATTATGATTGGGCATGACAGCGATCGTCATCATCCCGAAGAAGGTGAAGTACAGCAAGGTGAAAAACATGAAGTACGAGTACCAAATAAACTTCCAAGGGCTCCACTCGAAGG
Organism: Vitellaria paradoxa; assembly: GCA_019916065.1. Lineage (NCBI taxonomy): Eukaryota > Viridiplantae > Streptophyta > Magnoliopsida > Ericales > Sapotaceae > Vitellaria > Vitellaria paradoxa. Next base: position 36,344,358 of record CM034243.1, read on the forward strand.
AGGCCATGGCGTAGAAGATGGAGCTGTAAATAACTGACTGCACAAACACGTAGGGGAACTCGATGATAACCTGTCCAAAAGAATTTAGTAAGTCCTTATGATTTGGAAACTGATAATTCTGGGAAAAACAAGGCAAGAAAACAAAAGGAGAAGGCAAGGACTGACGAGGCAGCAGACCTGTGCAAATGCAAAAGGTAGGGCTGAATACATTCCAGCTGCTCTTTCACGGTATGAAACAGACCTTTCGACATACACAACTGGTTGAACAGCAGTGGCATTTGTTATCCCAATAAATAGGACTGCTGCATAGATGGATCCCATAGCATTAAAGATGTCCTGCTGAGTCTCCCTGTGAAACCAAGTGCAGACGGAAAAATTCTCAGGAGGAATATAATGCATTGATCAGAAGAGGAAGAGAATTCATTAACATGTACTCCACGAGTAATCCCATCTTGCACATGGAGTAGGACTAGTGAGACTAACAAATCAAACCAAACCAAACCAAACAGATGCCCCAATTGAAATAGAACAAAGTGCACATGAATAAAAGCGGGACCAAGCATAGTAACAAGAGTTGAACCTATGAACTCTTAGAATTAGAGCTCAGATACTATGTTAATTCACCAATTGTCCCATTAGATTAAACCATTTGGAATTAGGCCCAACAAGGACCATCAAGCTAACTTAACACTAGTCACCTGATACCTCAACAAGACAAACTTTCCTTGTGTCTTCAGGGTTTCAATCTCTATTGGCGAGTGAAATTTTATCAATAATGAAATATTGGGATGAAAGAAAGATATTCAATATGTAAGTCTCAAAATTGGCTACAGTAAATGAAGCACAGAAAGAAGTGTGGATTAATAAACCTTTTAGAGCCAAATCTCCAGCATATTGTTCCAAACATCAATGATATGATGACTGTGTAGAAGAAGCGTACAGCAGTGTACTGTGGATTCCTCCAGTATGATAGCTTTTGCTTCCAAAGACACGCTAGAAACTGGCCAAAGAATGACAAAGCATATTTTGATGGGAAACTTAAATCTTTTGCGCCCTCACTTGGTTTGCTTAGCTCTTCAACGAGCTCTTTATTTTTCCTGAAGCAAGAAGAAATTCCATAAGAAATCAGCCAAAAAGGAAGTAATTAAATTGCAATTCCTCTGCAATTTAGAAAAATATGGACGTACTGAAATAATCTTGATTGACGATATACTTCTGCAAAATCAACACCAAGTCGAATTTCTTCTGCTGGGGAAGTGATCTCTAGAATCCAAGCAGCAGGATTACAGTCAGGTCTGATCTTCGGGACTCCTTGAACAGCCTAAAAAGTAAAATAAGGAGCTCCTATGTAAGGAAACTTTTTCGTGAAAAGGAAAAGAAAAAGAGGACAAAAAAAAAAGAATACTCAGGATTAAATAAGCAAAACCCCACCTCAAAATATCGAATAAGTTTACACGACCTGGTGCCCAGTGGACCAGCATAGATGAGCTTCCCTCCAAGTTTCATGAGTAGAAGCTACAATAAAGGCAACAACAGATGCTCAGATGTTATAGTGGATGCTTAACTGTGAACTATTCATTTAGAAGAGGACTTAAAAGCTTTGATAGAACAAATAAAAAAACAGCATAATATAGGTGTGATCATGCATCCAAGATTAGAAGACAAATTGAAAATATCAAGTATTTGAGCATTTGAAATTCCTTAGGCCAAAAAGTGAAGAGACGACAATGTTATAGAAAGGTGATTGAAAAGCTTATTAAACAACGAAATGCAATATTATAGTTCTATGGTTTGGCAGTTAATAAATCATATCTGATGGCATGAATGAAAATGATGGTAGTATTGTTAGGATTTGGAGAATTTAGACATGACCCCATGATCAATTACATGATTATCCTAATATAGCTATGTATTCATCTAAAATGGAAACTCACTGCACCCTTCTCCTTCATTACAATGGTTAATGGCTTCAAGATATTCCCATGTTAAAAGGGTTTCTCCACTTCATAAATCAACGGCGGATTTAAAAGCAATTCTTTACTGAGCAGTGAGAAATAGTCTTTAGAAAAATCTTTTGACGTCCACATTTTTAGCTAATTTAGCATATACTTAATTTCAGTCTTTCTAATCATAGACCTTTATTTTCTCAGAACTTTGATATAAATTTGACCAAATTATCTGTTTTACATAAAAACAATAAATTACCTAAGCAGGCATTCTCTTTTGCCTTTTGAGGGGCTCTGTCAAAACTTTCAAGCAAAAAGTGGCTATATTATTCACCAAGACCAAGCAGATTTGGATTCAATTCAAGTGGGAAATAAATTTCAGCTCCACAAGTTTTAAAACTACTCATATAACAGAGCTAAATCTTGAACTGTGTGCTTAAGAGTAAAAACAAAAATCCCATCAAGAATAATGAAATAAAATCATGCTCTAGAAAATCTCTGTTAAGGGAAATAGCGACAAAACCTCATCAAAGGATTCAAAGATATCAATGCTGGGCTGATGAATTGTGCAAACAATTGTCCGTCCTGTGTTGACAATATTCCTCACAGTTCTCATGACAATAGCAGCAGCCCTGGCATCCAGTCCCGAAGTAGGTTCATCCATGAACACAATAGAAGGATTGGCAACAAGCTCAACGGCAATGGTCAGCCTTTTCCTTTGCTCGGTTGATAAACCATCCACACCTGGTAAACCAACTAAAGCTTCACTTAATGGAGTGAGCTCAACCAGCTCCATTATCTCATCCACAAATGCCTGCAAATTAGCAATCAATCTGCAACAGGAATGCAGAAGGCTAAAGGAAAACATATTTTAGAGTTACTAATAATTACCCTTTGCGTTTTTGAGTCAACAAGAGAAGGTAACCGCAGCCAAGCAGAAAAAATAAGTGACTCGTGAACAGTCATGCAAGGGGAATGGTTATCATTTTGTTCACAATATCCAGCTATCCTTGCAAATGTTTCTTGGTTTTTAGGGAACCCAGAAATATATATGCTCCCTTCAATAGTTCTCCCGGTTTTTCTACCAGCTAAAACATCCATTAGAGTAGTTTTACCGGCACCACTGGCACCAACCAAAGCAGTTAGTACACCTGGCCGAAAGGCTCCAGTAACATTGACTAATAGCTGCAGTCTGTCTGCTACAACCCCCTGCTTCTTCATTTCCTACAACAATATAAATATACATTGGCTAGTAAGTGATTTCTTGACAAAACAAAAATTACAGTAACACAGAGTGAAATCTGAGATACCATAGGGACATCCACAAAATAATTAAGATTGCTGAAACACATGGAAAGAGGTTGAAATGGAAGAACCATGCCTTTCTGGGCTTTAAATTCTCCTCCTGAAAAAAGACGTAGAAAAACGAAAAGAAGTTAAGACTTCAAATTATCTCAAAAGAATAAAGATAGCAGCCAGTAAAACATAAGGCTTCATGTGAACCAGTAAATGAGTGTGAATGCTGCAAAAATTCTCGAAGCTCAATATTGGCAAGTTCGCTCTCCCTTCTCTTCTTTCCCTTGTCTTCAGCTTCTTCCTTAGCAACAACTGTTCGATGATTTCCAAGAGCTGTACAAAATGAGAAAGAATGACTTGTCTTGTTTCCTTGTAATTAACAATAAGCTCGCAAACCAAGAAGGAAATCAAGCCTAAGGTGCAATTTGTACTCAGGAAAGAGAATTTTGGAAAAGAAGAATCTTAAAAAGGCCATTCTGAAGTGTAAAAAATGTAACCAAAATTCAGTTTCTCAAATGTGAAACCATCTATTGAGACATATTCCAGGAGATAGGACTTACGATTGAGGTAAGTCAAAGCAATTGTGAAGAGCATGTTGAAAAAAATTGTGTAACCAAGCAAAGCACCCGCCCCAATCCAAAACCAATAGCTCTCTGGAAATAAACTGTGGGCCTTCAATATCATCTCTCCCAAAGACAAAGTTGTATAGTTCCCAGCTCTCTACATTACCATAAAAGACAAGTATAGTTAAAAGAATCTTATACGGCTCAAAATATTGAGTCCCAATCTCCAAATAACAAAATTAACTGGCAGGTGATAGATTTTTCATGAAGGCACCGATTAAATAAACTGTATTTTCAAGTAGCTTGTGTGGCTCAATCAAAACGACTCAAATGGGATGCACAAATTTTCTTGGAGCTTAAGTTTTTAGATCAGTTGTAGAAGATGCCATCCTGGCTATTATGTGGCTTCATTGGAGTTAGCTCATAAAACAGTAAAAACCCATTTTTTATGGTAAACAAATTCTGGAGAGGATAGCCATAGTAAACCATTTCCATTCCTATGCCCCCTGTTATGTCTAAAACTAATTAGTTAGTTAGTTAGTTACTACTTACTAAATAAAAAAGGAAGTTAGAGGGTTGTTGTAACAGAAGAAGGAAGTTATAGCTTACAGCTGTAACAGAATGCTGTTAACAGAATGCTGTTAAGTCAGCTATAACAGAATGGACAGCTGTAACAAGAAGGTAGTCAGTTGGTATTTTAGCCAAGGCTATAAATAGCCAAGGAGAAGTCTCGGTAAAGGAGTTAGAAGTTTAATTCCAGTTCAGTACATTCCATAATAGAAAGTCTGTTATCTTCTTCCCTAGCCATAACAATTGGTATCAGAGCTGGCTGATTCTTTGCCTACTAGTCTGATAATCCACCATGGCCGAAGGAACTAGAGCAGTGCAGGAAGCTCGTAAATTGGAGGAATCAATTCGAATGCTTAGAGAAGGCAGTGAAAGAACTGAAAAGAAGATCGGAGAACTCAAGAAAACCATTAGAGAACTAGGAGATATCAGAGAAATGATTGTAGCTATGAGTTTTAAGCACGATCAATTGATGAGTCAAGTTAGTGGAAGGGCACAGCAAGAAAGGAGTGGAGGATCTAGAAGACAGCAACCGGAATCATCTGGAAATGCCCAAGCTGAAGTTCAGGAACTGGGAGTACACACTCTCAGATCGGAAAATCTGCATCATTCCTCTCTTCCATTTTTCCAAAGAGTTGCCAAGCTTGAGTTCCCTAGATTTTATGGAGAAAATCCCAATAGATGGCTATATAAGTGTGAAAGATTTTTTGAATATAATGCAGTGAATAATGGAGATAAGGTGAAGTTGGCAGCATTGCATTTGGAAGGTTCATCTCTGCAGTGGTTCCAGTGGTTTGAGAACTACAACCATCACATCACTTGGGAGTGTTTCAAACAAGGGTTACTGGCAAGATTTGGGCCAAATTCCTTTGAGGATGCAATGGGGGAATTAACAAAGCTCAGGCAGACCTCTACGGTCAAGGATTATCAAGAAAGGTTTGAAGTATTAGCCAATCAAACCCAACAATTGCCTGAATCTTTCTTTGTTAGTTACTTTATAAGTGGCTTGAAGGAGGAGATTAGATCTGGTGTCTTGATGTTCAAACCAAACTCCATCATCAATGCAATAGGATTGGCTAAATTACAGGAGTCCAGTATAGAGGCCATCTTGAAATCGAGAATGTATTCTAAAATTGCTGTAAATACAGCAGAGAAACCTCACGGGGGTTATGGAGGTCAGTACAAAAGGGAATGGCCCAAGGAAATTGAGGAAAAAAGGGCAAAGGGGCTGTGTTTCAAATGTAATGAGAAATATACTAAGGGCCATGTATGTAGCAAGAAATTATTATATGCCACGGAAGAGGATGAAGGTGAGTTAACACAGGAAAAGGAAGAAGATGAAGAGGAGGAGGAAGAACAATTTCAAAAGGAGGAGCCGCAGATTTCACTGAATGCTATTACAGGTTCTGTTTCATATAGAACCATGAAAGTGAAAGGTAATGTTAAGAAGAAACTCATTATAATCTTGATTAATTCCGGAAGCACTCACAATTTTTTGAGTGTTGAGGTAGCCATAAGGACAAGCATTGAAGTGGAAGAAACTGAGCCACTGCCAGTTGTAGTTGCTGATGGAACTAGGATGATCAGTATAGCCTTATGCAGGAACTTCCAATGGGAGATGCAAGGGACTCAACTTCAAACTGATGTAAGAGTACTACAACTAAAGGGCTGTGATATGGTTTTGGGCATCCAATGGTTAGCTACTTTGGGTCCAGTCAAGTGGGATTTCAAAATCTCAGCATGGCATTCTTCCTTAATAACAGAAAGCATGTGCTACGAGGGGGAAGAAAAGAGGAATTAAGGATAGTAAGCCCTGGAAGGATGTATAAATATTTGCAAAAACGACCACAAGGGGTGATAGCTCAGCTAAATTCTTTACAGGTGACTGGCAACAGCGAGGAAGAAGAAAGCTATCCACGAGAACTGAAGGAGCTACTCTTAGAATTTGTGCAGGTTTTTCAGGAACCTAAAAAACTACCTCCTGTCAGATCTCATGACCATTGTATTCCCCTTAAAACAGCAGCTGAACCTCCCAATATCAGGCCCTACAGGTACCCTCATTTCCAAAAAACTGAAATCGAAAAACAAATGAAGGATATGATGAGTGTTGGAATAATAAGGGCCAGTGTTAGTCCTTATTCTTCACCAGTGCTCCTGGTCAAAAAGAAATATGGAAATTGGAGATTGTGTGTTGATTATAGGGCACTAAATAGGGTTACTATTAAAGATAAATTCCCAATACCTGTTATAGATGAACTCTTGGATGAGTTAGGAGGAGCTAAATATTTTTCGAAGTTAGATTTGAGATCTGGCTACCATCAAATCAGAGTTCATCCCAATGATATTGAAAAAACTGCATTTAGGACTCATGATGGTCATTATGAGTTCCTAGTAATGCCATTTGGGCTTACTAATGCCCCTTCTACTTTCCAAAGCTTGATGAATGAGGTCTTTAGGCCTTATCTAAGGAAATTCATATCGGTATGCTTTGATGATATCCTAATTTACAGTCGGTCTTGGAAAGAACATATGCAGCATTTACAAGTAACTCTACAAGTGCTCCAGCAGCAGCAGCTATTCGCAACGAGGACAAAATGTGTGTTTGGAAAATCAAAAATGAAATATTTGGGGCATTTAGTGTCAGCCGAAGGGGTAGCTGCAGAACCTGCTAAGTTAGAAACTATGCAATCATGGCCTGTACCAGCCAACATCAGGGAATTGCGAGGGTTCTTGGGGCTCAATGGATATTATAGGAGATTTATCCAGAATTATGAGAAAATTTGCTTTCCTCTCCACAGTTTACTCAAGAAGGACTCTTTTGGGTGAAACACTGAAGCTGAGGCAGCTTTCAAGCAACTAAAGGCGAAGATGACCACGGCTCCAGTTCTAGCATTACCAGATTTCAACAAACAGTTTGTGATCGAAGCAGATGCCTCGGGCACAGGCTTGGGGGCTGTACTGATGCAAGAAGGACATCCTATCGCTTATTGGAGTAAAGGAATTTCAATAAAAGATCAAGCTACCTCAACATATGAGAACGAATTGATGGCTGTGGTGTTAGCAGTGCTGAAATGGTGATATTATCTGTTAGGTAGGACTTTTATGATAAAAACTGATCATCAAAGTCTTAAATACATATTGGAACAAAGGGTGGGTACTCCATTTCAACAAAAATAGATTACCAAACTTTTGGGATTTGATTACACCATAGTTTATAAGAGCGGTAAGGACAATAAGGCAGCTGATGCTTTATCTAGAAAAGGGGAAGTGACGGGAGTTGCAGACACAGTGGCCACCATTCATGCTTTATCTTATGCTACTACGAGTTGGATAGAGAAGGTAAGGCTCAGTTGGGAGGACGATAAGGACATCAAACAATTGATTTCAGAATTGCAGCAAGGACAAGTATGTACTGGATATGCCTGGGAACAAGGGAATTTAACCTACCATAATAGATTGGTGGTGGGGAATTCAGCACTCCAAGAGCAGCTTAGTCAAGAGTTCCATTCTTCTCCATTGGGGGGACATTCAGGGGTTAGTAAGACAACAAGAAGGTTACAAAAGAACTTCTATTGGAAGGGAATGCAAAAGGATGTAGCTAGATTAATTTCAGTCTGTGATATATCCCAAAGGTACAAGTGTGAAACAGTGAAATACCTAGAATTATTGCAGCCTCTGCCCATTCCAGAAAGAATATGGAGCGACATATCGATGGACTTCATTGATGGGCTACCAAATTCACAGGGGAAGACTGTGATTTTTGTTGTAGTAGATAGATTGACTAAATATAGGCATTTCATGGCATTATCTCACCCTTATACAGCCAAGGAAGTGGCTAAGGTTTTCTTTGATCAAGTGTTTAAATTGCATGGACTTCCTTCTACAATAGTTTCCGGCAGAGATGCAATGTTTACCAGTCATTTTTGGCATGAACTCTTCACGTTACAAGGGTTGCAAATTATGTCTCAGCATTGCATATCACCCACAGTCGGATGGCCAAACAGAAATCTTGAACAAATGCCTAGAAAACTATTTACGGTGCATGACTAGTGACTGCCCTAAACAGTGGGTTAAATGGCTGACCTTGGCTGAGTGGTGGTACAATACCACTTACCATTCTGCCATTAAGACAACCCCTTACTTTGCAGTGTATGGACAGGAGCCTCCTGACCACACTTTTTGCAATTATAAGCCATCTTCAATGGCAACAGTGGAGGATTGGTTGAAGGAAATGAGAGAAATTATAAGACAGCTGAAAGAAAACTTGGATCAAGCGCAGCAAATGATGAAATTCTATGCTGATAAAGGGCGATCTAAGAGAGAGTTTAAGGAAGGGGACTGGGTTTACCTTAGGTTGCAGACTTATAAACAGTCTAAGGTGATCTTGCCTAAGAGCCTAAAACTGTCACCAAAGTTTTATAGGCCCTATCAGGTGCTAGAAAGGATTAGGACAGTTGCTTACAAGTGACAGTTACCAAAGGGAGCTAAACTCCATCCTGTGTTTCATGTTTTACTATTAAAAAAAATGGTTGGCGTCGCAGTAAAAGCTAACCCCAGCTGCCTCCAGTGAGTTCAGAAGGCACCTTATAACTTAAACCTATGGCTGTATTGAGCAGAAGAATGGCTAAGAGAGGCAACAAGAATGTGGAACGGCTGCTAGTACAATAGCAGAATTCTTTCCCAGAATATGCCACCTGGATTGATCTCTCAGAATTTTGTGACCAGTTTCCTCAATGCCAGCCTTGAGGACAAGGCTGTTTTCAACCCGCAGGGACTGTTATGTCTAAAACTAATTAGTTAGTTAGTTAGTAACTACTTACTAAATAAAGAAGGAAGTTAGAGGGCTGTTGTAACAGAAGAAGGAAGTTATAGCTTACAGCTATAACAGAATGCTGTTAAGTCAGCTGTAACAAGAAGGTAGTCAGCTGGTATTTTAGCCAAGGCTATAAATAGCCAAAGAGGAGTCTCAGTAAAGGAGTTAGAAGTTTAATTCCAGTTCAGTACATTCCATAATAGAAAGTCTGTTATCTTCTTCCCTAGCCATGACACCCCCCCCCCAAAAAAAAGAAAATCAAAACAAAACAAAAACAAAAACAAAAAACAAAAACCAAAAAAAAAATCATAAAATTTGATTGATTACCTTGTCCCATGAATGCCCAAGAAATTCGTTCACAGAAACCGCATTCTGACCATACATCAAAGGGGAAAACCAGTAACCCCAGATCCACCAAGAAGGAATGCTATCTGTCATAATAATGAAGTTTTAATTGTGCAAACTACATGGAGCCAGAACATGTGGAGAAGCTATTTGATTTACCTCTTGAAAGTATAAATCCTCCAAGAGCCATAACTACCAACAGGGCAAATGATCCAAAGGTATTGGCAACTACCAAGTTGCGGCCAAGAGATGCCATCACACGGAAAAGAGCTATTGACATCTGGTGCAGAAAGAAATATAACACAAACTGCCGAATGGATCTGCAGATCATTAAGAGAAATTGAAACATCTCAATTGGAGTGCCAAAAGAAAAAATTAAAATTAAAAGTTAGTGAAATTTCATATGGGAAAAGCTAAATTAAAATTTAATGAAATTTCATCTGGGAAAAACTAAGTATTACCTAGCTATTTCAGGATCAAATCCAACCAAATAGTATGTAGCTCCCACCCATATACCAGACTCCACCAGTGAAGATGGAATACTTAGAACCCAAGAAGGAAGAGTATAAACCCAACATGGGTAGAAGCCCATGTCCCTGTGTTTGTAAAGAACAGGAAGCTTTGCTACCAACATTGGGACCTCCATGAACCCATTGAAAAAAATCATAACCATTACAAAGTAGAGTGCACCCAAATAGATTCCTCCATCGGTCAATGTATTATGATGCATCGTTGTTCGGAAAAATACTGTCATCATGATAACGACACTGAACAGAAGCTGCAAAACACAGTAAACTGCTCCTTTATCAATTCATAATAAAATTTGTAACAATTTGGTACAAAGCAAGTCATGTCTTTTCACAACAAAGCCAAGCAAGATACATTAAAATTTTACTTAGAAACTTGTCCTCCAACAAGCATCATTTCATATGCTCATAATTATGAGTTGTACCTGATAGCTATAGTTTGTACCAAAAGTGAAATCTGTGCCAGAACTCTACCTGTATGAATTTAAAAATATACACAAATGAATTCCGTTTCATGAGCAGCATTTGCCATGAAAAACTGATTTTTAGAAGCTCTGTCCTCTTCACACCATACGTGGAAGTTGACAGAGCAGATGGATGATTATCACTTCTATCAAAGGGAACAGCCAGATCTCGCAACAAAACATTGGCAACCCAAAATGAATAAAAAGCTTCTGCAAACTTTGCCACGGGTATATACTGGTAATTTCCACCAAGGAACCAATACTGCTGTTGATCTTTTTCTGATAAAACCTAAGGATTGAAAAGGAAAACTTAAGATCATTAAAAAAGAACAAGGGAAAACTTAAGATTATACCTTGTTAAAACAGAAGTTTAAGTCTTAATTTGCACACACGTACTTCTTGCAAAAAATCAGCTACATTTTTTCTCTCTGGACATCGGAACCCCATATTTGCAAAGAACTCAAGAGCAGCCTCACGGGGTCCCTGATAAACAATCTGCCCTTCACACAAAAGAATAATATCATCAAATAGCTCGTAAGTCTCAGGATCTGGTTGAAGAAGGGAGATGACCGTCGTTCTCTCGAGAGCTTGAGTTGCATATTTTAGATATTTGATTATTTGATGGGTAGTTGAACTATCAAGTCCAGTTGATATCTCATCCATGAAGAGCACCCTAGATGGACCAACTAGCAATTCACCTGTTAAGTGCATAATTTGCATTTATTGGAATCTATGTCAAGTTTTCATGCATTTAAAATATGCTTGTATATATCAAGCAAAGCAATGCAGACTAGTTACCAGTAGAAAGCCGCTTCTTTTGCCCCCCAGAGATTCCTTTGAGCATTTCATCCCCCACAAATGTGCCCGCACAAGTGTCTAATCCTAAAATCTTTGAACAAATAGTTCAAAAGGATATAAAAATTGCTCAAAATATTTCCCATGTCAATTGAAAACATGTATTTTCCTCGATGTCAACTGACAACATGTATGCTTGTATACTAACGGTGTTGAGTAGTTGGGAGAATGAAAGGTCCAAAATCACCTTATGTTTTGTTGTCGGGCATGAAAAAGTACTAGGAAGTTCAAATGGCAGGATAGTAAGAGTTTCAACAGAAAACTAGGACGGCCAGATTAAAGGCTGCAGTTATAGAAAGTTTGTACGAACAGAGCCCTTGCAATATAGACATTGCTTTACCACAGCTCAAAAAAAAGTTTGCATCATTCAATAGTATACCTTCATAATGTACTCTACGACAAGACCTGCCTTCTCTTCTCCAAGTGCTACTGCCTAAAGAGGAAAAAGAATTACTTTCTTATTATTGAAGGCAGAAGATCTTTAAACAAGAATGCATAGAAAAGAATAAATACAAATACCTTGATGAATATATCAAGATCTTCATTGGGTATAATTCTACTTTCTTTCTCTCTTCTTAAAAGCTCCAAAATCATATCTGTGTTAATTTTTCATGTTTCCAGAACAACGTTGCAATAACGTATTACATCAGAAACAAGTAAAACAAGGGCATAGATAGGATAGGAGGACAGTTACTATAACAAGACATGCTGGAGCTTACCATGCTTAAATCCAACACCCTGACAACGTCCTGAGAACTCAAGAGTCTCTCTAACTGTCATCTCTGCCATGTGCCAGTCCTGCTGACTAACATAAGCGGAAGTTCTTTGGGGAACAAATTCCTTTAACTCATGTCCATTGTAGGTAATTCTCCCTGACATCTTAAAAGATACTCGACCATATTAACAACACATTAACCAAAAATTATCCCAAAGAAATACCATGTATATTTTTCTTCAAACCAAGCATGGATCACTTGCTGCTGCTGCTGTTCTGGTTCAACATTACAGTTGTCCAGACTCACGCAGTTTCAGTTCAGTATTTTCTCAGGTCAACCAATTTTTTTGTGCCAAATACCCATAGGTCACTCGCATGTCCAAGACAGAAAATTAATGTTAAATCCTGGCATGCTCAAAATTTATCCTTTTTCACTTAAACCTTACATAAATGTTAAATTTTGAAAATTTTAGTTCATAGTCAAAGAAACCACAAAATTCATAACGCCCTAAAACTATAGTTATGAGTACCAATCGTATAGGATGAAAACGGTACAAAATATTACATATTTCATATTGGCAACTGTACCTTCCTATCTGTTGCTTCCTAGCTTGTATCAGAAATTTTCATATCTCCGGCGTTCCATCTTGCGAATTTTTTTTATTTTTGGTTTCTTAAACCTTTTAGAACTAAGAATGACAAATGGAAATTCTTCCCATTTCTTTCCCGACTCCATATAAGAATCTTCTTCGTTATTTTGTTGTTTCCTTCTATAAAATGTGAAACAGGTAAATTAGTTGTCCTAATCAATATAAAGATAAAAATGTAAAAAAAGTTATTTATAAATTAGTGTTTTAGACTTAAATTGTATTCTGTGCTTGGTTGACCAATACATTAAATTTTTTGAGTTGATATGTATATATTTTTTGAATATGGATTTCTGTAACTACAAATCCAAAACAATATGCCAAAATGCCCAATGCTCATGCGTACCATATCAATAATAACATTGGTGGGTTGTATGCTACAGAATAAGCAACCATGGGTAAAACACTAGATTTAAGAAAATGAAGTGATGCTATCCTTAAATCATTCAATTTTGCAAAGGAGTTTCAACCGTGGATATTAAATTAACTGTTGTTTGTATCGAATGTTCCATTATCGAAAATTTTTAAAAACAAACCATTATGATTTATGTGTTTATCAAATATGTAGGTCTCTTTATACTTCATTTATATCGAATTTCATATTTAGGATCAATACCCAATATCCAACAAATCTAAGCTTACTACATTTTGAAAGTTCACAGGTCAGAATTCCATTCCCCTCCTTTGGACTTCTTCCTAATTGTCAAATTATTTATCAAACCTTCTCTTTTCTTCAGTGAGAGGAAATTAGGAAAAGAACAGGGTACCATTGGTTGCCAAACAAAAAAAAGCAAATTCTGGTTGATAAAGAAAAGAGAAGGAACATTGAAAACTAAAATATTGACTCTAAATAAGGGCAGCTTATCAAATTTCAATACTTTATAGTTAAGAGGCTTCCCATTCAAATTCATCATGCTTTGATCAGGCAATGTCCCAAGAAAGAATTCAACGATAGGAAGCCCACACGAAAAATTCTACTTACCTGCAGACCAGGTGTAGGCCGCCCAGCAAGGGCCAAAAGCAATGTTGTCTTACCAGAACTTGGTGGACCCAAAAGTAGAGTCAATCTGCAAAGGAACGCATTAAGTCATAGTTAAAGAAACTTGCATAGTCAGAAATAATTTGTCCAAGTTCAAACTCAATGTCCTCAAAACACTCTCCCCCAAACCCTCAGGAAAAGAAGAAGCTCTACCTGGAAGGCCTAATAATACCACTGATGTCGTTTAAAACTGATAACTTCTTTCTTCTGCCTGGAAAAATCCTCAATTGTCGCAAAACAGTCTTTCCCATGCATGGTTTGGAAAAAGATAAATGCAGTCAGAATAGCTTACTATAGAATGAACTATAGCCCGAAAATAGTCAAGGGTTAGGAAAAAAACTTACTTCTGTCATGTTAAAAATGAAATTAGGAATTGTGGGCAGTGCTCTACTTCCAACATGGATGAAAGCATCCACTATCAGGTGCTGAAAGCGAACCTCAACTTTTGGGAATTCCAAATCAACTCTAAGGAAAATCACAAGAAATCAGGAGTTATGAAATAAAGGAAAAGGAAACAAGAAATAGACAAAAAACTAGAAGCTCGATACCATGTTCAACTTCTGACACAATCCTTATAAAACAATAAATAGAACTTATGGCAATTGATGGTTCATATAGATAGCATACCGCACAAGCTGCTAAATTTAAGATGCTTAAAGGGATCATAACATAACTTTGGTCCATTCCCTCCAAGTTGTTGTCTAACCCCCATGACATCTCATTTCAAAGGCAACATGTAAAGTCAGTAGATATACTTACTCAAATTCCCATTTTTGCCTGGAAAAACCCCAAGGTATGTGACACACAGATAAATATACACTGTTCGGTTAATTAAGCATGAGGCTTCTTATAAAACATATTTTGTTAATAATTTGTGCCTTCACTGGCAGCACAATAGCTGGTTTTGAGAGTTTCATAAGGTATCTGTTCCATGCTAACTTATCCACTGAATGCTTCCTTCGGTGATAAGTTTCCAGGATGACTAGAAATAGGGTCCAAAATCCCCACAATCAGAGCTAAAACAGCTTCTTAATCTTTGGGAACTTTCTATTAATGTACATGTTGACATTAAGTCAATCAATTATATGTTGGAACGTTGACATCTGTAGATGTTGAAGGGGAAAAATCAATATTCCGTGACGTAGTTACAAGGAAACTAAACCATGTTTTGGTTCCAATCAATTTCTGAGGATATAGGAATTAACAATAAAGACTTCCCAAATTGTTTTAGCAGCGCACAATGGACTTCACAAGGCAACACTAAATCCAGTGATTATGTCAAGGATTAGAATTCTCAGAGACTATCGAGTAATCCCAACTATGATCTCAAGCTCGACGAATGGTATTTATATTTACAAGCATTCAAATTAATACACACTCGAAACAGTGAAGTAGATTGTCATAGGCTATCAATCGATCGGTGGCTTTTGTCCCAATAATTTAGGTACTATGAAAATTCTCACTAAATGGATAGAACAGAAAGAAACATGATGCAAAGCCTTTTCTTTCCGCCCCCCCCCCCCCGGGGGGGGTGTTCTTTGATCCGTTTTCTCATCAACCAAGCGGGCAGTTCAAACATATGACAGATACCCACAAATCAGAACTGCGGGGGTGAGGAGGGGGGTGTTATTTGATCCTTTTTCTCATCAACCAAGCAGGCAATTCAAACATATGACAGATACCCACTAATCAGACATTGAAAATTGATGATGATGATGATGATGATGATAATGACACAACTTAAACTTACGCATTGAATCTTTGTCTGATTCTGTAGAAGAACATCTCTATATCTTCATTAACTGAATTGACCAAGTTATCCAGCACGAGCTTTTGCTCTTGATCTTTGAGCTTACGAACATCGACCCGTGACACTTCTCCTGCAACGTTCCTGAAAAAAGAGGTCCGGGCTTGAACATAAGTGGGAGACCTCTGAAGTGCAGCCCACCGAAGAGCTTGCTCGTCCTCACTGGCTTTGTTCTCTGTTGTTCTCGCAAACATGTTCTCAGAAGAGGAGTTCCCCATTTTTTTTTTTCTTTTTTTTTTGTGATGCGAAATGTGGAAGGCAAGAGATTTGAATGGTTGGAGAATGTTCGGAGATTTAAAGAAACGGTCTGGGGTTGAGAGTGAGAAATGCTATGAAGCAATCTCAGACGGGTCCAACAACTTTGAATTTTTGAAGACTCTCTCTCTCTCTCTCTCTCTCTCTCTCTCTGTGAATTGATTCATTCTGCATACTAAGAGGGGTTACTTGAGAAGAATAAAAGGAAGAGTTGGAGGGAAATTCAGAGACATGTGGGTGGGTGAGACTTTGAAAGAGTGAGATTTCAGCCAGGGGAGTTAAAAACAGTTGGGAAAATAATTGCTGTCGTTTTTTTTTCCCTTAGACATGTTCTTTGGAAACTTCTGTTGGAAATATAATTTCTTTAAAGTTTCAAAACTTTAACAATTAATTTATTTTATTGATTTTAATTAATTTTTTTTATCTTTTCTTTATCATACAACGCCTTTCTTACGATGTCTATCCCTAAGAATTTGTATAACTTTAACTAATTCTGATTCATTAGGAACCATTACTCCTAACTCAAGACTTCTCTCTAGTAATCAACACAGAAAAACTTTTTGGTGCCACTATTTGTAATTTTATTTTATTTTTCTACACAATCCAATCTAGTTAATTCATATATTTTTCTCTAAGTAACTCAGTAATTTCTCCACGTTACACATAAATTGTAACTAAAATTTCAAAAATATTCACGAATTATTAATTTTTTTTAATAATTGATTATTAAAATTGTTTGACTTTTTTAGCAAGTATTTGCTCAGTAATAAGTTATTCAAATGTTTCATTTACCTGTCGAAAATTTGTTTCAACAAATGATTGTTGATTTTATTCAATTTTTTCAACAAATTGTTGTCGATATTGTTTGATATTTCCAGTAAGTTTATACTGAAATTTTTTGTATGATTTTTAGACTGTAGATTATGTGCAGTAAATATGAAGAGTAATGAGATCATTTTGCGTTAGGATATTTCTGTCCCAAAATATAAAAAAATTTTGCTAGGTTGCCAAAAAAAAAATTAGAGTTGCCGATAGCGACACCCAAACTTTTTTTTTATATCTCCTTCTCTCTATCCGTTTTATACTCTCTTCTGGGCAACAATAGGGGTGTAAATCAGGTCGACTCGACCCAGGAATTCAGGCCGACTCGCCCCTAAGCCGACCCGCCCCTGCCGCCCCTGTCGATCTTCGGGTCGGGTCGGGTTGGGTCAAGGGTCACGCCACCCGCCCCAACCGACCCGGTATTTTTTTTAAGAAAATAAAAAAAATAAAACTCAAACAAACACATTAAAATCATTATTGATAAAAATTAAAGTTTATTACACAACAACCAATTACATAATTAATATTAAATTTAAAATTACAATTTATAAATGTAGAATTATAAAAAAAATAAATAAATGATAGAGTAATTAATAGGTGCATCACTTCACGTCTTATACATCCCAACTAGGTTGGCACCTATAAGAGTGACTATCATTTGTAAATATTACTCTATCTATACATAATTATTACTCATCGCTAGATCCACTAGCGTGTTCTTCTCTTTCACCTAAATACATTGCATCAAAATCAAGGACAAGTTGCTCTTTTTCGACATCTTCTTGTTATCTATTTTCTGCAAGATACCAATCTTGTAAACACATCAAAGTTTCTACTGTCGGAAGGGCCAGTCGACTCCTGAATTGACTGATAACGCGTCCACTAGCACTAAATGCTTGCTCGGATGCTACGGTAGAAATTGGAAATACGAGTGTATCGCGAGCTAAAGCTGAAAGAGTTCGAAACTTTGATTGTTGTCCCTTCCACCAGTCTAAAAGACTGAAATCGTCTTCATTTTCTATTGGAGGTGTACCGAGATAACGTTGGAGGTTGGATGAATTTGAACTTGCACTTGTTGATGCATCTGTCCTTCGGGATGTTATTCTTCTCCAAATGGACGTATTGCCACCAAAATCACAGTGAGAAGAGAACATTGTGGCCATAGTTAGTTGGACAGTTGTACG
Source organism: Vitellaria paradoxa (assembly GCA_019916065.1). Lineage (NCBI taxonomy): Eukaryota > Viridiplantae > Streptophyta > Magnoliopsida > Ericales > Sapotaceae > Vitellaria > Vitellaria paradoxa. The sequence continues at coordinate 36,362,203 of CM034243.1, forward strand.
ATTGCTATCATACCAACCCAATAGAGTTTGCATTTCCTGTTTAATTTGATATAATTGTTCTTGGGCACTTTCATGCCCATATATCATCTCTAATAATTGAAAGAAAAAAATCTTCTTTATACCTAGGGTCTAAAATAGTAGCAATACCAAAATGTATGGGAAGTGGGTTAAAATATTTATCAAAATTTTCATTCATTACAATAACCAAAGAAGAATAATATTCTTGGGCACCATATTTGTTAAAAATTTTATCAATAACCCCTAATTGATAAATAACAGTAGAAGAAGTAAAATAATAAATTCCACAAAATATTTTAGTAGCAACATCAAAAATATGTAAAAAAATCTTTATAGAAAATTACATTTACCCAATCAATTAGCTCAATACTATCTAATCCAACAGCATGATTACTTAAAATAAATAAATCAATTACTTTTTGATATTTAATAGCAACTTTTAACATTATATAGGTTGAATTCCATCTTATATTAATTTTCATTGGTAATTTTCTAGGTTTTAAACCAATTTGATTGCATATGCCAGCAAATAGACTAATTCTTTTTGGAGAGCTCATGGCACAAACTACAGCTCTTTTTATTTTTACAATAGAAGATTCATAAATATTCAATCCATCATTTACAATTAAATTATATATATGGGCACAATAACGACCACGAAATAATGGACCATTTGCAGATAAAGCATTATTTAAATAATTAAAACAAACATCATTATATGAAGTATTGTCTAAAGTAATAGAAAATATTTTTGTACATAATTGCCACGATGCAAGTTCATGCAAAATAAAGTTCCCCCATGGTGAATCCAGTGAATGGTTGTTCAACTAATTTAAATGAAATAATGCGTTTATTTATTTTCCAAATTTAATCAATATAATGTGCAGTTATACAAAGATATTCAATATCTTACCAAGATTTCCACATATCGGCGGTTAAGCAAACATTTCCTTCAAAATTAGTAAAATAAGTTCTTAATTCATCCTTTTTTGATTCAAAATCTCGTAAAACTTTATTTTTTGAAGTATTTCTTGAAAAATGGCGATATTGTGGTGCAAAACTTTCGCGAATAAATTATTCAAAATGTCGATTTTCACTCATTGTAAAAGGTTGCTCATCTTTAACAATATATCTAACTAAATTATTTTGTACTCTTGCAAGGTCATAAGAAAAAATATTTAAATTACCCCCTTCATTACCTAATTGAGTTTATGTTGCACGTGAAAAATATTGATCAATTAAACTATTAATGTGAGGATCCTGTTGGTGCCTTCTATTTAAATGTCTTTTTAAATAACTAGTTCCAAATGTATTTCTACCATCTAATAAATCCCCACAAATAACGCATTTAGCCTTATGTATTCCATCATCACGTGGAATTCTAATAAAAAAATCCCATACTTTGAAGTGCCACGCTAGTATTGGGCGTGACGGGAAGATGATGCACCAACATCACCAGCTGTGGTAGTAGGTGTTGGTATTTCTGAACCTTGTGGAGGTGGTGATATAAATTGTTCCATTTGTTCTTGAGGGGTGAGGGGGAAAGGTTATTGAGTCTCCACCCTCCAAATCAAAAAAAATGAGTGTCCCGTGGATCCATTTAGAAAAAATAATTTAATTAAAAAAATTAAATTATGAAAATTAAAAAATGTATGTATGCAAATTAAAAAAAAATAATTAAAATACTAACTTGAAATAATTTGAAGCCTTGAATCACTTGATCTTGATTCTTGAATTTTGAAATTTTGACTTCAAATTTGACAAAATCGAATGCACTTTAGCACAATGGAAGAGCACACTTGAGTGTTGCAGGGGTGGCTCAAGCATAAAGCAATCAAAGCCACCGCTTTAGGCCCCCAAATTTTGAGGGCCCCCAATTTTTTAAAATCTTTTATACTATAGTTAAATGTTAACATATTTTGAATATATTTTTAATATACGTTTTGTATAATAAAAAGCCTAATCTGAATTAAAAAAAAATTACAAGAAAAAATGTAAAAAGTTTTAAACTAAATGAAAAAAAAATGATCATAAGAAGTCCCAATATAAATGAGAAAAAAATCACAAGAAAAAAAAAAGAATGCTTCAATCTAAATAAAGAAATGGCTCATAAGGAAAGGGAAAAAAAAAAAAGAAAGAAAACCTCTACATAAATGAAAAGAATAATATATTGAAAGAAGAAATATCAAAAGTTTTATAAGGAAGGAAGATCAAAAATCAAAAATTTTTAAAAACCATCTTTAACATGTAGAAATCTAACCCTAATACACTCTCTCACCCTCTCTACCTCTCAGCCTCTCTCTCTCAAAGTTTAAACTTTGAAACTAAAAAATACATTGATAAAGTTTATAATTGTAACATCAATCAAATGAATTTTTGAGGTAATGTTTTAAAAAAATTTATAAATTAATTTTTGTTTTATTTTTTTTTTAACAAAGAGTAGTAGTTTGATTTTTTTTCTTTTTTAACATACAACTTTCAGACGACTTTTCATCAATCAACGAAGACTTATTGTCGATAACAAATTATTAGCTTTTTTAAGGCTCAGATTTGCTTGAGGAAGATATAGCCCTTCTTTTTTTTTTTCTTTCTTCTTTTTTTCTTTTTTTTTTCCTTTAAGACTTGTTTGTTTAGTTTTGTTTCTGTAACTCTATTTAAGAGATATTTGATGATTAATTTTGGTGTGATTTTCTTTGGTGGAAATCTAATTTGGGGAATAACGTGAAGAAAATATTTTTTATTTTTTTATTTTTATTTCAATGTATTATTCGATAGATAACTAATTCAATTATTTTTTACAATTTTCACAGTTACAATTTTTTTTTTTTAAATATAAAGGCCTCATTTGTAATTGTCGCTTTAGGTCTCAAAGCACCTTGAACCGACCCTGGAGTGTTGGAGAGCACAATTGAAGAGTACACTTGAGCACAATTGGAGAGTAATTTTGTTAATTTTTTGTGAGAGTGAGTGAATGTGAGTGTGGGGTATTTATAATGGAAGAGAGTGGGGAAGTTTTGTAATTTTGTAGAATTTATTTGGAATTAAAAAAAAGATGAGGGAGGGAGATGTTTTGCCACAAGCAAAACGGTAAAAAAAAGTTAAAAGAAGGGGGTGCTGCTGAGCACTACCTAGTGCCTGGCAGTGGCAAACAAAAAAAAATTATTAAGGTTAGCTGTTCTACTTGGCAGAACGGTAAAAAGGAAAGGAAAGGAAGGAAGGAAGAGGGGCACAGGCCAGGGGCAGGCCGGGGCGGAGTGGGCCGGGTCGGGCCGGGTCAATGATGACCCAAGCCCTGACCCGGAGGGGAAGGGGCGGGTCGGGCGGGCTGGTAAGGGCTGCAGGCCGGGCCTGGGTCGGGTCGGGTCAAGTCGGGTCTCGGCTCGACCCGACCCATTTACATCCCTAGGCAAAAAAAAAAAACTTGGACTAAAGACCCTTTTTTTTCCTCTCTTTCTTGGGCAACAAAAAGACTTGGAGTAAAGGCCATGATTGTTCAAATCCTCTCAACAAACGTGATTTTTGAAGAGATTAGCTGTGAGTAATGTGAGTTAGATTTTGAAACCACTGCAATTCAATAATGTAGGAATGATACTTTAAAGACAGCGTTTCTTGCACCTCTCACTTTGCTTACGAGTCATATACATCTTTATCTATTCTGTTTCTTATATATATATATACACACACATATCGTTATGTATTAAATTTGCATTATTAGCTTTATCTATTAAATAAATGTTATCAGATCATAAAAATCCAACGACTTCTTCTCTAATTTTAATAACACGGGGAGCCCTAGATTGAGAGAATTGTTTAGACCATAAATAGAAACGATTTTTAAAATGACACGTGGCAGGCAAGATAAATATTTAATTGTAGATAAAAAAAGTAACATGGTTAAATAAATCTTTTTATAAAAATTCATTTTGATGTTAAGTATAGTTTTTTTTTGGATCGGTATTGATGGTAAGTATAGTATTTATACTTACGTTAGGTAACACATATTTCAATTGCAGATTGAAAAATAAATAAGTAAATAAAATCAAATCAAAAATCATTATAAAGGAACCAAATATATACGAAACTAAATAACTACCTCAAAAAAATACAAACAACTCCATTAAAAGTTTATGGGATTAACTTGAATGACTCGTAAGTATATTCCACATAAAAATTACACGGTTTTGATCCTCACCAATTTACCGATCAATTACACAATTTATTGAGAATTGTAACTTTAAGTTAGTTTAAAAAAAAAAAAAAAACCTCCGTTGATAAAAGTTGACGATTATTTGCAATGAAGATAATCAAACATATATATACACATATATATAACATATATATACACATATATATATATATATATAAGTACTTGTAAGTATTAAGAAAATAATTAAATTAATATACTGAAGAACTACTTGATAACAATTGTGTAAAATATTAACTATTTAACAATTATTATATATAAATTTAAATACCATATATACCGTACGTATTAAATGAACAATAATGTTTCATGTCGATTTTTCATAGCATCGTACAGGATTTCTCGGATGGCTGCGAAGATTTTTGAAATTGGAGCATTACGTAATGTTTTTGGGACAAAAAAAATACCTCTCCGTGTTCAAAGTGATAAAAAAATTTTTAAAAAATAATAAAAAGTATTAAAAAATTTTAAAAGTTATTCACGTTTAATTTCACTGTACAAATTACAAACCCACAACTTATTTCATTTTATCTCACTTTTTATCACTCCAAACATATTTTATATTTTGTCACAGGAGTAAAAATATTTTATAATAAAATTAATAAAAATAATTATGATAATATAATAAAATTTGTAACAATAATTTTTTTTAATGTGTGACATAATTATACATAAAATTACAATATGTATAACATAATCATACGTCAAAATCCAATTAAAATTTTCGATTTATCATTAAAAATTTGTTTACACAAAATGTAATAGCAGCGAAATAACTGGATAAAAAAATTAAAATAAAAAAAAAAACTGTGAATATAATAATGCTATTTATTCAATTGACGGACTGCTTTACCGCCACGTGGATAGCTGTTCAATCACAAATATCCTAAAATTTTAACTTATAAAATGAAAAGGATCTTATCTTAAATTACCAAATTACCCACGCTAGACCCTTGAAGAGAGAACCCGAAGGCTGAAGAACGCCGGGAAGAACTAATGGCTTCAGTATACTTGTTAGCCCCCATAACACTCCGGTCACCGGAATTCGCTGCGGGCATAAAAAACCACCGGAGTTCGGTCTTATTCGCCGCCAGAAGTAGACCCATTTCAGTCTCCTTTGCAGCGACGTCGCCGGAATCCGCCCGCGAAGCACCCGACAAGCCTGAAATCGAGCTCGAATTCATTGGGGTAGGCATGCATTGTTGAATTTGCGTCAATATACTCATTTATATATAATGATTGTACATGAATCACAATCACGAATGCACCGACATGCATATACATAATTACATATACGCGTATAAGAGTTCTTTCTAACATTTCTTTTTTTTTTTTTTTTCGGTGGGTTGGTTGGATTAGCCGAAGGAAGGGGCTGATGGAGCGTACCCAATGGATAGAGCCAAGGCTGTAAGCGGAGAGAAGCTCCTGAGGAACATCATGTTGGAGAACAAGATAGAGCTCTACGCCCCCTATGTAAGTTAGCCTTCCCGGCGCATTGTTATTTGTCTTAATACAAAAAAATAGGCTAAGGCGCACTTGAAAAAACAAGTCTTTAGTCTAATATTTTCTTGTTTAATTTATACATATATAGTTAAATAATATACATATAAAATATCTTCGTATATTTATTATTTTGTACGTATGCCCTGAGATAGCTTTTTTTTTTTTTTTTTTTGGACGTAAAATTGTATTATAATTTTACCCGTGACCTTTTATTCAGTTTCCTCCCTTACCCTTTCATATTGCTTAAATTCAAAGCTCATTTACTAAAATAATAAATAAACCTAATTTGATTTACCAAAAATAACCCAGGAAAAGCTTACTAAAATAATAAACCTATTTGGATTTACTAACAGCAACCCAGGGAAAAACGCACACAGCATTATATACTTCTATATATATTTCTATGTTAGTACTAGTATTTTGTAGAGTTATTTAAGAACTTGAACGAATTTGGTACGTAGAACTAGAATATTTTGTTGAATAGTTTTATGTTTTTATGATTTTTTTTTGTTTGACCTTTTTTTCATTACAAATAAATCTTACAGCCATTTGAATGGAGTGAAATGAAAAGAAAAGTCCGTTGTTTATGAGTTTTTTTAAAGAAAGAAATGGAAAAAAAATGGGAGAAAAGTTAATGTTAAAATTTCAAGATCTTCGTCCTCCAAATAGGTTGAAATGGAAAAAAGAGAAAGATGAATTAATGAAATTTTTAAAGTGACATATTTACTCATAAGATAAATAATAATAAATATGTTATAGGACTAAATAAATTGGTAACTTTTCAACTTCTCAAAGGACATAATAGTGAATTACACATTTTCTTTTCCTCCCATTTCTACTGAACTCACAAACAAAAAGGAAAAGAATCATTATTTTTTCTATCCTAAACTCTCAAACAAATGGAAAGAAAATTATTATCATTTCTTTTCTTTCTCTCTTCCCTCCTAACTAATATTTTCTTTTATTTTCTTCTCTCTACTAAACCCACAAACAAAGCATTAATGTCCATGAATAGCTCGGACTTGGCTAGGCTTGTTCACTTAGTTGATGAGTTGAGCTTGAATACAAAATTTAAGCTTGTCTAATAAATAAGTCAAGCTTGAACAAAGGAATACCCGGCTCAGTTCAGTTGGGTTTGGTTTGGTTCATTTAAACCCCTATTTTCACTAAACTGAAATTTGAAATTGGCCCTTTTCCATAGGGAAAGGTGATGAACTGTGGAGGTGGTGGAAGCTGTGGAACATGCATTGTGGAGGTATGATCATTATATTAGTTCTTGTCTTTTTCTTCAAATACAATTTTGAATTGTGCCCACCAGACAGGTTATAAATTTCATGATAAATGTTATGGTCATCGGACATCAGCACCTGTACTGTCACATCCACATATATATATACTGGTTGGATCTACCTTGTATGATGAGCAGACATGGTAGTATGTCGGCACAGGTAGCCTTGGTTGTTGGACACTTATGCCTGGATATTGTCGCATCAACTCACAGGCTGATAGGATCCATGTGTTGAAATAGTGATATGGCACTATGTGTGAATGAGTGTTCAATATTACGAGATATAAACATGGACAAAAAAAATCTAGTGGGGGTGTAGCACCCTGTTTTTAAGTTACTACTTCAATTTTTCGGTTACTACTTCAGTTATAATTTCCCCACATACTCATTGTAGAGCTCAAATATGAGTGTCAGTTGTTGGAACTACTGTGCCACTAAAAATTTGAAGTAGGGGAGATCAAGAACAGATATCAAATCATAGGACTACTTTATTTTAGAGGATGTATTTAAGTGGGAAAAAATAGACATTTTCAAATGCTGGACTAACTTCACATCCAACGAGTGGCACAAAAATGTGTTTTACTTAATGTGGGACATTCGAATTCCATATTTTTATTTGAATGTTGTAGCCTCTTGTTTGTATGAATAATTTGACTTATTTGTTTAGCCTTGCTTAAGGAAGTAATGCTGTGCCTGAATGCTGGCAAAAAAAATCCCAATATGAGATTTGACTTTGGCCTGATTCATCACATAGATGTTATACCATTATTGACGTTTAGCTTCTTAACTTCTGTAATTTTGTGTAATGATGTTTCTTCTGCTGCAGGTTATAGGTGGAAAGGATCTTTTGAATGAAAGAACGAATACTGAGCTCCGCTATCTAAAGAAGGTTTGTATTCTCCCCTTATCTCCTCCTCTCAAAGATACCCTCTGGTAGAACTTGGAGGCAAATGCTTCTGATATAAAAGTCCTCCTTAATCATCCTTGCCTGACCTGGCTACAAAATAAGGCCATAAAAAATACCCCTTTGAATCATGTGTAGCTCTCAAACCTAAAGAAGGTTATTAATGAAAGAAGTTATTTTTTGCCCCTTATGTTTGAGTTTCAAGTTGCTGATGCTCTGTCAGCAAAAATGTCACTACTATGCTACTATCTTTGTAGCTGATTTGGTGTTTGCTATTAGGAGAAATGATGATGTGTGGGGTTCAAGTTTTGGCAGAAGGATATAGGATAGCGTCTATAGGAACACGGAGGAGGGGTAAAGCCCTTTTGTAGCCATTTTCTATAGGACCAAATTAAAATGTTATCACAGGTAAAAATCAAAGGCCGGGTGGTATTTACATTTTAAACATTTATTTATCTATATGAAGACCACAATGAAAATTGAGGATCTAGAAGGATGAAAAAGTGAGTTTATGTGACTGTTGAATAACTATAACGTGAAAGAAAAATTTTATAAGACAATTATAAGGCCAACTCTGCTTTGTGGTATGGAGTGTTGGGTCATTAAAAAACAATACTTTCATATGTTGGGTATGTTAGAAACGAGGATGTTAAAATGGATGCGTAATAATATAAGAAAAGATAGGATACGTAATGAATAAAAGTTGACCGAGATATGTTTTGGTTATGTTCAACATAAATCTAGAGATGCATCAGTAAGGAAGAATTATTTGATCCGAGTAGATGGTGTAAAAAGGACAAAAGATGGATATAAGATTACATTGACTGAATTGTGAAAAAAGGCCCAATTTCAAATAATCTCATGGAAAACATAACTCTTGATATAAATGAATTAAGGAAATTGATTCATATATCTATCCCAAATAGTTTGGGACTAAAGTTTTGTCGAGTTGAGTTGTTTCTTTCCATTTGAATTTTAATTAGCAAGAAATTGGCACTTTTTTGTTAATTTAAGTTCAATTGTGCAGAAACCAGAATCATGGAGGCTAGCTTGCCAAACTATTGTTGGAAATAAAGAAAATTCTGGCAAGGTATGTTATCTTATTATGGAGTCTTTTATTTGGTCAAGTTCTTCAATTCTTGTCACTAAGTTCATTGAAATGTTTGACTATCATTAATTCTTTCGAGTTGAGTCTTATTGTAGCTTCACAAATTTTCTCTTCATGCCACTCATTATCTTGGGACCCATGTGTGTATATATATGTTTCATACTCCTGCAAAGATTAGATTAGGCTCATTTGGAGTGTGATATGGAGTTTGGAGTCTTTTGATTTCTTTGGCCTTTGGTGTGCAACTACAAGCATGTGACAGTGTCATAGTATTTATTTTGATAAAATCAAAGGAAAAAATGGAAAATAAAAATAGTGCTGAGGAGAGGATATGTTGATCTTGTTAATGGGATTGGAGAATTTTAGGAACCTGAAGTTTTCCATTTGCAATGTTGTCTTCCAGTGTGAGAAATTGAATGTGTAAATCTTATTAATTTGTACTATAAGGGTGCACATACAGTGTGTGTGATTTTCATTTTATTTGTACAATCTAGTTAGTTAAAGGTATAAAAAAAATAATACAGTGGTTGAAATTTTGAAAAGTGTGAAATGATGTAATTATGACTAGTTTTTAAAAGTTGTATAATTTAAAATTTGAAATTGATAGAAGGTTGAAGGATGTGATTATCATTTTATATTTGTGCAATCTAATCAGTTAGGACTATTAAAATTAAGATGGTGGTTAAAATTTTGAAATATGTGAAATGACTTCATCAGGAGTAGTTTTTAGAGATTGTTTGATTCAAAACTTGAAATTAATAAGAGGCTGAAAAGTATTATAGAAAACTAAAAAGTCTCAACCAAAATTGAGGCCTAATTAAGTTTTAGGCTTTACCAATACCCTGGTATTGCCTTACATAGAATAGATGGGTGAAATGACCTAATTAGGAGTAATTTTTGGAAGTTATCTGATTCAAAATTTGGAATTGATGGGAGGTTCATGAATCTTATAGAAAACTAAAAAAACTTAACTACAATTGCGGCTTCAGTAATTTGGGCATTCACCAATACCCTGGCATTGCATTATATAATAGTACAAATAGATAATGCAAAACTGTAAATAATTATGATAGGACATCGACCCTTTTCTTTTCTTTTCTTTTCTTTTCTTTTTCTCTTTTTTTTTTTTTTTTTAAATGAACTTGTGAAACTGATAGCTGCAAATTTTGCATTTGTCTACATCATAATGGATCTTCATTGTTGTAAATATTGGATTCAGGTTACAGTTCAAAGAATGCCTCAGTGGAAGAAGTGATGAAGACGAATGGCCCAGCAAAAAAGGAGGGGAAAGGTTAAAGGGACAAAAATGGAGTGGGGTATTATAGAATACAGATATCAAGCATAGCCAAGTGACAAAAAATGGATACAATTTTTTTCTTGGCAAGCTTATATTGGATGTATATATGTGTGCGACGCACACATTACAGGTAAGACATTGTACTTTGTGTACATGAGATCTGTTATGGCTTTGTGCATTTCATAGGTTACTGACAATTGTAATGGCATGTATGCACTATTGTTGATGACCAAGGAAAATAGGTGAGTTTGGTTTATCAACAAACACCCAAAATAAAACTCCCAACTTTCATCAACTTTTTTTCAAATTCCTCTAATCAAATTTATTTTGCTACGCGTCACTTTCACACCCTTTTTTTTTCCCTCCCTCTCAAAGTGAATAAATGCTTCAACTCCTTGTGGCCTCAGAAAACACCAGAATTACAAAACTTTATGTGAACTGAAACATTGTCATTATTGTTAGGACACTCATCTGGATATATTGCAAAAGGCCAAAGACATACATAATAGATACAAGTATGAAGCTGCTCAAATGGGTAGCTACTCAGTCACCTCCCATTTGTTATTATTATCCAATAATACAGATTGATTCAAATGAGAGTCAGGAAGAGAATCTGGTGAAGCACCTAAGAAGTTCTTAAAATGCTAACAAACTCATCTTTTTATGAGACTTCCATTTTGCCAAGTAAAGGGGAAGGTTCACAACCCCATTTCACACACAATTTTCATCAGCTGAAGCCAAGAAAGAACATTTAGTCCTCCAAATCAACCATACCACCTCTGATGAGTTCTTCCACCCATCTCGTCAGTCTCTTCACAGCAGCCTTGCATTCTGCTTCTCTCAGCGTCACATGTGATCCGAATGCACCCACTTACACCACAGGGAGATCCTGGAAGGAGCACCACCCTGTGTCGATGGCCAAACCAGCGAGCAACCTCAAAGTCATCTGGGTATTTTTCCGGCAGCTTTACCCATAGGTATATTGCGCCTTCTCCACCTTTCACTGCATCTTTTCCAAGAGGTGAAAGAGCCTCCGCAAGCAGTTCTTTGCTTCTAGCAAGAGTTTTGACATAGATTCCGACCCAATCAGGCCCTGCTTGTAAGCATTGAAGAGCCACATGCTGAGAGATCGACAGAAGGGCAAATTGCCATGTTGTCCTGGACCTTGAGTAGCTGTGTTCGAAGACCCTCTGCCTTCGATGAGTAAGCTATCTGAATGGAAGTAAATACTACTTGTGAGCCTTTTCTCCTAAATATATGGATTAGGGTAATCTATATAACAACATAGCTCATTGATTTGACATTTATATATTTTTAACCGTTGAATTTGTTCAATGGTCAGAATTACTTCTTTCCCTCTCCACTTTAGTTGTCTTTTCAGTCACTTCATACGAAAACATAATCCCTCACTATTCCCATATATTTTTTGAATACTTTTTACTATAAAAGTTTTTAAATTAATAGTTTAAAAAATGTAATAATATTTGTAATAAATAATAAAATTTTATACTTTTATTAAATACTGTATGGATGTTTTAGTTTCTTTTGATTAGTGATTATTATTTTTATAGGTTATTTTTATAATTTTTTATGTAAGTTTGCTTTATAAATTTAAATTTGAGCTATTTACACGCCAAATTATATTTCCGTACTTTTAGACAAGGGCAATTACTAGTGTTCATTATGTAAGTCCAAAGATTAACAAACTCAACAAGTGATTGTACAGTGAACACTAGTTAACTAAATAAAGAAAATGGAAAAGGAAAAATAAAAATTTAGAAGCTGCAGTTTGAATGAAAGACTCCATGGTATTAAAATTTAAAACAATTCTGAATAAGAAGCAGAAGTTAATAATGATGATTAAACAAGAATACCATTCACTCAAAAAACTAACAATTTCATGAGTGATTCAGCCTAGCCCAGGCTACCCATTCCTTTCTGGCGGTAATAAATAAGTGTTGCTTGCTGCCAAAATGCGGAAAAAACACTACGCAGCAATACTTCACCTTTGTTGTGGCGGGAACTGAAAGACTGATTTCATTCTTTTGAAAAAATGGCTAATGGTATACTTCCCTTTTGTTGTGGTGGAAACTAAAAGATTAATTTCATTCTATTGAAAAATGGCACAGTTTGCAATTCAATGGAACTGAGAGGGCTCTACTTACATATCCAACTCGCCATCCAATCAAACCATATGCTCTTGAGAAAGAAAATATATTAATAACATGATTCCCCTCCACGCAAGAATGCTTAAAACCATCATAAAAGAAGTACCTACAGAAGAGAAAAAAATTGAGATGATCATGGTGCATAATCGAGCAGCTCAAAAATCTCACTAAATTCCATGATTTTTGATGTCTGGATCTAGCTGAAAATTTGATTTATTTAATTTTGAGTAGTTATTTGCAATCACTACTCAGTTAATATGGTTCAAGACTATTCACTTCAACATTATATCATCTTGAAGATGATAAATGGTTGGATAACTGATTGTGAGATTTGATGTTTATGCCATAAAAACTGAAGTGATCAGGCTAAGGTGCAAAACGCCTTCTGCCAAAGGGAATCGCTTCATCAAAAAAGGGTTTAACTTATATTCTACTGTATTTTAAGAAATTTATATTTTCGTGTTGTTTTCTTGAATACAAGCTAACTTACATGAATGTAATTATTGTTTTTCCTAACATAGTACTATTCCGAAACAGAACAAGACATGAAATTCAAATCTAAGGAAAATTCACTTTTTCACACATATTAAAACATCTTGTCTGCATAAAATATAGAATTCTATGATTTTGCGCTTTATCTGGGGATGAAAACATCTCTGAATGTATTGCTCAGATTTATAACCAGATTAGTAACTACAATTTCTTTTGAACTTTGGTTCCAAGAATCTCCAGAGATTAATCTTTTAACATGTGTTTCACTATTAACTAAGGTCCTGTCAAGATAACTAATTGCATTGTCCAAAACAGCAACAACATGAACAAAAGATACAAGTGGAGGCTGAGATTAATTTCGTAGCTTTCAAGATGAACCAAAAATAAGTGTTCACTTGGCCAATTAAGTAGCGCTGCAGGGTATGCAAACGTCTTTGCAGCATAATAGGCAACAAAATTATTTGTTAACACGATACAGAGGCAAATCTTAATGTACTCACTCGTATGCATTATCTACCACAAGCCAGGAGCCGGATCTTCCGCAGATTTCTGAAATTCTCTAATTAAAACAAGGACAAATTGATTATAATAGCTTAATGAAATGCAGAAGAGATGGTTTCCTCCAATCAGTAATACATAGAGACTAAAAATGACCTAGCAGATGTATGGGTGTATGCATATGGAGGTTGGGAAAAAAGAGAGAGAGAGTACCTTGAGTAAAGGCTCTGGAATGCAGATCCCAGATGGATTTCCTGGATTTACAGTAGAAACAAGCTTTGGGACTGGTTTAGTTTCTGAAAGAGTCTTATCCACCCAATCTACCAGAAAATTCCCACACATTATTTGAAAACATGTAAAAGCTTGACTTCAAGAGGAAAATAAGGAACAGCTAGAAGCCTAATAAGGAACAGCTAGAAGCCTAAAAGCAAGCGTCACTGTGCAAAAGCAGTGATTCTACCCCCGGAAATATTATATAATTTTTTATGCTAAAGGCCCTTAATGAATCCTTAATACCTTGCTCCACTTAATTTAGCTGCCGATAGAACTGAAGAAAGGGAAACAAAATTTTTCAACTTAGGTATTCCATCTTTCAGTTTCTTCAAAATGGAAACTAGACTTGTTTAGTTCTATTGGTCTTGATTTAATGGAGCTCCATGTTAATATCAGATTGAAGATTTTATTTTATGTTGTGGTTTCCCAGCACTTTCTTATCAATCTAAAGATAGAGAAACATAGAACCTGTAAATCTTACAAGTGGTAAATTGAGGGAGAGAGAAGGGATTTTTATACCTGCATCTGGCAGAAGTGTTATTGGATCACTAGGACCAAATAGTATGTTATTGATGCCTGTCATCTTGAAGGACGTGTATGCCCTGAAGAAGTATGGTGCAAACAATACAACTGAATCCAAAACATCACATAGTGTAAGCACGAGATTCAAAAATCCCTGTTAATTGAAAATACTCTTAAAGTTAGAACAAAGTGGAGAACAGAGAGAAAGAGAAGAGAAAAGGAGAGAAAATTGCAGAAAGCACAAAACAATAGTTTATTATATCATCACCAGAAAGAACATAGGCATACAAGAATGTATAACACGATGACAAGTAACATGGGGGAAATATAAAAAAAGCTTATGTTACTTCTGGTTTGGAAACATTACATGTTTGTATAGTGGCTAAATAACTGAAAGAACAGCTAACATGGAATTTGTGCATTTATTCATCCATGCTTAAGAATGTGGAACGCTGACTGGTATGCTCCTCAAATGATCGGAAAGCAGAATTGAGCAATTTGAGATTAATGGTGTCCTTGGGAACAAAAAAAAAAATGGCGAGACATGAATGCAAATATAAGAAAAGAAAAGTCTGTCAGTAATTGTGAAAATGATGAGGGAAAGTTAGTTTAAAGATTTGACCCAGAAAACAATCTCTTTTTGAGACTACAACTGTATATCATCCAAGAAAAAATCACAAACCAAAGTTAAATTCTAAAGAGGTTTAAATGTCAGCTTGTGACAGAGGAAATTGCACCACATACCTGCATTGAACCAGCTGTAACCATGACAGAAGATTCTGACAGCTTATTCTCCCGGTGCATCTGTGGATTTGAAGATCAATAGGATTGGAAAGAAGTAAATTCAACTCAACAAAGGACATGAATCATATAAAACCCAACAGGAGTTTTCATGGAGTGATTTATCCTGTTTTCTGATCAAGGCTCTAACTTCACAAATATATCATATGCCATAACAGGGAAAACAGGAGACAGGTAGAACATTCCATTCTAACGAGTTTACTTCAGGAACAAAGAGTTTTTAGACTAACAATTTTTAAAAAAACTCCCAATGATTACCTTGTCCACTAATGCCTCTCGGAGCTCTGGAAGACCTTCATGAGTGCTATAATGACTAGTTGAGATCTCTTGTGCTATTTGCTTGACCTTCTCAAGAGCCTGCTCAGGTGGCAGCCAATAAACTGCCCCCTAAATCATAAGACATCACTTGAATTAAAAACAGCCCAAAGATTGGGATGTAAACCTTATTGCTCAAAGAATAAAAGTTATAATCACTACATTGAATCCAAAGATTGATATGAAAATTTGATCTATGCTTCAAATATTTGAATTGAAAGCTTTACTCCTTTTCTATCATGAAAGAGGAAAGTCATTTAATCTCTCTCATCTATGTAAAAGCCTCTGCAATATGTTTTGGTTCAACCATACAGTGTATCATATTGAGGCTTGGAGAGTAACTTGGATTTAGTGGGTTTGACAAAAAAATAAACAATGAAACCCTGATTTATATCCAAGCAATCCTTCAATTCAAATGCAAACTGTCTGCATGTGTATAAGCTTAGGCTCTAAACTCAACACATAATCCCAATTGTATCTCTAGTTAAGACCAAAATAATGATGCCATAAGCATAAATTCAAACTACTTTGTAGAAGAATTTATTAAACCTGGTTGACATTCAGATTACACGTCAAAGCATTTAGGTTTCATTTTGAATTTATGAATTTAAAATTAAGGGATTTGGTGCTAAATTACTCAAATATAACTTTATTGGTTTAGACAGGGATTTCATTATAGATTTGAGTAGTTTAACGTGATAATTTTATAAGAGTTTTTAAATCATCACCAAAATGTATTCATTTAAAAACTTTCATAATGGTGGCACAATTATTTAGGAAGTGGTAACACCACTACTACTTTGGTAGTAATCATCAATAATTATTAGAAAAAGTTTCACGCATTGTTACATAAATTAATCATCTGTCTTGCTTTCTGTTAATTTGACTATCATTTTATTTTGATGTGATTTAAAGTAGAGGTAAGTGACTAACATTAAATGTCAGATGATATAAATTTCGAGAGTCATGTGGTAGTGTAGTACATAAAGTAATTATATAACGTAACTAACAAACTATTTAATTCTAATTTAACTAGAATATACTCCTGTTCAAGGGTGCAATCTGTGGTGGGCGGACCACTCTTTTGGTCGGACAAGTTATTTTTATGCCTCACACATACCATAACCGTGACCGGAACATCGGTGTCCAGCACTCGAGTTGCTACCCTCCCGTGAGAACCCATTAGACTTCTTCTCTGTTACGCACGCACCAATTGGAATTGGAAGTCTGATAGAATGGAGAAGCAAATGGACGTGGGTTTTTGAAGGCAAATGGTGAAACTGACTGAGAGAGAGAGACGATTCCATTTTTTTCAGAATACAGTGAAACTCAGTTCCACAGAAAGAGAGACAGAGAGGGAGAGAGAGGGAGGAGGGAGAGCTGTATTTTGAGCTTTCTTCCGAATTTTGTGGGTGTGGGGAGAGAGTTGGGTTAGGCATCACAGGTAATTCCGCCCCCCCCCCCCCCCCCCCCAAAAAGCCCGGGGGGACTCCTGTTTGGTTTGTTAGAAAAATATTTTGAAGGAAAATACATCTACGGATAAAAATGAAGCTTCAAAATTTTAGACATGAAAGAGAGAACTAAGGTTTCGTTTGGGAAGACTAGTTATTAGTATGTGTTAATGAATTTTTTAACAGTTAACTATTTAAAAAAAATAATATTTTTTTTCTTTTCAAACATAAAATTAGTTAATTTTTTTTAAATTAATTACAAACCATTAACTATTAACACATGTTAATTTTTTCCAAATCCAACATAAGGTAATAATACTTCTTTTAGCAACGCCCCGCCCCCCGGGAGGATAGTTGGGTGAAAAGTAGTTTTTTTTTTTTTTTTTTACCAATATTTGATTTGATTTAATTATTTATTTTCAACATTTTTAGTTATGTTATTTTTTTTTTCAAAAACTTAAAAGAAAAAAATTTGCAAATGTAAATTTCTTATATGTAATTTCTTTCTATTTTTTTTTATATTTTAACCTTAAATTTGTGTTAAGATTGTGAATAATTTATCTAAACATCTTTAAAAAAAAAACAAATCAAATTTTAGATTAAAAAAAGGGTAAAAAAGACAAGAAAACCACTAATAGTGTAAAAAATGATGTTTTCAAACGAAATTCCATCTTTTTTAATTTTTGTTGATTGTTTTGAGAGCCTTTTTTTTATCTCTTTAAAGAATTTAAAAGTGAATAAAATATAAAAAATATCAAAAAGAAGTTTAGGAGATCTGAAATATCCTTATCATGTAGGGATGCTCACGGTTCGGTTAACCGAATCATAAGTTCGAAAAATAAAAATAAAAAATTAAATTAATCAAGTCAGTTTTTTCTTTGAATGGTAACTAAACTGTTATAAACGGTTATCAGTTTAAATTAGTCCGATTACTTATTTTTACTCATTTTTTTAATAAAATAATTATTAATGTAACTAATTAATTAAATATTCAAAAACATAAAAACAATGTATATTAATAATATATATAACATATATTACATATACTAAGAAATTATGTAATATATTAATATATAATAAATATATATTATATAATTTATATTAATAATAAAATTCGATTGGTCAACCGAATCAACGGTTAATGCATATTAAAAATCAAAAACTGAAAATTAAAAAAAAAAAGAAAACTGAAATCGAAATAAATATTATGCAACTAATTATTTTTTATATAATGAATCTCAAAATAAATATTATGCAATTATTATAATCAAAGCATCGTCATATTTAATTAGTAGAAAAAAATATACACTTGTAGTGATTTATAAATTAGTTCTTTTTACAACCCAGGTATTCTAATTCAGCAATAAAAACACTTTGCATTTATTAAACTCTTAATTAAGGTACACTACGAATTCCAGTATTGATTTAAATTTTCACACACCAGAAAATTTAATTTCAAAATTTTTACTTTACACAATTGTAATTTTTGATAATTTTTAGTATATTTTGTTAGGCCAAACAATCCCTAACTCTGTGTTGAGTAAATAAGATATAAGAGAAATAAAAAATACAAAAGAGAATTAAAAGTTTAGATAGCTAGATAAATTTATTAAATTAGTAGTAGGGGAAGAAGATGGAAAAGGATTACAGGTGGAGAAAATTCTTTCTCTCTCTCTCCCCCTCCCATCATTTTATTATAAAATTATACTAATTTCCTATCTTTTCTTCTTTCTTTCTTTTCTCAATTAAACAAAACGAACTTGTGTTTTTTTTTTTTTCCTTTCTTTCTTTCTACAAAACAAATTAAACAAGGGAAAATATAAATTTTATTCATAATTAATTTCTCTATTATCACTTTGTCTAACTTTTTTACATTTTTTTTCTTCAAATTAAATAAATTATACATTTTGAATTAAAAAGAAAAAATGCTTAAATCATTGACCATCTATTCTTCCTATAATTTAATCCCTTCCCTTGTTAGGAAAAAAAAAATGAAGAAAGAAAAAAGAAGGGAGTGTATTTGGAGACCTCTATTAGCCCATTCCTTAAATAAAAAAAACTTAAACTTTTAATTTTTTTTGTTTTTTTACTTATTGGAACTTTTTACCCGTTTTGTAAAATTCTCCAACTTTTGATAAGATTAGCAACTTTTTGTGCAAAAAAATTAAAGTAAACTTTTTCTTTTTTTTTTTTTTAGGGAAATGTGTAAACTGTTAAAAGTTAAAGATTAATTTTGTAACTAAATCATTTTTTAAATACTTTTGTAACAAGTGAATCAGTCTAACTCACACCTAATATACAAAACTTTTTTTTTGTCTTTTTTTTTTTAAGAAATCTCAGCTCGAGATAGTAGTGTATTAGCTATTAAATTAAAATTCAATAACTCAAACATCTTTATATATTTTTTAAATAAATAAATAAATATATATATATATATATATATATATATATATTTAAACAACTGATTTTAATCCACCTCTATGAGTAGTCGAAGAGGAAAGAAATCCATTCCCCAAGTTATTGAGCAAACAGCCACTAATAATAAGGTCAAACAAACTTATCATACTCCCACTATTAGTACAAAACTACGAGCCCTCACGTGCAACAAAAATAATACATAGACTGAAAATAATAAATAAATGAATAAATAAATAGATGAGGATTAGTATAGTTCAACGAAGCAGTATTGACTTGTTTAGTAAACTTCACTCCTCCCCAAAAAAATAAAATAAAATAAAAAATAGAAGTTATTGTGAAGTTTTAAAAATGTTGGCTCCGTTTGGAGTTAAACAAAATAAAATAAAATTTTACAAATCTCTACAAACACGAATTACGATACAGTAAAATTTAAATTCTTCACTCACTGCATAAATTATGAAACATTTACTTTTACAATTTTATTTTATTTTATATACTTTTATATAACTCCCAACACACTCGTTATTTGGTGTCCCTTATAAACTTTAATGGTTAGCACCCTATCAATTATAAAAATTTGAAAATTGAAATCCATTATTAATTTGACATGGTTTGTTTAATATTAATTTATGAAAACAGGCAAATAATTGTAAGTAATAATAGTTAATTTTAAACAAGTTTTAACGGTGGTTTATATCCTTTCTCTTTTTTTAGCATACATTTTTTTTTTTTTTTTTGCATATTAAAATAAAACCTGTAATCAGGATTCAGGAAATTACGAAAGAGAATCATCATTTTTATTAAATAAATTGAAAAAAAAATCATACTGCAAACAATAGTATATTATGGGGTCGTTTGGTTTGTTGAATTTCTCCAAAAAATTCTATAAATCTCTGTTAACTTTATATCACATCAATTTTTTCTCTCACTGCACGCATTACAAACTCTCTCCAAACCACAATTTATCTCAATTTATCTCACTTTTTCTTACTCCAAACAACCCCTTAATAACAAAAACACTCTTCAAGTTAGTTTACTGCATCTGTTATATATATGTATAAAAGTTTTTAAATCTTTCACTTTAAACAATTGTCTTACATTTTCTTATACATACCCAGGTGGGCTCATTTCTAATATTTATTTATACACATATACTACGCGTGCGTGGAAGAGAGCTTAAAAAAGAAATTAAAATAAAATTAAAAAAACATATTCTTTACTTCATTTTTCATTATTCCCTATTATTGTTTTCATAAATTAAGTGTAAATATGAAGTTGAAGAGCAAAATAAAAAATTAAAATAATTATTCACACCATATAATGAAAAATTAAAAGGTATTTAAGGTAACATCTAATTTGACATACCAATTTAATCTTCTCGCTCTATATACCACGTTATTACTAAGAATATATTAAAAGTTTCTTCAATTTGTCCAATCTAGCAATAAATAATTTAACATTGACAACTCAAAAAGCATAAAAATAAATAAAAATAAAAATCGATCACTTATTTTCTGTATTACTTATTAGAGAAATATTTAATATTATATCTCAACCGTCTATGTACGTAGGTCCAACAAAATAAATGATTTAGATAAATAACTATTATTATTTACTAATAAGTCTTAATTTAATTATTAGTATTTATGAGTTAAAATCTTTAAAATTATAATTATTATGAATTAGGAGAGGTAATTTCATTTTAAAAGAGTTAAGCCATAAAGTTATTCATATTATAAAGAAAAATTTTACGTATTATCACAATTACAACAATTGCACAATTACAGTCATCTATTTCATTGACTCTCACTATGACTCACACAAAATGAGCAGTTGTAAATATACCATACTTATAAATTAATATTGTTCATATCAATTAGTACCAACTAATATAATAGTTTCGTTTGGAGCTTTCAAAAAAAAAAAAATTTATAAATCTCTACAAATACGAATTACGAGACAATAAAATTTAAAATTCTTTACTCATTGCACGAATTATAAGATATTTACTTTTACCAATTTATACTATTTTATACAATTTTATATAACTCCAAACACACTCAATATATATTGAATGAAACCTAATATAAGTGATTAATATATATGCCATACTATTAATTGTATTAGTCTATATTAGTGTATACTAGTTCGTATTGAAATTTTTAGCTCGTAATAAGATTTTTTAGATTGTATCCAAATTTCTCAAATGGTGCCAAATTTTTTTAATCATTTGGTGTTTTATTCTTATTTTTTTTCTCGATTTCTTAAATTTTATAAACCTAACAAATGAAATTATTTATTTCTTCTTATCACTTCTTTATTTTGTTGTTTATTTTTATAAACTATGAAATAAGGTAAATAATTTGTCTCTATCAATATTAACATATTATTTATAATTTCTTTTTTTATAATAAATCCTATTTTATAATTATTTGAGTAATACATTAATTTTTTTAAGAATATATATTGTCCATTTGTTATAAATATATAATTTTATATTTTTATTACAACAAATGGTACGAAAATGTACACAAAACAATATGTATTATATCAATCAATAATAAAATTGATACTTTTTCCAATACGAAATTTATGGCTAATATATCAATAATAAAATCGGTACTTTTTTCAATACAAAATTTATGAATACATGAATCAGGCAAATGTGACTAGCCCCCGTTTTATATTTTAAATAGATGTAATAGCATAAAAAAAAAATTGATCTTGAGAGATTTACTTCCTAAATCAAACCCTTATAAAATGAATCTTTTTTTATTTGTACAGCATACATTGCCTTCGCAATATGTATAACGGTAAATCACGGATTTACTTAGCAGTTAGAGTTTGAACCCACACTTAAAAATTGGATACAGTTTGTCCAGACAAAGAAGTCAATTTTACCAATTTAACTGCGCTTTACCTCCAGAGAGCTAGCCCCAAGAGTTGTTAGAGAGTTGTTAGAGAGAGAATTTGAACTTAGAAGCTTCGGAAGATAGGCCCTAACTTTCAAATATAACTCAACTCACCTAACCCGTCGGGGTTAACAGGTGTGACAGCAGTCACAAATTCACAGTCCAATATTGGAAGAAGTAAAATCAGAACTGAAAGTAGCAACTTTCCATATTTTGGATTTGGGAAGTTTGAACTGTACCTCGTCCCGCTCTCTGACGCTCCAACTATAGATATAAAATATATATAGAAATAGATACATCATAAACTGTATGTATATCAGCTCATCTGTACATTACTCTGCTGGCGGCGCTTTCTCTCTGCAATTTGCTTGGTTCATCTCAAAAGAAACCCTATCTCTGCTCTCCAGACCTACCTCTGGGTGGTCTTGGAGCTCTCATATGCAGAGTAAGCTCAGAGCTCCCTTTTTTAACAATTATATATCACACGCTTTCTTTGAGCTACATTATGCGACATTGTCTTCTTTTCAAATCTAATATTTTGATTTCGACTATAGCTGCTTTCTTACATGATATATACATATACAATGTATATCACAACACAGATCTGTGAGTTTTTTTTTTTTTTTTTTTTTAATCTTTTTCATCTTGGACTTTTAACTTTTTTTTTTGGCTATTTTCGCTCAATTTTTCTTTTTCAATATTTGTTGCTAATTTTCTTCTCTCTCTCTCTCTTTCCATGTGTTTCTTGGTTAATTCTTTGGTTCGAGAAATGAAGATTTGGGCTGTGTTATGGAAAAATGTGTTTCTTCATTTTACTTTATTTTTATTGCATCTATTGACTTAATTGAAGTTTCTGTACTCTTGGGTTGATATGTTGATGGAATTCTGAAAGAGTTGGAGATTTGGATGGCTTTGAAACATTTTTTTTCCCTAAATTTGACGTATCTATCTTCTTTTTGGTGGTGAGATCTTTTTGAAATCATACAAATTTTGTTATATTTTGGAAGAACCTTATGGTGAATGTCCGATTTTAAATTAAGAGCCTCAGAACTCTTCTCTTTGCCTTTGTTTGGTGTACCTACTTTAGCAAAATTGAAGGATACTTAATGTCCGAATGCACCAACATTTTAATTTTGACCAGGATTTTCTGTATTCTTTCAACTTTTTTGCCACGATGAAGAACCAAAGTATACCCACTGTAACCAACAAGTAGTGTGGAAACCAATGTGTTCAATGGCATCGTGCATTCCAAAAACTGTAGAAACTTTTATTAAACCATTGAATTTGTTAAATTATTGTTTTTAGAACTTTAATTTTATTAGGAAAAATGCAAGAGTTACCATATTCTCCACTCTCCTGTTGAGTGAACTTTTAAATAAACAAGAACTTTATTTTGACAAACTTTTGTACAAATAATACTAGCATTCACACTCTACCTTCATTGTTTTCTATCTTTCTAAAAATGAAACACCCATGGTGGTCTATTTATACTAGTCCATGATTATAACATTCTAAGGGTCCGTTTAGGAAAAGTAGCCATTAGCATATGCTAATGGCTAATTTAATAGTGGTTGGATTTTTTTACCCTCTTATATTTTAATTTTTTTTTAAATTTTCAAGAGTAAAAATGACAATTTACCCTTACAAGTTAACCACCTAAAAAAAAGTAACTTTTTTTCCTTCCCAAATACAAAATTAGTTAATTTTTTTTTAGTTAGTTACTAGTCATTAGCCATTAGTTACTTTTATTTCCTTCCCAAACACAAAATTAGCTAACCTTTTTTTTAACTAACTATTAGCCATTAGTCATTAGCATATGCTAATTTTTTCCAAACGGAGCCTAAGAATATTCATAGGTCTTGAATCTTCTAGGAAAAAATCTATGAAAAATTCTAACTAATTCGAGTAACTTGCTTAAGTGACCTCCTTATAAGAAGACTGAAAAATTTTAGAACTATAAGAACATATAGATAAGTCTAGAAAGTTGGGGATGATTCTTAACATCTCCAGCATTACCCCTGTTGCATTGCTAATTGCTTATTCCTTTCGGGATCTAAACTTGTTTTCTTTTTTGAAAATGAAGCCAATCAGAGAAATGGAGGTTTGATAAGAAGCTTCCCAGCTTAGCCCCATGCATTTCTATTCTACGAGGCAAGCAAATATGAACAAAGAAAATAGAAATGCTGTTGAATTTGAAGAGCCCACTTATCGAATTACACGAGCACGAGCTAGGGGCTTAGCCACATTGGGAGGATTTTCCCAATCGAGGCCTTCAATGAAACAGTACCAGAAGCCAATCCTTCAACAAAATCCAAAAAGATCAGCATCAGATGAGAACAAACCCTCCATCAATGCTACTGCTCCTCTCCAGCAAAAGAAAAGGGCAGTTCTGAAGGATGTCACCAACATTTTCTGTGATAATCCACATATAAACTGCACTAATGCAGCCAAAGTTCAGGTTCCTGTCTTCTTTTTTCTGAACTCAAAATATGTTGCCCACTAATTGATATTATATTTTGTCCATAGCAAAATAGAAATGAAGATTGAGAAATTGTTAGGATTTATCGTTATCTAAACATGCAAAATGGAAGCAATACCTAATCCTATTTGACATTGATCCTTCTGGTTGGCAGTCTAGCAAGCCATCTAGTAGAGGTACTGAGAAGAAGAATGCAAAGGGGTCACTAGCAGTTCTCACTGAAAATCTTCAAGTTCACAAGGATGCCAAGGCAAAAAGAACTGAAGAAATATCCAGACTGGAGACTGACATTTCACAAAGAACTATTTTACCAGTGAACTTAAAACAAAATGAAACAAATGGACAAAATGCATCTATTAGCATAAGAGAATCTGGTGCAATGGACATGATTCTTGTAAAGCAAACTTCCACCCTACAGAAAAGCCCTTTCAGAAATGGTTAGATACCTTTGTTTCATCTTCTCCACCTGATTACGACATATGAAAGTGTGGGTTTGAATTGCTATCTATATAGCGACTGATGTAAGATGTTGAGTTTGGTTGTTATGGACACTGCATGCCTCCATGTCATGAGTGATTTCTTCTGTTTCAGCTCCTTAATTCATGTCTCCTTTTAATCTGATCATCTACTTCTGTGGCATTATATATAGCCACTTCTACGATGTGCTGAATACACTGCTGATGAAGTTTTTGAGTTTTCAACCTGATTACATCTATTCATCTCATGTTTTAAATGCTTTTCTATTTTTTTTTTCTTATAACCAATTTGGGTCTTGGGTGTCTTTCCTGCATATTTATGCAGACCCTTTTTTTTGTCTTTTTGTTATTTGTTAGTCTAAAAAAATATTTTTCTTTGATATGTATTAAATGCTTTTCTATTTTTTTTTTCTTATAACCAATTTGGGTCTTGGGTGTCTTTCCTCCATATTTATGCAGACCCTTTTTTTTTTTTCTTTTTTGTTATTTGCTAGTCTAAAAAAGTATTTTTCTTTAATATGTATTAAGATCTCCAAGGGGAAAAATTGGGTATATCTGGTTTCTTTAATGTTCGAGGTTACATTACAGAACTGGCTTTTCCTGGTTAATGGGTCAGAGACAAAAGGATAGGTCATGCAATTAAAGGCAGAAACTATCTGTTGTCTCAAAAATATTTTCTTGGTCAGATTCTTCTCTTTGACAAAAAATTAATAGCTGGGTTTGTTGTGTTTTGCAGAAGGCAAGTTTATTGAAAAAGTGGAAGGCTTAAATGATCCAGAGATTGCTGATGTTGATTCTAACCATAAGGATACTCAAATGTGCAGCCTGTATGCCCATGATATTTATCAAAATTTACGTGTTATGGAGGTTTGTATTGCTGCTGCTTGCCATTATCATTTTTACTACTGGTTGCCACTGCTTTACCTTCCTATGATTTTGCTGTGTTCAACAACAGCACATCTTGCTGCAGTGGCCAGCATTTTTAAATATGACAACAAACTATAAGTCATTAATTTTTGTTGCTTCTACCACTTCATACATGGAAGTGTCCCCTGGTTCTAATTGTAAGTGAAAATTTTGCCATCACCATAGGTTTCCATAAACTTGTAATTTCCACTTATTAGTTAATCTTCTCATTTTTGGTGATATCAGAAAGAATACATGTTTTTGGGCTTAACTTTCCTTGCTATTGAAACAAGATTGTGCTTTTACTTTATTTTTTAAAAAATCAGCATTTTGTTTCCAAGTTTAAATTTCTCTCTCCCTCCCTATTTCAGCTTGGTCGGAGGCCCTCAGCCAATTACATGGATGTGTTGCAGCAAGATATTACTCCAGATATGCGTGGAATTCTGATTGATTGGCTCGTGGAGGTTTGTTTAGTCACTTGGGCTTAGCATCCGTTTGCCACACAAAAAAAAACACTCTAAAAATATTGAAAATCTCTAAAATTCGTAAAATTTCTATAAATTTATAAATATCTATATATCCCAAAAAATTTTTACAAACCTCAATAACATTTTACAAATCCCAATAACTTTTTCACAAATCTTAAAAACTTTTTAACCACTTTCAATAAATTATGACCTAAAACTATTCCGATGGAACAAAAAAAAACCATTCGGATGGTTTCTCTCTCCAAAAAGCTGACCCAAAATTCAAAAAGTTTCATTATTCATCTCTAAAAATTGTGATTTGATGGCTATGCGCAAAAAACCAAAAAGTTTTTCAAACCACATTTTTTGCTATTTTTCATTGTTTTTCACTACACCAAACGGACCCTTACATATATATATTTCTCTGATGTAACACTACATGCATCTATTTGGAAGGAGTCCTTCTTTTTTTTTTTTTTTTTTTTTCGTCCATAAATTTTGAAACAGCTATGCGAACTATTAAATTATGGAAGTTGTAATTGACCAGAAATAATCTTTTCTTTGTGTATGATTCGGTCCCATCCATCTTAATAAACACAGTCATGGTATAAATCATTTAGATTAATTTCTTTAAATGCCTGTATACGTGTATAGTCACGAACTTGCAATGATCTAAGAGGATTATAGAAATTACAATATTAAATGCCCAATGGAAAACATGCTTTTTTTGGTACATTCATAGTCAGGCTACACTTGTTAGGGTATCTAAATTCATATTTTCAGCTTGGGCTGTGTTTGGATTGCGGGTTTATTGTCAAAATGGAAAAGATAAGTGAACCGGAAAGGAAAAGGAGGCAAAACTAAGAGAATCCAAAATATATGTATTGTTTGCTTGACTTACAGGAATGAGAACAAAATGATCAGGCATTTGTCAATAAATGCTCTTCTACAATATTATTTTCCTTGCTTATTCCCCTTTTATTATCTATCTCTTCTATTTCTTCACTACAATGACACAAGATTATCCATTTTTTCCCCTCTTACGTCACTAAATTCAACATCCAAACATTGTCTTGGAGTTTCTCCTCTTAAAGTCCAAGTTTTTTTTTTTGATAATAACTGGAGGATAATGAAAATGTTTACCATTATTTGTCACCTTCTTTTGCAGGTTTCTGAAGAATATAGGCTGGCTCCGGACACACTTTACCTAACTGTCAATCTCATCGATCAGTTTCTCTCTCAAAACCACATTGAGAAACAAAGACTTCAACTGCTTGGTGTTACTTGCATGCTAATTGCCTCGTAAGTTCTTGGTTGGTGGTGAGTTATAGTTCATTTGAAATTTTATTAAAAAATATATCATATATATAATATTCCTATTTCAGAACTATGGAACATCCTTTTCATTTGATATATCCTTTTTCATGAATAAGTATGAAAGTGTGATGAATCCTTTTCAGGACTGATGTCTGGAACTTTCTAAAATCATCACTAAATGTATTGACATCTCTCGTCCCTCTCCTGCTCTCTATCTCGTGCATGTGCACGTCTGAATAGATGCACATGGGCTTGGAGCATTCCTGCCATGATAAAAGCATCAATTTACTTCATCTATCACGTTATCATTATATTGCTTCTTGGTTGGAAAAATTAATGAACTCCTTTCTAGTTTACGTATTCTAAAATCTCTTGCATGCACGGTGGCTGCAGTAACTAATAGATGGCGTGTGAATCTTCGATGTTACTGAAGTATTTTATCATTTGCTTATTTTTTGTCATTGCCTGAAGAAAATATGAAGAAATTTGTTCGCCCTCTGTAGAGGAGTTTTGCTTCATCACAGACAACACTTACACAAGAGAAGAGGTAAGTCAAGTCCTTGTCTACCCTTTAAGGTTTGGTTCTCTTCAATCTACATTTTGCAAAGAAAGAAAAGAACTGTGTGACATTCTGAAACAGAGACTGCAGTTGATGAAGAGGGCATAACACTCTAATTTCATCTTGGTCATTTTGAATTTTATCTCAACTAAGTTTTGTTTTCATTTTGAACCACTGATCTGTAATAACTTGAACCCCTCTAACCACCAAAATTGTTGAGGCAGTTCTCCTGTGCCAATCGACTCCATGGGCACAGTTTCTACTAGCCATAAGTATCAGCTGTATTCCTACCTTTTGCCTTCTTCCCTTTGCCTTCAGTCCTGTTAATTCAAATCATATTACTCCTATTCCCTGCTGGTAGGCCTTCCACGCATAGAGAATCATCTCTGCTTTTTATTACCATTTGGTTTTCCCACCAATGCTGCAATTCTTTGATTTCATGGGAAATAACATTCACAGTAATTAGAAATTTCATACAGTTTCCTCAAAAACTGTGCTAGTGTTCCCTTGCACTTGCAATTCTAAATGTCAATGCAAATGTTTAGAGGTTTACCAATCGGGGTTACATGGCAGGTATTGAAAATGGAGAGTCAAGTTTTGAACTTTCTGGGTTTTCAATTATCCGTTCCGACCACAAAAAAATTTCTTAGGTATTTGGCATATCAAATCATCTTTCTATCAACAACATCATCTGCACTAACCCACTTAAAGCTTCTAGTATCCACTTAATCCACACTGGTTTTGCAGGAGATTCATTCAAGCAGCACTTGCTTCTGCCAAGGTTTGTTAGATCAAATTGAAATTTTGGCATAGTAAAAACTATTTGACGCATCTGTTTATTTCTTAATTTTTTTTTTTTTTTTAATTTTTGCAGGTTCCTTGTGTTGAACTGGAAATCTTGGCGAACTACATAGCAGAATTAGCTCTAGTGGAGTATAGCTTCCTCAAGTTCCTTCCCTCCCTGATAGCTGCATCTGCAGTGTTTCTTGCCAAATGGACACTCGGTCAATCAGATCACCCATGGGTCTGCATTGCTTTCACTTCTTAAATTAACTTCTTATTTCTACCAACAGAATCTGATTCTCCTGTGGACTCCTTGCAGAATCCAACTCTAGAACACTACACCGGTTACATGGCATCGGATCTGAAAGGCACAGTTGTTGCATTGCAAGAGCTGCTACTCAACACTAAGGGATGCTCTCTCAATGCTATACGTGAGAAGTATGGCCAACTGAAGGTAATCAGTGTACTGGATAATGCGACAACTTGCTTCTTTAAATTCTCGGTTTTCTTTTTCAATAAGGAATAGGCAAAATTAGGTAGCTTATTATTCCAAATGAGGGCTTCACCTTAGAAAATTACCAGCTAAATAAGCTTCTGCTTTTGTCAATGGTGCTTTGCTTATCTAAGTTGTATTGTTTTGTTAAGTATATCCGTAACAAGACTTCCATTCAGTGCATGTCTGTTTTGTAGGAGATGGAGTTTGGATAAAAAATAACTTCTTGCTCTTAATTTTTATGCCAAGTTTAATTTTGCTTTTTTTTTTTTCTCTCTCTTGGGATAACATCTATCATAAAACGTCATTTAAAGCATTATCTATATAGCATAAGAGATGCTATCCCAACACAAAAGTTATAACTAAACGTAGTTAGAAGTAGAATGGTATCTATTATCCAATCCTATATGCGACTATTTGATCTGTACCATTGATTTTGTGAGCCACACACACCAACGGCTGAGAATCATATAGTCGCGGGTGTCTTTAGCATCACTATACTTTTACATAGAAAAAAAAAAAAAATCATACTCTAAAGCACTATTTATGACTTTATTCAGTTGTGATTATCTGATAAAAACCTGTTTCTTATCATGACAGTTCAAGCGTGTGGCAACTTTATCTCCTCCCAAATCAGTCGAATTGCTGTTCTAAAGTAGCTCAAGAAAAGCTCGTGATTATTATGCCAGAATAAAAAAAATAAGAAAAAAAAAAAAAGAAACTGTAATTTAACAGAACTGCTCGCTGCACCTATTCAAGAGGGCAAAGTTGTTGTCAGTCATAGGTCGAATCTACAACTCTAACGTTTGGGCTTACTTTATCAAAATATATTTGTCTTAATTAGCTCTTCGTGGTTGTTGTAACACTGTATGTGGAACAAGACAGACCTTGTATTACTGTAAGGAGGAATTTGTAGAAGCTGAGAATAATCTAAGCAGAGCAGTAGAAGCTCTTAAGTTCACAGTTGCAGACAACTTGGCAGGTTTTCTGTGAACATTTCATGAGCTGTAGTGTGTTGAAAGTAATTAACTATTTGTTTGGTTGCAAGTGTATTTATGCTCTGAGGATTGATTGACTTTGTATCAAAACCCTCAATGAGAAAAATTGTTATTTGTTCCCATCATTTCTTTTAAATGGGATCCAATGGTTTTTTTTTTTTATCTTTCTAGGTGGATTGATTGAAACCCTAAATAGAAAGTTAACACCAGGTGTCCTTATATTTATGGATTTGGAAGGAATGATTTGAAACTAATGAAATGGTGGATATGATATATAATGGATTTGAGTGGATTTCAACTCAAATTAACTTTGGATTTGTATTTATCAAGGAATTTTGTTTTATTTATTTAGAATATGTTTTCAATCAAGGATTTACCGAGACAGGAGATTCAAGCACCTGCCTTGTTTGGTTTATAATGGGAAATTGAAGGAAAAAAATATGGGGTTTGAGGAAATTCAAAATAATTAAATTACAAAATTAATTTATTAATGAATGTTTTTTTATTTTTTAAAATTTTCTAATTCACTATATTAAGACAAGCATTTAAGATTTTATTTTTTCTTTTTTTTAGTACAATTTAATTTTATATTCATTCATTTAATTATTTTGCAGACTAATTGGTTAATTATTTTATAAAAAATTATTTTTAAAAAATATTTAAAAAATACATAAAATCAATGAGTAATATATCTAACACAACGCTAACTCGACTTTATTTTTGTGGGGACAATTGAAATCGAAAACAAAGAAAACTGGATTGACTTGTTTTACATGCCTATCTTGACTCCCAAACTCCAAATTCACCACACATAAAATAAAGTGGTACAATCTCCACTGTTGATTTTTGCATGAATCCATAACAATGGAAATTGGTCTTATTTGAGCCTAATATTTTCCTAAAGTAAAAGCGACTAGTAAGTGCAGATGAATAAAATCAAGTCAAATATTATTGTGTTTGAAGTAGAGAATAATTAGGGGTGTAAAACAATTCTCTTGTAGAGATTCGCTAAAATAGTGTCTTTACATTTGTTAAATTTAACGACTTTAAAAAATAATTTAAGTCTAATTTGATTATTTTTTGAGTCAAACTTTAATAGTTTAATATTTTATACTATTTATTGAATATTAATTTATCGAATCAAATTTTAATTAAGTTCAATAATATAATAAACTTAAAATTGCAATTTAACTTTAATGCATTTATATTTTGAATCAAAGCTCAAAACATACAAAATACGTTAAAAAAAAACAAAATCCATGTAACAAAGCTACGTAACTTCTAAGCAAGACGGTTTCATGGTAGAATATGTTACCACACAATCACAGACCAATAAATTCTAAGCAAGACCTGTTTTCTGTCTGTGGGGCTGATTAGAAAAAAAAAATTTTTCTATCAGTTCAATTTTAATAAGAAATCTGAATGATATTATACACATCGGTTTGCTTATTGCATATGAAAGCTACTAAGTTATAAAATGATGGAGACTTTAACCCAAGTCCAAAAACTTGTTATAATTTGACAAGTCAATCCAGAGGCTGTTTAGAGTTTTAAAAAATTCTAAAAATCTCTACGAATCTTTATAAAATTGAAATTTTCTTTACTCACAGTACAAATGCCCGAGGCTTCAATTTTTAAAAATTTATACTAATTTTTTACAACTCCAAACACTCCCCAATCTAACCTATTAATCTTACTGCACTTGTTGCACTCACGAGTTTCAAATATGCGATCTCTCAAAAGAAGGTACAAGCTCTAGTCGACTGAGCTAATCCAAATGGTTAATAACTGAACATTCCTAAAGAGAAGAAGCAAATGAATTCATTCAGAAAACTTTCCAGAGCTTTAAAGAGCACCTCGTTGTGTTTGAATTTGTTGAAATCTGACTCAGTTCTATACCGAGTTATTTACTTTGCTATTATCCTGATACGGCTTCCAAAACATAGTTCTAGGTCAACAAATTTAATAAAGTAGTCCAATGTACCAAAACATCAACAATCTTATGCAAAAAAACCAGCCAAATCATAAAAGATGTCAGCTATGCTATCCGGTACCACTACATCTTCCAAGAAATCGAAATCCCCTTGAATGATGATAAACATTGCAGAATCAAAAGAAGTTACAACAAGAAGCTGTCACTGGACCATTCCCCACCAAAAATGAACATGCCTTCCCCCAGATAACAGCTATATATATATATATATATAGATATCCATACATTTCTAGTGGTTTTCCCAACACCCAAAAAGAAGGGGGTGAAAAGTAAAATTCAAAAGAAAAAGAAAAAAATTGCAAGAGCAAGTGCGCAGACTAAAATGCCACTCAGCAAGCGATGGAGGTTGCAAATGGAGTTACCAGAACAGCTGTGTTTCCGGCTATTGGCTGGAGACTGGCTGCTTTCTCTAGTCGCTCCCACGCTTCTTTTCGCCTTTCTGCAACCAAGCCTAGCTTTTCTTGTTCCTCCTTGAAATGGGAATGACAGGCCAGGAACAGTGCATCATCCATATCTGAAAACATCTTCCTCACACTTACAGTTAAGTTGAGCACTGATTGGTTCCAGTGATTCTGAGCATTCCTTTCCAGCGCTGGGAATATGATTGGCAGGATAACATGCCGATTATGCACAACAAGGTTCACAATTTGGTCATTATTAAAGATGAACAGCGCCCTTTCAGCCACCTGAAATGTTTGAATTTTTCTAGTCAGACAAAATTTTTGTTCATATACTTTATTGATACAGAATTTTACTCATCTCAAAAGCTATTCAAATAATTAGATAAAATACCCATCACATTACAAAATGTTACCCTCTATCCAACTGACATGGATGCATGTATAGATAAACTTGGCAGATATGACATACAGAATTGATTACCTTTGTAAAGAAAAGTGATCACAACCAGATTCATCCCATCCAAGACAAAAAAATTCTGGGAACAAATCTTTAGACTGCATACCACCACAACCCAGGATGACTCCAAAATTTCACATGTTTCCCACTTCTATGAACAAAAACTTGAAAAAATCACTTCATCTATTCCAAATTCATTTCCAAAGACTTGTCCCATGACTTCTACTCACTTCCACACAATATTCCACTCACCCCATGCTTCCAAAATCTATCTTTTTCAAAACTGAATCTCCATAACCACTTTTTTAATAAAGCCTCATTAAAAATTGTGAGCTTAATCACACCAATTCCACCCTACCTTAGAGGTGAGCACACAATCTCCCATCCAAACAAATGATCAGCATATTCTTCAAAACTGTAGCCCCTATCAAGAGGAGTGTGAAGAAAACTCGCAAGCAATCTACAAATATCTTTATACAGTATAGTGAATCAAGATATCCTCACTTAGCCAAACAACTTAATAATACTACCTCACAACAAAATATATATATATATATATCATTTTGCCATCTAAATCATACTTGTTCTCCAATTATGACACATCTTTTGTGATTCCCATCATCTGTTTTGTTAGGATCCAACCAAATTACTCTCTTCACGACCAAATCATCCTGGCATCATTTCTAGTTATTATGTAAAAGATGTTTTTGTTTCATCCCAAGTTCATATGTCCTCAACTTTGATTGTTGATGCTATGCAAGTACAGGTATCAGTTGTGAGCATCTGTCCTAGAGTTGGATTCATCTAATACTCAAGTTCACTAATAGGGAAACATCTGAAAATATTCATGGTTTTGATATACTTTCTTTTATCTATAAATCACAAAGTTTTGTCAACTTAAGTCTAACCTTAAAAGAAGACTTCTAAGTTCTAGATATATGAAATACTTATGTGTATGAAATTTTAGTCTGACATGAATAGTTGGTCACTTCATCTACACAGAATTACACATTATCGGACTTTGATACATTAGAAACTGGGAACTATTGCATTTTCAAGCCTCACAGAAGCTATTTATTCATTAATAGAACCTTATAATGAATAGAACCTTAACAACCTCAATAAATCAATTGACAAAATAGTTCCTAGCAAAGAATACAAAACCAATAGTTCCTTCAATATATCAAGTTTTTGAGTCTACAAATTTAAATTTTTTGCTCTACAAAGTAGAAACTTGCAATTTGTTTAATATGTGTCTAAGCGATAGACACATGCCTTTCCAAAGTGCTGAGTGTCCAATGATAAAAACATTTGTTTTTTAAAACAAGGATTTTTTTAATTGCACGACATACACATTCAACATGTATAGAACTTATCGTATTGATAAAGCATATTTGAGGATCTTTTTTTTATATTGAATGAAAATTTTCTTTATTTGTATCAAGATCCTACATAAATGTCTACTTCCTACATAAAAAGAAGAGTAATCTACAACATCAACTTAATTGAAATAAAGCATGAGATAATAAAAAGGAAGAGACCTGAAAGTGGGAACTGTTGATGCAGGACCCAATCCGCCAGAATAATGGAACCATGACCTTTTGGAACTCTCCCATGTTAATACCATCCAAAATCTCTTCCAACTCACTCAGGAACATTACCTCCTTCTGGCTATTTGTAACTGGCCAATACTTTAACAAGCCTCCTATCACAGTGCTAGCCAATTTTGGCTCCTTCTCGATAAACTGTGTAACACAAAACGACAATTGTTGGAAGTAAACACCCAAAAATTTTGGCTTATGTAGAGGAATCAAAGCCCTCCACAAAAAGATCTTGTGCTCTTCCTTTAAAGGTAATGCAAACCCACTAATTACACTGCCAAAAATCTCCAACAATTCAGCAATTCCATTATGTTGCTCAGTTTCAAATATAAAGTGATAAAACAGATTGCCTATGCTCTTCCTGATAAAAGGCCTGTGAACCATGAACTTCCCATAAATTCGATGCAGAATAGTTTTCAAGCATTCTCTTTCTCTGGGATCACTGGAATCAAAAAGGTCAAG
The DNA here is from genome assembly GCA_019916065.1 of Vitellaria paradoxa. Classification (NCBI taxonomy): domain Eukaryota; kingdom Viridiplantae; phylum Streptophyta; class Magnoliopsida; order Ericales; family Sapotaceae; genus Vitellaria; species Vitellaria paradoxa. The sequence goes on from CM034243.1 coordinate 36,397,767, forward strand.
CAAACTCAAAATAAATGAATGATTAATATACTTCTTCGCTACCTTTGCTTCCAGGGAAGAAGAAGTTACAAATTTCAGAAGTAGATCATACACAATTTGCAAATGTGACCAAGCAGGATCAAACATCGGTTCATCCTCATCATTCTCACCGCCACTAGAGTTAGACCGATAATTAGGAGGGAAAACCCTGAACAAGTTATTAACACACATTTTACACATTGCTACAATTGCCGGTTCTGTAAACCTCGGAGGACCAGCAGCAACAAAATCAACAAGCTCTATCAATGTTTCTCGTTTAAGATCTTTCTCTGCTGCATTCTTACTTGGGTCAGTGAAGTCAAAAACCACACAGCAGAGGCTCAACTTACTGATAAATAGATTCAATCTCTCCGAGCTTGGAACATCTTTGAAAGCAAACAAAGGCTCGATTCCCGCAACAACACTCGACGGAAACACTGCTGACGATGTCCTTTTAGCAGCATTCGGCCGGCTAGAAACCAGAGGGCCACTTGCTGCGCGTTGTATAACACCACCGTGGGAGGATGAACTATGCCCTGAACCACTCCTCGGCGAATCAACGGAATCGGATTTCGACGACTTCCGCGGAAGTTTACTGAGCAATTGCTTCCACATTGCAATACAATCAATCAACACCACATAAAAAATAAAACAAAAATAATCTCAAACCAAAGCCATGGAAGTGCTAACTCGAACCCCAGAAAAAAAGCTACTGCAACCCTATACCCCCCTCCATAGCAACTCGAATCTCAAGATCGGACACAAATGCCCTAGATCGACACAACCACATGCAAAATCAAACGATTGAATACGATGCTCGCATTTGATTCCAAATATTCAGCACTCGAACCGACCGTGAGAATATTCGAGTCTCCATGGCGAAGTGAATCTGAAGCTCGTGATTCCATGATCCCCACATCTTTAGAGAGAGAGAGAAATTCTAGATCTTGTTGATTACGACATTGAGCCTGTAGCTCCAGGGAAAGAAACAGAAATGTGTGCGCGCGAGAGAGAGAGAGAGAGAGAGAGAGAGAGAGAGAGACGAAATGAGGAAACCTTGAACGTTAAGATTATAACATTGACTATATAGAGAGAGGTTTGTCTATATATAGAGATGCATATATAGAGAGAGAAAGGGGGGGTTTACCGAAAGAGAGATCTGACTTTCTCGAAAGCTTGTGTTGTGTTGTAGTTCTCTAGAGCTGGTTGAACTCCATTGTGGTTGTCATTACGGTCAAATAATAACGCCATTCGTTTTGACTGATCGATCGATAACGAGGCCGCAACGATTTTTTTTCTCTGATCTGTAACAGGGCCGTAATAATCTTTTAACAAATATGTTTAGTCGATAAAAATTTAGTTAAAAATAATATGATAAAAATATAAAATTTTGATATAAAAATAATATATAATAAATTTTAATTAAAAAATAAATAATAATAAAAATTAGTAAATTTTGATATACGTGGGCCAATTAAACACCCCCTTTGTGTCATTTTCCGAGAACATGAACCTACTTTTTGGGTGAAGGACAATTTTATATTAATAATTTAAATATCTGCTCCTTGAATGGTGACTTTAGGTTGCAGCCATGATGGCAATACCACCTGAGTCGGTTGATCATCTACACCATGATTGATGCCGTGTCATTTTATTTATTTATTTATTATTATTATTATTATTATCATTATTATTGAGCATTTGGTAGCTTCTTGAACGGGTTGAGCGGAATGGCAGATAACAATTACATCACAATGAAGCAATCCTATCATCAAACTTGTGTAAACTTACTAGGAAACCAGAAAAAAAAAAAAAAAAATAGAGCAAATTTAACAATAAGAGAACCACAACACGCAAGAATTTAACGTGGAAAAAAATTTCTTCAATAAAAAGAATAAAAAATCTCACAAGGATCTAAGCCCTCCTAAATCTTCCACTATCAAAATAATGGATATTACAATACGTTCTCTTTATAGTTAAAATACTAGAGACATTCATCAAAATCAAACTTCAAGAATGAAATTTTTGGCAAACACAAAATACAAGAGAAAGTCAAGAATAAATTTCACAAAACACAGTTGTCCCATTCTTCTCAAATTTGCCAATTACAGAATGCTCTAAACATCATATTCACCGTTCATAATGAAGATCTTTGTGTCTGCAAGCTACTGTTAAAATTTGAGACTGATCCAACAGTTGATCACCTCGCAATCGTTGTTCAAAATTGCTACATTGAAGAGAAGAAATTTTACAATTTCTTCTCTACTACACTTTTATACTGTTGTCGTTTTTGGCTTCTTTCTCTGTTGTAATTTTTTGTCCAAAAAAAAAAAAGCCTATTTCTTAAACCCTTTCGCTGTCCTAAAAGGGCCTTAAGCTGGGTTAAGGCACTTCGCAGATCTGGGCCTAATTTATGAACTAATCAAGCCCATCACATTAGGCTAGTCTCCTCCAACACAAGAGGGACAACTCAACAAATCTCCCCCTTCCAACTATGGAAGGAAATTCGCCATCTCGACAACCAATCGACGAATTTCAAACTTTTTCCTTGGTAGAGACTTAGTCATCATATATGAACCATTGTCATTCGTATAAATTTCTCGAGTTTCAATAACTTGGAATTTAGAACATCTTTAATCCAATAGTACCTCACATCAATATATTTTGACCTTGAATGAAAGGTAGAATTCTTACTAAGGTGAATAGCACTCTGGCTATCACAATATAACACATAAAGCTCTTGCTTGAAACCAAGCTCCTTAATATATTTTCTCATCCATCGCAACTCTTTGCATGATTTGGTTGCTGCAATGAACTCTGCTTCAATGGTAGAAAGGGTAACACACTTTTGCAAATTTGATTGCTATGCCACAACTCCCCCTGCAAAGGTAATCAAATAACCTGAAGTAGATTTGCAAGTATCAACATCTCCAGCCATGTCAGCATCTGTGTAACCAACTAGCATAGGCTTCTAACATCCAAAACTAAGTTTCAAACAAGATGTCTCTCAAAGATATCTCATAATCCACTTCATTGCATTCTAATGTTCTCTTCCAAATTTTGCAAGAAAATTGTAAAGTCTTGTGGCAAATCCAATCAAAATCTTAGTTAAATTAGGAATACTATTAAAGTTTTATAAAGTGATGCAAATTGAAGATTTGAAAAATTCTGAACAATTAAGGAGATAAAATGAATCAAGTTGACCAAGATTTTGAAGAATTCTAATTGGTGTAAAGGATTACAAAACCTAATTGGACTCGGACGCAGCTTTCTGGAATGTGGACGAAATTTTAATGTACCTCGCAGGCACGGCGCAGGGAGCGCGCGGGTGCGCTCTAGGCCCACAGGGAGCGCGCGGGTACGCCAAGCTGTTATGACACGTCCCAAAAATTTCGGTGAGGTCCACAGGCTGGAGGATGGGTGTGCGCGGGTGCGAGCTACGAATATTCTGTCCGGATTTGATTTTCTATTTTGCCAATTTATGGCAACTTTGTGTAACCCGATATGATGAAAAGGATCTTTAGAATCACCACAACAAGGTTATCTTCTTCAATTGATTAACACAACGCCAACCCGTGGAGAGGCACTAACCGGATCCGAAGAAGGAAAGCGGGGGAATCAAATCACAATAGAAATCAGATCCTAAGGCAACTTGATTATCAAAGATAATATAGACAAATGGCTAGATTGTCTAAGTTCTAGTTCTTTTAAGAAGCAAGGAAGAAAATACTCACAATTGGATTTGAAACCAAAAAAAAATCTGATTGTTCATTTTCTTTCAACTTTTAGTTCAGCATACATTATATATCTCTAGCCTTCCAAGAATAGGAAAGGCCAATAGGCTCACTTAAATATAGCAATAAGTACAATACACCCTCATAACTTCAATTTATGACAATAGCTACGTCACATGTATCAAAACTCATTAAATATAGTAATAAATGTAAAACAAACAAAGACAAAAATAGACATGACTCTTAATATGGCAGAGTTGATGCTTTGCCAATCATTTACTCCAATACAAATTCGCCATGTGTCAAATCTCTCTCTCTTGGCTAAATAGGAGATCTCCATGTGACTGCCATGTAGCTCTCAATTTATCTCCACTTGGCAATTCCCTTCATCTACTTGGCAAAGAACCATGCATTTGGATTCTTCTCCTTGGCCGATTGCTTCTTCTTGGCCTAAGGCTCCTATGATCAAACTTTGGAACTCCTTTGCTTTGGCCCTTGTTATGGGTCCTTGATAGCTTGGTAATGATAGAGCTTCTTCATCACTATATATGTGAAACCAACTCTGTTAATAAGGATGGGGAGAACATATTATAGGGACCTAGAGAGAGAGTCTTTTATGATGGAGAGCTTTCACGTTTTTTCTTTAGATTTTTCTTGTATTCTCTTTTCACTTTCTGTGTGAGGCAGAAAGCTTGCTTGTAGGGTTTATCGAGTGATTCGAGCAAGAGTGACGAAAGGATTCGTGCTAGTGATTCGTGCTAGTGATTCGTTGAGAGTTTGAGTAGAGTCTTGTAATCCGTTGATAGTGGGATTGTAAATAGAGGTTTTTCTCCTTGTGATAGAGTTTCCTCGTTATTCTCTTGTGTGATTACTTTCACTGTATGTGTGATTGTGTGGGTTTAGAATTTTCAATTGGTATCAGAGTAGGTCACTCTAAGTTCTTGAGTGAAGATCTTCATCCAAACCAATGGATCCACCGCGTGAAGGAGGTTCAAGCACCAGACCCCCTTGGTTTGACGACTCAAACTATTCATACTGGAAGGTACGAATGCAAGCTTTTCTTTTGGGAATTAATTACAAAGTCTGGATGTCAATAGTTCAAGGATGGGAAGAACCGACCCATGAAGTTGACGGAAGAATCGAACAAAAGTCAATTCAAACGTGGACTAAAGCTGAGCAAGAGAGTTCGGAGTGGAACTTCGAAGTCTTGAGTGCTATATTTTCTGTAGTCTGTCCTAATGAATGCTGCCGTATCTCAAGTTATACGAGCGCCCGAAAAGCGTGGTTAATTCTACGCATTACACATGAAGGGAATGAACAAGTCAAAACCAGCAAGCTTCAAAAACTCACTTCTGAGTTTGAGGGACTAAGGATGAATGAAGACGAAAGGTTTGATGATTTTTATGTCCGGCTCAGTCATATTGTTAATTCCTACCACAACCTTGGAGAACCAATTCCAGAATACAAAGTGGTATGTAAAATTTTACGTTCTTTTCCACGAGTGTTTGATTCTAAGGTCACAGCAAAAGAAGAAGTCAGAGATGTGAACTCCATGAAAATAGAAGACCTTGTGGGATCCTTGCAAATGTTTGAAGCAAATATGGTGAAACCTCGCAAAGCGTCAAAAGGCATTGCTTTAAAGACAGTGGAAGAAGAAAGTGATAAAGAAGAGTCGGATAGAGAAATGGCACTTGTGGCTAAACGATTCGTGAGATATATGAGGAAAAAAGGGCTTATTCAATAAGAATAACAAGTATGAGTCATAATCTCAAGAAAAAGGAAAGAAGATCAAGAAGATTGAATCTGGGGAAGAAAACAAGAAGAACAAGATCAAGTGTTTTGAGTATCATGGATATGGACATTTTGCTCAAGACTGTGCAAACAAAAAGATGAAAAAGAAGCAAGTCAAAGTCATGAACGCTACATTAGATGATGACTCCAGTTCAGATGAATCATCTTCATCAGCATCCTCAGACGATGAAGGTAATTTTGTTACTTTTATGGCGTCTCACTCTTCGTCTGCAGGAACATCATCTGTATCTCAAAGCGACACCGATATATCAAATTATGAAGATGATGACTCTGAGGATGAATTCAATAATGATCTGCAAGCGGCCTATGATGCTCTAATTGTCGAATACAGTAAGGTGAAGAAACAAAGGCAAGCCCAACATACCCGCAATTGTAAACTCCGAAATGAACAAGATTCCTTGAAGACAGAGAATGAAAAGCTCGCAGGTAAAATATCTATTTTGGAATCTGACAAAATTTCTCAGTCTCATAGCACAGAAAAGTTCAAAGAAAAACTTGAAGAAAAGAATAAAAAGATTGATGAATTGGAGAAAGTTGTTGGAGAACTTCAGGATAAGATCTATAAGCTGGAAGAGAAGATCAAGAGTAATGAAAAGATAATTGAAAGAATGAACTCTAGTTCTCAAAAACTTGAAGAAATTTGGAGCCAACAATGAACACATAGAGACAAAGCAAGCTTAGGCTACACTGGAGAGAAAAGTGCAATTGTTTCATCATCAGCAGCACCTTCAATAGCAGCAAAGTTTTTTCCAAAATCTGCAGTCAATCCTGAGACCTTCCCAAAGCCTGCTGCACCACCAAAGAAGAGTTTTGAAAAGAATAAACACCATCAGGATCCTCCTCACATAATGAAAAGTACGCTTTTTGCTAGACCCCAATTCTTTGTACCTGTTTGTCATCATTGTGGAATCAAAGGTCATATACGCCCAAACTATCACAAGCTCTATGGTATTCCTTTAAACTATGTTAAAAATTTTTCAAAAAATCTTGAACCTAGAGTCCCTGTGAAGAATAAATTTCAAGTGTTTTCAAAATTTTCAGAAGATTCTTACAAAAACTCACGTCCTTTTCAAAAATAAAACAGTCCAACAATTCGAAAAGGTAAAAATTTCAAATTTGTTGAGAAAAAGAATTTTCATAAAAATAAAAAATGTGAGGAAAAACCTATCAAGACAACTGGTCTTAAAACTAGAGCTATTTGGATTAGAAAGTCAAATTTAAATTGTTTTGTTTCACAAAATGCCCTTCGCTTCGAATCTCTAAGAAAATCTGTAGGCATTTGTGCACACCATTGAAATCTAAAAGATAAGTTAGAAGTTCATTGATTAAGTTAAAAATATTTTATGATTTCAATACTGTTACATGTACATTAAATCTTACAAATTCATAGATTTCAATGAGTTCATAATTTTCACATTCCTTGTAAATTGATACGAAGTGGTTTGGTGAATTTTGTCATAATTTTAGAATGCTTCTTATTACACTTGACTGTACATGCATATACCTCTTTCTCTTAGTTTCTACGAATCAAAGGTTATTGTTTGATGTGTTTAAAAAATGTTGAGGAGCCTTATTTGTGCATATCAAAGTTATGCATCATTAAAAAAAAAAAAAACTTGGAAAGGGCTATCGGTGGGACCAGTGAGAAGCCCCTTAATGACTTGTTGATTGTTAAGGGAATAGCTACCTACCCATAAGTGTGTGAAAGCCGCCATGTGTTAAAAAAAAAAAAGAAGAAAAATTGGCTCTCACTTCATTTGGTATATCAAATTTAACTTTTTGAATCAATGATTTGTTTGGGGGGGCCTATATGTGTATTATAGTCAAAAACTCACACGTGCATAAGCATTTGTTCAATTTTATGACTTACTTCACCTCCTGACACAGAATTGAAGATTTTCTTGGAAAACTAAAATGTGAATCTTGATTTTATGGAGGGTAAGAGATTGATGTACATGCATTGGTATAGTGGAATTAGAATTTCTTGACATTTTTTAGTGAATTCTTCTACTGTCTCTTTTTGGTTTTGATTGTCTGTGTCCAAATTTGCACTTACACGTATTTTCCCGAGAGCCTCGTAGGCAAGGCGCAGGAGATCCTACCTCACATTATTCTGATGTCACACTTAGAAGAGGTCGTGTCATGTATGCCAGACTCATGGGTCTTCAGTTTAATCTTGCCTTATTCATGTTTCGTCTCATGTTCATTGCCCAACAACTGAAACGTACAAAGGACTCACTGCCTTTTGGGGTTCTCGTCACCAAAATCATACAGTCCCATAACATTGACTTGCTTACATCCGGACTTACCTCTCAGCCCACACCCATTACTGGCCTTACTGCCCGCAAGTCCGTTAGCCAAGCTGTTGACGACACACTTGATAACCCCGAGGCTGCTGAGTCCAGCCGGACCACTAGACCATATACGCCGAATGCGTTATCTTTGTCTCTGCTTCATCTTGAGGAGGGATAGAGAATATTAGAACTGATCAGACTCTGATGAATGAGCGACTGGGACTGTCATATTTGTTCTCGACTTTATGGTTGTACTAGACTTTATATTGTGCTCTTCCTTCTTAATTTTGTGTGCTTGTCATTTCCATATAAAAAAAGATGAGTCAATTCAGGTTATGTATGTGATATGTGAACTTGTTTTAGCTATGGTATGATATATTATGTATTAGGTGCTCAGTGTGTTAGTTTTGTGATGATATCATTGATCATTTCTATATCATTATTCCACATGGTGCTTTGATGTGTGTGTTCAGTACATGCAGAATTTGAGCAGAATTTAAAATTTAACTTAAGTTTTGATATAGAATTGCCAAGAGGGAGATTGTAAAGTCTTGTGGCAAATACAATCAAAATCTTAGTTAAATTAGGAATGCTATTAAAGTTTCCTAAAGTGATGCAAATTGAAGATTTGAAAAATTCTGAACAATTAAGGAGATAAAATGAATCAAGTTGACCAAGATTTTGAAGAATTCTAATTGGTGTGAAGGATTACAAAACCTAATTGGACTCGAACGCAGCTTTATGGAACGTGGACGAAATTTCAGTGTACTTCGCGGGCACGGTGCATGGAGCGCGCGGGTGCGCTCTAGGCCCACAGGGAGCGCGCGGGTGCGGCAAGCTGTTATGACACGTCTCAGAAATTCTAGTGAGATCCGCAGGCTGAAGGATGGGTGTGCGCGGGTGCAAGCTACGAATATTCTGTTCAGATTTAATTTCCTATTTTACCAATTTAAGGCAACTTTGTGTAACCCTATATGTGAAACCAACTCTGTTAATAAAGGTGGGGAGAACATATTATAGGGACCTAGAGAGAGAGTCTTTGATGATGGAGAGCTTTCACGTTCTTTCTCTAAATTTTTATTGTATTCTCTTTTCACTTTCCGTGTGAGGCAGAAAGCCTACTTGTAGGGTTTATTGAGTGATTCGAACAAGAGTGACGAAAGGATTCGTGCGAGTGATTCGTAGAGAGTCTGAGTAGAGTCTTGTAACCCGTTGATAGTGAAATTGTAAATAGAGGTTTTTCTCCCTGTGATAGGGTTTCCTCGTTATTCTTTTGTGTGATTACTTTCACTGTGTGTGTGATTGTGTGGGTTTGAAATTTTCAAAAACGACTGACTGTGCCAACTGCCTGAGATATGTTTGGCCTTGTACACACTATTGCATACATTAAACTTCATACACTGAAGCATATATAACTTTCTCCGTGTCTTTTTTTTTTCTGCATCAGTAGAAGGACTCCATCTAGTGCTTAATTTAAAGTGAGTAGCAAGAGGAGTGCTAACCACTTTGGCTTTATCCATATTGAATTTTTGAAGCACTTTATCAATGTACTTTTCTTATGACATGTACAACTTGGCATTTTTGTCTCAACTGATCTTTACACTAAGGATTTGCTTTGCTAGCCCCAAATCTTTTATAGCAAATGACTTATTTAATTGCTTTTTCAAGTTCCCCATCTTAGAAGCATTCTTGCCAATAATCAACATATTGTTTACGTAAAGCAACAAAATGATAAAATCATCATCAAAGAATTTCTATACAAAAACACAATGGTCAAAATTTGTCTTCTTGTGACCTTGCTCATCCATAACTGATTCAAACTTTTTATACCACTGTCTTGGTGCCTGCTTTAAGCTATAAAGACTTTTTTTTCAATCTGCACACATAATCCTCTTTTCCTTTTGTCTTGAAATCCTCTGACTGCTTTATGTAAATTTCTTCCTCCAAATCATCGTGAAGGAAAGCAGCATTCACATCCATCTGTTCAATTTCTAAAACAAAACTAGCTGCTAAACTAAGAACAACTCGAATGGATGATATCTTCACAACTGGAGAAAAGATTTCATTAAAATCAACACCTTTCATTTGGCTGAATCCCTTGACAACCAATCTAGCTTTGTACCTTGGGCATGATGAATGTTCTTCTTGCTTTAGTTTATACACCCATCTATTCTTCAAAACTCTTTTACCTTTAGGCAGCTTTACCAACTCAAAAGTGTGATTATCATACAATGATTTCATTTCATCCTTTGTGGCCTTAATCCACTATTTCTTGTGGTCATCTCTCACGGTTTCTTTAAAATTATCAAGTTATCCCGTTAGTAAGTAGCACATAGTCACTAGCTAGATACTACTTGGAAGGTTATCTATTTCTAATAAGCCTCTCGAATAAAGTTGGAACCTTTGGTTCTTGTAGTTGATCATCAACATCATTATTTACCTTAGCCTGCGTAAGAGCATTTTCATTCACATCAAACTGCATCTGGCTGGTCATTCTAAACCTCATCAATATTTTTTGGTTCTGGTTCTAGTATTGGTATTGGTGCTGGAGCTGAAGCTGGTATCACAGGGATTGGATCCAAGTGATTGGGTCATAATTATATTGTGGCTCTACCTTATCTGTCTTCTTAATATCTTGTATGTTCTGATCTTCCATGAACACAATATCGCAGCTTCTGATAAGCTTCTTGTTGATTGGATCATAAAACCTATATCCAAACTTATCCTAGCCGTACCCAAGAAATATACACTGTCTTGTTTTGACATCAAGCTCTGACCTCTCATCTTTGGGAATTTGCACAAATGCCCCACATCCAAAGATACGGAGATAATCATATAAAACACCTTTGCCTGTCCAGACTTTTTTTGCATATCAAAATGTAAAGGAATGCTAGGTGTCATATTTAATACATGTACAATTGTACTTAAAGCCTCACCCGAAAGGGATCTTGGCAACCTTGCTTGTGAAGGCAAACATCTAACTCTTTCCACTAGTGTCCTGTCCATTCTTTTTGCCAAACCATTCAATTGAGGTGTCTTCGGAGGTGTTTTCTGATGTTGAATAACCTGTTCCCTACAATAATCATCAAATGGATCAAATGGACTTGAGTGTTCTTCTCCATATCTGTTCGATTGCATTTCAGCTTTCTACTTGTTTTCTTTCTCAATTAAAGCATTAAACACCTTGAAAACATCTAGTACTTGATCATTTCTTTTCAAACTATAAGCCCATATCTTCCTTGAATAATCATCAATGAATGTTACAAAATAAAGAGCACCACCAAGTGATCTTATCTTCATAGCACCACAAACATCTAAGTGCACCAAATCAAGTACATTTGGTTTTCAGGAACTAAAGAATGTCTTGAACGAAACCCTGGTTTGCTTGCCAACTAGACAAAGAGCATACTTTCTCAGATGAGCACTTTTCACTCATGGCAGTAGTTCTTTCTTGGCTAACATGGTTAAGCCTTTTTCACTCATGTGACTCAACCTCTTATGCCATGACTCAACTGTATCTTCATTCTCCACTACATTAATGCTACTTTTAGAAAGCCCTGTCCATAACAAATACAACATTGAGTGCCTTTCAGTTGTAGCCACAACCAAAACTCTTTTTGTGAGCTTCCCCATATAAAATTATTAACTCTAGAGATATAGTAATATGGAGAAAACAAAATTGTTTCAAGCACCACCTTAGAAAACACAACAGAATCCTTTATCATCAAGTCTTCCAATAGAAATTAAGTTGAAGCGGATGTTAGGAATATGCTTCACATTTTTAAGAACTAACATTGTGCCATTATTGGTTTTCAAATAAACATCACTTACACCAACAACTCTAGCTAGGCCACTGTTCTCTATTTTTGTAACTCCAAAATCACCAGCTATATAAGTTGAAAAGAAATCCCTTAGTAAGGTAGCATGAATAAAAACACTACCGTCAATTACCCAGCTTGTCTCATGGCATACAAGATTAACAACATCATCATCACAAACAATAAGAAATTCATCAATAGTTGTAACATGATTTTCATTCTTGTTTGTATCTTTGTTCTTTTTGTTCTCCATTTTCAACTTCTGACAATATTTCTTAATATGTCCTTTTACACCACAATGATAACATTCAACATTTTGTAAGTTTGTTGGACTAGCTTCTAGTCTTAACTCTGTTACTTGGACCTCAGCTTTTACTCTTTCTCTATATTTCAGTAATTAAGACGTCTACCTGTGAAAAGGAACTCTGTGACTTTCGTCTCATCTCTTCATTCAGAACACTACATTTGGTTAAATCCATAGAGATAACACCATCTGGGGCTGGGCTAGATAATGGCATTCTCAATGTCTCCCACGAGTTTGGCAAAGTACCTAGAAGCCATAATCCCTGTATCTCATCATCAAAAGTAATATCTATTGTGGCCAATTGATTAAGGATCATTTGGAATATATTCAAATGATCTGTCGTAGGAGTTTCATTATGATACCTCAAGGACATTATCTGCTTTATCAAAAATAACTTATTGTTTCTAGTTTTCTGAGTATACAACTAGTCAAGCTTGGTCCACAAAGTACGTGCACATGTCTCGGCACTAACATAATTTAAAACATTATCATCAACCCATTGTCTGATATACCCACGACTTATCGATGAAGTAGCTTCCACTTCTCTTTAATTTTATCTTTAGGTTTCTCGGTAGAAAATGCTGGTTTTTGATAGTCTTTTATATGGAGAAGATTTTCCATCTTTCTCTTCCAAATAGGATAGTTTGAACTATTTAAATTAACCATTCCACTTGTATTTGTCTCTATTTTTCACATAAGTCAAAGCAACCCAACAACCAATGCTCTGATGCCACTTTGAAGGGTTTGAGATGAATAACAAACAATAATTAAATCACAATGAACATAACTCTTTCACCCAATTTGTGTAAACCTATAAAGAAACAAACAATAGAGCAAATTCAACAATAAGGAAACCATAACACACAAAAATTTAACGTGGGAAAAAAACCTCTCCAATGAGAAGAGTAAAAAACCCCCACAAGGACCTAAATCCTTCCAAATCTTCCACTATCAAAATAATGGGTATTACAATACGTTCTCTCTAGTTAAAATACTAGAGGCATTCACCAACATCAAACTTCAAGAATAAAATTCTTAGCAAACACAAAATACAAGAGAAAGTTAAGAATAAATCTCACAAAACATAGTAGTCCCGTTCTTCCCAAATTGCCAATTACAGAATGCTTTAAACATTATCTCTATCGTTCATAATGAAGATCTTTGTGTCTGCAAGCTACTGTTAAAATTTGAGGCTGATCCAACAGTTTATCACCTTGCAATTGTTGTTTAAAGTTGTTGTGCAAGAGAAAAGAAATTCAGTAATTTCTTCTATGTTACATTTGTGTATTACTGGTTTTTTTTTGGCTTCCTTTTCTATTATATTTTGTTGTCAAAAAATAGCCTACTTCGTAAGCCCTTTGGCTGTCCTAAAAGGGCCTTGAGTTAGGCTAAGGCACTTCACAAATTTAGCCTAATTTATAAACTAATTAAGCCCATCACATTGGGCTAGTCTCCCCTAACATAGGAGGGATAACCCAACACCTTTGTTAGGGGAGAATTTGATAAATAAGAACGAAAATATGTTTATTAATTTTATTTTTTTAATTAAAAGAGCTGGGAAGGAGAATGAAAAGTAAGGAAAAACTCTATTTAAAAAATATTATATTTTTAAGATATATTTATTTGTATGAATATTTATAGAAAAATAAAAAAAAAATCAAAAACAAAACAAGAAAAATAAAGAAAACTTTCTTTGGTTGCACAAAAAAATTGTGGTTTGTAAAAATTTTTAGTAATTAAAATTTTTTATGAGTTTAGTAAAAATTTAAAATTTCTAGAAATTTTTAGTAATTTTTGGTTATTTGGTAAAAAAAAATAAAATTTTTTCAATAATATTTAAGAACTTTTAATAAATTTTGATTGTTTAATAAGAAAATTGAGGAAAGTTTTAGTAATTTTTGGTGGTACTGCCAAATACCAAAAAAAATCGTCGAAAATTCCTATTTTTTAACAACCAAACGGAGTCTTACGCACATTATTTTCCAAATTGAGAGTGAAATAAAATTTGGTTAATTGATGGGAATTAATTACTTTTATTTTCTTTCTCTTTCTCGATTTCCAAACAAAATAAGTATTTTAATTATCTTATTTTATTTTATTCCATTCTTTTTTATTTACTTTTTTTAGACAAAAGCTAAAATAATTAAATCTTGCCACCTTTTGATTTATAACAATTATTAATATTTAACACTATCCTATTAATTTATTATAAGATATGATGTGAAAATATTAATAAATCTTGATATTTAGCTAAAATATATTTTCTTACTTTTTGCTTGGTAAACACCATTTTCCCCATTTTTCTATATTTTTATTTTCTATAATTATTTTTTATTAAAATTTGATTTTTTTGCATTAATGTTTAACTATTATTCACATATTTTAAAAAATTACTAAAATTTTAAAATAATAAAGTTGCAATTTTGGATTTTTGTTATTTTTACTATATATATATATATTGTTAGAGATTGTGACAAACTTGCCAGTGACGAACTTTGCCTGCAGAAAAGAAAAGTAGGAGGTGCAGTAGAGAAACAATATTGTTTGTCCCACATCACCTAGGTAGTGAGAAAAGGTGACATATATGTAATGTTCGACATCTATAAAGTATAATACGTTTTAAAACCGTGAGAGTACTGGATTCGGTAGGAACTACAGGATTAAGCGTGCTCTAGTGAGAGCAGTATTAGGATAGATAACATCTTAGGAAGCAGCTACTTAAAGCCAAAATGAATAATATTGTACTGTATGGTGCGGATCGTTACAAATAGTATCAGAGCCAATACCCAACTGAACGTACCCTCCAGTGATTGTGAGGAACTTGGAAAGAAATGGCATATATGTAATATTTGACATATATAAAACACAACATGTTTTATTTGTGAGGACATTGAATTTGGTGGGAACTTTAGGGTTAAGTGTACTCCAGTGAAACAGTACTAAAATATGTGACCTCTGAGGTGCTGCGTGAATGCGGGCTATTATAAATAGTATCAGAGCCAATACTCAGCGGGATGGGCCTACGTGGATGCGGGTCGTTACAAATGGTATCAGAACTAATACCCAGCTAGGTGTGCCACCTCAGGGATTGTGAGGAACCTGGAAGAAAGTGACATATATATAACGTTTGACATATATAAAGTACAACACGTTTTATCCATGACGGCACTAAATTTGGTGGGAACTTTTAGGGTTAAGTGTGCTCTAGTGGAAACAGTACTAGGATGGGTGACCCCTGGGTACTGCGTGGATGCGGGTCATTACAAATTGTATCAGAGCCAATACTCAATCAGGCATGCCCTATCAAGGACCGTGAAGGACTTGGAAGGAAATGACATGTATGTAATGTTTGACATATATAAAGGTAGTATTTGGAGTGATAAAAGACAAGAAAAAATAATATAAAACGAGATAAAACGTGGTTTTGGATAAATTTGGGTGTTTACTTTTTTTTTAAACTGTGTTTTTTAGAGATGAAAAGTGGTAATCCGTTACAATGATTTTCTCAAATTCGTTCTAACGGATTCAAAAAATCTCCGAATAATAGTTCTTCTCTCTCTCATTTTTTTAAAATTACTTTTTTTAGAGATGAACAGTGGTAATTTGTTAAAACAGTTTTACCAAATCTGTTCTAACAGATTTAAAATATTCCTAAATAATAGTTATTCTCTTTCTCTCTCCTCAAATTTTATCTTTTTGAGATGAACAGTAGTAATCTGTTAGAACGGTTTTCCCAAATCTGTTCTAACGGATTCAAAAAATCCTCAAATAATAGTTCGTCTCTTTCTTCCCCCCCTAAATCTTTTCTTTTTGAGATGAACAATGGTAATCCGTTGGAACAGTTTTTTCAAATTCATTCTAATAGATTCAAACAGTTTTGTAAGGTCCAGGCCAAAATGGTACTTGTTCGAAAGCTTTCAACTCAACTAACATGATTACCAAAAAATTTTCGCACTTGGTTAATCTCTTTCCAAATTTTCTATTTTTTTAAGTAAAATATTGAACTTTTTTGAAATTAGTAAAAGTAAAAATACGTAAATGTGTTTAATCACATATTTTTAAATTATGAAAAAATGTCCAATAAATTTTTTCTGAATTTTTTAATTAATTTATTTGACATATTTATTTTTCATAATTTAAAATTTTTTAAATATAAAAATATAATTTTAATAAATAAAAAAACATAAGAAAATAATTAGCAAAAAACTTTGGGGCGGCTATTCCAAACATAATTTTAGGCTCATATTGAAAAGAAAAAATTATTTTTTTAATAGTTGGCTAGTTATTTATTAAAAAATTAACTTTTTTTATATTGGAGAAAGAAAAAAATTAACTTTTTTAGTAATTAATTTTTTAATATTTTTATTAATTTGATATTTTATTTTTCATATTTAAAAAAATTAAAATATAAAAAAATAAATTTAATTACTTAAAAGAAAATAAAAAAATTGAATACTCATAAGCCAGCTCAGGCTTCCAGACGGAGCGTCAATTTAACAGAGCCGTGTCTGGGTAGTGGCTCTAGAACGATCGTTAATCCAAGTGGGACCCACGAGACATTGGCTTCCCATTCCACAAAAGATAAAAAGGACTCCGCCACAACCCACCGTTCGCATTTGCGATCAATCTTGGGTTCTAGGGTTTACAATTTCTTTTCCCAGGGAAGCTCAACCGCTCTCTTTCTCGCTGACTCAGTGCTAAGCTCTGTAAACTCTTTTTATTTTTCTGTCACAATCGTCTCCTTCTCTGATCAGGTAACTTCTTTCGTTTATCGCATGTAGGTGCATATACGTATGGATGTATTTGTGTCTATACTTATCTTTATCTCTGTCTCTATATATATTGTGTGAGCAAGTGTTGAGTTGAATATTCGCGGTTCTGACAGATCAGAAATTAGGGTTTTTTTTCAGCTGAACGCTTTGTGATGGCTTGCATGATTGGCTAGGAAAATTTTCTCTGTACTATTGTAGTTTTCTCTCTTGGGATGCATAATCTTTGAGGTGAATGTCTGAATAGTCAATCGATTTCTTTTGTGATTTTTTGATTTGTGGACTATAATTATTATTTAAAAAAAAAGGGTTAAAATTCTGAGAATATCCCCATGCATGCTTGAAGTAATTAGGTTGTTTAATTCAATCGATGTGGTACGATTGAGATTTGAAGCTTTTTTCCAAATCTGATTCCATGGACTTGGACTTGCACTGTCTGATATGGGCATGCCTAATAGTTCTACTGCTGTTGTAATTTAATTTTGGACCCTTGCTTGATAGATTGTGCACGGGTTGGAGTGGACCGGCCTTTTCCGGATTTGTTCTTTGTCCTTCATAAATTGTTGCACGTGATTTGGAGAAACTGCAGTAATGCCTGGTTTTTGTTGTCAAGTAATTGGGTTTATTCTTTAGGAGTTTCTGCTTATGTATTGAGGGGGTTTTAAAGGTTTGAAATAGTGTGGGTGGGGAGGGACTGAGACTAAATGAAGAGGACTTAGAGGAGTGTTATTTATATTTCAATGAAATTATATGATTGTTTTTTCTCTTTCAAACATGCCCTCTCTCTTTCCAATATCTCTCTTTCATACAAATTTATTTTTATGATTTTTACCCGTCTACGATGAGTTTTGTTACCACTAATATCATATTGTCTCCAATACATGTTGATATGAAGTCAGAATGAAGTGATCTTTGAGCATTACTAAATATTAAATTGGCACACTAATTTTCTTAGAGAGGGTGTCTATCCATACTGAAAAATAAAGCCTTGTTTTGCTTTTATAAAATTTTCTACTAAGAATATAGCCTATCTTTTTGAGGAGTAATCACAAAAATGAGTGTGATGGGATTTTTTTTTTTTTAAAATCCATTTCCCCTTGTCTGAAAAATAAAGCCTTCTTTTTTTTCTCTTCTAAAACTCTTGACTGAGAATATAGGGCAGCTATACGTCTCCTATGTTTTTACAAAAATGAGAGTGATGGGATTTTTTTTTATTTTTATTTTTTGCCTTTTCTTTTTGTGCACTTTTTTTTTTGATGATTGAAAACCGGCCTTATGTTTGAAGGGAGGAAAATAAGATTTAAGTTTGCTTCCTCTCACTTATGTCACTTTGTGGTTGCCTTTTGTGCACACGTGCATCTCGTTGATGCTTTTTGTGTAGATTTTTACTTGAAAAATATGATTTTCTTTGCTTATGAAATTCTCACTAACAAAGAGCCTATTGCTCTACGTAAGAACCTATCACAAAGATGATGAAATTGTTCTCAAGTACAAAGTTGAAGTTGGTTTTAATGCTTTGATATTGCGCCTTTCAATCATGCAGATTCGCTTTTGTCTATACTCTCCCTTTGGTTTTATGCCTTCTAAAGTTGTTTCGCATTCAACTGGAGTGCTGAATATCAACTGATTTTTTTCATCACATATTGAACATTGTAATTTCTAATTTGTATTATTGAAACAAACTCAAAGTTTCTACATGCTTTCCTACATCAGAAATTTCAAGCATGTCTGTAACATTCTGCATTTCGACAATCATCAGAGGGTGGTTTCTTGTTATTCAAGCTTACTAGTTAGCTGGATTAATCTAGTTTTCCAATTATTAAAGTCAGAATGAAGCGCTTGACCAAATTTTGTTCAAAATGTTGGAAACTTGGACTTTTGTGAAGTAAATCGTCTCCCTGCTATGCATTATAGTAGTCAGACTTTAAATGTAAATGAAATGGTCATTGAACATAGGGTGATTGAAAATAGTGATCAGCTCTGTTTTGCCAGAACTTTTGGGGAATCAAAGGCGCAAGCAAAGATAGGCTAATGAGTCATTTAGGAAAATTCCCTTAAAAAAAAAAAATCATTTTGATTATGTAATTGGTGCATAATCTAATAAAGCTAATTGATCCATTGTGTATCTGCCTGCTGACAGCTTGATTGTTTTTTCTGTTTAGAACTTTTGCTGCAATTTGTGCTATATGATATTGTATTACTTGCATTTAACATTTTCTTTTCATCATCCTCTCACAGGGACAGATCTTTGCTTGTGCACACTTGCAGCTATGCTTTCACTCTTTCTTACCTGCATTTCTATAACTACTTAAATCTCATTCTCTGTTCTACTAGC
Source organism: Vitellaria paradoxa (assembly GCA_019916065.1). NCBI lineage: Eukaryota > Viridiplantae > Streptophyta > Magnoliopsida > Ericales > Sapotaceae > Vitellaria > Vitellaria paradoxa. Next base: position 36,416,851 of record CM034243.1, read on the forward strand.
CTTTGATCTTATCTCTCTGCAAGTACTCAGTAGTTCAAATTCTATGTATCTGGTTGGTTTTGTGGGAACTTGTGATAGATTAGGCGGTCTGTTTTCCACCCGCTGTGGCACCTTTAGTTTAATTTGCTTTACTTAGCAAAATAGTATCTTTATACAGTATATTATATCAACCTGTCATGTCTGATTGACGGGTCAACAAGGAATTTAAAATACTTAACAAGATTGTGGAATCCTGTGTGACTCATCCATTTAGTGTCATTTTTTTGAAAGGTAATCCATTGTAGTTACAACAAAGGGTATGGTTATAATGTTTATATATTTTGAATGCAGATTTATCTCTCTCATCTTCACGTGGATTCGCAGCATCATTCATGCTCTGTACCAAGTAAATATTTGAATTGCAAAGCTGTTTTGTGGTTGTTCTTGTATGTTTTATAATGTTGGTTTAGCATGTCCAACAATCTTGTGTCAGAGCCATTCTCGATGCCAACCAAGCAAATGGATCCTATTTCGGATAAGCTAGAGCTGTCAGTTCCAAATATACAAATGGGAATGATGGGTGGAATGTCCAATAGTCCTACAAGCAAACAGTTTGAAATATCAAACAAGCAAATGGGATTGGCAGAGCCGATGTCCAATAATTTTGGGTTGTATAATTCACCAGAATTAAACAGACAAATGGCGCAGACAGATTTGCAGGGGAGCAATCTTGGATTTGAGCAGTTTATAATGGCCAATCAGAATGTTGGAGATATGGAAGCTGTGTTTAATAACCTGGGCTCTCAAAAGATATTGTTACCGAGTAAGCGAAATGCTATGGGGGAACCCATTTTTAGTAATTTTGCGGGACAACAGTTGTTGATCCCAAACAAGAATGTGACACAAATGGAAACTATTACCAGTAATGCTGGATTTCAGCAACTGTCATCTCCGAATAGAAGGACCACACAGGTGCATTCCAAGTCTGGTACTCCAGGTTCACAAAATTTACCTGCGGCAAATAAGAAAATGGTACGGAATGAATCCATTTCTGGTAGATCTGGCACTAAGCAATTGCAGACTCCTAAAAATCGAACTATACAAATGGAATCATCTCCAAAGGTTCAGACGGAGTCATTTGAATCTGTGAGGTTGAAGATGAGGGAATCATTAGCTTCGGCTTTGGCCTTGGTTACTCAGCATCAAGATAAAGCTTCAAATGAAGAAAGTAATTCTCAGAATGGGGTTGCAAAGTCACGACAGCAAACACAACAGGATTCTCGGCAAACTCAATTGACTTCTGCACCTGCTGATGTGGCTGACCATGCGTCTGAAAACCCTACAGACAGTCAACCATCAAGAGAATCTTCCTCTCTGGTAAAAGCCAATGAGGGCCGGAGTACATCTCTGGGAAATTTTACAAATGACAGCGTGGGTGATCCTGTTCAAAGCTGGAAGAGTGATGGACAAGAAGGCCAATGTACTGACATCTTGCCTAGTGAAGATGTTTCATTTGGTGACAGTTTCTTTGTCAAAGATGAACTTTTGCAGGGAAATGGGCTCTGTTGGGCATTGGATCTTGATGTAGCTGGGGGAGAATCAAAGGAAGTACAAATTGTCAAAAAGCCTAGGCTGGTTAATGCGGATATGGGTGGGGAAGGTAGTGAGCAAGCAGTTAGATCTCCTCAGGATTTGGCTTTTAAAATTGAAGCAGAACTCTTTAAATTATTTGGAGGTGTCAATAAGAAGTATAAAGAGAAGGGAAGATCTCTTCTGTTTAACTTAAAAGATCGCAATAACCCGGAACTACGAGAAAGGGTTATGTCTGGTGATATTCCGCCTGATCGTCTATGTTCAATGACAGCAGAGGAACTTGCTTCAAAGGAGCTTTCTCAATGGCGAATTGCAAAGGCAGAAGAGCTTGCTCAAATGGTAGTTTTGCCTGATTCAGATGTTGACATAAGACGTCTGGTGAAGAAAACGCACAAAGGGGAATTTCAAGTTGAAGTTGAACAAGATGATAGTGTCTCCGTGGAGGTTGCTGTTGGAACAAGCTCACTTACTAGAGTTCAGTCAAAGAACAAGGATACAGAAGCTCACTCTAATAAAGCTGATGAAACTAAAAACAAAGAGAATGTTGCAGGGGAGAAGAGTACATCTGAAATCCAGGATCATTCATGTAGCCTTACTATTCCGAATGATGGCACTGATTTAATGCAAGGTCTGATGGGGGATGAATTCAAGGATGCAGAATTCCTTCCTCCTATTGTTTCCCTTGATGAGTTCATGGAATCTCTTGATTCAGAACCTCCGTTTGAAAATTTACCTGTGGGTGGTGGGAAGATGATATCACCCTCAGACAAGGAAAGCTCGGATGGTTGTAAGGATGGGTCACTCCCTGATATAGCTTCCAAAAGGGCTGTGGATGCAACTGCTGAAAAGTCAGATAAAGCAAATGTGAAAGATACAGATTCGGATGTGAAGATTACTAAATTAGGGGAAAGTCCTGTAAAAGCAGAACCTCCTCCTGGTGCTGCATCCAAGGGTGATCATGTATGGGAAGGTGTACTTCAGCTGAATGTGTCAGCTTTGGTAACAGTCAGTGGTTTCTTCAGAAGGTGGGTCTTTAATGTTATAATTATTGCAATTTGTTTCCTGCTTCGGTTCTTGTTTTAAAGTTGTGATTCACTTGACTTGGATCTCTGATGTGCAGTTAATGTCTCCATTTTGTTTAGCATATCTTGCATGCAAACATTTTTTTTGAGTATTTATTGCATAAGCTACATGGGCACTCTATGTCATGTTGACATTTTGGCAGTTCCTCTAGTCCTGTTAATTCCTTTGTGGGGATCATTGCATTTTCATACAGATCTTGAAATTATCTTTTGCCTGTTGTGTGGTCTAGCTGCATTTAATTTGCATCGAATCATCTAGTGCATTTGTTGTCCTGGTAAATAATTTTCTGTTTCTTTTGTTGCTTGGTTCCCCAACTAACACTTTTGCCCTAATTGAATGTCATAGACGATGATGTCAAGCACAATGGTTTTTAATTTTAGTTACAAAGTGACTCCAGTATGTTATTGTATGGAATGAAATTGTAAAAGTTCAAAATTGAAACATTGCATCAAAACATATGTAGAGTCTTGGACAGGGAGAGAGGTCTTTCCTTTTTTTTTGTGAAGATGAATATGTTTATTTGGAGAAACACTTATAAGTTGCATGGATTTATTAAATTATTATACATACACATGCAACACGAGTGGATAAAATTATACCTTTTGGAAATTATGTTTTGTTGCTGGAAATTTATTATTTGAAGATAATTCAGTGCACTTTTGTATGATTTCCAAGCATAGATTTACCCTGGATGGTTTTCCAACTAAGGTGTTGGTTTCCCCATCAGTTGAATTACTATCAATTTATGACCATTATTCTAGCAATTGGTTCCCAATTGGTCTTCTTCCCTGATATCAGGACTTAAGTTCCTGAGTCACTTGTTAGGGTAGAGGTAATAAAAATAGGGATTCAGATTCCAGTTGTGTAATTTTTTAAGTTCTTTAGAATTTAGACTCATATTGTGCTTTGTGAATCTGTGAGTGTTTGATTTCTCACGTGCCTTATGTTCTTCTTGTAGTGGTGAAAAAACATCGGCAAAAGAGTGGCCCATCTCTCTTGAGATCAAGGGGAGAGTTAGACTAGATGCGTTTGAGAAATTCATTCAAGAGCTTCCCATGTCTCGAAGCCGTGCAGTCATGGTATCTCTACCCCCATTTTTTCGTGTACTCAGTTTTTTATCTGTTGTTTTGTTCAGCTGGAAACTATTTACTCCTACAGCAGCGTTGTGCTTTCTCACCTGTGGTAGTAATGGCATTTGTCTTAGTTATTGGTTTGAAACAAAAAGTGAGTGTAAGAGAATAGTATCTTGTAATTTACCATTCATGCACATGAGAACTCCGGTGCATATGCAACAGCTAATCTGTCCGTGGTTGAGAAACAATTTCATTTTTACTACTACTAATCAGTTTAGGCTGTGTTAATGGAATTGTTTTACGACATTTAGTACCAAGGATTATTGGATGCTGAAAATTCCAGACAATAAAAATGGATAAGATCTCAAATTCCATATGGCTCTTGCGTTTATTCATTTATTTCTTTGGTCTTAATTAATTGTAACTACCGGGTCAGATGGAAATTGAGATCCCCAGTTCAAAAGTTGACTTAAGGGTGGTAATGGCAACTTCAAAAAACGAATATAAACTTATTTATCATTTGGTTTGACGAGGGGAAAATGAAAAGCAGATGGTATAATTTCTGGGAGTGTCTCAAAATGGTATTTAGATGCCGTTTGGGTTAACAAGCTAGATTTATGAAAACCCATGTTCTTTGGACTCCGAAAGCATCGGTAATATCTTCACAAAGGCTAGCAAGAGCATTTTTTGACTCATCTATGGCAATGTTACAATTACCAACGCTTTGCTCTGCTCTGGGCAGAAACAATAAATGCTTTTGAAATATCATTGGCCCGTCACAAAACAAAACTAGCAGAATCAGGCATCATAAATGGCTGTCAGTACGAAAATTAATAAACAAATTGACGAGAGGAAGATTTACTGTCTTATCGGCAGGTTACATCCGATTTTAAATGATCCATGTATTGTATAAAATTGATATTTAATTAAGCTTGTCAAAATCATGCTTATGAGAGAAAAGGTATATATGCTTATGAGATTAAAGAGTATACTGATGTTCTTACTGTTTCACTTTTTGTAGGTTGCCCAATTTGTTTTGAAGGAGGGTTCTTCTGAAAATGATCGTGCAAGCCTTGGCGAGGTAACTCTAATCTTGTTCATGCTATATATATTTGTATATGTACACATTTTTTGGGGCGAATAGGGGTTTAATCAAATTTGTTGATTCATGTGGCTGGTGCAGGTGGTTGATTCATATGTTTTGGACGAGAGGTTGGGGTTTGCTGAGCCAGCCCCAGGAGTTGAAATATATTTCTGCCCTCCGCACGAAAGAATAGTTGAGATGCTGAGCAAGCACCTACCCAAAGACCATACTGAGATACTTAATTCTATTGACAATGGCCTAATTGGTATCGTTGTATGGAGGAAAGCTCATTTCAGTTCTGCAATATCACCAAACTCATCATCACACCACAAGCACTCCAAAAAACATCATTTCACGTCTAGGAGACAACAACAAGAAGAAAAAGACGCGATCATGAATGCGAAATTTGTATCTAAACCAATTCTTCCCACTCCTAATCCCCCGATGGATGATGATGATGACGACGATGATGATATTCCTCCCGGGTTTGGACCTGGTGCTGCTGCCCGGGACGAGGATGACTTGCCTGAATTTAACTTTTCCGGTGGTGCACCACCAAATATGTCGTATCCCAAGCCCCCCAACCGAATTCAATATCGTTCGGCCCCCTCTAGGCCTGTAGATCAAGTGAGACAACTTATACAGAAATATGGACAAACTGGAAATGTTGGAATGGGAATTCAACCATGGAATGAGGACGATGACGATGATATTCCAGAATGGCAGCCCCAACAACCACAACCACCGCCACCACCTCCTGGTCCTAACTTGCAGCTTACCCCTGACCTAAACCGCCATTTGCAGCCGCAGCTGCAACCTCCGGTTAATATGGTGCAGGTAGGGTTGCAAAATGTGGCCCCTGCTTGGCAGCAGGGTGGTGGTTGGGTGCAGCCGCCTGGTCCACGCGGCCATACTCAACTGGGTGTGGCCGCAAGTGGTGGTGGTGGACGGTACTATGGGCTGAGAGCTGGACAGACTCCCATGGACTGGAGACGAGACCCTGCCCCGCGTAGTGGCAGGGGATTTTGATTTGTAAAAAGTTTTCTTTTTTAGAAGATATGTGCAGTTGTGTAACCATAAATGTTTATGCATGTATCTGTTTTTCAATCTTAGCTTTAAAGTGAATCTCGGAGATCAGTTCTAGTTCCATAATTCATTTCCGACGTATTTTTATTATTTTGAGCAATTGGTCTCCAAAAAAGTTAAAATACTTTTTTTTTTTTTTTGGGTAATTAAGTTAAAATACTTCATTGGTTAAGAAACCAAATGCTCAGTAATAATTATGCATAGTTCGGTTCGGATGCTGAGTTATCTTTTAGGCTTTATTTGACACCATAAAAAATTACTAAAATTTATCATCTTTAACTATTTTTTGTACTTTTTTTTAGTAAAAATTTTTCACATTTTATCTTTATGTCATATTTTTGTATTTTAATTGTATTTTTTGTTCTATTTTTTGTCAACTAAACACCCCCTTAATAGAAGTACGGACCAAGAAAGGAAGATTCTTTGCTTGTTAAGACCTTTTGTGAATGATAAGTCAATTTCTCTGTTATATAAAAAAATAAAAGAAAGTTATTTCTCATTCATATTCAGAAATCGGATCGAATTGGTTACATTGTCATTTTTTTGTTATTTAATTATTATCGGTATTGGGTATAAGTACAGTGTTGTTATTAGTGGGGTTGGAATTTTCATTTTTTTAGTCACCCTTCACCCTTTATTTATTGTCGAAAGTCACTAACATTTCTGATTTAAAATTTTATTTTTAAATTTTTGTACTGTAGAACAAAGCGAATTCATTAATTTTTTTAATTTTTAAGTGAAAAGTAATGCACAAGGTATGGGAGTGTAAATGTATTTTTAGAAGTTAGAGAGTGCTAAAGTTGTCATCTTGGAGAGTATAATTAACAATTTCAATTTAGTATAAATGATGTAAATATATAAGCCATTTTTACTTTGAGCACAATGTAGACAAGATAATTGCTGCGTATTTATTTTTGTAAAATTTGCCAGTTTTTATATCAAACGTAAGTTTAACTTTGATTTTTTTCTTTTTTTTTTTGGGGGGGGGAAACAATTCACATAATTACAGTATAATATTATTTGATTGAGGGTAATTATGTGTAATTTGGGTGTTTCTTGAGGAGTAATTTATTAAAAGTGATTTTGAATTATTACTTATTGCTTTTCTCTTATCAAATTTTTAATCCAATACAGCATCAATGATCAATGATGTGTATGTTAACACTCGTATCTTTACCTTTTGTGGCAATTTTAATAATTTTCCAAGATAAATTTTTTTAAGAATATGTGCAGCAGAATAGGTAAATAAGTATTTTATGTATTTTTGCTAGCAAATATAAAGAAAATCATCTGCACCAGACTCTCCAAAGTCACAACTATTTTTGTTCCTGCCACAATAATTCTTTATTTCTGTCGAGTTACTGTTCACCAGTTAAACAATTATTTATTATTTGTTGAAGAAGACAATGGCCTTTATATTGAAAAAACAATGGGCTCCAATTTTAGAAAATTAATTTTTTAATAGACAATTGGTAAAATGCATAGCATTGGTGTGACTTAAAAAAAAAAAAGTTACTAGCTAAACCCAAAATGTGTACTATTTATTAGATAATTTGGTTATCCATTAGTGCACTTGTTCTAATATGCTAAAAAATATTACTTCTTTATTTTATAACTTCTACATTCAATTGATTCTTTAGTAGACTTCTCAAAGCATCCACTCTTGCATTAAAATATCGTTTTTAAATATTTTTTCATCGTTGTTGTTTTTTAAAAGTTTCCTTTTCAACGTCAATTATAAGTTAGTTTAAATGAAAAATAAAAAAATATTAAAATAATAGTTTAAGAAAGTTAAGATTTTAGTGAAGGCTTTAAATCTACATTTTTAATTAATCATTCACAATTATTTAGTGGAAGAATACTTTTTTAATCGAGAGAGAAAATTTGCATTAGCTTATTTAAAGACTAAATTTTTCTCTTTAAAATAAATAGACATGAGTGAAAATTATATCTATTTTAGTATCTCTGTATTATCTTTATTTTAAAAAAATTATAATAATTTTTACAATGATTTTCTAAATATAAAAAATACTATAATATTTTTATTATAAAAAAGTTATTTAGAAAATATAATATAAAATTAAGCCAAATATAATGAATATTAAAAAGAGACAAAAATATAGGTCGATCAAATTCTCCCATCACTTTGCAATTGACAAATAAATAAATAAAATATAATTTAGTACACAAAATACTTACTGTTACAAGTTTTAGAGAAAATTAGATGTACAATAATTATAATTCACACATATAAATATATTTGAAGCGAATTAACTTTGTCGAACAAATATAAAATACATTTAATAAGTCGAAACCGTAGTCTTGGCGTGAAAGATTTGTCTTTTAACTCGATTCAAAAAAAGAATTAGTTAAAGTGTATATAAATTGACCCAAACATGAAAAATCTTCATCTTTTGGGGGGAAAAAAAAGAGGGGGAGGGGGTATGACTATGGTGGAAAGACAGCTTAGAAAAGAATGATCACACAGCTTAACCGCCTAGAGCTCGCCTCAGCCCTGCTCGTTGCTCGGGTGTCAATTTTGCAGGGAACTTCACCTCAAACACGATCCTCAGATCACCTCTATTACCAGGCTCCTTTGCAATCGGCATTCCCTCTCCGTGAATCACCAGCTCGTGGCCAGGGCTCACGATTTGGGTGACCGGGATTGACAAGTCGCGATTATCGAGCGTAGTGAGCTTTACCACCGTCGTCCCTCCCAGGGCCTCCGCCAAGGACACCCTATGGTTCGCGACGAGGTCGTTGCCGTCTCGAGTGTAGACGCTGTGGGGCTTCTCGTCGATCACAAATACGAGGTCTGCCGGAAGTTGGTTCAACTGCTCGTTCCCTTTGTCTGGGAAAGTGATCTTTGTTCCTTTCTTCCATCCCGGCTTCACATCAATGGTTACTACCTCTGATTCTGTCGATAACCGCCTGTCACACGCACACACACACACACAAAAGAAACAACCAGCATGAGATTAGCAGAAACAAAGATTCAATTAGATATGCATGAATGCATCAACACAAAGCAGTTATATGTCGTAAATCTCGTAAGTATACTCATTGAAGTATACTCATTTTGGTTGCTTTTGAAAAATGAATACTAATAGTTAGAATGCTTACATGGATGCTAGCTGTAGAAAGAAAATGATTGGAAGAAATTCGGTATAATTTTTCTATTACTATTCATTAACTATCCCACCAGCAATAATTTACCTTATAGAAAATATTCTTATTCTCAGTATAATTATTACAATCTATTTCAAATTAATATAACGGAGGGAGAGTATTCTTACTTTCAGTGTAATTATTATAATATTTTTCAAATTAATATAATGAAGGGCAAAAATTATCCGAATAAAATTTAACTTTGTCATCCCAATACAAACATACCCTAAATACGTACCATAACCAGGCTTGGGAAATACTCTGGCTTGGGAAGACTATTGATTCTCAAGTAAAGAGGGATACATGATAATATTATCTCAACAGATGTCATTAGAGGAGCTACAAGTACTGCTAAAGTAGGAAACAAGATGGGATAAGGACATATTTCACGTAAGCAATTAAGGGAATTATGGCTTTTAATATAATCACAAAAACAAGAATTCTCTCTCTTACCTTAATTTTTTCGTTAGAAAAAAAAATTATAAGAGAGAGGTTAAATTTGGTATCAGAGTTGTCGACATTAGAGAATAAATTATCAATTTAGTAATTACATTTAGAATACCACCTACCCATTAGCATCAACCACTGTCCTAGAGATCTTCATCTTTCTTGTTGATCCATTGTACAGTTCCTCGAGGCTGCAAGGCAATTTATTCTCGACTGGTGGTGGTTTCTTTGGCATGGCAGCGCCATTTCCGTCACTGTGTGCCCGCCTGCCAAATCCCCCAAAGGTTCCTCCTCCTTCCGAATGATACCTCGCGGACCTACTAGCTCTCGTTGCTCCAAATTCAAAAGGGCTACTCCCGAAGAACTCTGCAAAAATGTCCTCTGCATTCCTAGGATTATACCTATTGGAGAAGCCGTTGCTGCTGCCAGAACCCGTTGGCGGCATGTCTTTCAACCCTTCTTCACCATATTGATCATAGGTTGCCCTTTTCTGTGGATCACTCAGTACCTGAAGGAATAGGATCATGGAATTTAGAATCTTTTAATTCTTTAACATGCGGGCAGCTCAAATTTCATCAGAAAGATGCTATCCAGAAAAATATAACAGAAAGTAGACTCAGTAGATAGTACATTTTTATTGTTAAGTTATAAAATGCACGACAATAAATGAGAAATAATTCAAAAATTTCTACGACCAGAGTTTTGATATCATATTAAGTAACTAATTGTTCTGTTAGAAAATGAGTCTAATAATGTTTATTATACTATTTCAACACCTATGAATTTATTATTTTAAAGTCATAAACACCTTCTACTTCCATTGTGCTTACTTTTCTTAGTAAATTTTCTTGGTTTTAGAGCCTTAATCATTTCATTACGAAACCATTTGATTTCATTTATGCTAAGGAAGAATCGAATGATTCTTTAGAATATTTGTTGTATTCTATTTCTGTTGCTATAATATCCGCTTGTATAGCTATACAGATATTTTGAATATTGATATTTGATTCTTTTTTATTATACAGGATTACATAGCTGTAATTGTTGTGTATATAATGAGATGTTATCTCCTCCATACGGCAAGAAGGATTTCAGCCATTTACCATTGTTTTGTCAAACATTTTTTAATGTATAAGACGTAGTTTGAAGCAAATTCTTAAAATCTATCATTAAACACCCCCCCCCCCCAAAAAAAAAAAAAAACAAAAAATGCTAACCTTTTGTGAAGTTTAGGGGTTGACTTATATGGGATTCAAACAAATTGCAGGGCAGCACTCAACAAATCCTAATAGAAAGACATTTTGGGTTTGAGATCATGGAACCCACTTACGAAATAGGTAAAGAAAAAGAAAAAAGAAATTACAAATTTTGGGGAACAAAAACAAATTTCCTTGAAAAAAATAAGATAAAATGAAATTAAATATTCTAGAATTCAAAATTTATATTTCTAGTTGTCCTCTGTTTAGGTTCATAATGAATGAACACATAATATTAATACAAAACTAATCAAAACAGACTTATTAGAAAGAAAATTAAATGCCATTGCCAAGATAGGAGAGAAAAAGAAAATGAATTGGGATTGGGTACAGAAATATATACACACATATATACACACACACATATATATATACATATATGTATGTAAATGTATACCTCATAAGCTTCAGAGATTTGTTTGAATTTGGCTTCAGCTTCTGTCTTGTTGTTTGGGTTCTTATCTGGATGCCACACCATCGCCAATCTCCTGTATGACTTCTTCAGATCATCGTCCGTCGCATTCCTATTCACCTTCAATATGTTATAGTAATCCACCCCCATCGCCTCTCTCTCTCTCTCTATATATATATATATATATGAATTTATGTGTATATATTATGAATCAGAGGCTATAGAATCTGAACAAAACTGTATGTATGTCTTCGGATCATCAATTACGTATATCTATTTATCCAAGTCTCAAAATCTTGAATCTTCCCTCTGCAGATTCAAATTCATTGAGATCTGACTCAAACAAACAACTAATCAATCTGAACTCTTTCGTCAAATTCTGATTTAAAAAAACTCTCTCTCTCTCTCTCTCTCCCTCTCTCTCTCTCTCTCTCAGCGCAACGAAATAAACGAACAATGATTAGATTCTGATTATATATACATCCGCTAAGAATACTGAGAGCCGTGATTAATTGATAATTTTTAATTATAAATAATTAGTGAGAGGCATTTTCATTATAAATTAGCATATAATATGTGGAATTCATCAATAAAAATTAGTTTATTTTAATTATGACCAATTGTTTAAAATAATAAAATTTAATTATCAATTATATGTTTATTACTTTTTTTTTTCTCTTTTGTCGAAAGATAGATATAATCATAAAGAATATTAGTAGGTTATTAGTTATATATAATATATAGAAAAAAATTTAAAAATAATGGAAAGAGTTATATGGTAAATAAAAATTTTAACGTAAAGAGGCTTGTACCTGTAATTATGTATTTATTTTCATTTTATTGAATAATAAAATAAATCACACAATGTTAAAATTAAATAATAATATTTAAAAAATATTTCTTAAAGAGTGCCACGTCAACGTTATATAATTCTATTTAGATTCTCTTTAATTTATTATAAATTTCTAAAAATCTCTTAAAACCTTTAAAAATCTCTATAAATTATTAACTTTTTATCTCATTACATGAATTACGAACTCATAATTTATCTCACTTTATTTTACTTTTTATCACTCCAAACACACCCTTAATTATAAACTGTTATATAGAACACTCATGAATGATAATAATAATAATAATAATAACAATAAAATAAAAACATTTAAAAATAATATAGTCGTATATGATTATTATAAAAATAAATAATTATTTAGTCCTAATAAACTTTTTGTTATCGAGGTGGTGACTTAATACCGGTAATTATCTAAGGAACTTGGAAACAGTAATTTAGAAATAGATAAAATTATAGAAATTGCATCTTAGCAGAACGCTCAATACAGATAATACCATCACAAGGGATACTTTGGATGGTGAATAAGTGTTGCTTATGGGAAAAAATGAAAATCTGACCAACAATTCCCACAAGGTGAATAAGCCCTCCATTGCACCCAACTTTTCCACTGCAGAAGCTATCCGAGAACTATAAACCTACCACATTGGTAGGAACAGCTGCAATTCCCTGGGCCAATGTCTGCAGAGAATTTATCTATTCCCTGTGTGAGAGCATCTTCAGCTTGCTGAGATGATAGCCTCAGGCAACCAAAAGCCAGAAGTTGTTGATCAGTCAAGGGCACGTGTTGTGGCATCAGATCCTGTAAGGGCAAAAAAAAAATACAAAATCAAAAGTGATTTTCATGAATCATTAATAGGAAATGTAAAATTATGAAACAAAACAAATGATTTCACAAGGGTTGTGAGAGGGCACCCTCGATAGAATGCACAAGAGGTTGGCAGCAACACTACCTATCCAATGGAGTCTAGTCTTACCAAGGTCACGTTTGGAGTTCCCAAAAAGTTAAAAAAAAAATCAAAAATTGGTGTAAAAAGTGACACGCAGCGAAATTTAATTAGAAGGAAATTTGAGAATTTTTGGAGTTCTTTGAAAAAATTTGGAGCTCTAAACGGAGCCTAAGAGTGTTCTAGCCAGCCTAGCCAGCCTAACAACGGACTACATGTCTTATTTTGTTATGCCGGTCTTAGCGGCGAAAAGTTTGGATAAGCTTCAGTGCAACTTCCTATAGCGTAGTGGCATAGATGGTCGTAAATACTATCTTGTGAACCGAAACACAACTTGCCCACCCATAAAGTGTGGGGGGATAGAAATTCAGAGGCTAGTAACAATAAACGAGGCCCCTTTGGGCAAGTGGTTGTGGCGTTTTCCAAAGGAGAGAGACAGCTTCTAGAGATTAGTAATAGAACTTAAATATGGTCTGAAATAGGGTGAATGGCCTAATCTTGCTGCCAGAGGCACGCAAGGTTGTGGCCTATGGAAAGGTACTTGTAGCAAGTGGGATACTTTCTCAAAATTCATTCAGTTTAAATTTGGAAATGGTGATAGACTGAATTTCTGAAATCACCTCTAGATGGATGGTAGGACTGTCTAGGAGCTCTTTCCTGATATTTATGAGGTTATGACCAATAAGTAGGCCTCTTTAGATCAGCTTATGATTATTCATGGATAAAGGGTGTGGAATTGCGAAGTGAGAAAAAACGTTTTCAATCAGGAAGTGTTTAGCTACAATAGGCTGGTGACCATGTTGTATAAATACACATTGGGCAAGGGGGAGGATGAGATTTTATGGGGTCTATCCTCTAAATGTATTTTTGAAGTGAAGTCTCATTTTCTCGCTTTGCAGGGGAGAAGGATGATACTTTCCCATGAAGGTTATTTGGAGGAGCAAAGCCCCTTTGAAAGTGGCTTTCTTTATGTGGTGTATAGCTCATCACAAGATCCTTAGCATTGTCAAAAGAGGTATAGTAATGGTAAATAGATGTTGCTTGTGCAAGTCAGATGAAGAATCTATTGATCCCATTCTGTCACATTGCTTTTGGGCCATGGAAATGTGGAACTTAATCCTTCTATATTTTTGTATACCTTGGGTTCCCCCGAGAAGAGAAAACTCTTTTTTTGCAGGCTTGGTTGGGCACTAGGATCATCAATGGTAATAGACAGGCTTGGAAATTGCTCCTCATTGCATTTGCTGGCTAATTTGGAGGGAGCAGAATAGGACTTTCCAAGGAGTACAAATTCCCTTGAGTGGGGGTCAAAGGGGTGTTAATACAAACATTGTGTAGATGGATTATAGAAGGCATAGCGCCAGATTTGTTTACCTTTTTGTTCTTTTTCGAAACCATGGAGTTATATCTATAGAGTCAGATCTTTTTACCTTTTTGTTCTTTTTGGAAAGCTTGGAGACTTGATCTCTTTTTGTATATGGGAGGCATCCCTTGATGCCTTTATTAATACAATTTATATTTACTGATTAAAAAAAATGAACATGACTTTTGGGCATTGCAATATCACTCTTGGAATAACCACCTGATTCATGCCTAAGCCAAAATTTACCACAAGTGAGATAAAAATTCTCATGAGGAAAACAGCAAGATGCAAATGTTAACTCCATAGCATATGATGAAGAAACACATCTGCAAAGATAGCAATGCGTTGGCTAGCATGATGAACCTGAGAAATTTAATACAGCATATGATGGTTGAAAGTCTGAGACCACAGGATGAAACTGAATGAAAGTACCAATATGATGCTTCCGAAGATTCTGTGAGGACTACCATCATTCCTATTGTGGACTGCTTCTCCTGTGATCATACTGCCATTCCAGGTTCTAGGGATCAGTTCCTGTTCAATTGCCATTTACACTAACTTAGCTTCAGTAAACATAAAAATACACTTACATCGTGAGAGTGAAACTTTCTTGAACACTTCATTGAAAAAAATTCATGCTCGAACAGCAATTCTGCCAAAACTAGGATATACTCCAGTCACTAGATTAGAGTTAATAAGCTCTCCATACTCGGACAATCAGGCTGGGTTCAGCAAGTTAAAATTCACTGTACTTATATTAAACTGGTAGCAGAATGCAATAACAACATAAGTAGAGACAAGATTAATCTTTAGGTTCATGAGGGAAGAAAGAGGCTTATAGACCTTAAATTTAACTTGAGAATCAATTTTTCAAATAAAAGGAATGGAGCAGAAAGGAGAGAGAATAATTATTCAAGTCCTAGCAACTTCAGGTTCTAATAGAAGAAAATCCAAACCTTCAAATTATTTAAATTATGCAAATCCATTAGGCCAATAATTTTTTTCTTTTATTTTTTATTGTTTATTTATTTTTTTGATGACATGGAACTTGCATTCACTACATTTTGGGGGTGCACTAGGTTTACCCGACATGCGCAATAGCCCACAAACCACGCATGTCAATCAAGCCCATGGAAACCCGCGAGTGAGCTCACCCCAGGGGAAAGACCTTAGGGCTCAAACTCGAGACCTCCACAAGGAAGCAAGCTCTGGCCAACAGTGCTGGGCAAGTTAGTTTCCATTAGGCTAATACTTTAAGCCCATATGTGCTAAATTACTCATAGAGACCAACTAAAAGAGAGAGCATGTGAAATAAAAGTGGAATCAATTTTATAATCTCGAATACTAGAAAATATCTAACCGCATTCTTGTAACAGTCATAATAAATTTAAAATCAAGAAACAAATACAATTGATTAAGTGCAGGCAGTTTAGTGCCTCAGCTACACTAAGGTAGCTTACATCACCCTCAAATTTGATTGAAAGACAACTATGAACAGCAGATATAGACCAATTCTGCAATAAGACAAAAAGAGTCATTTTAAGGGATCCAAGGTAACGCTCATTTGTCAGCTGACAATTGCAACAGGCATGTCACAAAAACTGTGCTTACGACAAGAAGAGAGGGAGAGGCAAATCACCTTCTGCTTCCAGTATTCAATCTAAAGAAATTTGATATTCAGTTTCTGAGTTTTCTCTATTTTACTGATTTGATATCAGTCTCCAGGCTGTTTCTTTCTCACATTCTATATCTTTTTGTGTGCACGCACCTGCATCAATAAACAATACTAGTTCATAAAAATGAAAAAAAAAAAAAAAGAAAAGAGAAAAGGTAAAATTTTAAAAATGTCTTCGATGTAGAGAAAGTCTGACAAATTATGTTTCTTATCTTCATGTCAAAAAACTGTCTCTGATGTAGAGAGGAGTCCTTTTCTCCTTCAAAAAAGTTCTTTCTTAGCTTCAACATTAAGAGATAAAATTACAAAGAGATCCAAAAACATTATAATCCATACCTTTTCAGAAAGTTTAGAATTTGATCTGTTGAACCTCATTCAACACAAAGGTAGATTGAGTGAAAGGATCATGTGTGTGATAGTTAATAATGAAAGCAAGCATCAAGACTTCAATGCTCATTGCCAATTAGCTTGTTATCATCAGTCCATGGCATGTCTCCTTCTGACTTCTACCAGACATGACAAACCCCAGAAGCTTTCCAGTCCTAGGAAAACCCTTCATCCAACCTTTTGACATTGCTCTGTTTAGAATCTCAAACGAAACTGCATTAGGTTCACACCCCTCCATCACCATCTTTTTCAATAGTGCGATGATGTCCACGAACTTGCCTCTTTTGAACATTGCCTCCAGAATCATATTATAAATGGCAATACTTGGAGTAATCCCACCCTCAATCATTAGGTCCTGCAGCCAGAGGGCAACTGAAATATTACCTTCCTTGCAAAGGCCATAAATGAAAGACCCAAATGTAACAACATCTGGTTCTAATCTTTGGCTGTATATCTCTCTTAACAACTGGCCCAACAGTTGATCATTACCTTCTCTTATGGAACCATGTATAAGAATATTATAGGTTATCATATCGGGTAATAATCCAGTACTTTTCAAGTACTTGAAAATCCGGTATGCAATTCCATGTAACTGGTTCTTGCAAAGGCTGCTTATAAGTGTATTAAAAGTCACTATAGTAGGACTAGGACCATTTGAGACCATAGCTTCCAATAGCTTTATACACTCTGGAATCTTCCCAAGCATACAAAAATACTGAATCAAACAAGTCGAACTAACTACATTAAGCTTGACACCCTCATACTCCATCCGATATAAGATCCTTCGAATCATCGGAGAATTTCCTTGTTTGCAGGCCACAGACAGAAGTGTATTGAAAGAAACAAGGTCAGGTCCATTTGCACCCCATTCTATACGGTCAAAGAGTTCAAGAGCTTTGTCAATGTTGTCCTTGCAGAAGCCTTTCAAAATTGTGTTATATGATACATTATTTGGCACAAAACCTTTTTCCATCATACTCCTCATTATTGATAATGCTTCACTTGATCTTTTCTCATCACATAGAATATTGAAGTATATATTGTAGATCGCAACATCCGAAGTACATCCCCTTGATATAATGTCAACCAAGAATTTAGTTGCAATCCCTATTTTGCCCCCTTTTAACAGGCCTCCCGCCAAAGCAGCATGAGTGAATGGATCCGGATATAATCCCCTTTGATCAATAACGCAAATGAGCTCCCCAATTTCAGCAATTCTACTTTGGTGACAAAGTTCACGGAGAATTATGTTGTATGTGACTAAATCCGGATCACATCCTTCCCTCCCCATCTTATCCAAGAGGCATAATGCTTCTTCAATTTTCCCATCATCACAAAGGAACTTAACAACTGCAGTGTATGTTATCACATTAGGCTTAAAGCTGTAAGTTTGCATTTCACTTAAACAATGAAAGGCCTCTTCCCATAACCTTTCCCTACTAAACCCATAGACCAAAGCTGTGTATGAGCACGCATTATGTACAAGGCCCTTCTTCTTCAAAGAATAAAACAATGCCAAGGCAGTGTAGCTTTGACCAGCCTTGCACAGAGCCCATAATATTGGATTATAACCATACGCACCTTTAAAACAGTCACGTTCAAGAAGAACAGAGAAGACCAAATATGCCTCAGGAATCATCCGAGCTTTGCTAAGACAAACAATCAACAAATTCAAGTTGGTTACAGTTGGCAAATAGTCCAATCTCAACATGAACTTGAATACGTTAAGTGCATCTACTAAATATCCAGATTCCAATGACTTCTTCAACAATTTTGACAAAAATCTAAACGAAGGCACAAATCCACTAGTGTACATTTCCCCTGCAATAACAAATGCATCTTTAATTTTACCATGCGAAAGCATCCCATTCAAAAGGGCGTTGAAAGTTGATGCATTTGGGTATGGCCCAAATCTTTTCATCCTAATATAAACGTTAACCAACTCTTCCAAGTGTACAAAATTAGACTTTAAACATAAATATATTAAAGCATTGTAATCATATACAGTGGGTTTCCCTTGGACATTCCTCATCAAATTCAATGTCTCAAGAGCTTTACTAATGCAACCCGACGCAGCATGGCCCTGCATCCTATGCCGTAATTCAACATAATATGACTCATAAGCAGCACTTTCTTCCGGAAAATCTAAGGTCTGAACAGCAAAGGATGAGAAAAGATTCACGAATTGATACAAAGCCCGAGCCCTATTACAAATCCCATGTGAAGGCTTTCTCACAGCAACATTGAATAAATTCATTGCAGGGGAAAGCAACGACCGAGTAGTGAACCAATATAGCCAACCTGTATATCACTGCATGACAAGACCCACAATTTGCCCCCTTTCTTTTTTTTTGCTTTTTGGAGAAAACTGTGAAGTAACTTGGAATAGAGTACCGAACTTTCACTAAATTGAACTAAAAACTAATGAAACATAAATTTGTAATCGTTCGAAACCAAGGAATTTCTCACCTTTCCTTCTCGTAATTTTCTCTGGGCAACCAAACAAAGCAAGAAAGAAGAAAGATGAAAGCTTTCACACCTAAGAGAGAGAGAGGGAGAGGGAGGCGGGACGATATTGAGCTTCGCCTGGAAAGCAGTTTCCCGAAATCAACCGAGTTCCGCGCCAGTCTCAAGTGTACGAAGTGGAAAAACCCTAGAGCGCAGCTCGCGGAGCAATTATTTGGTGCCGCTCCAAGTCACAGTTAGATCGTGCCACCTCGGCATTTTTTTCTGTGACTCGCTGCAACGGTTCGTGCGGCGACATTTTTGCCATTTTCCCGTTTACATTTTTTTTTTTCATTTTTCATTTTTTTATTTTTTATTTTTTATTTTTTTGGTTAGATAAGTGAGGGGAGAGGGAGACTTGAACTTGAGTCGAATAAGCGGACAAATAAGCTCTTAACCACTTGAGCCAAGACCACCCTCTTTTTTTATTTTTTCGTTTTATTTTTATTCTCCTTTCCTAGACACTGTGGGTGTGTTTGGAGTTGCAAAAATTAGTTTAAATTTATAAAAATTATAATTTAAACAATGAATAAAAAAGAGACTTGTATAAGTTTGTAGAGATTAAAAAAAAAAAAAAAACTCCAAACAACCCAATGTAAGGATGTTCGGCAATAAAAATTCTCCTGCCAGAACTACTCTCCACGTTTACCTTTAATCCAAAAATAAGGCTGCCAAGCATAAAAAAAAAAAATGACGGTTATGATCGGAGAAGGGTCCCCACCAGAAAATCCTTTGATGGTAAAGTCAATGAAGGCTTAAAGAGTTTAGGGAATATTAAGTAAAGAGAGAAGTACTGGGATGACAATAGATAACGTACCTGAATTTTGAAATTAAGTGTTGTATTTATAGTTAGTCAATATAAATAAATTAATAGATAAATAATTAGATTGTAATAATTGTGTATCTTGTGTGTATATATTAAAGTATGTAATAATCTCTCATTCTTAAAATGATTTCGTCTTACATTTAATGTCTCTCATTCTGCATTTAATGCGCGTGGGTAGAGTGGACGCCTGAGTAGATTGCATTTGCCCTCCTAGATGCCCAAATGTCACATCTACCACTTATAAATGAGTGAATTAACTTATAATAAATTCAGTTCATTTATTACTATTTGGTATTTATAGTTAAAATCACACTAATTCGATTCCAAAACAAAATGGGACCTAATTTTAATAATCCTTTGATTACTCAGCCCTGTCGAGCACTTTCCAATCATGCTCGGGAGCATGCCACGTATTCAGGGTTATTTTTATACTAATAAAGAATTTATTTGCCTTCGTGAGTTGAATATACGGTTGATCAAATTAATTTTACTTTTTATTTTTTATTTTTTTTAACATTCTTGGGTTTACGAATTTAAGGTTTGATTTGGTTACAAAGAATATGATTTTTGCTTTCTGTAATTTTTTTTATATAAATTTTTACTAAATTAAATTTTTTTAAAAAATTGTAACTTTTTAGCCGTGTTAATCATATTCATAAAAAAAATCATCTGAATAAAATTTATTTGTTTGAGTAAAAAAAAAACAAAAAAAATTAATTTTTTATTTTTTCTAACTTTTACCCAAATAATCGTGAATTTTTTGATTTTTTAATATGATTAACACCTAAATGTTACAGTTTTTAGAAAAAAAATATTTAAATTTTAGTGACAAAATCATATAAAACAAAAACAAATATAAAAAAAAAATGCTTTTTTGTTTCCTGTTTTGTCAAACTATACCTCAGCAAAACCAACAAACAAAAGCTAGAGAAGAAAAATGGCAAAAAAAAAAAAATAATAATAATAATAAAATAAATTATGTTATCGGCAACAAGTAATTAAAAAATAATTAAACTATAAAATGATATGATAATAACGATTTTTAACAGTATTTATATATCGAATATGGTTGGAGAATTGAAAATATAATTTGTCATCTTTGATCAATCTTTGATGAAGTACTTTAGTTTTATACTTGTATTTACTTCCTACTAAAATAAATTTACCAATTACGTTTTTTTAGGTTTATAAACATAAAAAAAATGATAATAAAATGCCAGCAAACAGAGCCTTAGTAAGTAACTTTTTATTTCCTTTAATTTTCCACTCCCGTTAAAATCAAAAAGACTATTAGGGGGTGGAGGAGGTCACTTTGGCTCCGTACGGCGTCGTTTCGAAGCACAGAGCTTTTTGTTAACAAAAATATAATCCAACAGTTGTTTTACACGCGCTGGCTTAGAGTGAATGCGTAGGGTCCACCCACCCGCTCGCCCACCCACTGAAGGCGACAAAAGCTCTACAAAAGCTAAAACGGTCTCAGCTTTCGCCTTCCTTCGCATAGTAATAATAATAATACCCCCCGAAAGAGCGTTGATAATCTTCATTCAGAGTCAAAGCAAACCCGAAATTAGGGTTTCCGATCACACTCAATCCTCAATTCTTGCATGTGAGTTTTCCCTTATTATTATTATTATTATTATTTTTTGATCTCTTGTTCATTGCTCCTGCGGTGAAGATCGTCGTCTCCCCCTATAGAATTCTCCAGCTGTTTTATTTATTTGTTTATTTATTTATTTTTTAAATGTTGCGTCGAAATCGACTACCGGTTTCTACACGAACGGAAATGCCTTAGATCATTGTTGATTATCCAAGTTTAATCTGATTCATTTCATAAGGACTACTAAAGGAAATGAGATCAGTTTTTCTCAATCAATCGTTTCTTGTCTCTCTCTCTCTCTATATATATATACACGAATACGTTTAAATGCAAATATGTACGTGATTTCGTGTTAAGCTGTGTCTGGACAATAAATTGCCTTTTTTAAATATACACACACACGCATTTATTTGGTATTTTCTCTTAATCTGTATTTCCCAGATCGTTTTGATCTGAATCAATACTTTCGAATTGTTTTGAATAGCATACGTTCAAGAATTCTCTACTCTGCTTTCTGTAATTCACTTTGCTCGTCTCTTTCTGTGTATTTGAATATAATCGATATGTATATATACACACAGACATGTATATATGTATACACACATGTGCCTGTATATATGCATGGATCTCGAAAACAAATATGTTATTATTCACTCTGTACCGTGTTTATTTGTTATTTCATAGACTATTTTATTGAAAATCGACTTGTCAATATTACTGAAATCAAGAGGTGGCATGTTTTAATCAAGAATTTGTTGCCTGTCTCATTTTATGTACACATGCAAGTGCTTTCTATGCGCACATATTGTTGATTTCAAAGAATATCAAATATTCTTTGTGGATTTTTTAAATTAAGCTGCATGACCTGATCAAATTTAGTTCAGGAAAGAATTGGTCCAGAATTATGCTCGTAAAAGTTAACACCTATGGATATCTTTGATTGTATGCTCTTTTTGATGCGTGTTAGTGTGTGCATCTGTATCTTGTGCCAGTCTTGTTATCATTTATTCTTTTGCAAGATTCTTGGGAATTTTTTACAGGCATAGTTTGTAACCTTATACTGTGTTCTGTAATAGTTTGAGATTCTAAATAGTGATTCTTGCGGGTCACAGAAGTCTATCTATGGTTGGAGTCTCTATCGTCACGATTTAGTTAACAAAGAGTGATATTCCATATAAAAGTTCTTTCAACTATTTTTATTGTGCCCTTGACCTTGGAATGACATTATCCTTACTATAAAAATATGACCTGGCAGTAATTTCTTTAGTTTAACAAACATAATTGTCAATTTTTGCATGTAAGAGTTATTATGAGTATGTCCACGAAGTACATGAAATATTTTGATGGTGAATGACTTGTAGACATTGTTTCGGACATATTGATATGTTTATAGCCAAAAAAATGGAATCTTATTTGCAGAAATTCACGCAAACACAAGTATTTATCACTGTTTGATCTCAGTTGTGAAACACATGCAAATGCTTGCTGTTTTTCCATATAGCAAATGTAACAATATATGTACTTGTTGATAGATGTACCTTCTTGTTTGTTTTGTCAAGCATGACTAGTCTAAACATTTTGAAGCCTTTTGGTATGAAACATCGACCAGTATATATGCAAACTATATTTTTTTATTGTAACTGGCCACTTGGGGGTGGGTAAAATACCATTTCTATGGGATTAGCTGGCACTGGCAAGCTTTTAGTGATGACAAGGGGGTCATCTACTGGTCACACATCACATGGTAAGGGAGATCTTGAGGATTTTATAATAACCAAGTTCTCTCTACCTGGTAAGATGCCTTTGAAAACTATGATTGGTTTGAGCCTAAAAGTGGATAATATGTTATGTGTTTGAGCAGCCTTGGTTTGTTGTTGAGAAAACAAGGAGAGTTTCATGTGTTGATATTCAAAAATGTAGAAATGGTCAAGTCTCAAGTCTTAAATGTGATGATTGGTTGTGTTTCCTCAATCTCTGTAACTTTTAGTCATTTTGGATCATAAATTGTGTTATTCATCATTTGAAATATTGATTCATCATTTTTCTTTCTAACATGCCTCTACTTTGGGTTATGCCAAAATATATCACTCATAGGCCTTGAGAAAAATCCATTGGCTAAAATTGTGGACATGAAATGAGTGATATGATTCAATCTGTGAAATTTCATTAATAATAAGATATTAAGATGTAAGATAAGATTAGGCACCCTGTGCATGCCATTATCTTTATATTTGCAAGTATGTTGCCAGTTAATTTTGTTTTCTTTTTTGTTGGCACTTATCATTGTTTTCTTGTTTGTTGACACTCATCAATCTAAAATGTAAAATTTTGTTCGTTATGCATCTCTTGCAGATTATATGTATGAAAATAATTTTTACACGTAATAAGCATTTATAGTTTAGATTCATTTACAGAATTTTATTAATAGTATCCTAATGGTGCCTTTTCTGTTATTGAGGGGTTTTCAACAGTGATTTCTTATGAACTAAGGCAATGAAGACAGGAACATCTTCGTTGAATCCATATGCAGCATCTTACATACCACTGTCGCGAAGAGGTGCAGCTGGTGAAAACAAATCCTACCCATTGATGACAAAAGATTCTAACAGCAGCAATGAAACTGTCTGGTTGGAATCTCATCCTGAAAATACAACACAGAACCAGCATCAAAGCAAAGCATCTCAAAACTACATTGCCCACGGTACCCCAATTCTTGAGGATTATGCGCTGAAGGCCAATACTGTCTATGGCTCCTATGGTTCGTCTTCTCAAACTTCAAAATTGATGGCGGAGAAACAGATCTTGGATGAAGAATCTGACATGGAATTAGAATATCTTCAGATGATGTTTCCTGGTGTATCTGTTGAATCCATCTCTGAAGTCTATTCGGTGAATAAGGGAGACTTGGAAGCCACGATTGACATGTTGAATCACCTTGAGGTAAAACTTTATGCACTTTTCAATTATAAGTTGTTAACTATGCTTCGTCTGTTATATCTTTCTGGTTGTAGTAGGCTTTGTTCCTGTGTGTGTGTTTGTCTGTGTGCATGTGTGCGGTTTGTGGTAAGCACCTCCTTTCTGGTTGTTTGGTTTTCAACATGGTGAGATGCCATGTTATGGGGCATTGTTATTGTTATTATTTTTACTGGGATGATGATGTGTAAGGAACACTGGAGAAGTTAAATTTTGTGCATTTGACTACCAGTATCATTATTGTAATTATTTACAGTGAGTTGCTAGGGTTGAGGGTCACATATGGCTTGATTAGCACCAAAATCAAGGGAGAATTCTCCTAGTAAACACTAGATCTAAAATTATGTTTGCTTAGTGGTCACCATTCATCTTTTTCTGAGATATGCTTTCAAACCTCTGCGACAAAATGTTCTTATGCTGAAATGTCAAAAATTGGGCCAAGTTTCCTATTATTTTCAACTTTCTTTTTTACTTTGGGTTAATAGATGTTAAAACATGCTTAAATCTCTTGCTAGTGATTGTAGGGGGAAAAACATGTAATTCCTGTTTTGTAGAAGGGGATTCACTTAGTGTCAGGGCATAGTAATGTCCTATAAAGCACGTTTGTAAGATCATGTCATTCTCTTTGATTTTACTTGTTGAAGTACTATTAGAAGGAGGGCAATAATGATGTTCTTGTTGGACCTTAGGTAGATTTAAGAGTCATTCCCATTGTTATTAGAGTCATTCTTCCAAGAGGCTTAATTTGGTTTGTGGTTCTCAAAGCACAAGTGCACAACAACTTCTAAGAAAGTGTTGCTCTTGTGTTAGACACTTAGACTCGTCAAATGTGTCCTATTATTTTAAATTTTTTTTGGGACTAGACACGTTTTGGACACTTTTGAGGGATGTGTATCCATAACGTAAAAATTAAACATATCATATTATGAATCGAGCTTTCTAAAATAGATATTTGGACTTTTTCATTATTAGTAGAAAAAAAAATTATTATTCATTTGATGAAAACAAAAATACAAAGGCATTTGTAACATAAAAAATGAATAAATCGTAACAAAATAATAAGCCACTTCGGGCATGTCAATTGTTGTTACCTTTCCTCTTGATGCTGAGAATTTTAGACCATTCATCAATAGGAGAGTCCACAAAAATCATTGATGAATCTTATTTTGTACTTGCTACAAACTTTTGTTACTGGAGCTGGCAACAATCAGTGGAAGACCTTCTAATTGTGTTTGTTGTGGAAGTTTGAAGTCAAAATGTAACATAACAGCATCTCCTTATTTATTTGTGTTCTGCAGCTCTGCCCAGATGATTCTTTCGAAAATCTTCCAGACACGTTAGACATTGGTGATGTGGCAGAATCAGGATCTTCTAGCGAGAATGCATCTCAGAAACTGAAGAAGGTGGCAGGCGAAGTAGCTGGTCCTTCATCTGGTTCCTCCTCAGAATCAGCAGTTGTCACCTAATTGGACCTCCCCCCCCCCCCACCCAAAAATAAAAAATAAAATGTTTTTTTTCTTTCTTCTTTGGCCTTCTCAAATTCTGTGGATATAAAGTGTGAAGTTGGGGGGGAAATTTTTTTTTTTCCTTGCTTGAATTAGGGTATATACATCTTATAGCTTTGTTTGTATAGTTCTTAGCTGCTTGCAGTCACAATCTTCCACATCGATGTCGTCAATGATTGTTGTGGGATAGGTCAACTGTTTATTGAGCCGTAGCTGATTGCAGTTTCCTGAATTGAAACGCTGCTTGTTGGAATCCTCCTGGGTTTTTAGCTCCTGCTTGAAAATTACCCTCTTATTATGTATAGAGTACCAAAAATTACTGATTTGGTCAAGTTTAGATATCACACTTTGATCACATATGAAACTTTTTTTCAGGCCTTTTGAGTTTATATCTTAATTTTTTAGTAGTTAGAAAAGAAATGCGAGCCTTACAACGCTATTTGAGTCGCTTTTCTGGTGCTTGCTGAAGGAATTTCTGGCTGATTGTTACGAAGATGATATGTTTTCTTGGTTATCTCTGTTGGGTGCCAAACCCTAACTAATAGAATGTGTATATATATTCCCGAGTCCCAATTGTGAAGTCTGAATCCGTGCGGGCGTGCAGAGTTTTGGCTGTTGGTCGTTTCGATTTGGATATTTTCTTTCAGAACTTCCCTGCAGCTTATCATCGGTGCATTTGTTGTTGGATTATCTGCAATTTTTATTTTTCCAGTACGAGAATTAAGGAAGTCGTGTGGGACGAAAATGATGAAAGCCAATTAGCTCGGCAATAACTTTTGAGACTGTTGGGGAACTTTGTAAAGTAAGGTAGCGTTTGGTGAACGAATTTGGAGTATAAAATAATCAACTTTTGTTTCTTGGTATTTGGCAAAATATCAAATTTTGCCACTTTGTTGTTTAGTTACAATAAATTATCAATTCAAAAGTTATCAAAATTTTTACTAAACACATAAAAAGTTACTAAAAGTTATCAACAATATTTTACTAAACACACAAAGAAGTTACATTTTAAGGGGCGTTTGATAGAATAAATTTTAGCATTTTCTAATAATTTTTAGTCAAAAGTTGTTAGTTGTAATTTTTGGTATGTTAAGTGGAACAAAGTATAATTTTTAACAATTTTTTTATAACTTTTAGGTGTTTGGTAAATTTTTTACTATAACAGAGCAGAAAAGTGGTAAGTTTTTTTGTATGTTTGGTAAACTTTTTACTATAGAAGAGCAGAAAAATGATAATTTTTGTGTGTTTGGTAAAATTTTTTGTGGAATAAATTACTATAGCAGAACAGAAAAAGTAAAAAAAATTGTGATTTCACTAAACATATCAAAAGTTATAAAATACAACTTTTGAAACTTTTTTGTCTTTTTTTAAGTCTCCAAACGGACTCTTAATTTTACATAGGGCGCGCCCGGGGGTGGGGAGAGTTATTTGTTTATTAATTTTGCTTAACAGTAAGTTTGAGAATATGCATGATTACATCCTCACAAACATGGTTGTTTGAGTTTGTCAATAAATCTAACTAATAAGTTTGAGCATTTAATATTTTGAACACATTGAAAACTCGATTTGAACTGAATCTCTTCAATAAAAATCAAACAAATCCACCTAAATATTTCGATACTTGGGTCTTTTGCAATCTTACTTCTACTAGGTTAAAAATAAAATTATAAATAATTTTAAATTTTTAAGTAAAATAACAAAAATACCAAATCCAAGTCAAACTCATGATATACAGTACAAGATGTGTAAAGTACAAAGTAATGTAAATTTGTTATATTTGACAAATTTTTTAACATTTCAATATAATCTTAATTACAAGATGTAAATTTTTTTTTTTATTTCAAATAGTTTATTTGAGTTTCACATTTGGAACAAAAGGTATAAAAACAATTGCCTTCAAAATTTTATTGTCATTTGAAAATTTTATACCAAATTTGATAAAATTTTGAATTCATACAAAAATTTCACCACGCGCTATAACTCTATGATTATGCTTGTTTTGTTGCAGATATATCAGATTAAATATAATATAACATATTATTATTAATTTTATCTCAATTTGTATTTGTTGGGATAACGTCATATAACGTATCTATAATATTACTTACATTTTATGTGAATGTTATTCCAATAAAAAATTATAGGTAAATGTAAGATAAAAATTAAAAATGAAAATCAATATTTAATCTCATATTCCATGAAACAAGTATACCTTAAATATAGTTTTATGATCACTTTGTGAAATTTATGAAATTTTGGTCATATATTAGGGGTTTCGGTTGGCACCAGTAGTCAAAAGCTCAGCTTTTGGTTACTAACTTTTTTGACTTTTTTTTCTAGATGACCAAATTAAGCGTTATTTTTTAAACCATAAATGATAAATAAAATTAAAAAATTATCTATTAAAAATTATTTTTTTCCTAAATTATTTTTTTTCTAAACACATAAAAAAAAGATAATTTTGTATTTATTTATTTTTTTGATAGGTAATGGGGAAGTCCGAGTGGTGAGTGGATAAAGAATAGAATTCAACTATCAAGTTAAGTACCTCACTTCAATAATTTTGTAGTTAGATAAAAAAAAAAAAATTAACTTCCCCCCCTTACCAGGTGCCTTAATTTGGCAAAGCCTTGCTGCCATCAAGAAATCTAGGTCGCGTTTGGCAGCCGCTACCTTTTAGCTATTTAATTTTTTTAACTTTTTTTAAAATTATTAAACTTACTCTTTTATATTTTAAACTTTTTATAAATCATAAAAGACAAAAATTTTAAATTAACAAAAAGTTAAAAAGTTAGCTTTTTTTTCTTCCCAAACAAAAAAAAAAAAGTTTTTTCCCCTTTCCGAACAGTACCTAATAAAGACTTGGGTACAAGAGACTAATTTGAAATCACTGGGGGCCACATTCAACAATTTGAGAAAGTATCGGGTCGTAACTTGTAAAATCTTAAATCTGGTTCTGTACTGTGCCCTGCGGGTAACTAAGCTGTGGATGTGCTGAGAAGCAAAAGAAGCTTGGAGAGCAGCGAGACCTTTCTATGGCTACGGCTCTTCTCTTTCCAAATCCAAACACTCTCCCCAAATCCAAACACTCTCTCTCTCCAAATCCTCTCCTCTCCAGGTACGTTGACTCTCTCTCTCTCTCTCTATGCACACAAAGATTTGTATGTATATGGGTCACATGCATTCAGTGATTTCTGGTATTTCAGCAATCGGACTAGGATTGGTTCGGGTCAGAAGAAATGTAGATTGATTGAGAAAACAGAAGTATGTTCAGGCGATCCTTCAAATCCCACTTTGCGAAACAGTCTTTTGTTCAGAAGGGATTTAATGCTTTCTGGTTTTTCTTCTTCTTTTGCTTTGATCTTTCCACTTGCAGGTAAACCCAAAATTATATTCACTCTCTGCTCAATCTTTGGTTATTAGAAGCATTTAAATTTTGAACTTTTGATATTGTACCTATGCCTCTGTATATAGATTGTTTTTTTAAATATTTGATTAATTTTTTTTTAGCATAATGAAATTTTGTGATAATGAGGAACTTGCACTTTCATTATAAGAATTTGAGTTGATTTGTGTGAATTTTTTAAGTAATTTGTCATGGCAAAAGAGGTTAGAGTCATCATAAATTTGACAATCCAAAGAGGTTAGAGTGATCATTTTGGTGCACACTTTCCAGAAAATGGTATACTTATTTTTCAGTGCACTAAATTTGACAATCCAAAACTATTATACCTATGTTGTATTTTTAATAAAAAGAAAAACTTGTGAAAATAGTGAATTGATAACAAATTGTGTGACAATAACCAATAATTTTTAGCTTTTGCAAAAGGAGAATGAGCAAAGATTTGTATCAAACATAAATGGTACTTGGTTTCACAAATCTACACTGTTTTATTTTCTTGTTTAATAATTTTTTAAAAAATATGTCACTTCTATATATCAAAACGTTTTAATAATATATATAGCAACTCTATGAGAAGCCTATCCCCTATTGCGTAGCCTTTCTGAATACAAGTGTAATGCATTTCCATTTTTGTTCTATGTACTAAAACGATTTGTGTTTCAGGTAACATTAGGGAGATATAAGCTAATCCTTTGGTGAGCTAGATATTGTGTTCATGGTTCACTTAATATCTCTTGCTTGGTTAAATCTTTTTTTTTTTTTTAATATAATTTGGATGGGCCAGGTTCATTTTGACAAAATAATTGCTTAATTCTTGTTTTGATCCTTTTGTTTTTCACCAAAATTGTATTAACTACTATTGCAGGGCTTAGTGCCACCGAAGAAGTGAAAATGGCTTCAGTGGTTGATGACATAAATGCTTATTCTTATCTGTACCCCACGGTATTGCCATCTAAAAAGCTTGTCTTCAAATGGTAGGCTATTTTATGCATCAAATAGATTATGTATTTTATTTTTAAATCTCATTTTGTAGTTGGCACCTTTCGCTTATTTGTTCATAATATTCTTGGGTTCTATTGATACTATAGTACCAGCTTTTTACAAGATGAGAGGTAGTTAATTATCCTTTTGACGATATTGAAAGGTTCATTGACCACCTCTCTGGCTGTACCCTAAATTAAAATATTTATCTAGCATTTTAACAAAGAAGCCCACCATTTGGATTGAAGTTACTATGAAATTAAAGAGACTTTACATACCGGTTACTATAACTTCATTTTTAGGTTGGCTTGAATTTATGATAACTACCTTTTTTCTTGAATGACTCTATTGAAGGGACAAATTCCTACTTTTAAAAGGTATGTGAAAAGTTAATTTGCTGATAAATTCTTGTAGGCATCCAAATAGACCCTTGTTCTTTTTATCACTCGAATGACTTCATATAAAATACATACTGCTTGGTTGTCATGCATCCTTAACTTGTAGGAACCTGACTATTCTCATCTATTTGAAGGGTGGAATCTAGAAAGCCAGAGCGGTATTCATCAGCTGCACCACTCTCACGTAAGTTTATCATGTGCCCATTTTTTTTTTTCGGTGACAAGGAACATCCCCATGCCAAGGTCACATTGGACTTGCACCTATAAAGTAAATCTTGGACTTATGAACCACCCCCACAGGGCCTATGAACCAGGTAAGTTTAGGCAAAGCCTAGGTGGGTGGCCTCGAGGGGAAGAAACCTTTGTGAAGTTTCAAACCCACACCTCTTCGATTTTACAGTTGAGGAGTGTGTCTTCAACACCACCAGGCCTACACTCAAGGCTAGTTTATAATGTGTTTTTTCCTTCCAAAATTGTAAGATTGAATTTCATTGAATATTGAAACTATGCTTAACCATTTTTACATAGAGATATTCCCCTTTATCAGATTTCACCAAGAAAATTGGAATTTATAGAAATACCATCAAGCAGTGGTCTCTTTACTTGCTTTTTTTTTTTTTTTTTTAAATACCTGAGCCTTTATGTTGCTTCTTACATAAGACTCACTAGAAATTCCTTCCAACATGATACAGCTGATGCGCGTCTACGCATTGTTTCCGAGCGTGTTGATATTATTGATAATCTCGTTGTTTCTGTTTCGGTAACTCCAATAAGATCACACCCTTTCTAAGTGCTAGCCACATGTCTTTTGAGGTTTATTGACTCTTAATACTTGGTTCAGATAGGTCCTCCCAATAAACAATTATTGAAATCAAAGGACAAGAGTACATGGAATGCAAAAGATGTTGCTGATTCAGTTTTGTCTGACAAGTCTGCTTTGGTAATTTGCCTGCCCGCCTCTCCTCAGTAACATCAACTCCTTTAACTTTGAACTGTATGTGATAATATAATAGTCTATGTGGTACCTTTCTGGTCCGGACAACAATGCAATAAGTCACATTCTTTTCGGAAAAAATGTTAAAAAACTTGTTTAGATTTTGAGCTGTTTGATAATTTACTCCCTCCTAAAAATATCTTATTTCAATTTGAAACAATGCAATCACTCATCTGAATTTCGAAAAAAGAAGTCTTACAAAAAATGATTTTGAATTGTTTGATTATTTACTCTCTTTTATGTTGATGACTAATATAAAAATTTTCATTCTTGTATATTCTTTTGAACTTTAAATGAAAATGTTATTCATATAGTTCTGGGGGGCTATTTTAGTTGTATCTCCTCCACAATTATCCCCTTAATCTCAACCATTGCAACTAACATTACATTTTTGGCCAGCGAATTACTTCTAGTCAACGGATGGCTGAAAGTTCGGTCCTTGAGGCACATTCTTCTGAAGTGAGTTCTCAGAACCTTGCTTTACTTTGTGGAACTCTTTAACTTCAAACCTAGAAGACTCATAAAGTGGCTTGCATAACTAGAGTGTTTTCCTAATTTTAATGTGCTTGGTATTTCTGTATGCATATGTCGTGCATATTGATTTTGCCTCAGATTGATGGCGAGACATACTGGTCTTACGAATACCTTATTCGTAAATCACCAACGAAATCTGTAAGCTTTCCTTCATTTATTTGATCAGCACTTAAAGATGCATAATTAATGGTGAAGTCACTACATGTTTTATGTGGATGCAGGCTCAAGAACCAAACAATTACCGGCACTACATTTCTTCAACTGCTGAACGAGATGGTAGACCCTATTTTACAGTTATACTATTCATTAAGCTAGTGATTGCATGAATATACCTCTCATTTACATAATTGTCGACATTGATTTAAAGGTTTCCAAATATTTACAATAACTTGTGAATTTAAAACCCCGGGGGGGGGGGGGGGGGAGGGGACACAAACAAAAAGATAAATTGGTATATGTTTACCATGTTATTTTCTTTATTGTTGTTGGTGTGGGTGTATGATTAGCTATGTTTTGTTTACATTTCAAGAGTCAGTATTTGAGTTCAAAAGTGATTGATTGCAGGTTATTTGTACTCTCTCAGTGCTTCAACTCTTAACAAGCAGTGGAATGTTGTAAGTCTATCTTTCTGTTGCCTTTCTGTTGCAAAAAATTGTAAATATTTGTTTAATTTACACATTTAGAAGCTTATTGTTGGATTGAAAATATGCCATCTCATTTGAAAACCTAGGTGGGATGGCACATTTCGATCCATCAACTGGTAGTATGGTACCAAAGCCAGAGGTCATTGGTTTAAGTCATGTGAGTGACGTGGTGAGGGAGGCATTGTTATTCCCGTGTGTGTTGTGGTTCTGTGTGGACATAATACTGATCCCTGCTATATTGTAAAACCAGACCACATGGTGGGAACTCTGAATGCGGTAAAAGGAATTTTTCCCTTGGGAACCAATTGACTTGTAGATGAGATGACGACCCATTCCAAATTCAACACCTTCCGAATTAAAAAAAAAAATGCATAAGTGCTCACATGAAAATATGCATGATTCAATTTTAAGCATCAGTTTTATGCGATCTTTGGGTTAAGCTGTTAGATTTCTTGACTGCACCCAATCATTCTTTTTTTTTTGGTGGGACTTGTACAATCTCTTAGCAATTAATAGCCATTTCATGGTTTGTATTTTCAAATTCTGCATTTTAAATCAAAAGTTGCTTTCATAGATGCACACAAATAAGATTTTGATAAAGTCTTTTAATTTGTTCCGCATCTGATTTGGGTATACATTTGTAAAATATTCCAAAAAACCATTGTCCTAACTTAGAAGATTGTTGTATTTGGAAATTTGCATGGCATTTTTTCTGATCAATGTTAAACTACTAATGTCTGTGTCCACAAAATTTTTCAACTACTTGGGGAACAATGCTGCATATGGTTGCAATTTTTAACGAGGCTGGTTAGATGTTTGATCAACATGGCATCATTTGCCTTTCATAATTTGAGTGAGCTCGCTCATTTCTCCCTCCTGGGGGGCACGATGAAGATTGTGTGTCTTGATGTAACAGTAAGGTTACTCTTTGTGTTTGGGGGTTGTGGGTTTAATAAAAAGAGTAACCCAATTGTGGGTTTAATAAAGAGAGTAACCTAGTGCACAAGATTTCCGAATTGCAGGATCTGGGTTGTAGGTTTAATACTTCAAAAAAATATTTTTAGTTATTGGGGGTAAGATTACGTACATTACCCCTCCGGACTTCTGTAGGCAGAAACTTCATGCACGGAGCTGCTTTTGTGCGTGTTGTAGGATTGTGTTTATGGTACATGCTTCACAATGGAATGTTCCATGCATTAGGGAACCAAAATAGAGCAAGTTGAATTCATTTTGATTTTTGACATCACGTTTTCTTTCTCTTTTAATTTGTGTTTAAATCAAACAAATAAAATTCTATGACTAATGCTGTTTGCTAATTTTATGTGAGACAGATGGGGCCCATCTTGGAGAAAACTGCAAAATCTTTCCGTCTTCTTCCTCCCACAGAAAACTATGTTCCTCCATATAAGGATCCTTGGAGATTTTGGTGACAGCTGCAAATTTATATTTTATTTTTGGTAATTGTATTCAGTTTCAATAATTGGATTATAAATTCTCAGCTGCAGATTTGTCTCGCAATTTTGTGAATAGCAGTTTGAGTCTTGTTTCTTCATCTACTTCAATGCAAATTGGCTGTAGTTGCAGAAAATTGGTCACCGTGATGAATACTTTTACTCGGTACACGGCAACCTACTTTTCCTCGGTACATGGCAACCTTCCAAATTTTCAAAGAAATATATGTAACATAGTGATGCAATTTTGAGATATGGTATTACTTTTAGCTAGTGGTGGTAGAAAATTGATAGCATCTAATTAGAAGGAAATGGAAATAATTTTTTTTTTCGGGTATATAATCAAACTCAAAAATGTACTTTCTTTTGAATAATCTCTTTTTTAAAGTAAATTATATGAGTGTGCTTGAAGTGATAAAAAGTGAGATAAGTCGTAAGTTTGTAATACGTGTAGTAGAATGAAAAATGAATAACTTTTAAAAATTTTTAGAAATTTTTAACGTTCAATAGTTTTTTACTTAAATATAAAAGTGATAAACAACTATAGATATCTTATTGTTCAAGTTAGAATTATTAGAAATCATTATTGCTGCAAATATTTATTAGGATAAATTATACATAAATTTCATGAATATTTAGATAATTACACTTAAATATTCTCAACATTTAAAAGTTATAAGTACTTTTTTTATTTTGAAAATTTGTTAACCCCTAACTCCCTCCATTAGTCTTCCTTTAGGCTGCGTTTGTTTGTTAGATGTGGATACCAGATGAGGATTGTATGTCCGTGGGGCTCACAAAAGTGGTGTTTGATTTGCAAAAGGAAGCACAGGATGATGTATTCCGCCGGATGACTTATCTGCGATTTTGCTGGATACCAAATCCAATGGAGTTTGTGTTATTATTTACACTTCAATCTCGAATTTGTTTCCTGTCAAAATTTAAAAGTTTAAAATTATTTTTTATCACATCTTATGTCAAATCACATATTTTATCCCATTTTATATCCCGTCAACTAAACACCAAAAAAATAATCACACATAAAAAATTAATCCCAAGTTATATCTAATTCTAAATATTATCCCATGATATACCTTATACCTTATCATCCAATCTTTCCAATTAAACATACCATTAGGTTATGTTTGTTTTGAGGGACTAGATAATGGGATATAAGTAATATCATGAGATAATATATGAGATTGGATATAATATGGAATTAATTTTTTTATGTGAAATTATTTTTTTAGTGTTTGGTTGGTGGGATATATAAAGTAGAATAAAAGATGTGATTTGACATGAAATGTGACAAAAAATAATTTTAAATCTTCAGATTTTGGCGAAAAACAAATCAAGAGATGGAGTATAAGTAATACCATATCCCTCATGGTATTACTTATTCCCCATTTTGGGCGATATGAAATCCCATCCAGAGTTATAATATTGCAAACTAAACATAAGACTAAAGTTAAATTGGTCAAAAATGATAGGTTGCTTATCTAATCCCCCAATTTTATCCCCCAAACAAACATTGTCTTAGGGTTGTAATTAAAAGGATACCATTAGCCAAAAATTGACTACATAATTCTATTTTAACCCTTCTTTTATGTGTCTATATATTACTATATACAAATATATATATATTATACTTACAAATTACTTTACAAAAAAATACCCTAGAGTTCCATTTATTTTATACTTTGAGCTTTATTGTAATGGTTAATTTATTTTATTTATTTTACTTACGCTAACTAAAAATTATTCTATTTCAAAATATATATATATATATATATATATAATTAAAATAATGTATATTATTTATAGACTAATTAATATAAAATAAAATAGTTATTAAAATTCATTTTTATTATAAGTCTACTGCCACTACATTATTTGGATTATTCTTTCTGTAAATTATCTTGTTTAACAATAATATATATTTTTGAAATAAAATTTATTTTAATTCTTAAAAGTGACTGGCACGTAATGAAATCATATCATTAAAGAATAAATTTTGATTAAATTTTGTGAAATTATGGCAAAAAAAAAAACTATTGTCGGCCAACGTCCATATATATATATATATATATATATTCTCCTGGGCTTGCATGGTCCAACGGCTGTCACTTCCCATGAGACTGGCTAGCTTTTTATCTTTGTTTACGGTTTTTTTTTTTTCTTTTAATACTTTTATAGTAATTTACAGAGGGACAAAACGCTAACTTGACTGAATTTTTGTAGTATACAATTAAAATTTTTTTCAAGAAAATATAGAAAAATATAGAGTTATGTATATATCATTTTAAATTTAAAATTCATTAAAATAAAAATTAATTATAAAAATTTTATCGCATAATTTTTATTAACTTTTTTGTAAGATTTTTTTTTTTTTAAGTAAAATTTCATTTTCTTTATGTAATTTGAACATTTGAATCTATGAAATTATAATCATATATAGGCACAAGGTAAAAATGAAATTATGGAGTCACTTTTTTGGATTGATGTCATCTTTTTAACTGCAACCCTAACTGAAGAATAACGGAGGAGGGTTAGCAATAACAGAAAATGACATCAGCCATAATAAGTTTTTAATTTAGAACTTTAAAAATATTGAGACAATAAAAAATATTTAATAACATGAGATCTTCTAAACAAGCACTTAATTTTAAGATAAAATATCGGACACAACTTTATCACGTTTGCTTACATACCTTGCGACTAGATTAATAAGAAAAAAAATGACAATTACACCCTTGTACATTAATTACATAATTTTTATATTTAACCACAATTTTTTAAATATTATAAATTTAAAGACATTTTAACAACTTTTATAATTGTAATTATAAGTTAATTATAAATTTGGCGTATACTTGCCATATTTTTTATTTGTTGCCGTTGTCGGGATGGGTGTACGTTTTAATTGTTTTTTCTTTACATTTCAAGAGTCGTTATTTGAGATCAAAAGCGATTGATTGCAGGCTATTTGTAATCTCCTAGTACTTCAACTCTTTAGCAAGCAATAGAATATTGTGAGTCCCTTTTTCTGTTGGAGAGATTTATAAATATTTCTTCAATTTACACACGTAGAAGCTTGCCATTAGATCAGGAATGCGCCATCTCATTTGAAAACGAGGTGAGATAGCACATTTTTGATCCAACAAGTAGTATCATAGCCAAACGTCATAGATTCAAGTCACGAGAGTGACAATAAGAGTTGGACGTTACGCTTGTAGGTAGCGTGATTTAGTGTGAATATAAAGTCGTTGTCTGCAATGTTTTAAAAACAAAATCTGTGTAAATTTGAACGTTGTAAAAAAAAAAAAAAAAAAGAAAGAAAAATTGTTTCCCTCATTAAAAAAGAAATGATTTTCAGATCAGATGATATATTCCCAATCTAGCACCCTTAAAAAAAAAAAAAAAATGCATAAGCACTCGCATGAAAATATACATGCCTTCATTGCATATTGCTTCAATTTTAAGCACCAGTTTCATCCGATCTCTTGGTTACCCTGTGAGATTTCTTGACTGCACCCACTCATTTTTTTTTGATAAATTACACATAGATTCCCTAAACATCAGGCTAATTACATTAACTTACCTCAACCATTTGAACTTTACACTTACCTCCCCTATTTCCAAATGTTTGTAATATTTAGACCCCTTCTGTTAGTTTTTCCCATAACACTGTTAGGGTGCTACAGTAAAATGACATAAATGCCTTTGGTAAGTTCAAATGGCTGAGAGTAGTTTCTGCAATTAGATTAATGTTCATGAGAGGTTTCTGTAATTTAGCATAATTATATTATTTTACCCAAATAATTCACTAAAATATATTTCATATTAATTTAATTATATTATATATTATAAATAATTTAATAAAAAATATTTTATTTTAATTTAGCTAATTTATTTTAATTAATTTTATCATTAATAAACTTAATTAAATTATTAATTATTATATTCTATTAATTATTAATTAAATAAATATATTCTATTAAAGTATGAAATTAATTAAATTACTAATTAGTAAATAAAATATTTTATTAATTATTAATTAATTTAATTAATTACAGTTAATTAATTTTATTTAACATATTATAATTTAGTTAATTAAATTAATTAATTAATAATTTAGTTATATTATTTATCAAAAATAATTTCATTTTAAAAAATAGTTAAATAAAATAAATTATTTTAATATGATACAGCAAAAATAGATAAGGTATTAAACTTAAAAAAAATATTCATGAAAGAAAAAAATAACAGTAAAAACATTTTTTAATTTTTGTTACTTTTTTCTGTAAGTTGTCATTTTTTTTGAAAAATTAAAAAAAATTAATAAATATATTTTTATATATTTAGTTTTTAATTTTCGATTTTGCTTGAATTGGTTTTTGAATCATTAACTTGAAGAATTTAATACTCTCACATAAGTTTTAGTCTAGAAAATTTTAAAATTATAAAATATTTCAATAATTTAAATATTTTAAAATAATAGATCTATAATTTTCTAACATCATTTTTATTGATATTTTTGATTATTTTTTTCATGTATTATATAACAATGCACTTGGTGGACCTATTACTTAAAACTACAAAAACCAGTTCAAGAAACTCTGAAAATTAAAAATAAATACATAAAAATATATTTTTTATTTTTCAAAAAATGACAACTTACACAGAAAAAAATAAAAAAATAAGATTTTTTTACTGTCATTTTTCTTACATAAATATTTTTTTAGTTTTAGCAGACTATCCATTTTTGCTGTATCATATTAAAATTATTTATTTTAGTTAACCATTTTATTAAAATAAAATTATTTTTAATAAATAATATAACTAAATTATTAATTAATTAATTGTAATTAACTATATTATAATCCGTTAAATAAAATTAATTAACTATAATTAATTAAATTATTTAATAATTAATAAAATATATTGTTTAATAATTTTATAAAATATATTTATTTAATTACTTAATAATCAATAAAATATATTAATTAATAATTTAGTTAAGTTAATTAATGATAAAATTAATTAAACTAAATTAACTAAATTAATATAAAATATATTTTATTAAATTATTTATAATATATAATATAATTAAATTAATATGAAATATATTTTAGTGAATTATTTGGGTAAAATAATATAATTAGGCTAAATTACAAAAGCCTCCCTTAAACATTAAGTTAATTACAAAAACTTCCCTCAACTATTTGAACTTACCAAAAGCATTTATGTTATTTTACTGTAACACCCTAATGGCGTTATGGGAAAAGCTATCAGAGGAGATATAAGTGTTATAAACATTCGAGAGAATAGGAGAGGTAAGTGTAAGGTTTAAATGGATGAGATATATCACTCTAATTAGTCTAATGTTAAAGAGATTTAAGTGTAATTTATCCACTTTTTTTTTTTTTTTTCCTTTGTAACACATGTACCATCTCTTAGCAATAAAAAGCCATTTCATGGTTTTGTTTTTTCAAATTTCGCAATTAAAGTCAAAAGTTGCTTTCAGAGATGCACACAGAAAAGATTTTGGAATGCCTTTCCAATTAGTTTTGCAAGTAGTTGATGCTAATAAAACGTAATCATCCAACTAGTCCTGCAAGTAGTTAACACTAATAAGAACGTAACCATAAAAAGCTAGTAATATCATGGCATTTTTGTGTATAATTAGGATTAGAATTCTAATTTATGTAATACCAAAAATAAAATAAAATAACATTGCAAATGGAAAAAATCAGACCACTAACAACTTAACAAATTCTCTAAGCATCCATAACATCAATTTTGCATCTCCCTCCTGGTGAAAACTTCTGAATCATTTCTAGGAGAGGACTATCTCTCCCATTTTCTGGGAGTATATCCAGTAACAAGGAGAAAGTCGTTGAATCAGGTGAGAAACCCCTCCTAACCAATTCCTCCAGATGTCTCATGGCATTATAGCACTCATTATTCCTCAGAAACCCTTGGACAATAACATTGTAAGTGATAGCAACTGGCAAGCAACCGTTTTCTTCCATTTTCAATAGCAACTCATTTGCTTCCTTGAGAAGCCCTGCATGACAAAACCCCTGTATCATAATAGTGTACGTGGTAACATCAGGATGCACTCCTTTAGAAGAAAGGTTATTGAAAACATCCCTTGCCTTGTCAAGTCTCATATGCTTACACAATCCATCAATGACAGTATTACATATAGCAACATCAAGATATAATCCCTTGCTTTCCATACTGTGAAATAAGGACATTGCTTCATCAATATATCCGTTTTTGCACCAGCCCTCAAGCAAAACACAATAAGTGTGAGTATTCGGACTTAAGCCCGTTGCTAACATTTCATCATGAAGTTCTTGGGCATCATGACATCTATGTATACGGAAAAAGCCTTGCAAGACGTTGGTGTATGTGTGAATGTTAGGTTTCATCCCTCTCCGAGACATTAGTCTAAAGAGATGCATAGCCTCATTCATTTTCTTCATTTTGCAACATCCATTTATTAAAATATTACAAGTACGAACATTTGGGTCAATTCCCTTGTCCCCCATGGTATTAAACAATCTCATTGCTGCATCCATTTGGCCACGCAAGCAATATCCATCCATTAGAATGTTATATGTAACTACATTGGGATCAACACCTTGATCAATCATAATCTTGCGTACCTCCTCTACTTCCTTCACTCTCCCTTCCTTATTAAGTGCATCCAACATCACATTGAAAGTAAAAACATTCGGAAAAATACCACTATCCAACATTTCTCTTGACAGCCTTGTAGCCTCCTTCCAACGGCCAAAATTGCATAGGCCACAAATCAAAGAGGTATAGGTGATGACATTTGCACGAATTCCCTTTTCATTCATTTCCAAAAAGAGATTCAGGGCATCATCTAGCAACCCGTCCTTGCAAAGACTATCTATTATGGTGTTATACAATACCGTGTTAGGTTGACAACTTCTCTCCTCCATCATCCTCAACAACCTAATGGCGATGGTAGTGATTCCCATTTTGCAAAGTCCATTAACCATAACTCCGTATGTAACCACATTGGGTTCAATTTCCCTCTCCCTCACTAATTTCTTAAACAACTCCTCCGCATCAACAGCTCTATTGTTCGAGATAAGTCCATTTAACAGAGTGGTGAAGGTAACGATGTCGGGTGCGGAGCCGGATTTAAAGAGGCTGCCCAAGAGAGAGAACCCAAAATCTACGCGATGCAAGCCGCAATAACAATTAATTGCTATGGTTACGGTATAAACATTCGTCTGAATACCTAGACGTTGCAATTTCTGGATAAGGTAAAGAGTCGTCTCGTAGTGACCCATTTTGGTGATCGTCCCCAACACTTCGGTAAATTCAGAAATGCGAGGTAGGGGTCGCATTTGGACCATTCGATTGAGCAAATCAATGGAACCTTGAAGACCCGAATTGGACTGTTTTCTTGATAAAGCTTGGAGCTTTGGTTGACTATGGTTTGTAGAATGAGAGTGAAAGAGAAGTATAAACTTTGTCAGAAAGAGAAGAGCAGTACCTCCTCTATCAGTTGTCGTTCGTCTGTTCATAGCGAGGGCACAAATACTTGACATCGTCTCCAACCTCTGTGCTTTCTCTCTCCCTATCTCTCGAGCTTCGATTTGAATCGCACCACTGCCTATGGAGTAAATACGGAACATGGACTTTGTTGAATTTGGGAAAGATCTGACCCATTCAGATGACCCGAAAGCTTGACCCAAAACTGTGGATGTCTTTTTTTTTTTTTTTTAATTCGTTTATTTGGTTCAGTTCAAATCGTTTCTATTTTTTTTAAAAAATTAAATAATTCTAATATAAAATAAAAAATGAACTAAATTAACCGAATATATATAAATATTTGATATTATTTTTTATAAATTTATTGTTGTACTAACGAAAATTATATTTATACATTTAAATATCTAATTTTATTTTTATACAAATTTATTATATGTATTTATATTTATACATATACATAAAATATTCAATCTAATTTTTGATTAATTGAGTTCTTTAAACAAAAGAATTAAAACAGAATCAAACAGACTAAAATATAATTTGGATCTAAAAAAAAAAAAAATCAAAACCAAAATTACAATCCAATTAACCAAATCAAAGAGCTGAAAATCAAAATTTTCAGTTCGCTTAGAGAGTTCAAATTCAAATTTGCTCACCCCTTCCAAAATCATATTGCTTTCTTAAATTTGAAGATTAAAATGGAATGGAAAGCGTTTATTAAAAAAATAGTAATAATAAAACAATGGCATAGGATCATAATATTTGTACAAAAGATTACATATATAAATATATTATAATAGGTTCTACATTAGATGCAATTGGACTACAATAAAAGTTCAGTTGAACCTACGTTTCAGAACAAGACAAGTTGTAACTGAGGTTAAACTAATTGCACAGATATTAAAAGTTCATATATTTCAAATTTTCAATTCATAAAAATAAATTTTTAATCCAAAACTTCAATTTTT
Source organism: Vitellaria paradoxa (assembly GCA_019916065.1). Lineage (NCBI taxonomy): Eukaryota > Viridiplantae > Streptophyta > Magnoliopsida > Ericales > Sapotaceae > Vitellaria > Vitellaria paradoxa. The sequence goes on from CM034243.1 coordinate 36,459,575, forward strand.
TTTTTAAGAATTTTGTCCTTAAAAGTTCATAGATTTAGAATATTAGTTTTTAAAGTTTATTTTTTATCAATTCAGAAATTGGCTCATGAAAATGGAATGTTTTTGCTAAAAGTTAATTTTTTTTTTATTTTTATTTTTTTGGAATTTTTGCTTAAAACTTAAAAAAAAAATTACTTAATAATAAAAAATAAGGTCATCTAAACGAGCAATTAATTTTAGTTTTCTTTTTTAAATTTAGATTCAATATATTTCAAGGTAAATTTATTAAAAATAAACTTAAAAAAATAAATTTGCCTAAATTCTATTTTTCTGATTCTCCCACTGTGCTCTCATTTTTACATTTTTTTTTTTTTTTTGGTGGTGAGTTCCACCTCTATAAATTCCTTTAAAATAGCCCACCTGTTTGTTCAATTACTCATAAATAAATGTAGTTCCATGAAAAAATTTAGGGTGTGTTTGAAATGATAAAAAGTGAGATAAAATGAAATAAATTATGAGTTCGTAATTCATGCAGTGAGAAAAAAGTGAATAATTTTTAAAAATTTTTAAAATATTTTAGCAAGCCAAACACAGCCTTCGTTGATTGCATATAAAAACTCAAATTAAAGCTTGACCTCACCGCAATTTATTTAAACTGAGCTTGAATAAATTAAAATTAAATTTAACCTCAACTCAATGTCAGGTACTCTTTGGATTATACTACTAGATTTTGTAACTGCACCCGCTTACTTTTTGTGGCACTCGTATCATTTCTTAACAATTAATATCCATTTCATAATTTGTATTTATAAGTCCAGCAATTGAGGTCAAAAGTTGCTTTAATAGATGCACAAAAATAAGATTTTGAATTGTCTTTCCTAAAATTTTTGAATTTATCCAGCGTCTGGTTTGGTTATACATCCGTAAAATGCTTTCACTGTACTTGGAAATTTGCATGATGTTTTTTTTTTTTTTTTTTTTTTTCTGATCAATGTTAAACTACTAATGCCTGTATTCACCAAATTTTCAACTATTACAAAATTTTCATTCTATTTCCACTTACCAAACATAGTGTAAATACTTTTTTGACACCAAAACCCGCTAATCAACCCTCACAAACTACTCCAATACCTATCCCAAACCACATGTTAGCCTCTGACACCTCAAATCAACTCCCGCTCCCTTCAATCAGTTTGTGAGTGCTGATTGACGCAAGCGTGCTGTGGAGTAGTTAGCGGGCTTGATTTTAGGCTCTGGGTTGATTTGAGGCTGTTGTATGTTGATTCGTGATTCTGAATATGTATTGGAGTGTGGGGGTTCAAAGGAATTGGAATACTTCACCTCTTCAGCTCCGCCCTTGCTCGAGGTAAGTAAACTTCTATACCAAACCAAAATTTTGACAAGTGAAGTGTAGTTCAGAATCAGAAATTAATAGAGAACATTGAACATTTTATTTTCATTTTTCATGACAGAGACAACAACACATGCAAACATGAAGAAGCATCATGGCCGAAGAAGATAACAAACAATTTCTAGTTAGACCAAAATCCCATCCTCCAAACAAGTATTTAGTTTTCTTCTATAACAGCAAGTATATCTATCACTGACAAGAGGAATTGGTGCATAGAGAGAGGGAACTACCATAATACAAAATGAGCAACCAAAAGAGGATTTTCATTGAGCAAAACTGTCTGAAAAGATGTCACATGATATAGATGAGCAACATGGCAGAAAAGGCAAACTCTTCTTTTTTCCCCCGTGGAAATTCATGGAAAACTACTAAAAGTCATCTTTCATGGAAAAAAAAAAAAAAATCAGCTCCCACGGCCTGCTGTTTATTCCGCTTTGGAAAATGAACAATAAGAGGTCCTGTTCATTTGACTGTTGAACAAGAGGGCTCTTACCGTACTGGTTGCTGGTTATAGTGATTCTTCTCTTTCTTTTTTGCAGCAGCAAGTTTTGCACTCCTTGCAGCGGCCTCTATGGCAGCAGCTCTCGCAGCAGCATCCAATTCTTTATTTGACTTCTTCTTCTTCGCAGAAGCCATCTTCTTTAGCTGCCCTTTTACATCAACAGTAGACGCCTCTTCTTCTGCTCGTTTGGTCCCAAAAGTCCCCTCTGGTCCATCGGTTATATGTGAGCTGTTGCACAGATCTCGTGATTCCTTAATCTCCTTCGAAGGTTTGTCCTTCTTTTTCTTTCTCTTTGTAGTTTTGGATCCCATAGGGACATTCTCCTCCTTTTCACTCTCTCCAACTCCAGGGATCTCTCCATCTTTTTTCTCTTTTGTCACATCTGCAAATGCAAGCAAATAAATCTTCCCTTCATTTAGTCATGCACTCACAATTATTGGAGTAAGCTGTTATATAATCTAAAATTTTATAACTGAACAAGTAGAACCCTTATGTTTTTTAATCACCAACAAAAGAACTAACAATCTAAAATTTATAACTGAACAAATAAATATATTATATTTTTTATCACTAAAAAAAGAACCAACAGAACAAAGAACACCAGACTGCAATCACTTTCAACATAATAATTTTTCCCCTTTGAGAAGGCAGAATTAGATTTCATATTAGTATGGTATTGTGGAAAAATATTACAAGCATTTATAGTTTACCAGAAATGCTAAATGAACTAAAGGTTATTAAAACCAAGATTCTACCTAAATCAGTGAAGCGTCCGAAAAATCAAACTATAAAATCATAAAATTTCACCAACAACCTACCACATGAAAATATAATTTATTATAGTATAATTTTTTTAGTTAGAGCTCCAATATATATATATTTGATAAGTAAAGAATTTTATTAATAAGAGAAAAGAGCAAAAATAGACATTAAGAAAATGCGATGCATAAGAACCACCCATATTAACAAAACAAACCCTCAATAAAACTCACAAAAGATTCTACGTCCGGTCTTATAACCCCTTTTACCCAACTATAAAATTGAGTGGGATGACGGTTGAGGCAATCACACAGAGAGAGAGAGAGAGAGAGAGAGAGAGTAGAGATTAGGCTATGGTGAAATGTTGGGCAAATCCAAGATAGACAAAGGAAGGTATTTATAGGGGAGGGAGGCAGGCCATGTTGGTTGGCCTTCAATCACAAGAATAATGCTTTTAGTATGAGTAGCTAGCTCTACACAGTGTAACCCTTCTATTACTGGGAGAAAAACCAAGTAGTAGTGGCATTCCCGAATGGTCGGGTGGCACAATGGTTTCAGTTGTATTGTACGGTTAAGTAAATTCTAGTTCGTGAGAACTATAGTGCCTCTTTCTTTACACTGATCAAGAGAGACTCAACAGATCCCACAACTCTAATCACAAAACCACTGGTTCTTGATGATTCCTCACATAAAACAAAAGGACTACTTGGTAGGGTGCTTGGGACTTGCTCCAAATCCAAGGTGGTAACAAGTTCCTGTTGAAGTAAGGGTGTGTTTGATGGGACCAAACAGGGATAAATGTGACCCCTATAATATTTTACCCTTTTTAATTACATTCGACATAACTTATGAAAATTTAAATAGGTTAATATCTACCTTTTTAATTATATTTGGCATATTTTCAGAAAATTAAAATGGGTTAATATCTCTCTCTTAAGGGATTAAATGTCAACTTTTCAGAGAATAAGGTAAAAGGGGTTAAAAGTTGAGGGAGCAACATTTACCTCCTTAATTTCTAACCCCATTCCAAATGCAACCCAAGTCTTGAAAGCCTGAGGTTGCATGCAGGAAGGACCCGTGGTAGAGGGGTAAAGTAGCGGATCTCGTGTGTCATAGACGTATGCCACCTGAGGGGGTTGTCTTCCCTTATATACGTGCGGCAAGGGCCATTATGGCAATCACATGGCACTAACACATGCTGATGTGTAATAAAGAAGAACTGAATCTACATGCAGAGTAACCACAGAAGGCCAATTGTAACCTTTTTTTTTTTTTTTTTCCCTTTTTTTTAACACTTTGGTGGAGTTGGGAAAAAAATTTGATGGCACTTACAGGCCATAGTTTATAAGATATGGGCCTGCTAGCTTAGCATTTTCCCTATCAGATATGTTAAATGAAGTATAAATACCTATAATAAAATCAAAATGATATTGGGATTGCATTGTAAACAGAGATGCCCATGTTAAGGAGAAAAAACAAATGTTCATGCACCACCAACTGCTCACACAATTACCATGCAACTCATCTTGAGCATTATCCATTTTGGGAGAAACTCCAAAATCTGCCAAAAGAGCCTCAAGTTCAGCAAGCTCCTTTTTCTTCCTTTCTTTCTTAGAAAGCTGCCTTTCGGCCTCTTTAGGTGCAGAGGAAGCTTCAGCAGCCTTCTTCACCACAGGTTCAGGTTGTACTGCTAGCTCTAGTTGTTGATCATGTTCTTCCTCTACCTCCTCATCATCTTCATCAAGGATATCTTCTTCACTTTCACTTTCCTGCAATTCAACGATATAATAATGAGAAATAGTTTTCTGACAACTTCCACACAACATATGTACATAAACACCAGCCATTAAAATAATGTTACCATGAGAAAACAGCCGCCTTCTAACCATAAATGAGGATGGCTATATTATTTCTAAACATGAAAGTAGGGGAAAAAAAATCACATCTATGGTGGTATCTAGCAAGAAGGTTTCAATTTTCAAGTGTGTGACTCATTCCATTAATCAAGTCTGACATACACTGTTAATAGGGAGACTAACAAGTACATCTGTCTTCCTAGTACAAGTACAACAGAGATTGCCAGTGTACGATACAGACCTTCACAATATACCATGAATGCATCAGCAAGTATGTGGCGTTTGGGAGACCAAACTCCACCAAAAGTTACAAAAAGTTATCAAGTTTTTCCAACTTCCTCCAATTAAATTTCGCCACGTATCAATTTTACACCAACTTTTCCTATTTATTTACTTACCAAAACAGGAAAAGTTTTTATTTATTTATTTATTTGCTTTTCTATGATATCAAACAATGCCAAAATCTTATAACATGTTTCAATTTCCTTTCTCTATCCATTTGAATTTAAAAACTGTTCATTTCTTCTCTAGTATCTAAAAAGAAGTTCCCACCTATATCATTCGGACTCTTCCATTTCCTCAAATGTACCTGTGTCCATAGATATGACAAGGATAAAGGTATGGGACATATGTCCGATGCTTTTACCCAAATTGAACACTTGGGATCTTCTAATTTTTAACATCGACATGTGTTTAACACAAAGAAAATTTTTTAATCTTTCACTTAAATAGAATATTAGAATCTCATTTTTTCTTCAAATTCTTATTACATTTCTAAACAACAATTATATTTAATATCAATATATTACACAATATGCACTATATTTAAATGTTCACGTGCCTACATATCGTATCCAATTTTTGAACCCATATACTAGTATCTTAATATTAAAATTTTGGAAGGTCTAGTGCCTAGACACCTATCTACACCCGGCACTCTTTACCAAGTCCAACTAAGACAGGTTCCCACCATTAATCCTTTGAAACAAATTCATGATTTTAAAACCAAAGAACATCAATTTCCCACACCTTTCAATGTCATATAATTTATAATTCATGATTAGATCCTTAAACACCCCACCAATCACATCTGGAAGTCTAACTCTGACACCATTGAAAGCGAGGCTTAAAAAAATGTAATAGTAATTCAACCCGAAAGCTTAGGTATAAAGGCAATATGGAAATGGCTCCTTGTGGACACAAAAAATTATAAATTCTATGTCAGTTCCCTCCTAAACACAAAACAAATACAGACAAGAAGAACGCAGCGCTCATTATCAAATCAATGTACAATTGTTAAAACTCGCAAATATTTTAGCAAAACGCATTAATGATTGGGCAGAGGAATGGCAAAAGTAACGGAGAAAGCAATTAGTGTTGTTGAAATAAAAGAAGAAATAAAATATTGAAAAGAAAAGAATTGTATTAATGTGTGTATTGAATACAATAGAATAGCAACCCTATTTATAAAGGTGCCAAAGTAGAATCAAAATAGAAATAGGAAACTAAATCAGAATAGGAATAGGAAACAATAAAAAAACTTATAATGAAAAGGAAAAGAATTTCCTAATCCTGATAGGAGATAGTAATCCTAATTATGATTGGATATACAAAATAAAGAATGGAATAATAATCCTAATTATGATATAAGGAAAGACATAAAATAAGGAAAGCTAATTATATACGATTATACATTACTAAATCTAACACCCCCCCTCAAATTCAAGGTGGCAACGCAGGAAGTAGCTTGAGTTTAGAGATTAACTTGAAGAAACGACCAGGAGGATGAGCCTTCATGAAAAGATCGGCAGTTTGATTTGCTGAGGATACAGAAATGAGACGAACAATACCACTTCTGACATGTTGACGAATAAAGTGACAATCTATTTTAATGTGTTTAGTGCGATCATGAAAAATATCATTGTGAGCAATCTGAATAGCACTTTGATTGTCACAATATAATATAGTGCCTGTAGAATGAGTCACACCCATATCAGTAAGAAGCCATCTAAGCCAAATGAGCTCTTGAGTGGTATCGGCGAGAGCACGGTACTCAGCTTCAGTACTAGAACGGGCAGTGAGAGTTTGTTTCTTGCTACGCCAGGCTATGAGAGAAGTCCCTAGAAAGAAACAGAACCCTGTTGTAGAACGACGATCATTAGGATCACCAGCCCAATCGGCATCAGAAAAAGCATGTAATTCAAGTAAGGACTGGGCTGAGTAATGAAGACCATGAAACATAGTGCCTTTGATATATCGAAGAATGCACAGCAAAGCAGTAAAATGATGAGAACGTGGAGCAGCCATGAATTGACTAACAATGTGAACGGCATAAGCAATGTCAGGGCAAGTGACAGTAAGATAAACAAGACTACCAACAAGTTGACGATACAAAGTCGCATCAGATAATGATGCACCATCAAGAGGGGTAAGACGGAGCTGTGGATCAATCGGAGTAGTAGCAGTCTTGCAGTCAGAAATACCAGCCCGTGTTAAGAGATCAGAAGCATACTTAGCTTGAGAGAGAAAGTAACCAGAAGAATCTCGAGAGATCTCCAAGCCCAGAAAGTAATTGAGAAACCCCGAATCCTTCATCTCAAACTGTCACTAAGAAATTGTTTGAGATGAGAAATGCCAACACTGTCATCTCCAGTAATAATCATATCATCCACATAAAGGAGAAGAAGAACAGATCCAGCTGTAGTGGTGCGGATAAACAAAGCAGAGTCATATGAACTGGGGATAAATCCAAGCTCACGAATAGTAGAGCTAAACTTCGCAAACCAGGCACGAGGAGCCTGTTTCAGCCCATATAGTGCTCGACGAAGCTTGCAAACATGAGAAGACGGAATAGAGGAGCCCGGAGGAGGTTGCATATAGACTTCCTCAGTAAGATCGCCATTTAGAAAGGCATTCTTAACATCCATCTGATAAAGATCCCAGTTACGAGCAGCAGAAATAGCAAGTAAACTGCGAACGGAAGTAAGCCTAGCAACAGGAGCAAAAGTTTCTTCATAGTCAATACCATATTCCTGAGTAAAACCTCAAGCAACAAGACGAGCTTTGTGTCGCTCAATAGAACCATCTGAACGGGTTTTGATTTTATAGATCCATTTGCAACTGATAGCAGTCTTCCCAGGAGGAAGGGGAACCACATCCCAAGTATGAGTTTTCTCAAGAGCCTGTAACTCATCATCCATAGCTTGTTGCCATAAAGGGTTAGTACAAGCCTCACGGTAGGAAGAAGGTTCGTGAGTAGAAAATGCAACAGAACCAACAATATAATCACGAAGACGAACAGAAGGTTGTGTTACTCGTTTAGGACGTTCTGAAGGAGGAGATTCGTCAACAAGGGATGGAGGAGAAAACTCATCAGGAGTGGTCACAGGTCCAGCAGAAGACCCAGGTGTCTCGGGATGAACCGTAAGCAGTGGTGTCTGAGAAACCTGTGGACTATCTGCATCAAATATGTCAGAATGCAAATATTTGGAAATATCAATAAAGAGAGGATTATGGGAAGAGGTAGAAAGATGAAATGGAGAAAGAGTAGAAAACATCTTGTGTTCCCAAAAGACAACATGTCGAGAGACATGAAGACATCGAGAAATAGGATCCCAACACCGATACCCCTTATGTTCAATACCATAACCCAAGAAACAACAAAGACGAGAGCATGGTTCAAGTTTAGTTCTTTCATGGGGTTGAATGAGAACAAAACAAGCAGACCCAAATACTCTAAGATGAGAATAATCAGGAGGGGAGCCATACAAGCGTTCAAAAGGGGTAGAATTACCAAGGACAGAAGTGGGAACACGATTAATGGTGTAGGCAGCAGTAAGAGCAGCTTCCCCCCAAAATTTTTCTGGACAGGAGGAAGAAATAAGAAGGGCACGGATCGTGTCAAGAAGATGACGATGTTTGCGTTCTGCCCGACCATTTTGCTGAGAAGCACCAGGACAAGAAAGATGAGACTGTGTCCCCTGAGAGCGTAGAAAAGATAAAACCTCAGAGTCAAGATATTCCATAACATTATCAGTTCAAAAAACCTTGATTGTACGAGAAAATTGAGTTTTCACCATTGCTGAGAAATCAGAGTATACCTGTTTAAGTTCAGAACGTTTAGTTAAAAGATACAACCAAGTATAGCGAGTATAATCATCTACAAAAATAACAAAATAACGAGAGCCCCCCATAGTGAGAGTGGGTGAAGGTCCCCAGATATCCGAGTGAACGAGATCAAATGGTGCAAGAGAAACAGAATTACTTTTATTAAAAGGTAAAGCGGGTTGTTTAGCAGTTTGACATGATAAACAATCAACTTTCTCAGAAACCACATGACCCAATTGACCACTAGAAACTAAAGTTTTCAAACGACTAAAAGACACATGACCCAAACGACAATGCCAAAGATTAAAAATAGAAGATGTGGAAGCGGAAGCAGCAGTGGAAGCAGTAGAGGATGGTGGAAGTTGCAGAAGATGTGCATGTCTCCAACAAAGTGATCAAGGTCTTCAATAGAAAAACTGATGTAACAAGAAATATCTCCAAAAAAGAAACTTGAAATTTAAAAATTCCAAAAAAACTAGATATAGGAATAAACAAAAAATGATATGAAATTGGGTAGAGGAGCAGCGGAGGCAGCGGCGACTCCAGGAAGGGCAACACTGGCGACCAGAGATGTGGTTGTTGGATACCTAGTCTACCCAGGATCAAAAATCATAGCCTCTGATACCATGTTGAAATAAAAGAAGAAATAAAATATTGAAAAGAAAAGAATTGTATTAATGTGTGTATTGAATACAATAGAATAGCAACCCTATTTATAAAGGTGCCAAAGTAGAATCAAAATAGAAATAGGAAACTAAATCAGAATAGGAATAGGAAACAATAAGAAAACTTATAATGAAAAGGAAAAGAATTTCCTAATCCTGATAGGAGATAGTAATCCTAATTATGATTGGATATACAAAATAAGGAATGGAATAATAATCCTAATTATGATATAAGGAAAGACGTAAAATAAGGAAAGCTAATTATATACGATTATACATTACTAAATCTAACAAGTGTTTTGCCAGAACCACAAAACCAGAAGCCAAGACCATGATTTAAAATCAAACTTGCCAGGTCCTAAAAAGTGAGCCTAATTAGATTTGAATCAGCAGCTAGTGCGATCAACTGGACAGAAATAAGAAGGCATTAACCAACGAGGTTATTCACCCTAACAAATAATTGCCTGTGCTGCCATAATATCCAATTTTAAGTATAATGGATACCTTGTAGAATTGGTGGTCAGTTAAAATATCAAACACACTATCCACATTGGACTGTGAGATGTTTATTGTGCAGAAATGAAAAATTATTAAACAATACATCCAACCAAAATGTCAATTTACAGTAAGAGTGGCATTTTGTCACTTACGCCCCCGCCAAAAAAAAGAAATGATGAGCATAACATCATATTCCATTGATTATAAACTTAAAGGCCAATATTGAAGAACTCAAAATTAAATTATCTCCACCCTATCTACTGTCCAATATACAAACATATCAATAAAATTCTAAGATTTCAAATTCCTTAGCATACCCTCCATAGAGCATCTAGGATGCTTGAATCCTCATCACAGCCAAAAATTTCGCTTTGTAGAGATTATGTGCTCTCAATGGCAAAGATGTGCCAATTTTTCTTGGCATAATCTTTATTTAAAACACCCATTAATAGAAATAATGCAAAAAGAAAGAAACAGGCCTCATAACACAAATATTCCAACCAAACGCCATCTTAAAATTGGTGCAATACCTTGAGATCTCAACCACAGCTAAATGAATTGTGCCGTATGTAAAACATTTCACCAGCTAAGAATAACATAAACAAGTAATAAGCATACTAATTGAAACTGATGTCATGTACCAGAAGCACAAATTTCATTCATAAAAAATAACAGTACGACTACTACACCAAGCCTAACAAATTTATCAATGAATTGAGAATCCTATGCTGTGGGCAGCAAGTTAGCTACCACAACTATCAACAGGTCCACTTCAAAATTCAAGTGTATGCAGCAATGAGGTAACATTTTATTTCTAAAGATTTTTCCATAATATGGTCATTGTAAAAAGAACACCAAACCTCAAAATTCATCCGTCTCAATAAAATTATCATGCCATAATGCTGCCAACACATAAAATGACAAGCCATATACAGCACACATAACCATCAGGCATCAGCAGATAATCAAAGTAAATGAAAGTAATGTTTGTTGAAGAAATTTAAAAATTTTAGGTGTCATTTTATTTGTATTTCTATTTTTTTTATTTGTTTCTTATTTTCTGTTTTACATGTTTTATATTTTAAAATTTTCAAAACATAAAAAATAAACATTTTCTGCTTTCGTGTATTTAAATTTTTCTTATTTTGAGTTAAAAAGTATAAAATGATTTTTTACAATTTTATATTTAATATATAAACTTATTTTCTATTTTTTTGAAAATACAAATGTACATTTTGAACTGTTTTCAAAATTATAAAATAGAAAATAAGCTGCAAATGGCATCGTATTGTTTGACAAACCACGTATCTGCAAACAAAGCATTCGCATACACACCTCCACCGGTACTTGCTTGTCCTTAGTCTCTTGAGATTCCGACAGACCCCAAACGGACTGAGGCGGAGCAGTGGTGGCATAATAGTCATCATCATCCTCGTCATCAACGTCCGCCCAAGATTTCACCGTCAACGGCGTTGGAGCCCAGAAAACTTGCGGCTCTGGCTCTTTCAGTTGGGATGTGGAAGACTGCTTACTCTTGGAACCGCCACTAGACTTTTTCTTCTTCCTTAGAGTCTCAAGCGCTGCAAACACATTGGTATTCTTAATCGCCACCGACCCATCGTCCCTCCTATTACCACCACCGCCCACCATTTCTCTCCCACTTCCAATCAACACGCCTCAAAAACTCAGAAACACTTGGTTAAATGTATCTTAAAACCCGTGACCTATAAACCGAAATTCCAATCAAAAACTCTCTTCCAACTCGATAAGGGTTTCAGAAACTTAATACAAAATTAAAAATTGGAAAAAAAAAACTTTTATTAAGAAATTAACTGAAAATTATTGCAAAGATTCAAAAGTCTGTAGAAATCAAAGATTTGATAAAGAAACGATATGATCAGATTTGAGAAAATCTTAACAATCGGCAATTCGAAACTCTGGAGAAAATGGTGAGGAATCGAGATTAATACGAATAAAAAAGTTAGGGTAAAGGACTGAAAATTAGGTTGATCACGAGAGAGAGAGAGAAAGAAGGTTGAGATTCAGAGGGTAGATGAGAGATTGAAAGAAAGAGAGAGGAGATGGGGATTTGCTACATACAGATGACGTAATTGAATGAACACAGAAATGGAGGTTTATATAGTTGTGGTTTTTAATCTAATGGGCTTCAAATATTAATTATTTAGCTAATTAGCCAGTAACATTTCTTAAATTGCATAAGTAGCCCTGTCTATAAATAGGCCCCAAAAAAAGTCCAATTAAAGTTAATTTTTAGACCCTTGTATTTAGCGGTTTATGGTTAGCAAAAGTTTAGCTAAAACATATAATAAAAGTACAAAAATTTGATGTAAAAGTGACGTGTTAAAATTTAATTGGAGAAAATTACAAAAAGTTAGTAAAAATTAGTAGATTTTGATTAATTTTGACCAACTAAACACTCTGTAAATGATATATATATATATATATATATATACTTTTCAATGATCCGAATTTGATTTAATAATTTTAACGTAAATTTGATAGACCCAATTTAATGATATATCGATCCAGATTCATCAAATTTGGCTATTCTCAAAATACAAATATTTCACAGACAAAATATTGCAAATATCCCTTATTATACTTTTAAATACACTTTATTTTATGTTATTTTTCAAATTTATATGAAATCATTGTTAAGAATGGTAATTTTTTTCTTCGGTGAAGCACAAATAAAAAAATTTTATTTATTTTTTTTATTTGTCTCATTTCATGTTAACATCTCCCTGTAATCTTAGCATAAAATCTGTATCATTCATATTTAATGCATACATAATATCAACAAAATAACATAAAATATTTTATTACATTTTCAAATATATTCTACTTGTTTTGTTTTTGTAATTTTATACAAGTAATTATACAAAAAAAAAAAATAGTAAATTTTTTTCGACATGACACAATTTGAAATTTACTTTTTCCTTTTTATCGTAACTATGTAAAAGTTATATCTCTCTTACCTTATTAGTTATCATGCCTCCTCTTATTCTTTTTTTCTATATGTCTTCAAAAAAAAAAAAGTCAAAAAAAAAAGAAAAAAAAAAAAAAGAGCAAACAAACAAACAAACCGATCTCCCATATTAAACGTAAAGTTATAGGAAATGAGCCCTTTTTCCTTTCTTTGTTTTTCTATTTTTTTTTTAAGTAGAAAACATCTATTCATAATTGTTATCCTCGACGATAAGATATTATCAATTGTAACTATTTTACCCTTTTTATTTGTTTTAATATAGAATATTTTTATTTATGTTTTAAAAAATATTTTTTAAAAATATAAGTAAATATTTTTTAAAAAATATTTTAATTTAAAACAAATAGAACCTTAATTAAACTCAAGAAAAAAATGAAAATATTTGGGGAGGCTCTGAGTATTTTTGTTTTAAAAGATTTCATACAATAATGTTCCAATTTAAATTTATACTATCATATAAAGTAAATGTTAGAGGTTGCAGTAAGATTTTAAAATTTATGAAACTTTATTCTAATATAATTTTTTATTTTTTCTTATTCCTACAATACCTTTAAATTCTCTATAACCGCTTACAAATTCAATTATATTGAAAAGTAAATTTTTATAATTATCACATAATTAATAATTTCACCTATTGATATTTTTATCTTTTTTAAATATTTTTTAACTACTTACTACTTTTGTAACTTTTTTTTTGGTTTCTTTAAATGTTACTTCGAGTGCGTTTAGCACACTAAAAAATACGCACGAATTACGAATTTACAAATTATTTATTTTTTATCTTGAAAATATCAAAAACTTATTCATTTTTTATTTTACTGCACGAATTACGAATTTACATATTATCTCAAATTATTTTTTTTATCACTCTAAATACATCCTTAATTAGTTATTATCTTCTTAATTACTTATTTTTAGAGCTATTTTAGAGCTCTACACAATTCCACCAAATTTTACAAATATCTATAAATTTTAATTTTTTTTACTCACTACATAAATTATGATATTGTAATTTCTAAAACTTCAAACACCATATTTAAGCCACTTTTGTTACTTCTTTTATAATTTTATTTTGAATAAATTGCATTTAGACTTCTTAAATATTAGACTAATTATACATAGACTCTTGAACATTTAAATTTACACTTAGACCTCTTATTCTCAAATATTTGTAACACTTAAATTCACATGTTAATTTTCTCCAGTCTAGCCGATTTGAATTACGTCGTAAAATAACAAAAACGACCCATGTCTCGTCAGGAGTTTTAACTTCAAAATCGTTTCCCCTGTAAACGATTCTCCTGACTTCAAAAATTCTTGTTGCTTCGATCGGTTGATTTCTGGGTTTTTTTCCCATTCTTGTGGCAGCGTTCGATGAGGATGGTTAAGCGTTGATTTGGGTCGGCGATGGTAGTGGCGACGGCGTTGGTGGATTTCCCTTCTTATGGCAGAATGGATTGCCCTTCTTGGGTTCGGCCACAAACTCAATTTCATTCGGCCTTCAATCACTTCATCATCGCAACTATCTTTGACTCTGATTCGGATGCCTCCATCGTCGAAATCGTTGAAGAACTTAGGGGCTTTGGGAGTGACAGCTTTAGTGTTTGAATCACGAGGAGAGTAATTGCCACATTCACTTCTCTTCTCACATCCTTCACATCCACCACTGTCCGAAACGTCAACTTCGAGATTGACTTGTAGGTTAGCAACTCCCTCGAGCTCCGGTCAACACACAAGCAGGTGACCTCGAACTCCCCCCGGACCCAGCTCCTTATACACCATATGCTTCTCCTCAATGTTCCTCTTTGACACATCAGATCTAAAAACACCACTTTGTCGGCCCCCTTTAGATTCAATCTCGTTCCAAGGGGGGCAAATTTCTTTAACATTTGAGAGTTAAACGTTTGGTTTGATGATGATGAGCCCTCTGATCAATCTTTGTTCTAGGGTTTTATCAAATCTCCCAATCAGTCTTTTATAGAGCATTTTATGGGTTTGCTTTCAATTTATTCACATGGAGAGACATATACGTGCTTATATATATATATACACGTTTATATAATATATCTTAGTTCATGTGTATATTTGTTTTTTTTTTTGGACATGCATTGAGTGCCCGTTTGGAAAAAAAAATAAAAGATTTTAAAAAATTTTAAAAATTTTTAAATTTTTCCAATCAAATTTTATTATCTATCTTTTTACATCACATCAATTCTACCTTTTGGTTTTTTTTAGCTTTTTTTTGACTCCAAACACCCCTTGAGTTTGATGGAAAAAATATATTTAAAAATAATTAAATGGTAAAAATTAAAAACATTAATTATTTTAGAATATATTTGATTAATTAATTTAATAAAATATATTTAAATTAATTAATTTAATGTGATATATATTTATTTTTAATAATAATTAGTTTTAATAAAATGTATTATTATAACTGAATTTATAATAAATTATTATTAAATTTAATAAAATTAATATAATTTAATAAAATATTTTAATAACATAAACTAGAAAAATTGAGTGAGAGAGAGAGAATACGAAGGACACAGACTATTTTGGTTATTTTACAACAAGAGAGAGAGAGAGTGTTAGAATATGATGGACCATAGGACATTTTAATCATTTTACAAAGCAATTTAACCTAGTTAACGGAGGAAGTTGATGGATAGATCTAAGTGTTATAAAAATTTAAAAATAAAAAATTTAAGTGTGAGATTTAAATGTTCAGGGAACTTACGTATAATTAACTTAATGTTCAAGGACTTTAAGTATAATTTACTCTTTTATTTTAATAAAAAAAATTTAATAAAAATCACAAATAGTGTGTCCCGACTTCTGACACGCTACTAATATTATAATAACACGATTTTGCAGTAAAAACCCTCATACTTAAAACCTACAAGAATTACATCCCCCGAATTTAGCAGCAGTTGCTGCGGGACGTCACGACAACCAAGCTGCAAGAATTCCACAAGCAGCAAGATTCCTATTCATAGAAATCCCAAATTAAAAAGCAAAATACAGCCTAAATTGGGTAAAATTAGAAAGAAAAAGTTTCTGTCCAAATGGCAAAATATCCTCCACGTGATCGAACCCCATGAAAGTTCCAGAGAATGTCTATCCAGAGACTGCAAAAGAGGCTATACATGGCAATACTTCAATTTACCTCCAGTTGCCCTCTCTCCCTATAAATATATATAAACATTTCAGGCAAAACTTGATCGCTATTTTGAACTAGAGGTGCAAAAAAATTAAGAAAAACGAACGGAATTAAATCTTAATTTATTTGAGCTTGGACCGAATTTTTACATAAACTTTTATATAAACTCCAAGTTAACTCAATAAAAAATAATTTAAGTTCAAAATCGACTCACAAATAACTCAATTAAACAAAAATAATGTCATTTTAATTAAAAATATTATAAAAAAATATATTATAAATATATATTATTTTATTAAGTTAACTCGTGTACTTTCGAATTGGACTCGATTTTAAATGAATTATAAATCAAGTTTAATTCAATATCATTTTAGTCATGAATTGAACTTGAGTAAAGCTCGAATAATTCGTGATAATCATGGTGTATTTCCACCCCTAATTTGGTGGGGTTAAAAAAAAAAAGGGAAAATCATGAGTAAGAAAATCAACACAAAGAATATTTTGATCATCAGCCACCTATTAGAGGACATGCCGTTGAGGTATTTGAGCAAAGCCCCTTGCGCCCCCTATACGTTTGCCAATGTGTCATCCATGCTTTCGTCAATCCTACCAAATACACAAACATCTCAGTTTGTGAAGTTCAGAATTCAAATGACTCTCATTCATAAATTAAAGATTGACAAACTAGATTATGAACTGCGATAAAAATTTAACCACACAATAAGAAATTGCAAATTCTGTCACGCACACGTCATTTAATCGTGAAGTTGAAATTCAATCGATTCTATAAGATACCTAAAGATGGATAAAATCCATATTGAAGGGGTGAAAACAAATAAAGCTATACGCAGGCTACTCAAGCTCATGTCAAGCTCGGCTCATGACTAAAACAAGCTCAAATCAAATTTGATTTGCGGTTTGTTTAGATTTGAACTCGAACTCGAGTTCAAGTTTAAAAAAATTCGATTCGAAAACACACGAAGTGATTTGATAAGAATTGATATTTAGATTAATTATATATATATTAAATTTAATTCGATTATTTCAATTTATTTGGTTTTAAAATTTTAAAATTATAGCTAAAATCAATAACTATTATTTAAAAAAAAATTGAATTGGCTGTCACAAGATAAACAACTAAACCAAAATTCTTAAATTTACTTAATACAATTCAAAAACTAAATATTAACCAAATTGTACACACCCCTGCTAATAAAACTGGCACATGTAAGTTTTAATAATTGATTACTAAGGCCCGTTTGGTGACGTTTTCATTTTCTGTTTTTCTGTTTATGTTTTCAAAATTTTGTAAACTCACAACAGAAACATGTTTGAGAAACTTGTTTACGTTTTTTTGTTTTAAAAAAAAATGAAAACATAAACAGAAAAACGCAAATAGAAAAAAAGGTATTTTCACTCTGATTTTTTTTCTGTTGCTAATATTTTGTTAACTTTAAAACTTTATCTATTTTTGTTACATTACATAAAAATAAATTATTTTATTCAAATATTTTATTAAAATAACTTATTTTAATAAATAATATAATTAAATTCAATAAATTAAATTAATTATATAAATTATTTTTAATAAATAATAAAACTAAATTAATTAATTTAATTTAATAATTAATTATTGGTAAAATATCTGAAATAAATATTGTTGTCCCAAATAGCAACACTAGAGGGGGTGAATAGGGTTGCTTAAAAATTTTACAAATAAAAATTTCAACCCTAAAACAAATATGTCAAGATGAATATGAAATGCACCAAAAAAAAAATTATTCAATATTTGTAAATGAAGAGTGAGTGCTAGTATTTGCAATAAATATAAAGAGAAGGGAAGAAAAGCAAACACAATCGATTTATAGTGGTTCGGCTTCAATGTTGCCTACGTCCACTCCCCCAAGGCCTTCCTTGAGATTTCTCCACTATTCTTTGAAGAGCTTATTACACACTAGCTTCCCAAGGTGCTAGAAACCTTTTCCAAGTAATTTTATCCCCAAATCACTCACACAAGTCTCTCTCAAAGAAAGTCTCTTGTTTTGGTCCTAACACTTGAACCAAAACCAACGAGAGCTCACCCAACTCTCACAAATTAAAAGGGCTTTAAATTTACCTTTCTTACAACAACAATGATGAGTTTAAAACTCAATCAAATCAAAAAGAAACTCTCACAAGTTGAATATGAAAGATGAAGCACAAATGTGAGAAGAAATCACTCTATGTTTGCAAAGTTATAGAATTTCTTGTATCTCTTTGTAAGCACTTCTTTCTTGCCTTGTTCCTCTTCTTGAATCTGAGTTTGAGGCTTTATTTATAGATGAAAATCTGCAAATGGCCGTTACTAAGTGAAAAGACACTTTTGCCCTTGAAAGAAATTGGATTTCCTTGCTTCCAATGCTGTCTTTCAGATTCAGATTTTTTGAGATATATTTGTGACCATTTTTCACCCTCAGAACGTTCAAATCTGACATTGAATCAGAGTAAAGATTTTGTAGATATATAAGTCAGCTATCACATGTCAAATTTTGAGCTTCATCCAACGGTTAGATAGTCAGATATGGCTTCTGAACCGAGACCAGCTTCTGATAGCTGTTTCTGACATTCTGAATCTGTGTTTCCCGTTTAAGCTTCCGTTTCACTAGGATATTTTTAGAATTAGAAGAAACTTAAACTACAAAAGTTGTAGCTTTTTGAGTCTTCTTTTCACACACCAAAAATCAGAATTGTTAAAGCTGTAGAGTATGAGTTATGTCTCAAAAAACTAAGACTAGCTCCAGAATCCAGAATTAAAAACTTTTCTGTAATGCCTAATGTTCCAACTCATGTTTTGATACGTTAACGTCAGATTCACAAAAATCTCCCTTCGGTAAAGTTGTAGATATGGAAGTCTAGTTTACTATATTAAAATTTCATGAAAATTGAACCGTTTGATCTTAAGATATTATCTATATACTAACATGTGTCTGATTTCTCTGTTTATCCGAGTTAACCTCTAGTTCAAATATTCATCTTACTTTGATTTCTATTACTCCAAACTTTGAAATTCCTTTATTCCTTCATCCAAATTATGTGAAAATATCTAAAAAATAATATCAATCTCTTCCAACTCTAATATCTTGAATCTATCAAATGAATTGTAACATTTCTTACAATGTCTATTTGAAAATTTATTGTGAAAATTTAATTCAATATTTGTTATCATCAAAATCAATTATAAAACTAACTTTATAAACCTTGGGCCAACAAATATCATAATTAATTTATTTAATTTAATAATTAAATTAATTTATATAAAATAATTAATAATAAATAATTAAATTAAATTAATTTTTAATTTAATTTAATAATAATTATTAAACTATTTTAAATAAATATCATAATTAAATTAAATTATTTATGATTTAATTAATTTAATTTATATAAAATATATTTTACTAAATAATTTTAATAAATAATTTAATTAATTTAAAAATAAATAATTTAATTTAATAATTAATCTAATTTAATTATTTGTTTAATATGAAATATATTTTATTAAATTATTTTTAATAAATAATATAATCTAATATAATTTAATATAATTTATATTTATTAAATTAAATGATTTTAATAAATAATTTATTGTATTATATTAATTAATTATATTAATTAAATTAAATTAATATAAAATATATTTTGTTAAGTTCTATTAATTTTTTAAAACTAATAAAATTAAGTATTTTTTATAATAAAAAAATACTGATTATAAACAAAATTATATTTCTAAATGCAGTTTTAGTTTTCATTTTAGAAAAAATAAATAGTAACAAAAAACAAAAACAGAAAAATAATAATAAAAAAACGACAACATTGTCAAATGGATCTTAACCAACCAGTAACGTTTTTGTTTAATGCTTTTCGCGTTTGTTTATAATTTTTTAAAAATTGACAACAAAAGTATTTTTTTAAATGTATTTTTATTTTTTATTTTAAAAAATTTAAGAACTTAAAAAGAAAAATATATCTTCACTCTTTTTTGTAATAAGTATTTTGTCAATTTTAATATATTTTTTTCATTTTCGTTACATTATATTGAAATAAATATTAAATTAAAATGGTTTTTAATAAACGATATAATTAGGATGCGTTTAGAGTGAGATAAAATGAGATAAGTTGTAGGTTGGTAATTCATGTAGTGAGATAAAAAGTGAACAATTTTTAAAATTTTTCAGTATTTTTCATCATTTTTTAAAAGTTTTTATCACCCCCAACGGAACCTTAATTTAATTTAATTAATTAAATTAATATGCAATATATGTTATTAAATTTAATTATGTTTTAAAAATTAATATAATTAAAAATTTTACAAAAATATAAATTAATTATTATAAGTAAATTACATTTTGTCATTCCAATTTTTATTTAAAAAATAATAACAAAATAAAATTAAGAAATAAATAAATAAATTAGAACGTTACAAGCAATTGTGTGTTTAGAATCGTATAAATTTGTATGAATTTATAAAAGTTAGTATTTCATATTTTGTATAGTGAGTAAAAAATTTTAAATTTTATTAACTCATAATTTGTATTTATATTTTTATGAATTTGTAGTGTTTTATATATATATATTTTAAGTTAACCCAAACGGTGTCCTACCTTTGGCAAGTTATTGTCAAACCACCCCTTTGCTTCCCTTGGCTACGTCACTGTTGTGTGATGATAATCATCACACTGTGCTGATGTACGTTAAAAGCACGCACTTGCTATCACTGAATAATTTCTCGCTAAAGTGGCAATTTCGTGAATTACGACCCTCCCAAATAACGCTTTGTCACGAAAGCAAGCGAATCTCTTCACTCTCTTTTTCGCGCGAGTACTCCCACTGCAATCTTTATGGCGCGTCAGTACGTCTACTTTTGAAAATATCGATGGCACTACCGTAATTTACTCTATTTTCGAGGGAAATCAATAAATCCAAAAATGGAAAAGGTGTTATTAACCCTTTCTCCCAAATAATAAATATATAGACCTGACTCATCTGAATTTCCGTCTTGCTTAAACAACGAACCCCTCCTATCAATTGGAGCATTTCGACCGTCCATGTTAGTTACTCCGTCAATATTGATCGTCCATTTCTCAACTAAATGCTCGAACTTTATTTCCTATCCTCAGGGCCCCAATTACCTAGAACCAATCCGAACCCTTGAAATCAAAATCCAACGGTTCGGATCATCCTAGGAAATTTTACCCCCGTTATCTATATATGTATTTTTATTTTTATTTTCATTTTCAAATTAAAAACCTTTTAGCCTCGTGAACACCGAGAAACCCTAATTCCCACTCTCTCTCTCTCTCTCTCTCTCTCTCTCTCTCCCTCCCTCCACGTCGCTCACGGTTAAAAAAAAAAAAAATTAAATTCAAAAATCGAAAAATCGACAGATCGATTAGGGTTTCAAATCGGACCCTCTGAAATTCGAATCCCCAAATCGGTGTTCTCTGCGTCTGATCTTTGCGATTCCATGGATATGTTGGCGTTTCGTGTTATCTGATTGAGGTATGTATCTTTTGTTTTGATTGTCATTGCTTTTGATCGGTTTGGTTCGAGAAATGGCTTTATTTTTTGTGTGTAATTGGGTTGGCTCGGGGTTAAAGTTTCAATCGAGGGTTGTTTTTAAACTTTTGTTGTTTTTTTATGCGTGTTTGTGGTTTGCAGATCTGGAATTTTGGGTATGAGTACTTATGATGGGATTTGAAAGTTGGGTTTTTTGGTTTGGGATGTTCGGATTGAGGGATTGTTGATGGAAAATAGCTCGGGAAAGTCTGGCGGTACTGAAATTTCCAGGAAAGCTAGATCGTTGGATATTCAGAGTCTGTACAAATCTAGCCTTTCGGGAAAGGAGGGGCATAACAAGAAGAAGAGTGGAGGGGAGGATGATGGTGAGGTGAGAAGGAACAAGAGGAAGAGTAGGAAAGAGGTGCCGCTGAGTAGCTTTGAACCGGCAGGCAAGAAAAGTAGAAACAGTTTAGATGATGGGCCAACTTTGGAATTGCCTGATTTGGAGAGGTCTCTGTCCGGGTTGAATCGGAAGCTGGATTGCAGTAAGTTCAATGGCATTTCGGTTAATCTGGATGATAGTGGTTGTGTCATCAAAATTCCCAGACGCCGTCGAGATTTCATAGGTCGCAAGAAATTTGAAAGCAATCGAGTTTCTAGGCCATTGGTGCGCTCTCCTAATAGGGCTGCTGGTTCTGCTGCTAAGATTTCCAAGTCGATTGGTGAGTGCAAAAAATTAGAGGGCAATCAAATTTCAAAGAGGTTGGGGCATCCTTGTGGTAAAGCCAGTTCCACTGATCAGATAGTTAAGTTAAATGGTGATTGTGAAGCTAAAGTTGTTTCTCTGAAAGTTAAGCAAAGGTTGGGATTTGATGGTTTGAAGGAAAATTGGACTACTAAGGTGAGTTCAGCTCGGCATGCTAAAGAAGAAAATGGTCATTTGATTGTAAATAATGCTGATGCATCTTTTAGAAAGCCTCGTGGTAAACAAAGCAAAAGGAAGGTCTTGGCATCGGGCAGTGAAGGCCTTGGGAAGAAGGTTGATCCTCTGGCTGACAGCTCCATCAAGATAAGTGATGATTCCCAAGACAAGGGTGAGGAGAACCTTGAACAGATCCGTGATGATTCCCAAGACAAGGACGAGGAGAACCTTGAACAGATTGCGGCAATCAAGCAAAGGTTGGGATATGATGGCCCGAAGGAAAATAGGACTAGTAGGGCAAGTTCATCTCAGCCTGCTAAAGAAGATGGTCATTTGGTTGTAAATAATGATGATGCATCTTCTAGAAAGCATTCTGGTAAACATAGGAAAAGGAAGGGCTTGACATCAGGCAGTAAAAGCCTTGGAAAGAAGGTTGAGCCTCTGGCTGGTAGCTCAATCAAGATACATGATGATTCCCAAGACGAGGATGAGGAGAACCTAGAACAGAATGCGGCTAGGATGCTTTCTTCTCGATTTGATCCGAGCTGTACTGGCTTTTCTTCAAAAAGCAGATCTTCTGAATCAGCAAGTACAACTGGGTTGTCTTTTTTCATGCCTTCCAATGAGGATTTTGTTAGTCATGGGGCAAATTTGTTGGCTGGCTTGGAGTCGGGAACTACTGATACTGCCAGCAGAGTATTGCGGCCAAGGAAACGGAACAAAGCGGAAAGACTTTCGAGGAAACGTCGGCATTTTTATGAGATTCTTTCCAGGAATGTGGATGCATGCTGGCTCTTGAACAAGAGAATCAAGGTATTTTGGCCGCTGGATAAGAGTTGGTATTATGGCCTTGTGAGCGATTATGATCCTGAAAGAAAGCTTCATCATATCAAGTATGATGATCGAGATGAAGAATGGGTTAACCTTCAAAATGAGAGATTCAAGCTCTTGCTTCTTCCTAGTGAAGTTCCTTCTAGGGCAACACTAGAAAGTGTTACCATGGGCAAAAGTCCTGATGACGATGAAAACAGAGACTTGATTACTGATGATGATAGTTCTATAGGCAGCTATACGGACTCAGAGCCCATTATCTCATGGTTGACTCGTTCAGCTCGTCGAGTCAAATCTTCTCCTCTTGATGTTTCAAAAAGACACAAAACATCCCATTTATCATCACATTCTCTGCCACTTGTGTCAGTCACCAGGAGTGATGGTGCACATCGCTGTTCGGACATGAGGTCCTCACAAAGGGATATAAATAAAGAATCTTGTGATTCTACATTCCTAGACAAATTCGCTGATGCTAGCAGGATTGAAAAGTCTGTGTCGAAAGGCATTAGTAACTCCAAAGATGGAAAGACACCTGTTGTTTATTTCAGAAGGCGTTTTCGGAAGAAAGAGAAGGGATTGTTTAATGCACCTGATGGCAACAGACGATGTGAAAGTGAACCAGTTTCGATTATTTCTGTTGCCCCTTTTGCCCCTGACATTAATGGCTCTAGAAAGCATGGGATTTCTTTTGGAGACATGGAATCTGAGGGGTTACTGTGGTCGGTTGATACTTCGGGCTTGTTGAAGTTAACTATTCACTTTGTTGAATCGAAACAGTTCAGTTTCGAGTTAGGCTTCCCTGTTCCTGCCATATGGTACACATTTGGAGCGGAGAACTGGTTGATCTGCACTATGTTGCTGCTTCAGTATGGCACTGTGATGACTATATGGCCTAAGGTTCACCTGGAGATACTTTTTGTTGATAATATTGTTGGTCTGAGGTTTCTGTTGTTTGAAGGTTGCTTGCAGCAGGCGGTGTCCTTTGTTTTCTTGGTCCTAACTGTATTTTATCAACCTAATGAACGGGGGAAGTATGTTGATATGCAAGTGCCAGTAACTTCAATCAGGTTTAAACTTTCTCGTGTTGAAGATCTTAGAAAGCACCATGCATTTGCATTCTGTAGCTGCTTGAAAGTAAAATACTCAAAGTGGTTGTACCTGGATTCTAAGCTGCAGCGACATTGCTTGGTCAATAAGCAACTACCTCTGTCAGAATGCACATATGATAACATCAAGTTACTGGAAGGTTATAATACTCAGCTAGCTGTGAGTTCGAGCAGCATGGAGTTCCCAGCATTTAAGGTAGTTTCCTCTTCCTCTCTCTGGTCCTTTATTAACCTCTCACCATAAATCAAAACTAGGAAGCAAAAAAAAAAATTCCTGTATGTGTGCTTCAAACATCTATTTATTCCTTACCAAACTCACAGCAACCCCCCTCCCCCCCCCCCCAAAAAAAAAAGCATAAGAAAAGATTCGTATTTTAGAACAAAACTCTTCTACCAGATTCTGTTCTGTCCTCTTTTCTACATTTTTTTAGAGCTTGTATTTCTTAATGGAATAAGATGTCTAGCAAGATAAGATAGCTATCTAGGTTTTACTTTTTTATTGCTTTGTAGATGCTGAAATGTATGCAGTTAAGTTTAATTTTATTTCACAGAAATTCATTGCTTTGGTTTTTGCAATCAACAGGGTTTATGGAGGAAGTATACACAGGGTATTTTGCCCATGAGTTTTTACAGGGAGTCCTGCAGTCTACGTATGAATCAGTCTCCTTCCAAATCTAGTGCGAAACATGGAAAACTTATTCCGTTTGCTCTTTCCTTTGCTGCTGCACCTACTTTCTTTCTTAGCTTGCATCTCAAGCTGCTTATGGAAAATAGCATTGCTTCCGTTAGTCTTTGGGATCAGAATTCAATATATTCGCTTGAGCATTCTGAAAACACAGGCTGTCCAATTACAAACGGATGCACTTTGATTCAAGAGTGCTCTGAGAGTGTTTCAGAAATCACACCTGAGGGTAATCCAGCAACTATTTTGAAGCAAGATGAATATTCTGGACAGTTTCCTTGTGCCAAATCACAGCTGGGTGATGAGCCTATCTCAGAATTCAATGATGGTGGTCATGTCAAACCATTCCAGGATATCCAAAATGGCAGGTTGGATATTGGTGGGACTTCTTCCATTTCCAGAGATCCTGCAGAAATTGCAATTGATGCGAATGAATTATCACAGAATTGCGGATGCAGCAGTTATGAATCGGAACAATTTGTTACATCACCACAGACTTTGCTTCCAAAAGGTCATGTTTCTGTGGGCATGGATGATGACAGGCATCTCTCTGGTTTGATTGTAGAAATTCCATCATTGCAGCAAGTTGAAAGGTCTGCTGTTGGAAAAACATGCAGTGCCAAAAAGTCTGCTGATATGGCTTGGAATATCAGTGGCAGCTTTGTTCGCAGTCCCAACCCTAATGGTCCTAGAAGTGTGTGGCAACGCAGCAGAAATAGCACAAGTACTTCATTTGGAGATATATCCCCCGTATGGCCTGATGGAAAGGCAGAGTTTATTCGCAATGGCTTCGGTAATGGACCGAAGAGGCCACGAACTCAGGTTCAATACACTTTGCCATTTGGAGGTTTTGATTTTAACTCGAAGCACAAAATGCATAATCAGAGAGGGCTTCCTTACCAACGGATTAGGAAGGCTAACGAGAAGAGGACATCAGATGGTTCTAGAAATTCTCATAGGAACCTGGAGTTGTTGGCTTGTGATGCAAATGTGTTGATCACAATAGGGGATAGAGGGTGGAGAGAATGTGGAGCTCGTGTTGTATTGGAACTTGCGGACAACAATGAATGGAAACTAGCAGTAAAGCTTTCTGGGACAACAAAGTACTCATACAAAGCACATCAGTTTCTACAGCCTGGGTCAACAAACCGTTACACGCATGCTATGATGTGGAAGGGAGGAAAAGACTGGGTCTTGGAGTTTCCTGATAGGAGCCACTGGATGCTTTTCAAGGAGATGCATGAAGAGTGCTATAATCGGAACATCCGTGCTGCTTCAGTTAAAAACATACCTATTCCTGGTGTTTGCCTGATAGAAGAAAGTGATGATAATGGAACAGAAGTGCCATTTATTCGCAGTAACTCCAAGTACTTCCAGCAGGTTGAAACTGATGTTGACATGGCGATGAATCAATCACATGTTTTGTATGACATGGACAGTGATGATGAAAGGTGGATTTCAGAAAATCTGAAGTCGTTACATGGTCATGTGATTAAATGTGAAGAGATCTCTGAAGAGTTGTTTGAGAAGACGATGGACATGTTTGAGAAGGTTGCATATGCCCAACAACACGACCAATTTACATTTGATGAAATTGAAGAGTTCGTTTCTGGAGTTGGGCCTGTGGAAGCAACTAAAATCATCCATGAGCATTGGCAACTTAAGAGGCAGAGGAAAGGGATGCCATTGATTCGACATCTACAGGTACCTCTAAATATACTTCCCAGCAGACTTTCTTTCTTTGGATTTTTGGTTTTTATTTTTTCAGTAAAATTTTTTGCTATGTTAGATGTCACATGATCCCCTTAGTTTTGGTGCAGTTGAGATAATTGATTTGTTCATGCTGGGGTGATGCTAGCATAGATTCATGTATGATGTTTTTGTCCCCCCCCCCCCCCCCAAAAAAAAAAATACGGTGAGGTTATACAGACAAAATTTATATGTAATGCATTTTCCCCTTTATTTCCCCCCCCCACCACTTATGATAGAGCTGAAATGACTTATGGTGATTTTATTTTTTGAATGGTATGGACTATTTGGTTATGTCTGATAGTTTTATTTTATTGAAGCTGTGTGCATTCTCTACATTAGCTTTCAACCACTTTCCCACACAATCTTCATCTTTTATAATCATTTTTCTTCCCCTTATTTTGTGGCTTTGATGACTTGTTGGCAAGATGGAGAGATAGGAAGACTTGGGATGATATTACACATTGTGTAGTGTGGAACATTTGGCTAGAAGCAAATGTTGGAGCTTTTGAAGGAGTGAGGCTCATAGGTCACAGGAATCATTCTCGTTCCCCAGTTCTTTCAACGTCTCAGTCTTTATCTTTTATCTTTTTTGTTTTGACTTTTTTGGCAACTCATGCAATACATGCCTGTAAATATGTAGGCGGTGTGGTTTTTGGGTTTTGAGGTTTTTATACGTGTTGGCCGTACAGGGTCCCCCCATTTAATGGCATTCTCTCTTTTTAAATTTATTTACTTATTAAAAATTAAATTTTCCAATGGGTTAAAAGAATTCCACTTAGCAGGTTTATCTTATATAATAAATGTATTGATATTAATTTTGTTCACGAAATTCTAGCATCTTTTTTACACCATCGTCATTCCATTGAGTCTTCTTTGGCTAATTGAATAATTCCAACACACTCAGAATAGTAGTATCTATTTATACGACGTTGTTGTTGTTATCAAGTATTTGGAAGGGAGACGGTGTTAGGAGCAACAATGTTGGACATTTGCAAGGAAGTAGTCTGACACTTAACAAAAACCGGATGCAGTTCTGGAAATTGAATCTCCAAAATACTTCAAATGATGTAATGATAGTAGCGCCTTACAAAGTAATGTTATTTAGATAGGGCTTATAGGTTGGATTGATGGGATTGAGGGTCAAATTTCAAATACACACTATATGTTAATAGATACAACTTATGACATCATACTCAGGATATCATGAGCCTCTATGAATGGCAATAAAAAGTCATTTGTAAATTTGTATTGTCGCCTGTTTATTTTTCTCCTTTAAACGACAAGTCTGATGTGAACAAGGGAACAAACAAAGAACAATAACCAAAGATATGCTTATTTTTCAAATTTAGATATGGTTTAAGAAGCTGAACTCAAGCATTAGAGAAAAGGGGAACAACAAGGTGAAATAAAGAAAGAAATTCTTTTTAAGAATAATTTGAAACCAAGTGTTCTTCAGATTGACGAGAATTCATGGGATAGAGAAGTTTGTTAATTTACAAGTTTCGAAGACATGAGGTGGACATAGAGGTCCAAAGCAGATGAGGGCAAGAGTTTTTGCCTTGTCTGACTGAGGGCTTTAATCCTGGTTTCTAGAACTTTATTTTTTTCTAGACATATAAACTTCCCTTGCATTCTTTTATATCCAAACCTTTCTTGTTTTTACATTCCCCCTGCCCTTTTAATACAAAATCATGTACTGACACCTGCCATGTCCATTTTATATTGTGTTGCCTGTAGGGGTCCATATCCCCAGGGGGGCTGAATTAATATTTTCTTTAAACAGATACTTGTGATTAGGCCTGTCAATGGGCTGGATCCAGATTCAAAGCATAACATAACCCTTTTTCACAATCTGGACCCAGCCCAAATAAAGCTTAATTTTTAGTAGCTGGCTCCAAGTTGCTCATCTTCTAATCTTGAAATGAATTCCATATTGAATTGTGACTGCACACCTTATTTTTTGCATTTATACCTAACTAATTGGAGTCCTAAGCTATCTTTACTTATTACTGGTTTAGTGTTTTCTTTTGTTAATTTCAATCAAGTTCTCTTAATCCATTATGAATCTAAAAGACAAAATTTAGAGGAAACATTTTCCGTGTTCTAAAGATTTCCCAGTTGATTCACACTTACGAGTCTTTGCTGCCACGCATCTTCTGGTGTATTATCCTTCGATTCTGTTTAACCTGTTCCCTTGATTTTGTGTGTGTTGCATGGAACCACCTGTTCCGCCCCCCTCTTTTGGGTGAGATTTTTTTCATTTTATTTTATTTATTTATTTATTTTTTTTTTTTGGGGACAAACTTTGTTTGCATGATTTACTAATTTGTTATGCTTTATCAGCCTCCATTGTGGGAAAAATATGAGCAGCAAGTGAAGGAGTGGGAGCAAACAATGGCCAAGGCAAACAGTGCACTCTTCAATGGATGCCAGGAGAAGGCTCCACTCAGAGAGAAACCACCAATGTTTGCTTTTTGTTTGAAACCTCGTGGTTTGGAAGTACCAAACAAGGGATCAAAACAAAGGTCCCAGCGGAAATTTGCAGTTCACGGTAACAACCATTTTGCCCTTGGTGATCAGGATGGTCTTCATGCTTCTGGTAACTTCCATTTTTCACAATCAATCAGCAACCACTTTGTGCATCTATTCAGCTTTGTTAATGTGTTTCCTTGTTCCAGCGCGAAGATCAAATGGATTTTCTTTTGGAGATGAAAAGGTTGTGTTTCATGGAAACAGCCACGAGCCTTCAGATGCTTCCGCATTGTTTCAGGTATCACCAAAGGCATTCTCACCACGAGATGCCAGTTTCTCCGGACATTTCTCATTGAGCAGTGATTGGTCCGAGTGGAATCAGCACCCAAAACTTCACAGGAACAAGTCAAAGAAGATTGGAACATTTTTATCCCCAAGTAATGTGCAACTGTTGCCGTCATACAGTCAGAGAACAATAGGCAGGAGAAATGGGGTTCCTCGGCGGAATAGGGGCTTGCCCGAGTGGCCAAGTCAGAAGCATTACCAATCAGAAGCGTATCTGAGGCATGGCATCGAGCAATTGGATAGTTCAGATCTCGATGAATTCAGATTACGCGATGCATCTGGTGCAGCTCAGCACGCGCTTAACATGGCTAAGCTCAAGAGGGAAAAAGCTCAGAGACTGCTTTATAGAGCAGACCTGGCAATTCACAAGGCTGTGGTTGCACTTATGACAGCCGAGGCAATCAAAGCTTCTTTGGAAGGCTCGAATAGCGATGGGTAGGACGATGAGAAATGGGTTTTGAGGGAATGAAATTGGGCCACCAGCCCTTTCAGTTTGCAGTTCTGCCACCACGGAGTTCGTATAGTTTTGAGTTGATGTTGTCTTTTAGCTTGGGTGGCGCTGGTTTTTCTTTTGTCAATGGCGGTGGCCTTTTATGGTTTATATGTATAGGTTCCAAAGTGAACTTCTACTAACATGACGGCTGTGTGCAGTCAGAGGAGCTGAAACTGTCGCTTCTGCTATTCATGATGATTCTCCAGCTATTTGCGGTATCGTTATCAAGGCAATTTTGGTATATAAATTCCTGGTTCTATGCACTGGTTCTTTTTCCAAGCAGCGGTTTTCCTCAGTGCAATGCGACTGATGTAGCTTTTGTGCTGGTAAGTGGGGGGGTTTTGGAATTTTGGTTGCCGATCATTGTACAGATTTTTTTTCCTCCTCTCCTATCCTCTTTTTTTTTTTTTTTCCCCCTCATGTTGTTGTTTCTGTTGACCTCTTAACCTTAGTTTAAAAGTGTTTGATGTTGAAGGAGCAATTGGTCCAAATAATACAATACACCCTATGGAATTGAAGTACAGAAAATCCATATCTGATTGGACTTTTGGAGCAGTTGCTATCTATATATATATATATATGTGTATTTGTGTATATATATGGACCTACCACTGTCCGTAGACATAAAGTGAAGAGGGATATGTATATAAAGATATATTTTAATATATATCTAAAGCTTTTAATCTTCCGAAGCATATGTATATATAGATATATGTTTATATATATATATATAGATGCATGTGTGAGTTTTTATGCCGTTCTTTTGGAAACAGCTTGAAGCTTTTGTTAATTCATTGTTCCTGTGAGTAAATGGGTAGAGATGGGAGTTCAATGGGGGATTTTTGTAATGCAGTTGGACAATCTGGTGATGGCTGTGTGCCTTGTATATAGTTCTTTATAAGATTACAGCACATTTTGAGGCTTTTATTTGAGCATTTATCTGTCCCGTAGTTTACGCGTAGTTTGACAGCCAATAGCTGTCATTTTATTTTATATATATATATATATATATATTCTAGCAAATAATCCGTACTAATGGTATTCCTTAATTAAAATTAATCATGCAAGCATTTAAAATTAAAATATATTAGTATATTTTTTCTTTTCAAAAATTCAAAATTTTTAATTTGACGTGCAAATGAAATATGAGTTTTTAAAAATTTTGAATTTTTAAAAAGAAAAAATATATTAACATATTTTAATTTTAAATACATATATATTTAATTTTATTTAAGAAGTATTGTAGAGATGAATTATTCGTTAGTATTATATAATTTATGTTTGGCGACCAAATAGAACAATTTTAATTAACAGATAATGTCAGTGCACATCTCCTTTCAAGTTTTAATACTAAAAACGTCTTTTGAATTTACTCAAAACATAAAATTCAAGAAATCAAAACTTAAAGCAGAACATCAAGAATAAATCAGCAAGCGTAAATACACGCACACAGAGAGACTCTAGAAACAATCCACAAAAGATTGTATTAATAAAATAGGATCAATCAATTACATATCACTCGCAGAAATTACTTGATGTTAACATCTACGTATATCTTCCTTGGTTTCACATCTAAATCCTAGCCCCATATCTTAACCACCAAGGCCATAAAGAGTCCTTTCCTGCCTCTTCAGGATATACACTCCATCCATGGCTGTCACCGTCTTCCTCCTGGCGTGCTCTGTGTAGGTCACTGCATCGCGGATCACATTCTCTAAGGGAGCTTGTGGGGGAAGTTTTGTTTGGAAAAAATCTCAGCCATTCATTTTTATGTAAAATTCAATCCAACCATTGATTATAGTTTATGAGAAGGATATTTTTGAAATGTATTGTGTTTTATTATATAGATATATTTATATTTCCTATTACTTTTGTCTAATATATATATGTATTTTTTTTTAAATCAAGCTTTGATTTTTTGTTTTTTATTTTTTTTTTGTTTGATAGATTTTAGGCATGCTATTTGCATTCATTAAAAAAAATTCCTAAATAGGAGAATTCACGTCTAGTATGCGATTTTTTTTTAAGTATTTTATTTTTTATGGATATGTATCTCTAAAAATTATTAAATAAAAAGTAAATTCTAGGATTTAAATATATTTATAAATTTTTAATTTAAAAAAAATATATAAATATATTTGAACTGTAGGATGAAATTGAATTGTGTAAGGCAACCCGGTTCATATTAATATGTTTGAATTCCCCTTTCTAAGATCAACTTAGCCTGTAAACTGCCTTCCAAATTGGAAAGGATTTAGTCAACTAAGGGTCTGGTCTGTTTTGCACGTAATAATCAAATTATGTTTTTTTAAAGATGATTAGTGAAATTTTTTTTATTTTTGCGTCAGTTTTTTAGAGAGAAAAACTGTCTGAACGATTTTACGTAAGAATTTATTGGAAGTGGTTAAAAAGTTTTTAAGATTTGTAGAAAAGTTATTAAGGTTTTTGAAATTGTATTAGGGTTTGTAAAAAATTTATTGAGATTTGTAAAAATTTGTGGGATATGTAGATATATATAAATTTATAAAAATTTTACAAAATATAAGAACTGTAAAATGTGTTAGAGAATTTTAAAGGTTTTCAAAAATTTTTAATATTTTTCACCTCTTTTTTTTGGCGCGCGAAACAAGCCCTGAGTTCCTTTTGACCAAAAAATTAGTTTGTTGTCTCCATTCCCTAACTTCATTTGTTGACAAACAAATTTTGACACCCACCCACACTGTCGGTTTGGTTCTGAGTCAACTCTTCTTTCTTATAAAGAATTAAATAAATAAATAACAAAGGTGCAGCTAGAAATTAATTAAAAATCAAAGGAGCAACCTTAATCCATTTTGGCCATTCTTCCTCAATGGTAATTGACTAACATTTATATTGATGCTTAATTTTTTATTCAGCAATTTCGTCAATATCGTTAAACAATTATAATAAAAAATGTCACATGTCGATACACATAATGAATATATAATATATTTTATTATTAAATTTGATAAAATGATAGCATAATTTTTATAATTTTTTTTGGCATTTAATTTTTTTTATGCTTTGTATAACTACTTTCTAATCTATTTTATATAATTTTACTAATATGTCTTCATATAATTTTTCTAATCTATTTCCATATATTTTTATTATAGAAATAGCCGCATTTGATCAGGTCTCTCGATCAACCCGTGGAAAAATGGGTCAAATTAATCGGGTTTGTGAAACCCATTTTTCTTCTCTCTCTCTCTCTCTCTCTCTCTCTCTGGGAAATTGTGGGATTCAAACAAACCAAATGAATGGCCCTTAAATAAACAACCCCCAAAGGAAATTCTGTTGAAACAGCACATTAATGAGAGCTCCCAATTTTGTTTTTTTTTTTTTATATTATTATTATTTTTTATTTTTATTTTTTATTTTTTTATTCAGAGTTGTCAAGCTATAAATTTTGGACTTTGGTGCAAACACATCACGCACAAGTAGCAGATATTTGGTGATCGATGGAGCACTGGAGAGCTGCTGGTAAGGCCAATAATTATGGTGGCAAGGGTTGGGGGTTGATTGTGATTGTGATTGTGATTGTGTATATATATATTTGTAATTATAAATGTGGGTAAAAAAATAAGTAAATTTGGTCATATTTAGTGATAAAAAAATACCAAATTGAATAGTAAATTAGGTGATCACGTCTGTTAATAAATTATATCACATTCATCGATAAATTTAGCCACATTTACTAGCTAGTAAATTCAATCACGATTATTGGTAAAGACAAAAATTGATATGTTGATATATGTTACTATTTTTTATGTAAAAAATATTATTACTACATAATTTTTAGGTAAAAATTACATATTTTTTTTTGATCTACCGGTTTATATTATGTCATTTGCTAATCTAAATAATCAAAATTTATTTCGATATGGTGCCCAAAATCAATACTACTATAAGCATTCTCCCAGCATTGGCACTGAAGGGACTACTAATATTTAAAACTCGTACGAATATGTGTAGTGTGTATATATATATACACGTATATATAGGTTCCGTTTGGTGACAAATAAAATAAAATAAAATCTTACAAATCTCTACAAACACGAATTACGAGATAACAAAATTTAAATTTTTCACTCACTGCACGAATTACGAGATATTTACTTTTACAATTTTATTTTATTTTATACACTTTTATTCAACTCCAAACACACACTATAATTTATTTAAAAATTTTATATATTTTATAGTATTTTTGTAATACATATGTATATTTTTTAGAGGGAGGAGGGGAGGCATGGCTCAACCCTATCCAAGGGATGCTTCCTCCCTGTTTAGGCAGCAACTTGAAAGCATTTTTTTTTCCCTTACTTTTTGTAAAATGAAGCCGTAAGCATGCGAGTGAAGGGTACAAATCGAAATCAAATACAAATGGTAGGTGGGTATTGGTATATATGTTAGGATATAGGTATAGGGTGTGTTTGAAGTGATAAAAATGAGATAAAATGAAATAAAACGAGATAACTTATAAATTTATAATTCGTATTGTGAGATAAAAATAAATTTTTTAAATTTTTAAGAAAATTTTTAACGATTTTTAATAAACCAAACGCACATGTAATAAAAATATATATATATATATATATATATTATTAAAAGATTTTATCAAAATAAATGCACCATAATTTTAATGGTGCATTTAGAGTGAGAATATGATGGAAAAAAAATGTACGAACAAGGGAAAGAAAAAATAAATTCTTAAATACATATAATTATTCAAGTCAATTAAAAAATATAATAAAATACATCCATCAATAAATTAATTTTTTTTATTTCAACTTATTTTTAGTTTTTATATTTTTTTCTTATTTTTCATCACAAACCAAAAAAAAAAAAATATTTGAACTCTATTTATTTTTCTTTTTCTCTCTCCAATTTTTACTCCAAACTTACACTAACATTGATAATTTTGGGTCCTCTTGGTTTAAATTTGGGAGCTGTTAGTAGTGTTACAGGTTTAGGACTTCTATATAGATTTTTCAGTTTGACAAAAAGTCACAAAATTTAGAAATATGCATCTGAGTAGTCTGAAACCATTTATCGGTAGTTAACTTTCTTTTTGGGTGCAAAAGGCAATATCCTCGCCCCTAGGGCTCCTACCCCCGGCCTCAAAAGAATGGTGGGGGAGGTAAATCGCGGTACACGGTGTCTTTCTAGACAGGAAGATCAGTGCCTGGTGCCCACAAGGAACCATTCCCAAAAAATTGTGAAATTCTCACACTGCAACTACCAGAACTCGAACCAGTATCATTGGGTGTAATATGTTACCCAAACTTTCTTCTTATCTGTTCGGATGCTATGATTCAAACCACTCAGGGGCAACTTTCTTCTTATCTGTTCGGATGCTATGATTCAAACCACTCATTAAATGAAGAGATGAAGCTAACAATTGCACGTTAACTCCTTGTTTGACCTGATCACTTTGCGTTGCCAAAACAAAATTATGTAAATGAAAAAAAAAAAAATCCAAACGGAGTGAGGCTTGTTTAGTCACATCAAAACTCATCAAAAGTCACTAATTTTAACTAATTTTTATACTTTTCTCTAATTAAAATTTTTTACATATCACCTTTATATCACATCTTTCTACTTTTATTATACTTTTTTCTTCATTTTTTATCTACTAAACATGCCCTAAGAGTCAACTATAAAAAAAAAAAAAAAATTATTATTATTATTTTTTTTTTTTCCAAAACTCAGGCTTATGCTCAGTTGATCAGTGGTGTTGTCTTTGGGTACTTCTCATATATAAAAACAATTAAATTCACCCATAATAAAAGGCCGAATCTGACACGCGGGCTCAATTTTAATTTTCATTTGTTAATAAGAAAAAAACCACCATATATTCACCAATTGTTTTATTTAAAAACCATCCACACTTTTCATTGGAATGGCTCTATTGTGCTACATGTTTCTAAGAGTGAGTATTTTTGGATTAAATCGGTTTAAAAATTATAAATTTTATAATTGAATTGAATAATTTAAAAATGAGATACGGTTACCAAATTGATCTAAAAATATGTATTAACCGATCACCAGTTGAATCATATTATGTCAGTTTGTTACTTATAATCAATTCAGTTATAAAAGCTCATATATTTAAAAATTAAAATGATTAATCTGCTATGAATTGTTTTTTTATACTACCTTAAATTAAAACTTAAAGAAGGTTGGTAATTAAATTAACATAATATCAATATATGTCAGTCGTGTAATATATTGACAAATAATAGAATGTAAATAGAAAGAATATATTAATTAAGATTATATCTTATGGACACACATACAGATGTTAAAATATAGTAAATTAAATTGAGTTATTTCGGTTGATGGTTTTGAGATTCTAAAATCAAAATTAATAATTATTATTTTTATAGAAGACAATCACATTAATCGATCTTTGTTTGATAAATAAATCAAACTTCTTAAATTTAAACGATTCAATTTTTGAATTACTGAATTATTCAAAGTTCTATACGCATCAATCAAATGATTACAATTTATTTCAATACAGTAGGCAAAATTTTATACCGTTCTAGCTAATTAGCTTGGTCTTCAGAAAGATTTAACTAGATTATATGCAAAGAATTTCACCAAATTTCCTGCGTGGACAGCCATGCGCGGGTCTTCTTTCTTCTTTTGTTAAAACCTCTCATTAATTTTTACATTTTTTTTTTAAACTATATATGCAGATGGTGGAGGAGCTGAGAAGTGCTTGGAGCACTGCTCCAACAAAATATGCAACACAAACCCTTAGAGGTCTTTCTGCTACCATGGAAGCTTTGCCATCTCTCTCTCTCTCTCTCTCTCTCTCTATATATATATATATATATATATATATATATATGTTAAGTATTAATGCAACAAGTTAATATTGGTACTTATGTTTCGCATCGACTCATAAGCACTGCACTTACTATAAGTACCCGGATAGCTATTACCATAGCTTTGTTATTTGCATGTATTTTGCACATGCAAGGGATAAATATTTTTCAGTAGTGAGGTTTTATGGATGTTTCCCTTTAAGATTTGTCCCCTTAAAGAGAGAGAATTACAATCCCAGTACTACTCTGAATTAATTTCCATTATACAATTGAGAAATAATTGAATATATATGTGTATATGCACACGCACTATAATATAATAGTAACGGTTTCTTTTTCCCTATATAGAATTAGCATTATGGTGCATTAGTTGGTTGTTCTCATATTTGCTTTTCTTGCTTAGTTGCTTTCCTGGGTTTGCTGAAGTATGTGTATATGCACTGATACTAGAAACTAACATGCATGTATGCATGCATATAGAGGCCGTATATCCTGCTATATATATATATACACTAGCATGATATCGGTGCAAAATACGGTTACTTTTCTCTCCCCAAATCCCATCCCATCCCAAGCCTCCCCTTCCTCCTTTCACATAAGATAGTCGTCTCAGTAATAGTTATCCCTTATTACAGAGATATACTAGCAATAATATGTACTTATAGTATTTTGAATAAAATTAATATTAAATTTCTTATATAGTTGAAACTTTGGATAAAATGTTCAAATCGAAAAAATTATGATAATTCAAAAATTTTTAATTTTTTTTTAAATCGAAAAAATCATGATATTCCATAGGTCTTGTTCAACTACTACATGGTTTTGGGCTCTTTCTCTCTTTAATTATTTTTTAATAAGTGCCATAAAAGAAAACACAAATTACGGTACTTTAATTTAGAAAAATTTAACTTCTTAAAAATCATAATTGAACAGAATTTAAGTTGACAATTTTGATTTGCATATGATTTCTACCCTTAATTTGGTGAAATTTAAAATGTATAAACTGTTTTGTGATATATATGGTAGTAAAATTTACAAAAATAAGAGTTGAGCAGGAAATTAAAAATATAAAAATAATTTCAGTCATTAAATAAAAAATATAATTTTAACCCGTCAGATCTTAATTTGTAAGAATAATATTTTAAAAAATCGTCCTATTATGTAAATGTATACGCTCCTAGTTAGTTAGATCCACGTATGCATGCCAATTGCTTCTCTTGTTAACCACAAAACACAATTGCTCAAAACAAACTAATCAATTAAATAGAGAACAAAAGGAAACGAATCACCAATGAAATGTGGAAGCTAACAAACTAATATAACGTGGAAAGATTACCAAAAAAATAAATAAAGAATTGGCAATTAAGGGAAACGTCTTTTAGAATAGAAGAAGAAGACCCACAACGGCCCCTGCTTCGTTCTTCTGATCTCATCCATTTTATTGACTCTTTTCTTGCTCTGTTTTCCTCTCGTCTTTCAATTCTACTGTCCCGATAATTCATCACACACAAGCTAATTCTTTGAAATTCGGCGCAATTCTCTCAACTTCTCTTGTCCCACTCTATTTTTTTTTTTTTCCTTCGGATTGTTGTGTGCTTAACTGAAATGCATTTTTTTTCCAATTTTGAAGAGATCTGTCCCAAAAGAATCAATGGAAAATTGGCGATGCTGGAGATGCATATGGAACTGCATTGAGTGGTGGCAATGGACCCTCAACCGGAGCCAGTGGCGGCGGCAGCAATGGATGTTGCTCACAGCCACACGGTGGGGGTGATGGCGGCGTAGGTGGTTGTACGCAAGGAGTTATCGGCTGTGAAGGTGGTGGTGGTAGATTTGGTTGGGAAGGTGGGGGAGGTGGAGATGGAGTGCTATTAATGGGTGGAGGGGGCGATAGATATGGGGTTGGAGGTGGTGGAGTTGGAGAAGGTGGTGGTGTATGTACTGCTCCTGGAGATGGGGGTAAAAAGGGTGGTGGGGCAGACGGTGGATGTGGGGGCGTTGATGAGGTTGGCGGCAATGGCGGTGGAGAAGGTAGTGGCGGTGGTGATGAAGAGTTTGGTGGTAGTAGCGGTAGAGGTGGTGGCTTACATTTGAAAGCACTACAATCAACCCCACGAGACAAGAACAACTTGCATTGTATCGTAGATCTTTGATTCGGCCTTCCTCTCAAACAATTCGTCTTATCATCAAAATCCAGCGAATTCAAACACTCCGGCGACTCCTCCGTGAAGAAATTGTAACCATAGGAAAAACTCGCCAACTCCGGAAGCAAACACAACCTCGCCGGAACCTTTCCGGACAACAAGTTATGAGACACATCCAACTCCTCCAAACTCACCATTTCCTCAATGTTTTCC
This sequence comes from Vitellaria paradoxa, assembly GCA_019916065.1. Lineage (NCBI taxonomy): Eukaryota > Viridiplantae > Streptophyta > Magnoliopsida > Ericales > Sapotaceae > Vitellaria > Vitellaria paradoxa. Next base: position 36,498,880 of record CM034243.1, read on the forward strand.
GGCAACGGCCCCATCATACGATTGAAACTCACATCAAACACAGTCACATTCTTCAACATCCCAATCTCTTTAGGAAAACACGAGCTAAACTTATTGTTCCGGAGGATTATCTCGTTCAACGTCCTCGACATGTTCCCCAATCCCGCCGGCAAACACCCCTGAAACTTGTTGTTAGCCAAAACCATGACGGACGCCGGCGAGTTTCCAATATTTTCTGGCAACTCGAAAGAGAACCTATTGTTGTTGATGAATATCGCGTCGAGATCTTTATCGAACAGTTGTCCGGGAATCCTACCTGTTAAGAATATACTATATATGAAATGTTCCTTATATATATATAATTATATATTTTATATCTTAATATTTAAGTAAGTAGTTAGCCTATTTTATAGTATTTGAAGTGACATTTAATTTGTATTTTTATTTTTAGTTTTTTGTTTTTATTTTTATTTTTATACTTTTTGTTTTATGTATTTTATATTTTGAAAATTTTAAAATAAGAAAAACAAAAAAATGCATTTGATTTAATATTTTTTATTTTATATATTTTAAAATTTTTTTTATTTTGAGTTGAAAACGCTCAAAATAACTTTTTATCATTTTACATTTTATATATAAATTTATTTTTTATTTTTTAAAATAAATTTTAAAAAGATAAGTGATTAAATAGATTTTGAGTTATTTTATTTATTTTCAAAAATAAAAAATAAAATCAAAATAGATATATTAAATAGTACCTTAATATTTAGTAGGTAATTAATATTATTTTAATATAATGATTATTATTATACAAACTCTTCATTTCAAGTCCATTTAAAGGTTACGCTACCTTCGAATTCGTTGAATCGAATGTCGAGGAATTTGAGCTGGGGGAGTTGGAGGACCGTACAAGGAAACTTGCCGGTGAAGCGATTGTTGCTTAGATCTAGCTCGAACAAGAGCTTGAAGTTCAGGAAACTTCGAGGGACACTTCCACAAAACCGGTTCGAATTTATATGAAACAGTGCAATATCATATAGCAGGCCTAGTTCGTCCGGTAGGTGCCCGGCGATGTCGGCTTGGTTGAGGTCAACTCCGGCGACGGTACATTCCGATGGGTTGTCGGGTGCGGATTCGCAGAACACGCCGGTGTAGTTACAGACGCCGGAGCCAATCCAATTGGCCGTGGCATTGTAGGGGTCTGAGGTCATGGCTTGTTTCCAAGCCTGCAAGGCAATGTAGGCGTTCTTGAGTCTTGGGTTCTCGAAGACGAGAGATGGGTCGATGGTGAGAGGGTAAGCTCCATCGGAAGTCATGACTTGCCGGCCGCGGTGGTGGTGGTGGTTGTGCTCGAAATGGGCAGTGAGGCTGCAGCCGTCGTCGGCGGCGGCGCCTGCGGTGACGAGTAGTTGTGTGGTGGTGGAAACATTGATGAATGTGATGAAGATGGCGTAGAAGATGTTCAAGTGTGGATGATGGGTCTTTTTCTTCATGACAGTACTCAGCTGTGCATTTGATGATTTCCCTCTCTTTTCTTCTAGCAGTAGAACTGAGGTTTCACCTTTAGATTTTGTCACAGATAGAGAGAGAGAGAGAGAGAGAGAGAGAGAGAGAGATCGGATCAGAATTCGGTATGAAAATGGAGTTCTGGAAAGTGTGGAGGAACTGATGAGGAGAGAGCATGCAGCAAAAGACAAAGTGAAGATCTTGTAGAAATATTCTTATTCTTATTCCTGTTAAATGTTTCTAGAGATTGTTTGTTTTTTTATTTTTTTTTCAAAAATAAAAATAAAAAATAAAATAAAATGGAGCTATTATTTCTGAGTTTCAGTTATTGAACTCCAACTAACTAATGACAGTGTATTTTAGGAACGTTACCGGTTTTTACTCAATCAAACTTTTGACTTTTCTTTTTTTTTTTTTTTTTGGCTTTTTATTAGACAAAATCTCTAGATGCCAAGTCATGATGTTTTCCAATCGTTTGGAGGTGTCAGTTCATTGTCTATTTAGGACATTGGACTTTTTTTTTTTTTGCTTGTTAAATTAGATTTTCATGAGATCTACTTAAAAGATTTGTTCAAACTGTTTCCAATGATGTTGGATATGTTGGGCTGGTTGGAGTTACAAAAACTCTAACAATCTCTACAAATTTTTATCAATTTCTAATCATAAAAATCTCTATAAATTTTAATAAATATTTTTCCAATAAATTCTACATAAAATTTAAAAAATTCTCTATCAGAATCTTAAATTTTTTATTATTTATTTTTATTTTTTTATAATTTAATGGCGGCACTTCAAATGCTAAATAAAATTATTAAATTATATTTTATTGTAATTTATGGAGCTCCAAATAGCCCTATATATGCCTTAACTGCATTTGTAAAATTGGAGCAGCAAAAGAGTGGATTCAAATTTCACAAATTATAAGTAGTTTCAAGCAAAATCTACATGGGGTGATTTATTTATTTATTTATTTATTTAACTAATTTGCTTACTTGATTGCTACTTTAAGATTTTAGATTATTTTATTTAATTTTAATTTTTTGATTCAAAGCCAGACCAAAACTCAATTAATACCATCTCTTCAAACTTGAATTGATTTAATTAATTTGGCTGACGAGCCACGTGGATAGTTTCGTGCATCTTTCCCTCGGGCTGAGACTGATGATATGTTTTGTAATCTAAAAAAAGTTTTGACTTCTTGAGGGTTTATTTTTTTTTTATTTTATATGATTTTCAGATTTTTTTTTCTTTTATAGTTTTTAGGTATACTATTTATATTTAAAAACTATAAAAATTTGAAAAAATAAAAAAATTTGCATACGAATAAAAAAAATAACTTACTTGAAGCAATTTAGGGTGTGTTTGGAGTTGTATAAAGTTATATAAAATTGTAAAAGTTAATATTTCATATTTTTTGCAGTAAGTGGAGAATTTAGAATTATTGTGTTTGTAATTCATGTTTGTAGAGATTTATAGAATTTTGTAAAGTTTTGTAATGTTTTATTTTAACTCCAAACGGGTCTTTTTTCATGGGAGATTTTTTTTTAATTTTAAGATAACTTATTTGAAATATTTTAATTTTTTTCACCCGCAGTTCTTTTATGTTTAAGTTTTTTTTATTATTTTTAATAAATTTAAAAAATATACCTAATAATTACCAAGTAAAAATAAATAAATTAAATTTTAACTAAAAAATATACAGGATGAAAAACATTGTCTAAACATTTTACTTTTAAACAAAAAAGTTATATTTATAAAACTAGCCTGAGTTTGACAATGATTTCTTTTTAGTTAAAAATGAAATTTTTTTATAATTAAAAATTTTAGTTTTTTTTTAAGAAAATAAAACTACTTAGTCAGTTTAAAAGAAAAGGAAATAATTACATTTTATTCTATTAAGTTCGACTAAAAAACACACCACTCTCTTCTAATTTAAAAATCAATGCATAATTTCTTGTGTCAAAAAATTGATATATAAAGATTTAATTTTGCTTATTTTTATGTTAAAGTAAAATCTTATCTTATTTAAAAAAAAAAAACTTAATTTGTCTAATTTTTTAAATATCTTTTTTTTGGCTCTTATGTTTGATATAAATTTAATTAAATTTAATATTTTTTATTAATTTTACGTTTAATTCCAAATACATAAGCATTATGTTTTAACTTCTAAACTTGAAGAATCAAGTATTTTAAAATTTAAATCCAAACTACAACTTTAAAGGGATTGTTTGGAGTAAGAAAAAGTGTGATAAATTGAGATAAAATGAGATAAATTGTGATTTGGGGAGAGTTCGTAATACGTGCAGTGAGAGAAAAAATTGATGTGATATAAAGTTAACAAAGATTTATAGAATTTTTTGGAGATTTTCAGCAAACACCAGCAAACCAAACGACCCCAAAATATAAATACCCAAAAAAATTCAAAAAAACAAATAAAAGAAAGACAGAAAAATTATGGGAGTATTTAGTTGGTAAAAATTTGTCAAAAAATATAATAAAAGTATAAAAATTTAATGTAAAAATGATGTGTAATAAAATTTAATTGAGATAAAGTATAAAAAAATTGATAAATTTTAACTTATATTACCTAACCAAACACCACCTAATCATTGAAGTTTTCAAATGTTCATCACTATTGATCTCCTATTCGTATACGACTCAATTATTTGGGGAAGTTCCCATTGCTTAAAAGTGATTAAAATAAAGAAGATATTTGTTTAATGGAGGACTAATCTAACCACGTCATATAGCCCGTGATTTTAGCCAAATATCTAAATCTGTGCCGATGTGATAAGACACGTGTCAGAATACTACAAGAAAGCCGGTCGAATGAAACGTGGTATTCTCAATTGATGTCAGCTCTGTCCACCTCAGCCGTCCAAAGTTAAAACTCAAATGACCGACCAAGTAAAAAGTTTGCGCGAGCTCGTCCTCATGCTAGCTTCCGTGATCTCTCCCTATCGCTCTCTTTTATTGGCCAATTATTTTGAAGGAAAAATGTTAACAACAAAGTTTGGGACGCTTAAACAGTTTTTGGTTTGCTAAAAATTAGTAAATATCTTTGAAAAGTTCTAAAAATTTCAAAAACTCTCTAACACATTTTGTTTATTTCGTAATTCCTGAAATTTCTATAACTCTATATATATATATATATATATATATTTACATATTGTAATAAATTTTTACAAATCTTAACACTTTTTTTACAAATCCTAGTAACTTTTTCATAAACCTCCGTAACTTTTTAACAAATCTAACATATGGCATAAGTATATGGGAATAGATTCAAAAATCTATTTCCTAGCGCAGAAATCAAAAAGTTTAATAATTGTCAAAAAAAATCTAATATAAATCCATTGGAATGAATCCAAAAAATCGTTCCTACAATTTCTCTCTTTAACTTTTTATTAATAAAGTCCAAAAGTTATATTATTCACCTCTAAAAAAGATAGTTTAGATTAAAAACACTAAACGTTAAAAGTTACCCAAACTACATATTTTCTTTTTTTTTTTTTTTTACCACTCGAAATGTTACCTTAATATATAAGATAAAATGTCTTAGGATGATAAAATTTGTTTTAGTATTTTTAATTTATTCTAAAAATTTAGGTGAATGAAAAATATTTTAAATGCATAACATTTCTATTTTAAAATGCATCCATGTAAATCTAATGACATGGGAGAATTGCTTCAATCACCATAATTTCTATGATAATAATGATTATACTTAATAGTTAATGGGGTAAATTATACTTATCTTCCCTTAACATTTGAATAATTGTACTTATCACCAATAATATCTAAAAGTTGCATTTATCTTTTTTATTTTTAAATATTATTAACATTGACATTATTTCAATAAAATTAATTATTAAAACTTAACAAAAAACAAAAATTGTAGGTGTTATTCTTATTTTATTCTTCTATCTCTAATATATTCATTGGTTTTGTTTATAAAAAATCTCCTAAAATAAGTAAAACAAAATATTTTTAAGAATTTTTGTAAACAAAACTAACAAAAATGTGACATATATAGAGATAAAATATATAAAAAAAACTAAATTTTAGGTTATTTTGATATTTCTCATTAAGTTTTAACAGTTGATTTTATCGAAAAAGTGTCAATGTTAAATAATATTTCAAAATAAGAAAGACAATAATAACTTTAAATATTGTGTATGATAAGTGTAATTACTCAAATTTTAAGGAAAGGCGGGTGTAATTTACCTAAGTTAATATTATTATAGTAATTAATAAATTTAATTGCATTTACTAATAAAAATAATTATATTTATTTCTAGGAGTAATTTAAACCTTGATGGCCACAAATAAACTGAATAGTTTATAATAGATTTGGGATTAGTTTGTTGAGATTCGACTCAACTTGTTAATTTAGGGTTTGTTTGGCACAATAAAAAATTTTTAAAAATATTAAAAATTTCTAAAAATCTTTGAAAATATCTAAAATTCTCCGAACATATTTTTACAAACTCCAATAAATTTTTTACAAACTCTAATAATATTTTACAAACCCTAATAATTTTTCTACAAATTTTAAAAAAAATTTAACTATTTTCAATAAATTCTGATATAAAACCGTTCCTACAAAACCAAAAAAATCATTTAGATGGTTTCTCTATCTAAAAAATTGATACAAAAATTAAAAAGTTTCACTATTCATTTTTAAAATAATATGATTTGGTGGTTGCGTGCTAAATACTAAAAAATTTTTCAAACCACATTTTCATTATTTTTCGTTATTTTTTGCCACGCGACACAAACCCTTAATAAATGAGTCAAGTATGAATAAAATAGTTAGATTATTTATATAAATTAGCCGAATTTAAATATTGAGCGCGTTTAATATTTTACAAATACAAAATTAAGTAATAAACATTATTGATTAAATATATTATATTTTATCTTGGTATAATGTGTTTTTCATTTAAAAATTATATAACAATCTATTAAATCTCTAGTAATTTCATCAAAAGATATTGTAACAAACTAATAATTTTAAAATAAATTCCTAAAAATTACAACTTAACTGAATTTAGGTTCCGTTTGGAATGATAAAAAAATTTTAATATTAATAAAAAATACTAAAATACTTAAAAAAATTATTTACTTTTTACCTTATTAAACGAATTATGAACTTATAATTTATTTTACTTTATCTCACTTTTTATTCCTATAAACTCACCCTTAGTTTTGTGTTCGCCCAAAAAAAAAAAAAAAAAAGATATACTTGCTTGCCACGCCAGATAAGGGAGATGGACTGCGACTTCAGTGCTATTCTGTAGGCGCGCCGTAGGGTATTAATGCTATTCTACATTGGACAATGTTGGAGACACTAGTGGTGGACCGCCACAATTATCACTTCGGTATAAGCGGAATTGTTAACATAGATTTTACGCGCTTGGAGGGTATTTAGGTAAATTCAGTCCAGTCAGGGCCGAAGAATCAATGGCCAGCTTTCGTTGTCGCTTCCAAAAGTGGGCCACCCTTTTGGAAGTCTCGCGAAAGCCAGAAGCTTTCGCGGGCGACTATAAAAGCCCTTCGATTCAAAAGCCCCCTCTTGTGTCTAACAATTCTCTCTCTAAAAGAGCACTGCATCAGGCGCAGAGGATCGAAGGGCGAATCGGTGAATTTCGATCGGAGTTTTCATCAATCGGCGGCGAAATCGAAAGTTCGTTAGTTTGCGAATTAGAAATCTGTCGAGTTTATTTTGTTTTCTTCGTTGTTTTTTTTGGATGAATTCGTATCGGTGTTTTATGATTTTGGTTCGGTTTAGGTACTGATCTCACCGAAATAACTTAGTTTTTTTTTTTTTTCAATTTTTAGTTTGTTTAATACCAACTAGGGTTCGATTGGTTGCCGAGAAAGCTCGAGGAAAAGAAGCGGAAGGAAATTCGAGCCGTTGGTTTGAATTTTCCTTTTGTTCTCCTTTTTTCCCTTGTGGTTTTCGGCAACCAGCTTGTTGTCGTGTTGCATTTGGTTTCCCTAAGGGTCTGGGAGGGGAGAAAAGTGTGCCTTCGGTCATTTCTGTTTTTTAGGCCTTTGAAGGCAATTTATTTGATTTTTTCTTTCTTGCGGAGAATTCATTAATGTGGTTTTCCTTTCTTAGCCTGTATTTTTAGATTGGGTTGCAATTGTGTCTGCATCTGCACATGCATTTGTTTTTAGCTTGACTTTGTGGAGAGATCACTTGTGAGAAGATTAGTTATGCCATTTGACGAATTGTTCTATCCATGGGTGGACAAGTTCAAAGTGACACGTGAGATCAATAAGTACCAAAGTTGGTGTCTTTTGTTATTTGATGAAGTATATATTGGTGTTGATATCGTTCTCTGTTACTTGTGTTGCTCTTGTGTTCTATTTCTACTAGATAACATAAAAAAGGGTCGCTGTCTCCATTTAAGCACAATTATTTAGCAACTCTTTTAGTTGGTTATTGTTAGAATCTAGTGAAACTGTGTGAAATGAAATACCTGGCTTGTGATATTTTTCATGAAATTTGTGCTTCAAACCCAATCTGGCATGATGGTATTTTATCTTGTGTTTTAAGTGCTGCTTTTGTTGTGTTGGACTATATTCCATTGTGTGGCACAAGTCCTTGTCTTTTTGCATTGATAAATTTTTCATTGCATTATACAAAAAAAGTGGAATTTTTTTTTTGAATCTTCCCATGCTTCAAGGAATGGATAAGACAATCGGACTTTGACATTGTACCAGCTGGAATTCTAATCTGTAGGGTTGATGTTCATCTTAGAATATATTTATTTGCAATCTCTCAGTTGAATTTGAAGTGGACAAGGGGAAATCTGTTTTTTTCTTTTTTTTTTTTGGGGGGGGGGGGGTTGGTGGGGGCAAATATTTGCTATTATTTGAAGACAAGAAATCTCTCAAATATGAGGGACAAGTTGTACTCCGTAAAAACCAGGTCCATGAGACACCCCTTAAGGCCTGCAGTAGGCACTTGGTGGGGTTTGAACCTTTATATATTATAATGGAAATAGATGTACTCATATGAATCTACATCACGGTGTTGGGGGGTTCTAGAATTTCATTTTAGCCCAAACTAGATAAAACTAAAATGGCATGTCATTGGAACATGCGTGCATTTAGGAAGTGGAAGTTTGCCCCATAGAAAGCATTATAGGATAGGAAACAAAATTAACAAGAAGGTATCAAAGTACTTTAATAAGAAGTCTTCTCAAAGGAAATTCTAATTTCATATTGTGATTTTCGGTGTGGGGGTTTTTCTACCTTTAGTGTTAAGAAGTCTAAAGTGAACAGTTTGATAGCATTCAGTAATATGTGTCTATAAACAGTTTAACTATATGTCTTATATATGATAATTATCCCCAAAAAAAAAATGTTATATTTGATTTTTGTTGAAAAATGCATAGGATAGGTGCAACCATAAAAATCTTTTTGTTCAGCGATTGAGATCATCTCAGAATTAATATAGGTGGAATTCATGAGATGAGAATAACTATGGTAACTTCTAATTGATGGTTTGTCTAACTTTAGAGATTCCATTATCTAGAAGATAATGTAATGCCTCAAGCTATGCTGTTGGGTTGCTTAATACAATAAGCAGAAGTCAAGTCAATACCTATCAAATGGTTTTTTCATTCTTTTAATGCTTCTGCATTTCTAAAGAATACAGATTGTGCACTATGTTTCCTAGGATTCATAAACCGAAAGTACATACCCCAGTTGCTGTAGGAATGCAACGCCTGTGGTCCTTGATGGACCAAATGGGCTTGGTTTCTCCATGTTTCTATGTTGTTTATGGGATAATTCTATTAAACTAGTAGTAGCTATTTAGCCACTGGTAAAGATATAGTCCTTATCGTGTGGTTAGGTAAGTAACCTGTGGTATGCTACTCAAGTTAGGAGCTAAAATACCATAATACGAATCTTTGTCGCACTAAGGTTTTCCTTGTTCTTCGAATTCAAGTGTCATGAATTCTTTCCTTTTGTCAAACAATTGCTGTAGCCATAGTAAACAAGTGTCCTTTTGTCGAACAATTGCTCTAGCCATAGTAAGCTTGTTTAAGATTGACCATGTGTGTTTGAGCTAGAAGTATAGTAATGGCAGAAAAAGTGTTGAATTTTCTAGGTCTAGAAGTAAAACATTGTCAGGGATATGTCCTCTTGAAGTCCTCATTCCCTTCATGATTCAAACTTCTTTCAAGTATTAAAATCCTTTGAGATAGCACTTGAAATCTGTGTTATCAAAGACAAACTCCCACTAATCTTGGTGGGCATTTTATCTTGTAACATTGGGCACCCCTACATCTTGGTGGTTTTTATTACTTTCAGCCAATCAGGCTTTACCATACCTGTTAGAATATAGAATATATGCTTAATTTCCTTAGAATATAGATATGATTGTTTAGAATATAGGAGTGATTGGTTTGGTTTCCTAATTTCCTAGTTTCCTATTTCCTAATTTGATGTAAACCTTCATTATAAATAATATTCAAGGGAGAAGAGAGAATTCAATTCTATCTCTCCCTTTTTTTCAACTATACCTATTATACATCCCAAGCAGTTATTTAACAAGAGATGAATACATTGATATGAGCTAGAATCTTCTGATTGAAAAGAAGTCCATGGAGCCTGGATGTTAATAAAAGTTGTTGTAGGTAAGTTCTACTTATTGAAGAAGACAAGGTGCAGAATCGCAGATCGAGGTAGGCTTGTCTCATATGGACAATCAACGTAACTCATATCTGCAATTTCTTGCAGTCTTTCCCATGAGTTTGTTTTAAGTTTTAGAACACAATTGATTTTGTGATCTATTGATTTTACCATAGGTTGGGGCGACCATTGGTGGTGTCCAATTTAGATGGGATTTGAACTCATTGAAGAATCAATTATGCAATGGTTACCAAGTGCAGCTGAAGGCTTTGGAATTCCTCAGTGCTGCATTTTTAGTAATTCTATATGGATTCTTGTAGACCTACTTTTTGTGATGAATCCCTCTCTTGGAGTTTTGCTGAATGGAGCTGTTCAACTTTAGTTGGATTCTGTTGTTGCTGATTTCAATTGGTCTGCTGCAGTAGACGAGAAAGCAACATTTTCATGGGGTGTTTGTCTGATTGGATGGGCAACTAGATATGCCTTTATAGGTCTCAAGACTCCTTTCTTAACTTATTCCTAAATGCAGGTGCTTTAGTCTCATAACGGACTGCTAGTTAGTCTTTTAGTATTAACTCAAAAGACAAAATAGTGGACATAGCAGTTGATCGTTCTGCGGCCCTAAACTTTGAGTCCAAAGAACATATGATCAGTGAAGATCAAAACATGGAGGCAACTGAGTCACGCTATCACCATTCAGATGGAGGGTCTGTGTTAAGTGAACAACCTGCATGTGATGCAAAAGCCACTAGCACAGAACTGCTGGATAAAGGCTACATGCAGTATGGGTAGGTTATCATATGTTTTTTTCTCATGTTTAATAAAGGTTATTTGAAATTTTTATGACATTGCAATATCATTCTCTTCCTTTGACAGTTGTCCTCACTACCGGCGAAGATGCCGCATCAGAGCCCCATGTTGCAATGAGATTTTTGATTGTCGACATTGTCATAATGAGGCAAAGGTTAGCTTATACTAACTTTATTCAAAAATTCGTTTATTTATTTATTTACTTATATATTTTTTCTGGTTGCTGGAGAAGACAATCTGCTTATGAATTGCAAATTTGTTAGCAATCAGATAGAAAAACAAAATTGAATAAGATGTCAATTAGGTGTTTGATTTTGGTTGCATTATCTGAGCTTGACAGGAAGCACGCACGCACGTATACATACATACATACATGCATACATATATACGTACATATATTTGCTTTGGGTCAGTTCTTTCATATCTTACTGCCAAACAGATGAATTCTTAGCATAATAGAAATTGTCTTCCATCTTGAAATGGAATTATTTTTATTTTCTTGTCTTCTTTTGCATATTTTGGAGTCTAATAACACATTTAAATGCCCATTTGCAGAACAATATCAATGTTGATCAAAAGCATAGACATGACATTCCACGCCATCGAGTCCAACAGGTGCACCAGGTTCCCAAATTACTTTTCCTCTGTGCATGGACGGTTCCTTTCATTACTGTTGGAGTTTGGCACATTACAACATTTTACTTCTTCTTGCAGGTCATTTGTTCCCTCTGTGGCACTGAACAAGCGGTGAGTTTTGTTTTGCAATTTGTCCTAGTCATGACTACAAAATTAGAAGATTTTTTAAAATCTGGGAACATCATATAGCTGCTTAGCCAGCTAGGTTGTAGTTGAATGCGTAGCGCCCCCCCCCCCTGGTGCCCAACCAAAAAAGAAAAAAAAGACACTGAATTTTTTGGGGGATCTGGAAAATGGTTGGAAAAAAATTAATAATATGAGATTTGTTAAAATTAGATTAAAAAAAATATATATTAAATTGGTCAACCACTTAGATCTGTACACATCTTATTGCTTTCTTTTAGTTAATATTTGCAATTATCTTGAATGTAGAGGTTATCTGACAGCCTTCTGTTTTATGGTGTCTGCTGCTACAATCAGGTTCAGCAAGTATGTATCAATTGTGGTGTGTGTATGGGAAGATACTTCTGTTCGACTTGCAAGCTGTTCGATGATGATGTGAGTGGACATCTCTCTTGTGCCTGTCAATTGTTTTTCATGTGATGGGGAAACATGTATGGGAAAATCTGATGCAGCGAACAACCATCGACTGTTGTGATGTCATCGATCACCTGAGCAGTGTTACAACTGTGAAAAAAAAAGAAGGCTAATACTGAATGTGATTAGGATAAACACTCTTGGACACATATAGACACACAGATAGTACCTCGGTTGCTATAGTACTTGGTGCCTTCACTTTGGAGTGTATAATGTCTACTGATCTAACTGGCTTATTTTGCAGGCATCAAAGAACCAATATCATTGTAATGGCTGCGGTATATGCAGGTATATGTCATTCTTATTTTGTTAACATTTATTTTTATTGTATGGGTTTGATTTGTGTTCTACAGTATCTTCATAGTTCCTTGGCTGAGTTTGATTTGTGGTCTAAAGTATCTTCATAGTTCCTAGGCTAAGAGGTAAAATGCTCCTTAGAAAATGCCATGGCCATGTCAGATACTAAACATGTTATATAGAACTGGAAACTATTTGTGCATTTAAAAGGATTTGAGGATTTGAGCGTCCATCACTTAGACATATATAAAACATATTACAAACGTGAAAAAAGAAAAAAGAAGAGATTTGAATTAATAAACTACGAACCAAGAGAAATTTATAAAATTATTCCCTTTTGAAGAAAAAAGGGGGATACAATAATAAATTAAAACAAAGTTGTTGTAATGATTACCTTCAGTTTCAGTTTTTATAGTTTTCTTTTTTTGTGGTTCTCTGTGCAAATATGTTGCCCACAGTTGGAATTATTTTCCCATAAATCTTGACTCGTGTGCTTTTGTTGCAGAATTGGTGGGCGGGATAATTTCTTCCATTGCAATAAATGCCGTAAGTTGCGAACGCCATCTGTTCTTTACTTTACTGCTGATATGTCGTAGACAGCATGGATGTGTGAATGGATGTTGTTTAATTGTCTCTGCTAATTATATTATGGGTATGCATTCAGGATGCTGCTGCTCGGTTCTTTTGAAGAATAGCCATCCCTGTGTGGAGGGAGCAATGCACCATGACTGCCCCGTTTGCTTTGAGGTATATGTCATTATCATCGCTTGCTTCAGTTCTTCCTCACGATAACTTCAGTTCTAACAAAAACTGGTTACTGCAGTATCTCTTTGAGTCAAGAGATGATGTAATCGTTATGCGATGTGGGCACACTATTCACAAGAGCTGCTTAAAGGAGATGCAAGAACATTACCAGTAAGTGACAATAGAAATTAATTCTTTTTTTTTTTTTAACACCTCAAATGTTATGAACCCCCTTTGTATTAATTTACTGGGTTGTTGAATAGATATGCGTGCCCTCTCTGCTCGAAGTCAGTCTGTGATATGTCGAAGGTATGGGAGAAATTTGACTTGGAGATTGCAGCTACACCCATGCCAGAAGATTACCAAAGCAAGATGGTCTCTCTCTCTCTCTCTCTCTCTCTCTCACACACTCTCACACACACATACCCACCCACCTGACATATACGTATATATTTATATATTTTTTGGATGAGCTGCATTGCAATTTATTAGACGAGGCTTGTTTGGCATTCAGGAGAATTCCGCCCCCCCTTCTCTGTGGCCGGTTTTTGGCCTTTTATGACCTTTTTTTCTTAAACCAAATTTCATTTTTTTGGGTAGTTTTTAAGCGTATTAGTCGCATCCATAACAAAAAACAAATGCTTGAAAAAAAAAATTCACATATGTCACATGTGCTAGAGTTCTCCTATTTGGAAACCTTTATATATATATATATATATATGAATACAAATGACATGCTTGAAAGCTACCAAATAATAATAATAAAATAAAACTTTTTTTGGGGGGGGGGGCATATAAGAAGAAAAAATGGCCAAAAAAGAAGGAAAAAAAAAAAAGAACAGCTATTTGTTGCCAAACTAAGCCCTCGAAGGATGTTGCTGATGGCAATCTGGTTACAGGTCTGGATCCTTTGCAACGATTGCGGAACATCATCAGAAGTGCAGTTTCATATCCTAGCTCGGAAATGCCCCAGCTGCAAGTCTTACAACACACGCCAAACCAGAGGAAGATGAGTTGGAAGGGTAACTCGACTGTGCTGATGATAAATGCAATATAGTTGCAAAGGACATGGGGATGCTTCTTTGTTGGCTGGTGAAAATCTGACTTGTGTCCCATTCTTGCTTTCGTCCGTACCCCCCGAATTGATGAAGATGAATTCGTGAAGGCCTGACCATCTAGTCTTGGACCTTGTGCTGTGCTGTTGGGGATTTAGTGTAGTTTCTTTTCTTGCATCCTGGAGTTCCGCTTTGCTCTCTTCTTCTTCTCTGTTTGTCTCATGTTAGTTCTGTTCCTCTAGTATAAATACTAGTTTTCCCTATCTGCATATTGAAATCTGTCTGAGAGTGTTGTTGTTGACAAGGAAATTTTCTTCCATGCTTTCTCTTGGAGAAGTTTCTGACGGAACCTTTGGGTTTGGTATAAACTTCGATACTCTGTTTTGAGAGAGTAATGTTCCGAGTGGAACTTGCTTATGGAGAGTTTGGGAGGGAGGGAGGGAGGGGCAGAGAGAGCGCGAGCACCTGTATCAAACTTTATACAATCTGTGTGATCAAGCAATGCAGCAGCCAACCCCCTTTCCTATTCTTCCCTTTGTTGAATGCTTAATGGATGCCCTTTTTCTGTCACTCGTTTGGTTGAACATGTTGAGAGCATAAAATTAAGTTGTCACTAATAGTTCAGGTTTTTATACGAAAGGGGGTCTAATAATTCACTTTGGCATCATAGCTTATGTGACATAAAATAAATAAAATAATTGTCGAAAATAACCAGAGTCGGTTTTATGGTTTGAAAACATATGACTCCCTGAGAAGGGATTTAAATGAGTGATCTGCAGCTCAAATGGCAGAGTTTTGCCCTCCCCTGTTCACTTCTTCTAGTCAAGTCCAAGGGACTCTTTAAATGATTTTACACTTTAAAAGTGCCGTGCGCGTATTCATTTTTGCTGAGAATTTTTGAAAATTTATAAAAATAATTTATGTTTTATTTTATTGTATGAATTATGAATGTATAATTTGTTTTATTTTATCTCAATTTTTGTTATTTTAAACACAATAAAATTAATTATTTGTGTATTTTTAGTTATTCATATTATACGTAATGTGTGGGAGCACTTTTAGGTATGTATTTTTAATTAATTTGTATTATATTTACAATTGAAATAAGAAATTGTAAAAATTATTTCAAATAATAAATAATGAGTCGTTATTAGTTAAAAATATTTAAATAGATGGTAAATAATTAAAGGGTATTTAAATTAAATAAAAAATTATAAAAATAATGAATAGTTAAAGAGTTATCAGGAAAAAGGTAAAAAATAAAAAGGTTTAATTACTAAAATAGCTTACAAATTTTAAAAATTACTTATATACTTTTGTCATGTTATAAAGTTGTGAGTGGTTATTGGTGATAAAAGAATATTAATAGAACAAAGTAAAGATTTCATCAAGTAGTCGATTTAATTAATTTTATAACTTTACCAATTACCTATAGTTTTGTTTTATTATTTTTCAAAAAAAAAATTTAATAAATATATTACAATTAATGTGAAGAGCTTACTAAATGACAATTTCTCACATTCTATAATTTAACATACGCAAATTATGAAAATTTCAACTTTGTATATAATAATATATAAACAGAGTCACTAGTCAAATACTCTTCTCCTGTCTCTTTTTCATCCTTTCAAGTTTTCAAATCCAGTGGAGAGAGTGCTAAATCCAAAAACACCCCCGTTAATGGCATTTTTTATTTCTTCCCACAATGGAAAATAATCACATTTTGAGCCCTACTGCCCTGAAAGGCTTGCAGAAAAAAAATTAATTTTAACTATGTTGTTTGGTACCACTTTTTTAATAAAATTAAAATAAAAAAAAAAGAAAAAAAAAAGCCACTTTGAGGAAGGAATACTCCCGTTAATTTAAATCGAAGTGAATTTAACTCAACTTGAATTCTGAGTGTGGCTGTTATCTTGGTTGGCAAAACTTTCCTTGCGCTCACTTACCACCAGGTTCGACCCCGGCCTCCCACCCCCTCTTACCTATAAAAAAAAAAAAAAAAAAAAATTAACTGGAATTCTTAAAACTACTCTATCCCTTTTTGTTAGAGGGTGTTTCCTTAATTAAAAAGTACAGTAAAAGTATTAAAGCTTAATGTAAAATTAACATGTGATGAAATTTGATTGAAAAAAAATATGAAAAATTGATAAAAATTAATAAATTTTAGTTGATGTTGACTAATCAAATACGCCTTAATAACTAAAGATATATATATATATATATATATACACACACCCTGTAAACAATAATCAACTCTCTAAAACATAACTACTATCCTATAAAATAGCTTAAAAAAATTATAACTAAACTCAAATACTTTTACTACTCTTGAAGTAATTCCATGACTAGGCTTACAAACGAACATTATTTGCATAAATTAAAAACATATAAGATACAAAATTACATGCGTGCGTAAAATATATAAAAAAAAAAAAAAAAAAAAATGCATACGCAATAGATGTCTAGCGCTTAGAGCAAAAAAGACCATTTGTGATTAAAGACATTCTACTTTATTTTTATTTTATTTTATTTTACATCGGGTCTCACAATTGTTCAGCGTCACCGTGACATTTTCTCTAAACAAATTAACCTTCCTGTCTGACACATTACTTTTTATCTAAAAACAAAAAGGGTAATTACACTAAAATCACATGAGAGTTTGACCTAAAAGGGTATATATGTCATGAGAGTTTGACCAAGTCTTTTTTAATTTAAAAGTTAATCCACAATTTCTTCGTAATTTGAATTAAAATAAAAAATTGATTCAATTTGTTAATTTTAGTCAAAATTTGTTGATAGAATTTTTTTTCAATAAAAATAAGACTTGAGCTTGAAAATAAAAGAAGTCAACTTTTTTTTTTTTTTTGGGTGTTTAGAAAAAACATTTGACTTTTTAATAGTTAATTTTTTATTAATTTAATATTTTTATCTTTCATAGTTTAAAAAAAATTAAAATATAAAAAAATAAATTTAATCATTTAAAAAAAAATCAAAAGACTAATAGCCGGAATGAATGGATAAAATTACATTTTCACTTATTTTTATGTTAAAAGGAAATATTTTATTTTTTTAAATAATATTATTTAAGCTATCACATATAAAAATCTAGTTAAATTTAATTTTTTTTTAACAATTTTAATTCAATTACAATGGACTTGTTTGTTAACTTTTAAATTTAAAAAAAAAAAATTGGTGTTTTCTAGTCCAAATCACAATAAAATAAGGTGTAATTACCCCTAAATTTAAAAAAAAAAAAAAGTCAAAATTTTGCGAGTAATTTCCAGACTAATAGGAAAGAACTGAACTGCTTACAAGCAAATCAGCTCTATCTGGACAAATTTCCAAAACCACCCATCAGCAGAAATTCATAAGCCACTCGAGCGGAAACATTGATAGAGGTAGAGAAAAGTATGCATCAATCACCATCTAGGCTCTTGCAAAGATCACTGTTAAACTACATTTTAATTTCCAATGTAAAAACAAAGTAACAACAAACACTGCCGACAATAATTCATCTCAACTACAAGCACGTAGAAATTAAGGTAAATTACACCTAAAAGATTTGCATTTTACCGATAATCTTACTCCTAATTTGTACTTTGAATCGTCCCACTTCACCACCAATCTCACTTCCAACTCTACCATGCCCCTTCTATCAAACTACTGTCCACACCTCCATCGCATACAATTTACACACAACATTTTTGATTAATAAATTTGATAGAGATAATGTGAGCAACTGAAACATAGTGGGACAAAGTACTAAGATTTCATGTCCGGGTTTTGTAGTGAGATTGTCAGTAAAATACAGGAATGCTAACTGTAATTTACCAGGAAATTAAAGAGGCAAATGCTTTCATGTATGTAAGATAAATTTATATTCATTCAAAAACTCTGAAAAGAGTTTGGAAAGTTGTACATCAACTATTGCCCAAGGTAGATGAGGAGGAAATAAATTGGGGAGCTGAAAGAAATCAGCTGCTGCTGCTACTACCCTTTTTCAATTGAATACTAACAAGTCTTTTAACATTATATATTTCAATGTCAGGATTATGAAGCAAAAAAAACTAGCTGGTCACAATCCACCACCCACTAAGACCATGAAAGATGAAACGACAATCAACCCAAGGAAAATGCACACAATGATCACCCATGGCTGCTAATAGAGATGTGCACATAAACAGCTCTTGGTAAAACAGATGATCTGTGGCAATACCTTTCTGTGATGAAATTTTCATCAATCATGGGCTTAGTGGCTGGGGGGGGGGGGCAGCATCCTTTTATGTAGCAATGAACATGCCGGTTTCTGAAAGTTCCTCACAAGTGTTCCACTTTGGAAAGCTTCCGGGAGAAGCATCGACGGTTTTCTCCATTGCCTCCTCAATCAAAATCTCCTGTGATCGGCAACTCCCACTGCAAAATGCTTTCTCACCTCTGCATGACAACAAAACCCCAGATTCTCTCAACTTAAAATTCTACTAGCAAATAACCTGTACTTACGTCATTCCTTAACTAAACTAAAAATATGCACGCATTTGAAATTGAAATATGTAAGCACATTTTTCCTTCTCAAAAACCCAAAATAAATTCCCTTTTTCATTGTATTATTCCCTAGAAGCAAATTTTTTGTCTTTCCCAATGCAACTATTTAGATATCATCGTTAAGTTCAATTAATGATCTATCAAAATGTGAGTGACCCAGAGACTGAGCCGGAGTTGCAAGAGAAACTTTGGTTTGTAAAAGATTTCTGCCATTCCTTAAAAAATAAAACTCAATCTCAACTTTTGAATTTTAGTTCGTGAGATGGACGGTTTTGAAATATACTATGTTTTATTATATAGATTACTGCAGCATATGAAACAATTGACAATTTCTGGAGACTGATTGTGGCAAACCTGTACATGTAAATATCTTCCCCCTCCAGTTTCTTCTTGCAAGAGTAACAGAAGCTCAGAAAGTCACTGGAAGGGTACGAGGTAGGGATTCCAGGGCATTGAACTGCCGTTGGAGGGGATTGAATTTCCTGTTCTTCATTCTTGGATAAGTTATTTAAGTTACTGTTGTGACATTCCAAAATGCAATCACCAAAAATATGAGTTGTTTTTGGGTTGGGGCCATATGTTTTTACACAAGTATAATCCTCAGAAAGCTCAATCTCACTTGCTGAGAGGGACCCGATAAGATGGCGGGCCAAGCCAGTGGACATAGGGATGGAATTCGGGTTTGTAGTAATTGATGAATTGCCTAAATTTTGGCTTCCTCCACTCAATTGTGGAGGTGAACCCACTGGGTTCGTTCCATTTCCAGAATCAAAATTCCCAGAAATCAAATCAGTACTCCGGTTTGTTAAACTAGTTAGATGTGACTCAGACCTCCCAGAATCCAGTGAAGAAGATAGGATTTTTCCAAATGGATCAGGTTCAAATGTGGTTTCCTCCATACCAAAGAGAACATCAGAGTTACCCATTTGGAGATTGGATGGTTTGATCTGGGTACAAGGAAACACTCCATAATTCTTTGGCAATGACTTAGACGCCTCAAAGGAATCGACACGGCTATGAAAATTCAGGGTTTTAGTCCTCATCTGAGATCCAAAAAGAATACTCTTACTATCCGATGACTGGAGAGTTTTTTTCTCCGAATGTTTTCCATCTTCCTCGAGAGAATCTATAATGCTAAGGCCTACTTTACTGCAATCCCAGATCTTCTGATGCCCCTCGTGGGAAGATCTTGGGGACCTAAAGGGGTTGGCTAGATTTGATAACACCCTAAAATCCAATGGAGAAGTAGGGCTTCTAACTGAATCTGATTCTGAAGCCTTGTGACTCAACCCCACAAACAGACTAGAGGCCTTGAAAAAGGAATTGGTTTTTTGTTTTTGCCCCAAATTATCAGAGTAGGAAAAATTCTCAGGAATTGAATCACACATTAGGTGACCCATTTGTTGATCTTTCTGATGTGATCTGCTCCTCTTCCTCAGCATTATCTCAGACCCACAAGCACCTTGAAAACACCGAAAGCCCTTCTGTGTTAAAAAAATAAATAAATAAATAAAATAAAAATTAATAGGGTTTCAGAGAGAGAGTGAGAGAGAGAGAAGTAATTTTTAACTTCAACAATGTATAAATGTATTAATCAATGGGCATGAGAAGACAAATAACTGTGAAAGAATATCAAGCAAGGAGCTGCATTGGGAATAAATTATCAAATCTACATCAACAAAGGATTTATTTATTTATAAAACAACTCATATTAAATCCATAAATAAATTGCTTTGAGTGGAGGTGTCAATGAAAACATCTAAGCGAGGAGATCAATCCATGAGCTGCAATGGCCAAGACCTTAGAACAATGATCAAGTACATATATAAAATACCCAGAAAAGTAAATCACTTTTAGGCTTCAGGAAACAAAGGCCCTTTGTAAAAGTTGCACGAATTTAAGATCAACATCCCTCAGTAGTTGTAAATCCCAAAATCCCCAACCACCAACATAAAACAGAAATGTCAAAATCAAATGTAAATGAGCAAAGTGATGAACAGTTTACAGAGGCAGTAAGGCACACAAGTGGCAAATGTAAACAAAAACCCAGCACTCACTTTGAATCCTTAATCATACACATGTATTTGAACTTGATTTTTTCACCGAGGGGGAAAAAAAAACCAAAATCCCGAATAAGAAAAATCATCTATATATACAAACATATTGAAGTATAGATGAATCTACCCTTACTGATGTACTGATGCATCATATAATCCATAAATCAATCGTACAGAGAACCAGAAACGGTACCCAGATGGACAAACTCCATAAAAAGACCCAAAGCTCAAAGAAACGAGAGTTTATTGGATACAAAAATGAAGAACAACAAAAGGAAGAACTTCAGGGATACCAAATCTTTACTGACCAGTTCCAAGAATCCCAAGAAAAGAACTTCACCAATGCATCATAGGGTTCAGTGGATAAGGAATGAAATCTTGAGAGAGAGCGAGGGATCAGAATGCCCACCTGGTTTTCTCCTCTGGAAACTTCACAGAGGTGATGCTAGAGAGGAGGATACCCAAATGCAGTAAAAATATGGATGTATTGACAAGACCCACCTCCCCTATCCCCCCCCCCTCTCTCTCTCTCTCTCTCTCTGGGAACGTGAAGGTGTAAACTTGTGCAGTACTCTCTCCCCTTACATGCATCAAAATCAGAGAACCAGTGAGCTTTCTCAAATACTCTGAATTTTTTTACTTTTACAAATATACAATACCGTATTTTGTACATTGCGTGCCTTTCTAGTATTCTCCTTATTGAACAAAATAATTGACAGGTTAAAGAGACTGTTTAGAGCGTAAAAAATCTTCAAAAATTAATAAAAGTGAAATTTTTAAGAATTTAGAATGTAAAAAAATTATTTTGATATGATAGTTGAATATTTATTTAATTTAATATAAAGTTATTAAAAATTATACAAAATGGCACGTGACAAAATTTTAATAAAAAATTTTAAAAATTTTTTAAGTTTTATGGAATTTTTTGGTACAGATGTCAGATCAAATTTTTTAAAAAATCTGCCAAAATTTGGTGAAACTATGATGATTTGTTCGAATGGATTTTAGTAAATTTTTTGAAGATGTTTGAATATCTTAGAATTTGAAAAAGTTAGAACTTTTTAAATTTTTTGGAAAATTTTTTTAACTTCTTTAAACCTTCAAACAGCCCCAAAATATGTTTTCATTAAAGTTTTTAAAGAAAATTAATAGTTCTTTATAAAACTTATAAAATGTACATTTTTTTCGTAATACATTTCTCTTTCTCTTTTAATATGTGTGAAGATATGCACGTACAATATACATAAAAAATAAAATTTTTTGATCATATAAACTAATAAAAAAATTAAATAAATGCAAACAAACTAATATTTTAGGCAAAATATCCAAAAGTAATCTATAATTTATTAGGTCAATAATTAGAAACCAATAGTAGTCTTTTATTACAAACTAATATTTTAGATAAAATATATAAGAGTAATCTATAATTTATCATGTCAAAAATTAGAAACTAATTGTAACATACTCATAAAAGTCAAAAGATATTCAACTTTTAGGTTTATTTAAATATTTTTATTTTTATACAATTTTAAAATAAATTTTTCTTATTTTTATATGTATATCTTGCAGATACATACACAAAGGTAAAAGAGGAAAAAAAAGATTAAAAGTAAAAGAAAAAAATTAAAGAAAAGGAAAAGGTGATTCTTCACAATATTTTGAAAAGTATATATTTGTTTGTATTTTTAAAAAATCATATAAGTAAGCTCTATTTGTTTTAATGAGTTTTTTTTGAAAAAATATATTTTTTCATGCAATTAAATAAATTTGTTAATATATTTATAAAAAAGAATCTTTATATTTTATGGCCATAATTTCAAATTAACAACTCTTTTAAGGAGTGGTTAGTTAACTAAAAAGTATAATAGAAAAATAAAAATTTAATATAAAAATAATATATAATGAAATTTAATTTAAAAAAATATAAATAATTAATAAAAATTATTAAATTTTGATTGATTTTAATCAGTTAAACCCACTCGAAATTCGAACACAAACGTAGCGAAGTCAAAAACGATATGATTATTGAATTTTGTATTTTCGGCATATTTAAACCAAAAAAGTATACATACGTATATATATATGTATGTATAGGTTATAGGTAGATGTAATTATTAGATGTATGAGTGTACGTATAGTATGATTATAAAAATGTTTTATTTGAAAAAGGCCCTAAAAAAATTCGTGTCAGTACCTGCTTTACCCATTTTGAGGTCATATGATTATCACAAAACGACAAAGCTGACCCCACCTACCATCCTTGGTGGGGCCCTCCTCTATCACTCCCACTGTACTGTATTGAATGATGAGACTGACGGACTGACTGACTGACCGAACCGACCAACTCCTAACCATGGTTACTTTTGGCCGAGTTAACCACGCCGATTTGGTACGGTCCCTAATACGCCCAAGCATTTTTTGGCACGGGGGTAACTACGTTGGTTCGAAATGACCAATGCAGCCACTATAGGTTCATGGATAAGGAGCGCATTTTGATAAAGTTTTTTTTTTATTTTATATATAGGATGTGTTTGATGTGATAAAAAATATAAAGTAAAGCCTTGTTTAGTAATTTCAGAAGTAATCCAAGCTAACTAATTTTAATTAATTTTTATACTTTTCTCTAATTAAATTTTTTTACATATCACATTTATATCACATCTTTTTACTTTTATTATATTTTTTCTCAATTTTTTGTCAACTAAACACTCCCTAAAATAAGTCACAATTTCGTAATTCGTACAGTAAAATAAAAAATAATAACTTTCTAATGTTTTTAGATATTTTTAAAATTTTTTAACAAATCAAATACAACCCATATATATATATGGGGTGTTTGGAAATTCAAAAAAATTCAAGTTTTAGTAGTTTTTGGGTGTTTTTTTTGGCACTTTTTTGTGTGTTTGGTTGAACCAAGTGGAATTTTTAGTATTTTTTAGTAACTTTTAGATGTTTGGTAAATTGTTTACTGTAGCAAAGCAAAAAAGTGGTAACTTTTGAGTGTTTGGTATGTTTTTTTACTGTAGCAAATTAAAAAAGTTGTAATTATGGAGTATATTTTTTTACTGTAGTAAATCAAAAAAGTGAAAAAATTTATAATTTTGTCAAACACACCAAAAATAACTTTTGGTATTTTTTTATTAATTTTTGAGTTGCTAAACGGGCTCATATATATGACTTTTTTTAATTAAAATTTAAGTTTATTTTTTTTTTTTTACTTTTCATAACTTTTAGATTTACAATTCATAATTATAAAAAAAAATATTACTAGAAATTCTTTAAAATTACGAGCAAAAAAAAAAAAGAAGATTGAACTGAGCCGTGCAAATTCAGTTATAACTTGGCTAATTTGATTTAAAATTTTTAAAACTTTTAATTCATTGAGTTCAATCCGTGTTAAATTTTCTTTTCTTTCCTTTTTTTTGGGTCAAATCGACCAAAGTAAAAGAAGTTTTTTTTTTTTAACGCATTAAATTATATATTGTTTTATATATGATATGTTTATATATTTTATACTTTTCAAGTTGTTGTCCTTCTCATTTGTCTCGTTCTAAATCTGAATCAAGTATATCTTTTTGTATTTTTTAATTTATCGTTTCTTTTAGGTGTCATTTGGCTTGCTTTTTATTTTATTTTTTATTTTTTATTTTAAGTTTATTTTTTATTTTATTCTTTTTGAAAATAAGTAAAACAATTTAAAACTTATTTGGTTATTTATATTTTCAAAATTTATTTTTAAAAACAGAAAATAAGTTTACACATAAAATGAAAAATGACAAAAAATTATTTTGAGAGTTTTTAACAAAAAAAAAAAGAAAAAATCTCAAAATAAGAAAAATAGAACATTTTCTATTTCTTCGTTTTGAGATTTTTAATACATAAAATAAAAATAAAAAATAAAAAATTAAACCAAATGGCATTTTATTTTTTTTTTTAATTTTGGTCTAAATCGAATTGATCAATAATTGAACCAAATTATTTTAATTTTAATAAAAAAATACCAAAAAAATTGATTCGATCAATTCGGTTTAGTTGTTAACTGGACCAATTGCTTGCCTACTCTTGTTTAAAAAGGAAGAACCTACCATGGGGTGAACCTATTTGGTGGTATCAAAAGTCACCAAAATTCACTAATTTTTATTAATTTTTATATTTTTTGCTAATCAAATTTCTACACAAATTACCTTTATGTCACATCTTTTTATTTTTATTGTACTTTTTGACTAACTTTTTGTCAACCAAACACCCCAGATATATTTAAAAGATATTTAGAACAAAAATTAAATTAAATTTTAATAACAAATGATAAATTTTCTAATGGCTGCCAAACGAACTGTAAATATGTGAAGCTTACAAGAATTTTATAATGTGATAATTTGATATTTACCATGAATCATGTGCCTTTTTATTTTTTATTTATTTTGTCTTCAAAGAAGTTCAAGACTAATTATAGTGAAAACGCACAAGTAGGGCGGCTAGGAAAAAAAATTACCAATTAATTTAACTTTCTATGTAACAAATTGTTTTTCACTATTTGACATATTTACTGCATGTGCTAAGTAATAAATCTATTACCACTATGAGAATGAAAGTCAAGTGAGGAGGCTCTGTGCGTAAAGCTTGTGTTGCATGGGGTTAAATATTATTAAAATAAAATGACATCTATATAACATAAGCTATGGTTGAAATTAATACAGGTAGGCCATTCTTTTGAAATATTCCCTCATTTGGCTTTTGTCAATCACAAGTTGAATACCAGCTTTTCACCTTAATTCAACCTAGCCCCATTCCCCCAAGCAAAAATTGAATAAATAAAATAAAATAAAATCTACCCAATTCCCAATTCAAGGTGTCTTTTCCACTATTTTTACCTTACACATAAATTGTTTTTTACTATTTTAAATGTTTGTTTCAATATATATATATATATATATAGAAGGGTGTTGTGTGAATAGGCGAGTGTAGAAAAATTTGTACATAAAAATAAATCTTTAAATTAGGACCTCTGAAATGAATCAAAAATGAAAATAATTTTTAATCATATAATTTATCAAAATTTAAGTGTGACAGACTCGTTAATAAAACAGAACACAGCTAGTTCTTAAGTCTAGATGTAGTAATTGTTATGACATGTCCAAAAATATTATTAGTTGCATAAGTTGAATTTTATGTTTATTTAATTATTGAATTATTATGTTATATATTGAATGTTTATGACCTATCATATAATAAAAAGCTAGGCTCAATGATGCTTATATACTATTATAAAAATTACAAAAGTAATAACGTACGTGCAGAGGATGGCTGTGAGGATAATAAATTACTCGTGCCAGTCAAAAAGAATCAAATTTTACCATGAGTTTTGCATTGTATATGTTCACTGCATGTGTTCCCAAATTTTGTTACCGTGATTGAAAAAATAAACTAATTAATAATGTCAAGTTTGGAGGCTCTATAAAGCTTCTGCCCGAGTTAGATACTTTGAAAATAATATGACGATTATTTTTTAAGTGCAACTTGAAATTAAATACGAGCCATTCTATTGAAATATTCTTTCCTCCGTCAACCTTGTTCTTAATTGCAAATATATATATATATATATATATATGTATATATGCATGTATGTATGTGTTCGGCAGCAGAAATTACCGCCGGAACTGCTGACCACGCCAACCGGAAATGCAATCGCCGACCTGCCGAACAAAGACAGAAAGAAAGGTGATGGCCGGAGAGGAGGTCTCAGGCCGGAAAACCCTCCGATGATTAAGTCAGCAAGTCACCCAAGAAAGAAAGTTTTCTGGAAATAAAGGAATCAAAGTTTAAGTTGGCAATAGTCAGCTTACCTCTGTGGTTCAGTAGTATATCCCATATATAGTGGTCTGAGTAATGATTACAGCATACCTATGACTCGACATTACGCACACTGCCGTGTCCCTCTTTTACACTCTTGCTTTAAATGCCCTTCCCCTTCATTTAATGCCTCAGACCCCTCATTAATACACCGTGCCTTTCATTTAATGCTTCTGGCGGTTTAACACGGCATTACAACCTGAATTTCAGGGTCATACTGTCTTCTTGTCGCATCAGCCACCGAATCGTGACGAGATAGACCGATTTAGTTACATCTCCAGAGACAAGTACCTAGTTCAATCCTAACTAAGGTGCATTTATGGTCATGAGCCTTCTTTAAAGGCTGTGGGCCCTAGGTTTGACATTTACTGGCCGTCGACAGATAGGCCGAGCAAACTAGATTCCTCGGCTATAGCCACGTGGTTATACATTGTTTATTGATGTCGAGGTTCAAGGTACTCTTTGGAGCACTAACTCTAAATCGTGTACTCACGTATAACACTCACGTGGAACTATCGTGCCAATAATCAGTTGTTCGGCGGGATGCCACGTGTCAAGACGGAACGTGCTCGGCAAGTGGCTACGTGGCTTATGTGAATTGGCTCGGCACTGCGCCACGTGGCACCAGACTAAACCTGTTCGGCAAGAGTACAGCTTTAGTATTATTTTGCCCAAACAGTATGTATATACACAAATGCAAGAGGGGCAGAATAAGATCGATGACACGTTATTAATCTACGTTATTTTTCTTATTAGAAATTAACAAATAAAATCATCAATTCACATTGAATTTTCATTCAATTCACATATTTTGACTTAATTTGGTAACTCATAGCTAAAAGCTCACTTTTGACTATTCAGTTTTTAATTTTTTTTTAGGTTAAAATAATCAAAATTATCCTCTTACATTTTTAAACTTCTTTTAAATTATGAAATAAAAGAGTAAAAAAAGTCAACTTAATAAAAAGCTAAAAATTGGTTATTAAAAAAAATTAATTTTTTCCTTTTCCAAAAATTAAAAAAAAAAAAACTAATGTTTTAGTACTTAGCAAAAAAAAAAAAAAAAGAAAAGAAACTAGCCTTAGAGCCGGTTTCAATAAGCTTACAAATCAATGACACCGTTTGGAGTTCTCCAAAATAACAAAAGAAATCTTCAAATTTTTTCAAATTTTTACAAATTTTTTTTCACGTTGATTTACATAAATCTTTACAAATCTATTTAAATCTCTATAAATTTTAAAAAATTCTGATATGAAAATTTAGAAAGTTTCCACCAAAATTCGTTCTAATGAATTTTCATCATTCATCTCTATAATTTTTATTTTTAGCTTCCGTTTGATTTGTTGTAAATTTTTGAAAAATTTTAAAAATTACTGAAAATCTCTAAAAATTATTTACTTTTTTTTTCTCACTATACGAATTATGAACATACACCTTATCTCATTTTTTATCACTCTAAACACATATTTTTTGCTATTTACATTTTATACACAAAAAAATTACTCAAATTACATTTTAAACAAAAATAAAAAAAAAATTGAAAAGAAAAACTCCAACCGCACTCAAATTAGTTTATTAAACTAGTTGTTTGTTTTTTAGATGGCATTTCGTTTACTTTTTTATTTTTTATTTTTTATTTTCGTTTTATGTGTTAAAAACTTAAAACGAGGAAACAAAAAATACTTTATTTTTTTTATTTTGAGATTTTCTTTATTTTTTGTTAAAAACTCTCAAAATGACTTTTTATCATTTTTCATTTTATGTGTAAACTCATTTTCAGTTTTCGAAAATAAATTTTGAAAACACAAGTAACCAAATGAATTTTGAGCTGTTTTCTTTATTTTCAAAGGTACATAATGAAAAATAAACTCAAAACAAAAAATAAAAAATAAAACTAAAAAAAATAAACAAAATAGCCTCCTAATTTTTTAAAATTCATTGTGTATGTTTTTTACCAAGAGCAGCCGTAGTTGGCGTTAGATTGAAGGGTATTATCGACTTTGTACGCCCAGCTTCAAGCACCGACTCTTCCCAATCGGCGAGAAAAATTCGGAGGCCATTAACTCTGGTTAGGTGCCATCCTCAACCCCGGGTCAGTTTTAACTCCGGAAATCGCCATAACGGGATGTAACGGCGTCAATGAAGCGTTAACTATATAATTGGGCGTCTCTTTCAAGTGGCACGCAGGAAGAGTTAGTTGACCTGACCAGAGTTAAGAATGCTAACCAGACGTCATCATTCTCTCTCCACCCTTTGTTATTTCATTTTTTTAAGGGGTACTGCTGTCCTTTCTTTGTCGTTTTGCGAGGCGGAGGCAGTATTTTTTCATTATTTTTGTCCTTCCGCCACGTGTCCACTGCTGATGCGAATCCGGGCGCAAATCGAACGGCTGTGGGCCGAAGATTCCTCATTTGCAGTTCGACCGGTCACCCCCCGGTTCATTTAAAATTTCCGTACTGTATATATACATTTATTCAATACGGATCGCATACAGTACGTTCTCCCAGACTTGTGGTGCCCACCGCACGTGGCTACACCCACGTGCCAATTATGACCGGATTAACTCCTTAATTAATTTGTTTGGTAAAAAATGGATAAAGTACACTAATTTTTAAATCATTTCTAATTTTTTATTATTTATATATATATTTTCTCTAAAATTTATTACTTCATCGAAATTATCTTCCGTTAAATACCCTTTGTATTTTTTTATTAGTAGATTCATAGCATAATATAAAGATATATAAGATTAATTTACTTACAATCTACAAATAATCTTTTTTTGAGTACTTCATTCTATTTTTTTCTTGAGTCAAATTATGAAATTATCATTTTTATCTATCTATTTTTATATATAGTTTGAAATAACACAATTATGATCTTGTTTGGAGTTAACACAAAATACTACAAAAGTTTACAAATCTCTACAAACACAAATTACGAGATAATAGAATTTAAATTCTCTACTCACTGTATAAAATACGAGATATTAATTTTTACAATTTTATACAACCCAAACACAATTTTATATAAAATTAAAAAAAATAAAAATAAGTAAATCAATGTATCATAAAATATTAACTTTTAGGCCCAAAAAAATGATTTTTATCAAATGAACCACAAGTATTACCATTCTAAAAACTTAATTTGATTGTTTATAATAAAAATAATTTTTAAAAAATATAAAATTAAAAATTCTTTTCACAGCAAAGTTAATCGTATGCCATATGTAGATTGTTTTTTTCAAATATTAAGGCGATAATTGTTCACTTGTCAAACAAAATTTAAAAAGACAAAATTATTTTTAATAAGTTGTTTTTATAATATTTTATTTAAAAAATATTTTTAATTATTCAATAAAAGTATTTATAGTGTCATAATAATGTTTTATATTGAATTTTTGTAAGAAGATATTTATCATACTATAATTATATAAAATATATGATAACATAAAATAAGAATAAATGTAAAATTTTAACTAATAAAAAAATAAAATGAAGTGCAAAGAAGAACTAATGAAATACAAACAAACTCACTCAAGCGTATACAAGGACTAGTTAATCCAAGATGGGTAAACTCTTAAAATAGGTGTTTGATTTATCAAAAAAAAATATTAAAAAATTTAATTTATAATAATTTATTATGCTTTTCCTAATTAAATTTTATTAAAAAACACCATCTAAAAGTGACCCAAACCAACTCCCCCTTTTGTCTTTGTAGGTGATAAGTAAGGTGTCGTTTGAGAAAATTAGCTGGTAATTCTATCAGTTTTTTTGATTTTTTTTAAAATGGTTAAATTTATTTTTACATTTTAAAATTCTTTTAAACATTAAAAAGAAAAAATATCAAATTAATAAAAAGTTAAAAAGATAATTATTAAAAAAATAATTTTTTTTCTCTTTCTAAACATTAAAAAAAAAAACTAATTAAAAAAATTTAATCTTTTTCCCCTCCAACTTACCCTAAATGGCTACAACATGTCAACAACCTGAGACCAAATATGAGAAATGACATGCACACGAACACACACACACACACACAAATACATAATAAAAAATAAACAAAAACAAAATGGAAGTGGTAAAATCTTGGCTGTTTGGAATTTTACATCCAAAATATTGGACCATCCAAACGGCTCCTCCAATGCTAGACACACTATTGCCACTCAAACGATTATATAATTAATAAGTTTATAATAGTTAACGTTACCCCACAATTCACAAGTAACGAAAAATTCTCGTTGTGTATTGATTTAAATAAATAACTAATTAATCAAGATTCGGATATCATTTTATTTATTAATATAATCTCATTGTGATGTCCTCCTCAAGAAGATATGGCCATCAAGTAGTTTTTTTTTTTTTTAAATACACGAGATATTTAAGTTAATTTACGTGTAGCTAGATTTGATTAATAACTGAGATATTAGAGTTAACGATGGGGTAAAACCCTCCAGTAATGCTGGTTTTTTTATGTAAAGAATAATCACAAAATTTATTAAAAATTTAATTTGGAGAGAAAAAAATTAATTTCTTTGCCGTTAGTGTTTTAATTTTTTATTATTTTGACATACTTGTCCCTCATAATTTAAAAAATAAAATAAAATGTAAGAAGGTAGTTTTGATATTAAAAAAAAAAAATAGCCATACGTGCTAAATTTTTTTTTGGTAGTTATGTTCTAGTATGGGAATTATATAAGTGATGTTTAAATTTAACGTACATAACTTTTTTATTATATATATAATTTATAATAGATCAAAAAAATTTGCCTATTTATCTCTACGGTGGAAGAGAAGTCGTTGTTGTCTCAGTTATGATGCTGAAAGCTCTGATAATTATATTAATGGTGTGTTTGGAGTGATAAAAAATGAAATAAGTTATAAGTGTGTAATTTATATAGTGAGATACAAAGTAAATTATTTTTAAAGATTTTTTAAAATTTTTAGAAAATTTCAGTAAAAATTAATGTGCCAAACGCACCTTAAAAAATGTATTATATTTAAGGCTGGCAAATTTGACCAATATCCATTAACCTGTCTAATAATGACTTATTATTAAATGAGTGTTTGGAGTGACAAAAAGTAAGATAAACTAAAATAATTTATGGGTTCGTTATTCATGTACTAAGATAAAAAATAAATAACTTTTAAAAATTTTTAAAAATTTTTAAAATTTTTTAACATTTTACGTCGCGTCAAACGGACCTTAAATGAATATAATTGGGTTCTACCCATTCAATCATAACCCAATTATAACCCACACCAAACCCGCCCATTTGACAACTCTAATTATATATATTAAAAACCCATCATCACTTTTGATAATTCAAAAATAAATATAGAAGTTGTAATTGCATATCGCAATGTAAAGGGAGTAACAAAATTAAAGATCTTAACTACTAAAACAGTTAATTAGCCAATAAATATCAGTAAATCACATTAGAATCAGCAATTTTTATGCCCCGTTTGGCGTAAGAAAAAATAAGATAAATTGAGATAAAATGTGACTTGGGATTGATTTTAGCGCCACTTTTTTCTGAAAATTTACAAACCGTGGGAACGATTTGCCAAATCCGTTTTCACGGATTCAAAAAAATTCATAAAAAATAGCGATAATGGTATTCGTTTGAAAGCTCTCGACACGAAGAATATGATTGTATAAAAAATTTATACATTCGGATAACCTACTTCTAGATTTTTTATTTTTTTAGTGAAATATTAGAATTTTTTGAAATTAGTGATGGCGGAAAAATTAAAGATAAAAAAGTTGTTAAAGATTTATAGAGATTTTCAGTATTTTTTTTATGCCAAACGCAGCCTTAGTAGGTTTGTTAATAATTCAAATTATTAGTAATTTACTGCCCTGCCCCTCATCCCTGCAAACCTCTTCACTCCCCACCTGAATTTATTAATAATTCAATAACTACTCACCCTTTAATTTATTAATAATTTAGTAAAAGGTAATCCAAATGCAATTAGAATATATTAATTAAATTTATTAATCTATTGCTTCTTTATTAATAAAATTTATTCATCTATTACTACTTGCAAAGGTCATTTTGTTCTTTTTGTATAGTTAATTTGAAAAATTATGTAAGTCAAAATTTGGAATTACCAAATTAAATGTAATTAGAATGTACTAAAAAAT
The DNA here is from genome assembly GCA_019916065.1 of Vitellaria paradoxa. Classification (NCBI taxonomy): domain Eukaryota; kingdom Viridiplantae; phylum Streptophyta; class Magnoliopsida; order Ericales; family Sapotaceae; genus Vitellaria; species Vitellaria paradoxa. The sequence goes on from CM034243.1 coordinate 36,531,755, forward strand.
TTATTTATTTCTTAAGACCAATTAGACACAATTATTTTATTTTAAATTAAATTTATAATTAATTTATTTTTAAAAAAATTTTAAAAATGTATAGGATCAATTGGACATATATAAAATCAATATTTTTTCTCAAGATCAATGAATTATAGTTAAAGTTAGTATTTTTTGGCTTTGACGCCGCCCCATCAAATCCGAAACCTTTAAGAACACAAGTAAAGAGGGATGGATCGATTCAAACTCCGAGTCAAGTTGGATTGAGTTGACTTATTTTACATCACTATATTTGACTGATCATTCTCACATATGATATGTAATTAAGGTAGTGTTTGATTTGTCAAAAAAGATAAAAATTAATAAAAAAAAAGGTAACATAAAAGTGATATGAAGAAATTTGATTAAAAAAATTAATAAAAATTATAATTTTTTTTAGATAAAATTTTAAGAAATCTAAACAGACCTCTGAGTGTTGCCCAATGAAGAAGAGTTGGGTCTCTTTCAAAGTAGATGTTGATGCATCCATGATTCAAAAATGACTTTTTCATTGGCGTCAAACGAAGGAGCTACCTTTGAAAAAAAAATGTACGTCCCGTTCATGGTAATGTGAAAGCCAATGACTAATAAAATGAAGGCCTTATGAGGAGTCAATTTCAAGCGTATTAGTTTATTAATTGGGCCAACCACGTACGAGTACTAAGCAAATTGGGCTTGAATAGATGCAAAACAATTAAAACAAAAGAGAAGCAGAGGTACAATTCAGTGATACAAGCTATCTACCTAGTTTTTAGGTATTGGGCTCGTCCTTTATGATTTGGGCCAATCTTGGAGTCTTTAATATGTACTTCATGTTTCTAGCTTTTGAATAATGGGACAAATTTCTATAAAATTTAAGTTTTTTTTTACAACTTTTATAAATTTATACTAACTTTTACAATTCCAAATAACCCCAATATATATATATATATATATATATATATTGTGTTTTTTAATGGTTAAAATTATAAAGACTATGAAAAAAATTTTTACAATCATTAATTTTGTGCCTATTTACATTAAAAATGTAATTTTATTTTACTAATTATAAATTCTGGATCCATCTATGGTAGAGTGCCTTTTCTCCCTTAAAAATAAATTATGAATTTGTGAAAATGTAGTCATTTTTATGAGGAAGATATTTGTTAAAAAAAATATTTTACCTAGAGATGTTTTGCCAAATATATAAAAATAAATAAAATATTTTTGAGAAAAACATTTTACATCAAATAGTCAAAACAAACAAAACCTTAATGTAAAATATTTAAAAAAAAAAACATATTTATTCATATTTTGAAAATATTTCTCTAAAATATGAGAATTTTTATAAATATCATACATCCAAACAAACATATAATTAAAGTGATTATATAAAATTTTTAATAGAGAATTATAAGAGGTAATTTTTGAAATCGAGAAAGAGTTAAGTAATACAAGAAAGACGTTGATTTGTTTGTATATTTATCTTAAATATGAAAGTCTTTTATTTTTTGCTTTTTAACAATGTCTTTTAATACTCATTGTGAATTAATTTGAAGAACGCGCCTAGAGGGGTTTTTTTAACTGTAATATATATATTAATTAAATAATATATTAAAATAGAATAAAATAAAACTAATTGAATTAAAAAACACGAATAAGATTATAACTTATCTAAAAAACTTTTTATTTTTAATTTAAATATTCAAATAACATAAGATTATAACTTATTTAAATAATTTTTAATTAAACTATTCAACTAATTTCAAAAAATTAATTGGATAAAAACATTCAGAAAAAATTATAACCTATCTAAATAATATTTTATTTTTAATTAAATTATTCAAATAATATAAGATTATAACTTTTTTTGGTAATTATATAAGATTATAACTTATCTAAATAATATTTATTTTTTAATTAAACTATTCAACTAATAACCAAAAATTAAATGAATTAAAAATTTTGAATAAAATTATAACTTATCTAAATAATATTTTATTTTTTATCAAATTATTCAAATAATAGCCAAAAATTAATTGAATTAAAAACGGATAAGATTGTAACTTATCAAGTAATATTTTATTTTTAATTAAATTAATCTAATTATTTTTTGGATGTTATTAGAATAATTTAATTAAAAACAAAATATATAAAAATAAGATTATAGAAAATAAAAAATCAATTATTGAAAAAAATCAATTATTGGGCATATTTCTATAACAAATAATTATTGTATATATTTCTATAATCTTATTTTGTAGATATTTTATTTTTAATTAAATTATTCAAATAATATCCAAAAAATAATAAATTAATTTAATTAAAAATAAAATATTACTGGATAAGTTACAATTTTATCCGTTTTTTATTCAATTAATTTTTAGCTATTATTTGAATAATTTGATTAAAAATAAAATATTATTTAGATAAGTTATAATTTTATATTGTTTGAATAGCATTATTAAATATATAAAATTTTTTAGATGAGTTACAATCTTATCCGTATTTCTTAATTCATTTAATTTTTGGATATTGGTTGGATAGTTTAATTAAAAATTAAATATTATTTGAATAAATTATAATTTCATATTATTTAAATAATTTAATTAAAAATAAAATATTATTAAGGTAGGATATAATCTTTTCTGAATTTTTGAATTCAATTAATTCTTTGATATTAGTTTATAAATATTTTAATTAAAAATTAAAAATTAGTTGAACAAGATTTCAATATTTAATTAAAATTATAAAATTTTGTAGATGAGCTATTATCTTGTTCATATTTTTTAATTCAATTACTTTTTAGATATTAGTTTTATAATTTAATTAAAAATCAAATATTAATTAGATATATTATATTCTTAGATAAATTGTACATAAGTAGTAGTTAAAGTAATTACGATTTATAAGTAACTTAGGTAAACTTTATTAATAGTGTCGTAAATATTGCTCATGACTTAATCCTCGGATGAAATTGTGAAGGGACTTAGGCTGTGTTTGTTTGAGGGATTGGATGATGGGGGATGAGTAATACCGTGAGATCCACAAATGAGATTAGATAAAATATGGGATTAATTTTTGATGTGAAATTATTTTTTGGTATTTGGTTGGTGGGATATAAAGTGGGATAAAAAGTATGATTTGATATGTGATGTGATAAGAAATAATTTTTAACATTTGGATCTTGGCGGGAAACAAATCAAGAGATGGGGTATTAATAATACTACCTCCCCCACCGAATAAGTCATCCAGTCATTTCCCTTACAATTCATCAAATCTGTGGGACCCACGGATTAAACAAAAACCAAAACAAACACCTCACAAGGTGGATCCCACGGATAACCAATCCAATCCCCCATCTCTCATCCACCAAACAAACATAGCCTTAGAGAATTTTATGGTTAATAGCACCATTACGACTTTGATCCTAATTAAGTATTGCTTACCACTTTAATTCTAATTTGATAATTAGTTTTATTTTATTTTATTTTAGTATTTTGTTTAATTAATATATATATAACGGTCAAAAACCCCGCTTAGTGCTTCTCTGTCTCTCTATTTCAAATGGAACCTTCAAAAGCTGCGACGGTGAATTAAAAACGGATAAGATTGTAACTTATCAAGTAATATTTTATTTTTAATTAAATTAATCTAATTATTTTTTGGATGTTATTAGAATAATTTAATTAAAAACAAAATATATAAAAATAAGATTATAGAAAATAAAAAATCAATTATTGAAAAAAATCAATTATTGAGCATATTTCTATAACAAATAATTATTGTATATATTTCTATAATCTTATTTTGTAGATATTTTATTTTTAATTAAATTATTCAAATAATATCCAAAAAATAATAAATTAATTTAATTAAAAATAAAAATATTACTTGATAAGTTACAATTTTATCCCTTTTTTATTCAATTAATTTTTAGCTATTATTTGAATAATTTGATTAAAAACAAAATATTATTTAGATAAGTTATAATTTTTTCTGAATGTTTTTATTCAATTAATTTTTTAATATTGGTTTAATAGTTAATTAAAAATTATTTAGATAAGCTATAATTTTATATTGTTTGAATAGTATTATTAAATATATAAAATTTTTTTAGATGAGTTACAATCTTATCCGTATTTCTTAATTCATTTAATTTTTGAATATTAGTTGGATAGTTTAATTAAAAATTAAATATTATTTGAATAAATTATAATTTCATATTATTTAAATAATTTAATTAAAAATAAAATATTATTAAGGTAGGATATAATCTTTTCTTAATTTTTGAATTCAATTAATTCTTTGATATTAGTTTATAAATATTTTAATTAAAAATTAAAAATTAGTTGAACAAGATTTCAATATTTAATTAAAATTATAAAATTTTGTAGATGAGCTATTATCTTGTTCATATTTTTTAATTCAATTACTTTTTAGATATTAGTTTTATAATTTAATTAAAAATCAAATATTAATTAGATATATTATATTCTTAGATAAATTGTACATAAGTAGTAATTAAAGTAATTACGATTTATAAGTAACTTAGGTAAACTTTATTAATAGTGTCGTAAATATTGCTCATGACTTTAATCCTCGGATGAAATTGTGAAGGGACTTAGGCTGTGTTTGTTTGAGGGATTGAATAATGGGAGATAAGTAATACCGTGAGATCCACAAATGAGATTGGATAAAATATGGGATTAATTTTTGATGTGAAATTATTTTTTGGTATTTGGTTGGTGAGATATAAAGTGGGATAAAAAAGTATGATTTGATATGTGATATGATAAGAAATAATTTTTAACATTTGGATCTTGGCGAGAAACAAATCCAGAGATGGGGTATTAATAATACCACCTCCCACCGGATAAGTCATCCAGCCATTTCCCTTACAATTCATCAAATCCGTGGGACCCACGGATTAAACAAAAACCAAAACAAACACCTCACAAGATGGATCCCACGGATAATCAATCCAATCCCCCATCTCTCATCCACCAAACAAACATAGCCTTAGAGAATTTTATGGTTAATAGCACCATTTACGACTTTGATCCTAATTAAGGCCCCGTTTGGTTTGCAATGGTTTGATGAAAATCTCTAAAAATCTCTATAAATCTCTGTTAACTTTATATCACATCAACTTTTTTCTCTCACTGCACGTATTACGAACTCTCTCCAAACCATAATTTATCTCAATTTATCTCATTTTTTCTTACTCCAAACAACTCCTAAGTATTGCTCACCACTTTAATTCTAATTTGATAATTAGTTTTATTTTATTTTATTTTAGTATTTTGTTTAATTAATATATATATATAACGGTCAAAAACCCCGCTTAGTGCTTCTCTGTCTCTCTATTTCAAATGGAACCTTCAAAAGCTGCGACGGCGTCTTCACCGTCTCCCGCCGATGTCCAGCTCATTCCACGTTCAGGAGCTGAATCTCAGCTCTCGTCTCTCGTCTTCGGTACTCTCTCTCTCTTTCTCCGTCTCTCTCTCTCTTCCCCCTACACGCGTACACAATGTCTGCTTGTATAGCTTCCATTTCGATTTCAGTCTATGCGCGTCGCGAACGGACGAGATGAATCCGATATACTCTGCGCACAACATTATATTGCTGTAAAATCAGTACGGAAGACGCTTTTTCCTTGGATTTGAGAAATATCTCTTTCGATTTCGATTACGTGTTCAACGAGTGCGAATTTCGCCAAGCATATGATTCGTCGTGGTTTGTTCCTTTTATCGTTTATCATATTCAAATACCTGGAGATAATTTTTCCTTCAAAATTCTCTCTCGCATTAGCGCTGTTGATGATTTACTTTAATCAATCAAGCGTTGCATTTTTATTTTTAACAATTATGTGAACAGCCTCGAGTTCTTTTTTTTAAAGGTTCGATTTAAATTTAATGGTTTAATTTTACGAAGTGAGCATTAATTCATTGTAAATTCTTCCATTAGATGATTCTGTTCCATATATGATATTTGTGATGCATACTTCCAAATTCTTCTTTCAATTATGTGGCCTGCCTATGTGATTTTATATTATTTTTTCCCGTTCTTTTTGGAGTTTAATCCATTAGTTGTGTGATTTACTAAATTATCATCCACTCATTGTAAGTTCTTATTAACCAAAAAAAAAAAGACAGTTCTACAATCCAACTATGTGTCTTGTGTTTCCTAGTTTCCAATGATGGCCTTTATTGAGTTACTCCTGTTTTAGTTTGTTTTTGAGTCAATCTTGAATCGTGCAATGGTCAGCAAGGGGGAAGGATTTTTCTAAACCCTAAGTTTCTTCCCATTTACAAATTCAAATTATGCTTATCATGTGTTCGAGATTGTGAACTTGGTCCTACTGTTCCCACCTTATCTACTGGTAGAAGTCAAAGAATATTAGATGCGACTTTGTCCTAAATTGGTCGGCAACCTTTCTCAGATGGTCATACTGGTCTCCCATGTAAAAGTTTGCGAAGAAATAGCAATCTTGACTGATAACCAAATAAAACTGATAATAGCAACCTTGACTGATAGCCAAATAAACTGATAAGTTTCATAAGGGATCTATTGGAAGTTTAATACATGCTCATCATTGGATCACTAATGCAGTCACGAACATTATATTTTGAGATCATCACTTACCTCTTCCTTATCTTTCTTATTTCTGTTGCTTTAATCATGCTATCATTAATGTAGTTTCCTACCATATACTTATCTTGCTATTAAATAGTTCCTTTGTGATGGTTATGAAAATAATTTCTGATGAATTATGATGGAGATCACTCAGATCAGACCTGTGTTAATCCATGTGTTATGGTTGGATTTCCATTTTTCAATGAGGAATTATTTTAGCTTTATCTATTTTGTTTCTGTTGATATAAAACTATAGTTCATTCTTTTAATGAGTGCAGATCTCTCACAGCAGGTGCAAGTAGCAATGGAAAACATGCTTAAGATGATTAAGTAAGTTCATAAGCACTGCCAACCTCGCCCCCCACCAAAAAAAAAAGAAAGTAGTTTCTTAACCACTAAAGCAATAGTCAACAGAAATGAGGAATAAACTTCTTCATTACCTTCTTTTCTTCATTAAATGCATGACAAACTATTTGTTTTTCTGTATCACTGTCTCCTCTTCCTCGTACTACTTCTTTACTAACAATACTGCTATTATTTCTAGTATATCCCACCCATTTCTTTTTTTCATGCTTTGGTCAACTTTAGATATATATTGCTAACATATCTGTTCTCACTCTCTCTCTCTCTCTCTCCCCCCCTCTCTGATGGAAACATGTGGACGCTCTCTCACACGCTTTATTTGTCATTTTTGTCCATTAAATAAAGTTTAACCCAGTGGTTGATAGTTGAGACTATTCTGTTTATCACAATTCTTTCTTTCTTTTTTTTTTTTAAATGCCAATTCTTATGTTCATTATACTTCCTGCCTTTGTCTTTGATGAAATCTCCACAGTGAAATTGATGAAACTCCACTGGAATTACAGAAGATATAGAAAAGTGCAAAGACAATGCTCTCGAGAGGAAGAAAACTCTAGAGGAACAGAAGGAAAGTTTCCAGAAAGCTGCATTCACAGTTTTGGGCATGCTCAACAACAAGGATATTGGATAAAAAAGGTAATAAGCTCTCCTATTTTCATTTTTTGGGCTTTGTTGATTATATTAAAAATTCATGAGATTTGTAAGACCCTGAGGGTTTTCACAGAAATGTTGGTAGGTTTGATGTTCTTTGTCATGATGGCTGGGCTAGTTGTATTGTAGTACCAATTACGTCCGCTTAGATTTAATCCGGATGACCTGAGAAAGTCTATTGGTTCTCACTGTAAAAGGTTGTGGGATGTTGAGAAGTAGCCCAATTTCTCCTGCCATGCCCACAGCCCCTAATTTCGACAAGAACTGGAAATCCTATTTGAATTTTATTAGGATGAGATACAATTCTTTGTTCTGCTAGTTCCATGATTCAGATGTAGAAGAAACTAATGTACTCTTTATTTACTCTATCATTCTCAGATAAGCTTGCCTTGGAAAATTTAGACGTTAATCTCTGTACTCTAGAACAAGCTTCACATTATAGAGCTCGACTTGTAGGTTTGGAGACTAGCAGCACGTATATCATGCCTTATGCATCAACTGTGGCCATATTTTGTCATTCTATTATAACCTACATATTTTGTGCACTCACAATTCTTTTCATATGTGTACGTTCTCAAGTTCATTTCTTTATATTTTATGTTCAGAAATATATTTAACAACGGTTTAGAACACCACGTTTAACCTGTTTACTAATTTGCTAAAGCAGGTTGTTTTTGGAACTGGCAAGGATGGCAATCGTTTTATTTTGGCGGAAGGTACAATTTTGGAGAGCCAGCTCCCATTCCACCCTCCTTGCTGCATCATCTCACTCATATGGTACAAGTTGTCACAAGCCTGTTAAATGTAATATTCACTAGGATTCGTTTCGTTTGTCAGTTCTATTCATTGTGATTTTTTCAAACTGGCCTCACATGATCATCTTGTTACTTCGTTGACTGGATTTTTCTAGTGCAATTTCTACGCATTATGAATTTTAGGTTGAAGTCTCTATGCTATGGCGTGCTGGCAGGTTGAGCCCGTCCAACTTTGCAACACTAGTACGAGCCATTTTAAATCTTTCTCACATCCTTTCCCACATACTTGAACATAAATTTTATAGAATGGACATCTGATGATACATCAAAGAACAAATGTTCTAATCATATGCAAATAAAGAAACCAACTTGTCAAATATACACTGAAATCACCACTAAATCAGACTAGCTGGGAAACTTGATTGCTAGGACAAAATTTTTAACAAAAGAGGAATCTCTCTCGCGGCCTGTACATCTATATTTACAATTTTGTTTCTCCCTTCATAATTCTACAATGACTCACATGGGACTTTATCCCAACACACGTTAAGAAGGTACTGGTGTTAGATTTTACATATATGCATTTACATTTTTGTTTCTCCCACCATAATTCAACAATGGCAGATCACATGGGACTCAATTCCCAACACATTGAAAAGGTACTGAAGTAGCTCTTACAGTATATTTGATCAACTCTTACAACCAAATGGGAGTTCATAATCCCATTATGCAACTCGGGCTAATGCTCGAAAAATACACCCTAAAATCCTATTCATATCTCCTGGACTATACAAATGCCAGTTAAGGGCAGAAACTTCAGTCTTGGAAACAGCTTCAATGATGTTAGATTGCAAAATTCTGGCAGCATAATTGAAGAGATGATGCGAACATGAACCAATTACAAAAAGGGGGAAAAAATTTGCTTCCATAATTCAGGCATTCACCAATGGTTTGCGCCTGGTATGAGGAATATCCACGGACACTCCATTTTCATCTGGAAATGGTAAAGATACTTCGGTTTTGTAAACTTGTTTATATCACCAAACTCTACCATCCACTTGAAAACAATTTACATGTACTGAGCCAGCCACTGCTTGCACATATCAAGCACAGGGAGTGCATTTGCATGTAATGCCTGCAAAAATACAAGCATGATTAGTTGGACAAATAAAATTTGTTGGTCCACCATAAAATTAAATAAAATTTTGATAATTGTATTCCTTTGCTTGCAGCAGAGGGAAGACCATCCTACATTTGACCCACCCCAGATCTCATAATGTGGGTGCTCATTGTAATGTGGGAGCCATGAGCACTGCATTGCCCTTTTCATTGTTTTATTTGGTTCACTAGAATCTACAAATTCACCCAAGAATCGTGCCCAAATTTAAGAGAGAATAAAAAGTGTGAAAATTCATGTACAGTACCCCATTCCATTTAATTGATCAACGGCAGAAATGTTTAAGACCCATCTCTAAGATGTTTAGGGAAAAGAAATTCTGGGAAGTAAATCCTATTTGGAAGCCCTTATTGGCTATCTGAGGCTGTTGTTTTTTTTTTTTTTTTTTGGTAATTTATCTGAGGCTGTTGTTGGTCATTGACCCGGGGAAAGCACAAGCATAACCTTATTCAAGCAAATTGCTGTCCCCGATTATAACCTTTAATGAGCTGAAATTCCAAATAAAATCAGCAGCTATGAGATCTCTATTCTATGGATAAATTATCTACAACACAGAACTTGTACCGACTAGAGCAATAACTAAGGCTTTGGTACATTATTGAAATAAAAGATGTCACACTTTCTAAAATTAAATTATGGACTGAAAGCATCATGTCTGAGCACTTTTGGTTTCTTCACACATGCTAATGTCCAATAAGCTTGCTGACACAGCTCTGAAAATAACTACAGATATCTGACAACCCAGCCTATCTCTTATCCTCTGTCCATTTTCTTCACACATGCTAATATCAATTGAGCTGACATAGCTCTGGAAAGGATTACAGAGATCTAACTCCTCTGTCTCATCAACGCGCCAGCTAGTAGAGCTAAATATAATATAATTACGTAACCTTTCTGAGGAGAGATCGGTCAATGCAGACCATGTGACCTAATATGCATGTGTTTTATACGACCACTCATTGTAGTGCTCCATTAGCCCATAAAGTGTCTTTTGTTTCTTCTTCTACTACTACTTTCATTTTAGTATTTCTAGTGCTAAAAAATCGAAGCATCACAGGGTTAAAATTTCTAATTTCTCCGCACATACAACAACTTTGGAAAAGCAAAATAAACAGTGTCAGTGAATTTATCAAGTTGTTTAACTCATGCTCAATCCCATGCAAACCTCTAGCCTATCTTGATCTCTTACTTGGACAGTCATTGTTCATGCGTTAGCATTACATTGCAACTCTTTTCAAAGGTTCCAATTGTTTCCACCTGTTTTACATTTAACAGTATTCGGTTTTGAAAATTTTCTTATTTATTTATTGTTTCTTTTTTCTGTCACCAGACCAACTGCTGCATCAAATTTTGCATTATTTGATTACAAATGCAAAGTTCCTGACATGACAATGGCACACATTTTTACTCATGATGTGTTCCTGTAGTCTCGTATCTTAATATTTTTAAAATAATTGTTGTATTAGTGTGTTTGTGTCGTTCCATGTTCGTATCTTGTGTCCGTACCATTTCTTCTTAGGTTCTCAACGTAAAAAGCTATAGTCATATAGGCCGTCGCTGCAAATTACTGTGTAAAGAAGACTCTAGTCTGAGAAGAAAAACCTGATGTGCAACATATTGAACATCTGCCACACTTCCACTTCGAGAAGCAATTTGGAAGGCACTTTTAAGACGACCACATACCACACAAGCCAGCACCTTTCTGGGAAAAAAAAAATATGGAAAAAGAAATTTTAGATAATACACCGTAAATTTAAAAAACACAAAACAAAGGCTCATGTCTTATAAAGTACAGTACTGCAGATATGTCAGAGTAACATTTAGGGTTCATGAACAAATCAGACAGTAGAGCACTATGAAATTAAGTTCAGGATTCGCTATAGTACCTCAGCCATGTCAAATGAATAACATTCATGGTTCATGAACCAATTGGACATCAATGCATTTTGTCCTCGTTCATGTTAAAATAACTTTTTAAGGATGGTATATTTACCTGTGGCTGCTAGTTAACATGTCTATCAGGCGATCTGGCCGTTCTTTGTGTTTGTTAGCATACACATTTATCGCAGCCCCCAAAACCTACAAAAGCCATAAAACAACAATTCTAAATAGTATCGATGAAAAAAACAGGATGAAGCACAACAGGTTTAGTATTATAAAATTTTCAACTACCAGACACCAAGACTATGGATAACACCACTATTAACTAAGTAATTCCAAAAATTTAAATGCTCTAACCACCTGCGAATGTGGATTTCCAACTAACTTCACAATTTCCAAAATCTTGTACAATTTTGAGTCAATTATTGTAAACCCAAGGAAAGAAACTATGATTCATGCTTAATAAGCAACACAATTTCAAGTGTACCTAAATCACAATACCTGGTCCCAGTCGTCATCATCAATTGTGCCTTTAATGTTTCTGAAGAATTCTGTCAGTTGACCTCCCCTTTTCCTCTCAGCAAGTGATGCAGCAACACCAGCATATATATCAACAGCTGAGAAAATAGTCAACAAGCTTGGAATGTAATTTCACACGAATATGTTAGGACAAACCTAAACTACTAGAGTAAAAAGACAAAGAAACATAGAAGATTAAACATAGTGAATGGCTACCAGGAAGATTGAACTCGTAGATCACTTGGAATGCCAAGTCAAAATTCTTCTCAGCAAGTGTCTCTGCAATCTTACACCTCCTCCTGCATTGTAACCAATAAACAGGCATTTGTGATATCAAAGTAATGCAAATTTCAACTGTATGTCTGAAAATATATACATATATATATATATATGATAACATATTAAGTGGCAGGACGTAGCAAAACATACTCGTACAAATTCATTAGTATGTGACTTAGGGTTCCATAAAATTTTTCAAAGAAAATAATAGCTATTTTAGAGGATATTAGAACTTGAAAGAGAGGCTTGCATGGCCAAGGCGCTCGCATGGGTGTTGCCTTACTAATAGTGCCTCGCCCAAAGGCACGTGACGTGCTCAAGCCTTATCCAGCCTCACACCTACGTGCCTGGGTGAGCACCTAGTGTGCTTTTAGTAACACAGTTGTCAGTTTGTCATACAATAATACGGACCCAGAATTTTGTTAAAAGGAGGCAAAAGGGAAAAAAAATTTTAGATTTTTGGAGGGCCTACGTTTTTTTTTTTAATTTTTATTTTTTTGGGTTTGGGGGTGGGTACAGTATTTTTTAGGTACACATCTAAAAGTAGTAGAGTTTAAATAGGACTATACAAAAATCCTAGTCCGGTTAAGTGACCGGCACTAGCCACCTTTCCACCACTGATATTTACTATCATAATATGATAAAACCTGTAAATTAAACCTATTAAAAGAAGTTAAGAACTAACGTAGTAGTTCGGTCATGGGTTTTGCTTTTGGTTCTAGTTTGTTGGAGCTATTCTTCAATAGATACACAGCAATCTGGAAACTGGTCTTCAAGTTTCATACTATAATATGCTTGCAAGGAGGATTCTTTTACAAATTTCTTTAACATTTATGGAATAGCTATTAGTTGTAATATTATGCAACGAATACTCTTCATGGAGCTCTGAATCGTGTTAAAACATAAAATATCCATGATTGGTTTAGGCATCTATAAGTTCCATAAAGGAGGAATGAAGTTTTTTTCTTGATTACCTCGTCTTGCCAGGATGACACATGCTTGAAGCTAAATAGTTAACTGTAAGTTCCAAAAAGAAACTGTGTGTGTGTGTGTGTGTGTGTGTGTTTGCTGGTGGTTGTGCTGGTGGGTAGAATTAAAAGAAAAATCAGAAAGGCACAAACCTGAAAGTTTCATGGTCATTTGGATTTCCAAAAAGAGAGTATTTCCACTGTGGGCCATCTGCATCATTAAAGGATCTCACGACATCCACCTACATATTTAAGAACAAGAAGCATGCAAAACATCAGACTCAGAATAACATAATACTGAGAGTTTGGAGTTTGGATCAATTATTTAATAATTAGAAATCCCAGTCATACTATTTCATTATTGTTGATATTGATCCGGAATTCAATACTAGACTATCAAGAATGCGAAAGTCCATCATATGATGTGAGATAATCTAAAAAGAGATTTCTTTAACTCAAAGATAATACAAAATGTGATAAAAATCTATTTTTTTATTTTATTATTATTTTTTTAATTTATCCTATATTGCAGCTACTTGCTTAGGGATGGTAAGGATTCATTGCTTTATGGTTGCAAAGCAAACACCTCCATCGCCATGTTTAACTTACACATTGATGAATTCAAGTATGGTTATCGAGTGCATATGTGTCTAAGCATCATATTCATCTAATTCTCATATATACAGATTCAAAGGCATCGCAAAATCATATTTTTAATTATACATCATAAAGATAAGAGCACTTAAGTCTGAAGGAACAAACTGTGCGCTTACCCAACAAACATGTTTAGTGATTTGACTTTAATTTGAGAGTTTTAGAAGTAGGAGAATTATAGGTCCTGGTCTAAATGCATAGTTGAAAGGTCAGCATTTGCATAAGATAAAGTAAATCTCCACAAAATACAGAATGTATGAGAACATTTAAAGCTATGGTAAAAGGACAATGTTGAGAGCATTTGAAGCTATGGTAAAAGGACAATGTGTACATACAAACAGAATCAAATGCAACACAAACGGACAATAACATTTTTCAAACAAGGGAATGTAGTTCCAAACAATTTTTGTCTTTTCCCATTTCCTGTTTTGCTTTGTGTTTATGAAAAGAAAATTATTATCGTAGTCAATCTTCACAAGTCAGTCATAGATGTGATAACCTGGATTGCAACCCGAGCTGAAAACTTGACAAGTCCTTCTTCACTAAGCTTTGCTGAGGCACTTTGTCCTCGAATGCCCTTAGTGACAAGCTTAGTAGAAACTCCTGCTTTGTATCGTGCAGACAACCCTTCGTCAAAATGCATCTATACCAATGGAAGATAATTAGGAGGGGAATTAGTACAGGTCCAAAAAAACATACAACAGAGTTTTTCGAAACAAGTTATCAGAATATGATTTTCTTATGAGGGGCACTTCAACATACTTTTCTAGCACAAGAAAAATATCTAACTTGTCCCATAAGCAAGTTTGAAAGAGAAGCACAACCAATAGTTCCATACATCTAATTCTTTATTTTTCTATTTATGTATATTAAAACTTTCAGCAAGACCAAATAGAAAATTACTAGATTTAACAAGTGTGCCAGTCACAACACGTGACCACCAGAAAATGATTTTGCATTTAGGAAAATAAGCATGCCATATCTTGTGTGCATGAAGAAAGACTACAGACGACATAAGTGCTAACTATTAACAAAGGTAAGAATTTTTGGCAAAATGTCTCAAGCAGAATTATCATGAGGGTCATTGTTTCTAAGAGTTGGAAATTCACTCAAGCAGAATGGACTTCGGATTTTATAGCAATGGTCATCTCGGAAGTAACTGAGGGCAGAAAGGCATTCTGCTGTCAGATGGTGGACAAACTGTGTTTTTGGACATAGACACCATAGACCACGATTAAGCCATTGAGGCCATGTGTCAGACATTTAAGTGTCCTTAATGAGCCTAAGAATGTGTAAGCTTAGGGAACATGGATACAGGCAATACATTTCTGAAGCAACTGAGTGCAGAAAGGCATTCTGCAAGCAGATGTTATTGAAAACTCTCTGCATTTGGACACATGCACCATACCATGGGTAAGCCATTGAGGCCATAAGTCAAATATTTTTGTATCGTTAATGCTCCTATTTCACCCCCCCGGGGGGGGGGGGGGGGGAATCTTCGAATTGGGAACACCAGCAATTTCAATAGTGCTATAGATTTGAGTAGTCTTGTCAAAGATTGAGCACTGGAATACTTTAAAGCTAGAACTATGGGTTCCAGTCCTTTGGTTTAACCTGCCTTGCCAAAGAATAGTTAACTCCTTGGAACTGGATGGAACAGCAGCCACTGATTCAGGAAAGAAGACTGACATCTCCTGTCTAAAATCAGTCTCAGCTTTATTTGCAGCAAAATCTTAGGCCTTTTTCTTCACTCTTAAAGGGGCTTCTTATTATCAAAAGTGATGAACTTGGACCCACACTTTCAATGTTAAGAAGTAGAATTAATGAGCATTTTCTTGCTTGCTTACCTTTCCATAACATTTTCAGGATGATGTTTATATCAATTTTGTTGTGTCTTAAGTCCAATCTAAGAAGTATGGATACGGGATACGGATACATTTAGACATAAATAAGGCAATTTTAAAAAAATGAGATACAGATACAAATACAAATAAGGTTATTTCAAAAAAATGAGGACACAAATGGCTGAGATACGACCAAAAAATATAAATCTTGTATATTTTTATTAGTTATATATATGAAAATATCCACAACAAAACTAATTTAATATATAATTCAATATACAAAACATAACAAATATATGATAAAAGATTTTATAATTTTAGGAGTTTCAACTACTCAAATCTAAATTTGTCTTAATCATATATTTGAAGGAAAAATGATATAATAATAGGATACACTAAGTAGCGTGTCCAGAATGTATCTTAGCGTGTCCAGAACATATCTTGGCGTGTCCGAGGAGAACGTGTGTTTGACACGTGTTGGATATGGACACCACCCATTATAAAGTGTCCACGCTTCATAAAGTCCAATGGTTGGCAGCAGAGTCCACCCTGCTAGGTACACAAAGCATAGAACAACAGGATCCTAATTCATGAGGGCGGGCTGGCCTAGAGGAATAGCTGAAATTCAGAACAAGGAATTTGCAACAGAAGTTATTAAAGGACTTATTTGCCAAAAGCTTAAGCCTGCTTATGAAAATAATACACTATTCCTCTGGTTCAGTTAAGAACCCTTAAATGCAGCATTCCTCTGCTTAAGTTGCAAACCATTAAGCATAGCATTCATCTAGTTAAGTTTTAGGACCTTTATGCCATGTCACATATTATAAATAGAAGTTTATGAAATAAAGCCCATTCAACTCTAAGGTCGGGACTTGCCTTGGCATTTTCCAAGTGCTTTGTAGCTTCATCCTGTGAAGATGAGTTCATGAATAACTGAATAGAACAAAGACCTGCAGCCACGTGGTCCTCCTTGATCACCTGCAGCATCAAATTTCAAATTAAGGACCAAGGGATGGAAAACAAAATAAGATTAAAGAACCAAGCTAAACAAAAAATAATTAATTACATAAAATATTATTGGAAGCAAGGATCTAAATATTGTTTCGTTTCAAATGAAACATTTCAGAACTTGTCCAAATCCCATAGTTTCGTTGGAAACGATCAATATAATAAAATTAATATCACCAAAGGTGGAGATACATCTAGTATCAATATACTAATCCCTCATAACTTCTAACCCACCCCACCTGAACTAGGAGTCAAGTAATGCCGATGGAGTTCGAACTGGTGACCTTTACTTCAATTGCTGGATATCTTACCGCTGAATTGCCCTTATGTGGACTAGTCCACTACATGTATGTCCTTTAATCATATTGAATTATTTACATATTAGCTTTAAAATAAAAAAGGATGAAGTTCAACTTATGTTTTCAAATGTTTCCTCATGTTCCCAAATTTTTTCTATGTTTCCGTCATGTTTCTAAACATTTCCATTTCTGAGCTTGAATGAAACGCCCCACCAAAACATTATCTTAGTGACTTGATTGGCAGTGGAATCGAAACAGGAATATGCACACTTAAATCATAACTAAGATGAGGGGTGGGTCAGAATGAGAAACCAAGTATAAACAAGGAAGGGAACAAAAATACAGGCAAAATAAACAAAATTTTCTCAACGTCCTCCATCTAAGCAAAAGATAATGCGTCCAGGAACACAGCCTTAAAATGTGTATCATGACTAAAGAGATAAAAAAGCAAAAATGATAAGCGATTAAACACAATGTAAATATGAAGAAAAGATGACAGGTACACTAACAAGGGATGACACTACCGAAAGAACCAAAAAAATAATAAAATAGATAGAAAGAATCACTCCACTGACAATTAGAAAAGGATTGACCGCCGTGAATTTTAGTCAAGACCTTAGGTCAGTATTAGCATTGGCCAGAAATCAATGGCTACCAATCTAGCGTAAACACTAGGATCACACGACAGAGAGAACCAAAAAACAATAATAAAACAGATGAGAAAGAATCACTCAACTGACGATTAAAGGATTGACCACCAGGTCAGTAATAGCATTGACCAGAAATCAATGGCTACCAATCTAGCGCGAGCACTAGGTCACTTGCGCAACCCAAAAAATTACTTGAAGGAACATTTAGAGAAAAATAGGGAGCAGAATAAGGTAATATCCATAACATATGGGTATAATATATTTTTATTTGGAGAGAGAGAGAGAGGATCAGAGTATTGGGCAGTAAAGCATAATCATGATCAGAAGATGGTAGTTGCGGAGATGAGGATGCTAAGGTGGATGTGCGGGATTACAACGAAAGATAAGATTAGGAACGAGGAGATTAGGGGCAAAGTAGGAATAGCACCGATTGAAGATAAAATGAGAGAAAACCGATTAAGATGGTTTGGCCATGTTAGAAGGCGTCCAGCAGAGGCACCTGTTAGAAGGTGTGAAAGTATGGAGATTGCCAGGAGTAGGAGAGGTAGAGGAAGACCCAAGAGAAGCTGGAAAGAAACCATTAAACATGACCTGACCTACCTAGATTTATCGGAGTACATGCCCCTAAACAGATCTAATTGGCGTCGACAAATCTATATAGCCGATCCCACCTAGTGGGAAAAGGCTTGGTTTGGTTTGGTTATTTGTCGAGAGAGAGAGAGAGAGAGAGAGAGGGAATAAGGTAATATCCATCAGAAATGCTGCAGTTTGTCCAGCAGTGTACAAATAAAGAGAATAGTAATCCCAAAGGATAATGATGGGTACACAGAAAGGAACACTCTGTTGAAAAACTTGCTCGTTGCACTCGTTACTTTGAACCAATAAATGAAGTGTGTAAATGTGTGTGCATGTGGATGGGGGAAGGTGATAAATTCTGAGCTAGTACCTGAAATTGGCATAGATAATTGAAATGTTTATGCGATTCACAATAGACACAAATTCGGGCAAGTGCTTGAGCCGTATGTTGATAAACTCCTGCGTCTTGTGGTGTTGCAGACGATATTCTTGTTGAGAGTACTTCTTCCAAAACAGGCATGGCACCATAACCAATGCTCAAGTCACATAAATCATCAATCGTCCCATAATCAGTGGCTAGTGGATCTGGCCTTTGAGGGGAAGATGAAGAACTAACCATGCCCAATGACGATGGTTGAGGAGGTGGTGGAACAGCATTTGGAGGAAAGAACAGAAGACAAGCATCCATATAGTGGCCATGCCTAAACATAAAACCAAGCAAATGCTGGCGTGCATACTACATTGAAGAAATGCATACCGTTATACACTGCTGATGTTAAAGATGCTACAAACATTTTTATCAACTATTAGGCATTGAATGGAAAATTAACATCAACTATAAATACAACAAAAGAACAAGGACAATATGGATGCCAAATGCCAATATTCCAAACAGACAAAGGATAACAGTAGAAAAAAAATCTAAAACAACAATAAAATATTAACACAAGTAATCAGAATTATTTCTAAATAAAAGTACAGCACAGAAACATTCTAGATCATTAAAGTTATCAAACTCAGCAGAATATTAATCATTAAAATCTCAGGAAAGCTAAAAGTCTTTTTTGGTGGTTGATGCCGGAAATCAATGCATGAGTTTGCAGGATTGTTGGCAAGATGGCTGCAGTAAGACAGGGTTTCAAGAAGGCATGGATGATGGTGCCTTTCTACTTGAAGTGATGCAGTCGGAGGTAGGCAATTGCTGCACTTTTCAAGAATATGAGATGACCGTACAAAGACTTGAAGCAATTTTAATTGGTACATTCATTTTTGGTTTAGATAAAACCATTGAAACTCCTCTTTACTCTGATAGATTTTATAGGAGAATCTCAATTTTTGTGAAGGGCCTTAGCTTGTTTTGTATACAACTCGTAGGCAGAAGATTGCCCCTTTTGGCAACTTCTGGATAAATTAAAATTTTTATTTAGAAAGAGAAAAACCACAAGTTCCTTCTGATTATGACAGAATATACTGGTGATGAACACAATCATATGCATTACTCATAGAAGCTAACTCAAACTAATTAAATAGGAAAATATCTTTATGCTCACAGCATGGAAAGAGCCTGACTTAACTCACATCAATTGAGAAAAAAAAAAAAGCTTACATCTTGTAAATAGTTAACACATTCAAGGTATCTAACACTGTCCAGATTGCTTCGAGGTCCATCTTCAAAATCTGAACCATGCGAGGAATTATCACTTGCTGATTCTTGAGATCTCCCGGATCTCTCGGAACGTGGAAACGTAGATGGCATGTAAAGAACATTAAGATACGAATCAGCAGATAGAGAATCATCCAAAATTGCCGGTGCACTTTTAGCCAAATGTTCATACCTGTAGAGTACGATCAATCAATATGATATGCTACCGCAAACTAAGAAGGTTTCACAACTTCTTTTATTTACAGAAAGTCTGCAAGGACAGATCTTAAATTGGAAATTCTAAAATATTTCAGATAGCCTATAGCCTAGCCAATAATATTATCTTTTTAATTATTATTAAAAAAAATAAAGCAATCTCACCGGGTCCCAATGCAATGATAAAATAGAAAATATGATTTGAAATTTGTCCTTCATCTTACATGGAACGAACAGTTGATACATCAACAGGTGGACTTCCTTCTATTGTATTGATGATCTCTAGAATCACAGGTGCAGGATCCCCTTTATGCAACTGAAGAGCTTGCCTAAAGAACCACGAGAAAAGCAGTAAATAACCAATCCCCTATTTCAGAAGAATTAAAAAGGAAAGGAACGGACGTAAATTAGTTATTGATCTTTCTAGTCTAATAAACCATACAAAAAGGGGGGGAAACTTGTAGCATACTTAAATTTTACACGAGCTTGTGCATAATGCTCCATCCGAATCAATGCATGCCCCCATGCATTCCACACAGGAAAAACATCAATCTGAGATACATTCCAAAGAAATAACCATTACCGTAGTGTTGGATTACAGAAAGAGTAACTAAATACTAGAACGTCAAATTTCAATACATACCTTACACTTTTTGCTGGTATATACTGCCATGCTGTACCGTTCATCTACAATCAATCGATCACGGAGACGTGCGGATGACTCTTGATCAGCAATATCATCAAGGGAAGCAGCAATTCCTGAACCCAAGAGGCTTTGCAGCAATTCAGCACGCGCCAGCCAAATATCGGCTTGTGATATAACTTCAGAGAGCTCATCAGTTAACTGACTACCTACACTAGAACTGCCAGCATCAGAAGATGCATCATCGGCATCCCTACCTCTTTCAGAACTACTTGACAACTCACTACCCCCAGCAAGCTTTCGCAATTGGGATTTAGAAAAAAGCAGTCCCTGTGAAAATAGCCCCAGAAGCTTTAGTGCAATATCCCACATAAGTAAACCAAACCAAACCAAACCAAGCCTTTTCCCACTAGGTAGGGTCGGCTATATGGATTTGTCGACGCCAATTAGATCTGTTTAGGGGCATGTCCTCCGATAAAATATCCCACATAAGTAGTTTCAAAAAAATATCCCACCTAAGTAACCACATCAAAATCCATGCACACCTTTGTTCAACATCTACCAGTGCATATTCAATATAAAATACAGAAACAACTTATAAAAAAAAAAAATGAAGTGCAACCTGCACAAATGTTTCTGTAGCACGATATGCACAACCAATAGTGTCCATCGATGCATTCTCTGGCAACTGTTGGGAGCTCAACACTTTTCTCATCTGATTAATGCACAAATCTAGAGCACCTTTGGCAGATACCAACTCATCAGAACACAATGAAAGCAGTGCCTAAAACACAAGCAGCAAGAGATGGCAATATTAGAAATGGAAAACATGAAAGGTAGTAATTAGATGCATGTATGTTGACTAATATTTGTCATGTGCATAAACTGCAACATAAAATCAATCGACAAGCTAAAATTCAAATTAAGCAACTGACAAAAACTGAAGGTATCATAGAAACCACTACCATATTGTCTGTGCCGGGTAAAACACAGCTTATTTTGGAAGTCATACGTTTCCAATATATACACATATAAGAGAGCCCACGCATGTGAACAGAACTACCAAGGATTACAGTTTGTTTTGGTCAGCACGAAAATGAAAATATTTCAGAAAGGTTTCAGGAGTGTTTTGGAAATGTTAATAGAGCAGCACAAAAAATATTAAAATATCTAGAAATGTTTAGACGTAGTTATTGAAATTCTTTTAGAAGCACAAAAGACTTAACAATAAAATAATTAAACAACTTATGTTGTGCTATATTATGCTGTCATTTTGGTACGCCTTCCTATATTTTGGGGGAAAAATTAGAAGATTATTCCGCAAGTGGCTCGGTCCCTTGGGTTATGGATGCTCTAAGACCATTTTATGGAAAAGAAGCGATATTTTGATCCTCGTTAACAACATTTTCCAAATTCTCTGGAGTCTTAACGCCCATCCAGTTGAATCATACATCAGAGACAGGAATCACCCTAAAAATACAGTACAGGATATAAACATTGCAAGACACAAGTCTTAGAGCCTTCCTTTTTTTTTTTTTTTTAAACACTAGAGGTATCATCACCTTCCCCTAGACCTCCTAACCCACCCAACAATAACTAGGAGCCAGGTATCAAAGCTGGTGACCTCTACTTCAATTGATAGAGATCTTATTACTGAATTGCCCCTATGTGGGTGTCAGAGCCTTCCAAGTTAGTAAGATAAACACCCAAAAATAGAAGGCCCCCCTCTCAAGGGCCACCAACTGTAACAATCAATCACTTATTTCTTGAATTATCCATCAGAGTTTTTATATGGTTACAGTGTTACACCATATACAAATACAAAAGTCACATTGCAAATATTATAACACCGGCATCATTCACTTACTGGTTTTACATTAAGTGATGGGCTACATGCGCACAGGAGCTACACCAGCAATACCTTTAATAAGTCAGGTAAAACATTTCAATCACCAAACCATACGTCCAAGTGCTACCATTACCTTAAAAAGAATCATGTCGGGGGAACTTTCATATCGATGGGAAGAACGAATGGCATCATCCTTATTTGGATCACCTGTGAGCATCCATTCCTCAGTAATTGAAACAGAAGGAAGCCGCTCTTGCCCATCCGAAGAGTAGAATGAAACACGATCCTCTTGAATACCAGCCATTGCCTCCCAAGCAACTCTTTCAGATGGCCCCAAACCAGAACTCTTTCTTTTCCTGTAAGTGTCCCTAGGAACATTCTTATCACCGGTATTGCGTGGAGTCCAAGAAAAAGCTCTGCGAGCCTCCTTTTGCAGGTTACTTAGACTGTTAGAAAAAGATGCCCTTATAGGCATGCCTGTTCGCGTCTTCTGCCTTGCTCTTGGACCTGAAACTGATATCCGAGGCCCTTTGGAGGGAGAGCTGATAGTGACAGCAATAGCTCTGGCAGCATATGTAAGAATCAAGCTGTTGTCTCTCAATGAAGGAAACTCTTTAAGTATCTGGAAGTAAATATTATACAATATCAGATATGAAATACAAACCACAAGGAAAATTAACTACCATCTCCCATTTATAGTTTCCAGTATGGGGAGTAAAGAAGCTCAGCAGAGAAAAGTACCAGAGAAGCAGATTCCAGTTGTTTCCTCATCAGCAAAACCTCCAAAATCAAATGAGGATACTCATGCAGGGAAGAACATCTTTGTTGCCATGGCAATGGCAAGGCTGCCAAAACACGAAGTCCTAATGCCCATGAATTAAGCCGAGAAACTTCAACATCTGACAAATTACCATCTCTTCTCTTCAGGAAGAAGTGGACCTTCACAAATAACAATGCAAGGCACTAGTTGAATAACACAATCCTATAAATTTGAAGCAATATCTTTTCGAACAATCACTCACAAGAAGCTGCTTTGACCGCAGGTTAGGCAATAGCTGCATTGCACCCATTGCAACTGGGAGAGCATCATCACTATCACGCAGGGAAGAAAGAAAACGAGATGCTTCTGCTGGACCACCTCCATTTAATGGGTCTGCAGTAAGAAGCTTCACAAGTTGACGGCCTTGCAGTTCTCTCCGCAAATCAATAGATAATCCTGCACTTTCAGCCACTTCCAAAGCAGCAGAAACAGCTCCTTTTCCAGCTAACCGAAGGGCAAGACCCTCAGGATCTCGCTTACATTCTACTTCCACCTGAAAATTGAAATTGAAAAGGGGAAATACAGCAAGACAGATCAAGTATCAAAAGATTACTTCTCAAACTGAAAGTTTCACAAGATATGTTATTTTAGTTTATGTTTTAACGAATCATGCCCTAAAAGAGAATAGAGTTGTCACCTCTTGCCAGCTTCCATAATGATTGTCCACACATAGAATATGTTTGTATCTCAAAAGAGCCTGTCTCATTTGAATAACCTGACGAGAGAGAGAGGATATATATGCCAATTAAACACAACCAATAAGCACACAATGCGACCATCGGAAATACAGGAAGTAAAAGTAAATATTATTGTCCTATCAAGCATCAGCAAGAACCATGAAGGGAATAAATTCCAGCAGCCTTGAAAACCCTGACTCTGGTTTGGATTGCAGATTATAGCAGGAAAAGAAAGGAGAAGAAAAAAGAGGGGGAGGAAACAGACAATCCAAAATGCATACTTCAATTTGGTTGGGTTGAAAAATGAGAAGGAAATGAGGGGGCATATCTTAATAAATTAATTTTCTAGCTTCTTCTTCATTTATCAAATTCCATCCTTTTCCCCCTCCATTTTCCACCACAGGCAAACAAGAGAAATAATTTTATATCCATTTCCTTTTCCGTGTCCATCACTAAATCCAGTATCAAACTGCGGTGTAAAACAGTGCAAGGAATCATATCATACACCACTGGTTACCTCATTCTTAACAGGGTCGTTTTCAGGCAAGTGGCAGCTGCACATAGTGATAACATCCAGAGCAGCATCCAGTTCCCATCTGTGCAAATATCTGCAACAGAGCATTTAAAACTTCAAACAAAGGTGTAAATGTACACAATACATCAAAGATCTATTATATTCACATCTCAAGCAGGTATGGAAGAAAGATAGAGCATGTTATTTTATAAGCAGATAAAAAGAAATCTACATCCCCGTTAAATACCCCTGAAACACCCATTTTGACGTGATCCTTTCCTACCTTTCAAATGGTGAACGATATAAAAGATACAAAGGCAGTCATTAAAAATATAAATAGTGCTATCCTACCCATGACATATACCGAATTCAGAAGACTTTGGTTATACAAGAATCAAATCCTTAAATATCAGAAAATATTATAAAAATGATATACTACATACTTGAGGGCAAGTCTGGCTGCAAGCTTTTTATCCTTCAATCGGAGACAATACTGCCAACTATTGCTCCACATGCTATGTACGGTATAACCTTGAGATTGTCCAGAGATAGAATTATTTTCCTCCCCACGTTCAATTAGTAGCTGAAGTAAGCGGTCTGATGCTCCATTACGTAAACAGCGATCAGAAAGAGCAAGAGCATCCATCAGTTTACCTTCATCAATTAATCTGTTTGAGAAAAGCTATTTAGTTAAAGTATGTTGATCTTCAAGACAAAGTTTTCACAAAAAGCATATCCAAAAACACATGGAATGAGAAAATCATACACAAAAGGGAAAAAGAAAACAAAATGGAAAAGAATAAAGATGGAGATGACAGAGAGGGAGAATACAACAAATTCAATTGTAAATGAGTTCAGAAAAATTATTAAAGCAATTCAACCATTCACCATGATTGCTTCAACCCAAAAGCATAAATGCATTGGCCTATCCTCTTTCTCATTGTCTACTTAACACTCTTGTCCTTTATTTCTACACAATTAGGTGTCAATTCTCCAAGATGAAATGTAGAGATAGGATTCGACCTTCTTATCTTCTGTGATTGTAACTGTCATAGCATTCATTCAACCACTTCACCTATCTAGCAATTTATATCCTTTGGTGCC
Source organism: Vitellaria paradoxa (assembly GCA_019916065.1). Classification (NCBI taxonomy): domain Eukaryota; kingdom Viridiplantae; phylum Streptophyta; class Magnoliopsida; order Ericales; family Sapotaceae; genus Vitellaria; species Vitellaria paradoxa. Next base: position 36,557,489 of record CM034243.1, read on the forward strand.
CCTTGAGAAGCAAGCAAATACTTTCAGCAAATCAAGTAAGAGGGACATTTGCAGAAGGCAACTGTGAATCTTTCCTATGATACTTTTGTCCTTCGATTCTAGAAAAGGCCTACTAATTCCTGGGGTAACATAAACTTAATCAAAAAAGATTCTCTTATCAGGCTGTTGAATGAACAAAACCCTCAAAGCATCACTAAGAAACAAAGTTTGAGCCACTTATAGTGCTATCTCTGCAATTCCTACTTTCTCTTCTTTAGGAACTCACCATAACCAGTGTCATCTTAAATTTTCTAATTTTGTCATATACGTTAATCCATGAAAACATTTATTGAAATAGGCATCTTCCCTCTGTGATACATCTATACAAAGTAGAAAGAAAACACCCTTCAATCTATATAAAGGAAATTTGATGCCTTGAAAAAAACTTATATTCCTCTCCTCTCAAATCACAACCAAGATAAGACGAAGGAACAAGCCTAAAGCTTGAGTGATATACTCAGGTCGCAGGTTTGATTCTCACTTGGAGCGGCCAAGATTTAAGTAGGGGGCCGTGGCAGTCGGTTGTTGCGCTAGTTCCCCAAGGATTTGTAGCTCAGCGGATAAAACCGCTGAGTGATTTTCTCCGTTACCAAAAAAAAAAAAAGGTAAGACGAAGGAACAACTCTCCAAAGTTTTCTCCTCCTTTAAGTAATCCAACAGCCCCACAAAGCTTTAAAAGATTGTTTTGCCTCCATGAGAAAAACCCACTGTCTACCAAAACACAGAGAATCTCATCCCACAATTTCTTGAACCATAAACAATGCCCAAGAAACATGGTCAATGGAATTCCCGTCCGTGCATAAACAACACCAATTTAATGTGAACCACCTTCTCAAAATATGATTGTCAATAGTTATAATTCTACCACTAATCAAACACCAAGCAATAAAACAAATGCACCTTTGGAGGAGGTCCATATTTCAAAATCTTAATCCAAGGAAATCACTCTCCTTCCGTCTAATTGAGGAATCATAATACAATTTCACTTAAAACAACCCTTCTTTGATAATCGATCTCCATCTTCCACTTTCATAGCATACAAAATTCGAAGAACAGCATCAAAGTTGTCAAACTCCCAATCATAAAAAATACTACATGGGTATGTGTTCCATAAAACATTTCTGCAATCCAAGTAAAAATTATCAGCTACAAAGCCTCCCAATCCACAAACAGAAAAAGTTTTTGGAAAAAATTCCCTGCAACTTCCATCCACCCACAATTGACTCTAAAATCTAACTGGATCCCCACTCCCAACATCAAATGATAAAAACTATGAGAAATCACTCCACTAGCTTCAAATGCACTTCCATAGACTCAAACCATGATATCTTCCTGTTAGATGTATTCCAACCATCCCATGAAGCCCCAAAATTAGCAGATACAAAAATTTTCTGAATCCCTAAATTTTTCTGTTAATTCAGCCAAAACAAAATCTAAATTGCGAAACAGAAAATTCCCTGCAACTTCCATCCAACCACAATTGACTCTAAAATCTAACTGGATCCCCACTCCCAACTTCAAATGATAAAAACTATTAGAAATCATTCCAGCAGCTTCAAACGCACTTCCATAGACTCAAACCATGACATCTTCCCGTTAAATGTGATACAACCACCCAATGAAGCCCCAAAAGTGGCAGATACAAAAACTTCCCGACGTCCTAAATTTGTATGTTAATTCAGCCAAAACGTAACTTTTCTGATAATTTCCCACGTAAGCCTAATATTTTCTGTAAATTGCAATAGCTTCTTTATCATCATGTTCAAAATTAAATAAAACAAAGATTGCTAGATTAATTTGAAACACCAAAAGACCAAGCAGTGACTCCAGTTCACAAAGCAAGCATATGATCTACAAGTGGCAAACCAGCACACTCACAGTAAAGGCAACAGAAAAGCAACGAAAATACAATATAAAGAAGGTATAGAGAGTACAAAAAAAAATCTGAAAGATTCATTGGCATAACATAGAAAATTATTACAAGAAGGACAAATGATATTACCGCTCAACTGCCTTTTCGTAAGGCCCCTCATTCTCCCAATCAAAAGAAAGGAAAACCCTCGTATCAAGTTCAGGAATTTCAGAGTTCAGAGACTCAAGCCAAGGGTCAGAAGCAGCATTCATTGGACTACTGAGATCTGGCAGAGCTGTAGATATGTTACCGCTAACAGCAATATCATCAACTTCCGACTCAGTATCACTATCGTGTTCACGGTACCGCTTGATGGCAGTGTTTGGCTCAACTTTAACTGTACCATCCCCAGTCTCATGTTGACTTGTTATAGCAAACTCTGAAACTCGATGCAGGTTTGTTTGCATTTGAATCCAGCGATTCAAAGTTGGGAACCTGTTCAACAAATGGAAATTAACTTCAGGAATAGTCCCACATACAAACCAGATGATGCAATGTCTTTCAGCACTCATCTTACTGAAAACTTACCTCTCAGATTGATCAAGAGCAAACTCATAGAACAACCTATCATCATCAGGTGTCTGCAGCAATCCATCATTCAAGGAACCAGAAATAGATGAGTCACTGCCACGGTATAGCATACCACTTCCAAAAACACAAGCCAAGACAGCCCGCACAGGCGATAGTTTAACAAGATGCTTAACAACACCCAGTTGGAGAGGGTACAGAGGGATCCCAGGTATGGCTGAGGATCGACTATAAGAATTAGGCTTGGCATCTCTAGAGGAAGGAGAAAGTGCTTTACTTTCTGTGAAACTTCTGGAAGATGTGGGTATCACTGGAATGCATGCCCAACCATGTCCAGACCGTGGGGGATAGACTGGAGGTACACACGCTGAAATTATTTCATGGACAAAATCAGCATACATAATTTCTGCTACCTTTCCAGCTGCATCAGTGCTTCCTCGTTCGAATACTAGACGAGTCAAAAGCTGAAAGCCAAGGGATAAAAGCATAAGCATAGCTGTGACCACATCAGAATATGAGCATAAATCATGTAGGTACAATCTGACTCTCTCCCAGTCACTTCCTATAGGCCCGCTAATAGGCTCTCTATAAGGTGGGATATTATTACCCTGATAGCCCTATGAAAATAAATCCCCCATTTGAGCCACCAATCAATAACATTAAGGAAATATGGGAGAAAATTACCAAATAAAAGAAAGGTGATAGATCTTCTAGCAATTAGGAAAATAAAGTACTCATGGAATTTTAATTATTTAAGCTGCATATTCAAGCCAACACATTCCATCCAATAGCCATAAAATCGAAATCTTTTAAATGAGCTTTAGCTGCATATGGTAAGACATCCAAAACTTCCACAAAGACAGAGAGTGCAAGGAAAACATTTCATTGGACTTACATAGATCCGTAACAACCAAATGGAGGCAAAAGGAGATGGAAGTACGAAGCACAATTCAAAAAATAAAAATAATTTTAAAAAAAAAAAAAAAACAAAGCATGGAAGTGCTATTAATTGTGCCAAAAAACAAACCACGGAAATCACTCATAATTGAATGTGAGCGGTATGTTAACAAAATAAGTGATGTGAGAAAATTCAGAACTAATACGGAATTACGTTGTTAGAAGAAAATCAAACAGAGAAAATCAAGAAATAAATAAATAACAGAAGTGACTAATATGTATAATGACACATAAGGAATAGATTCATTCTTAAGGGTTATAAAGATGAATGGGGCAAATTATTTCATACGATTTTCTATGCACAACCACAAATTGGCCCAAGCCATTACCCTAGCATTTCTATAGACTTTCTCGGAAGTGTCTCTATAGTCACCCAGAAATTTTTTACATATTTCTCTAAAAGATCCAAAATGCTTCCAACTTTGGATATCATCTTCTACAAAAACAAGTCTATGCAGTTACAACTCACTCTTTGCACTTCCAACTTTCTCAAATATCTTATCATGTATACATGGCAATAGCACATTCTTTACAAAATCTTTCCCTTATCTTGCATCACATGTCTTAATAGCAATAGAACAGCAAACCTTACATCTTTAGGCCACTCATACACAAGTGAGAAATAGTTGAAATCATGAGTTGTATCTGTCCCATCAACTATGTCACCAATTGCAGCAATGTGGAGAATAAACTGAGAAAGGTATGTAGTTGGCTTGGCACTCAAGGGCCCAAACAATCTCTTTCCAGCATTTACATCATAACCAGCAGGTTGCACATTACTTTCACCAGAAACAGAATTAGGAGATGTCTGTTTAATAGCTCTTAATCCAAGGCCAAGAACCCCATCCTTTTCATAATTTGTAAGTTTTCTATCTGCATAAGAGCCTTCCCCTTTCGTATAATCTTTTTCCATTTCTTCATCAGCAACAGCTCTTGCAAGATTATGAAGCTTACCTGAAATTTGAAGTACGAAAATCTTGTTAACACATCAGAAGCACAACTTCTACCATTAAATCAAAGCAGTAGCCACAACAATGACAAAATTTTCAGAAGAAAAAAAATGCATCCAATTAAATGTGAAATTCTAGAACCACATCCCTAAAAGCATAAGCTATTGAGATATGCCCAAACGATAGTCGCCGTGATATAAAGAAAAATGAGAAGTGTTAAGCTGTGTTACAAGGAATCTTCTAAATATATGATCTACCTATGCTAGATACTTGACGCTAGGGTAAGGGCATTTGAGTAAGAGCACATTGTATGCATCCACATATGTAATCGAACATTTATACAAGTATATTTAGCACAACTTATATTTGCATGAAATAATCCAATGGCACACTGTGAATACCTTATTATACTACAAAATAAAAATTACTATACTACATATATAAATAAATATATATATGAACATCATTTGTGTCTCCGTGTCCTTAAATAAGAGAAAACATGGATCTAACTCTAAGATACGCACCCGTACCTGACACTTGTACCCAAGTTCATGTAACACAAGTGTTAAGCTAGATATACATTGTTGAGCCTATTTTTTTAAAGTTTAAGGGCCACTTTTGTTAAGTTTTCATTTCTGGTTTTCTATTTTCATTTTCCATGAATTGAGAGAAAACCCATTTGATAGCAATCTTTTTTGTTCTCAAATTATACATCAAAACTCAAAAGGCAAGAAATTGTGAGAATTAGGGAAAAAAAAAAAAGTGCTTAAAATTTTCAACTTTTTTTCTAACAAAAATGAAAACACACAGTGAATACTTCTGTGCACTTAAACTAAATCCAACCCATTCTCTTTGTCTACAAACACCCACAAGATCCTACATCTTATCCAACCTACCCCTTCTCTGCAAACACTTGCCATCAAAGCTACAGAGATTTGGTAGAACTTCATGACCAACTCATAGGCCACCAGTTCCTCCGAAAGCTTCTGCACTTGGTTCTCCTTTTCTTTCCATTATTGTTGCTTTCACCGCTGGCTTCTCTTCCTCTTCCTCTTCCTTTATCCCTACAAGTTTCTTTCTTTTATTTAAAGAGACATTGGTGAAGGAAATTCAGTGCTTTGAATTCATGTCTTTCCCTTAAAGTACTTCAACTAATATTCTTGAGAGATTACTCCATTAAGAGACTGAAGGTTCTTTCTTGAAGAAAAAAACAACCACAACATCTTCATTGTTCTTGAAGAAAACAATGAACACTTCTAGGTTCTAAGAAGTGCTGTTTGAAGACTTGGTGGGCTCTAACCGTATTGATAGACAAAGGAATTTGCACAGGCATCGGTGTATTGTGGGCAACAAGCAAGACTCGAATCAAGTGAGGATGGGTGATGCCAATCTTATATTCAAGTGCATTCTTGTGACTGACATTTATTCTAGTGAATTTCTTTTCAGATAGTCACCTTAGAGACTCGAGACTTTACCTAAAAGTGGTTATAGACTTTCCTCATTACATCGCGGTATCTTTTGTATTACTTTATGTGTGTTTGATATTTACTGTGATTTATTTTATTTGCTTTGTGGTTGTGTTTTTTCCTGTTTGATATCTCCATAGTTGTATGAGGTTGTTTTGAGGCAACCCTATATTTTTTTTTTTTTTTTCACAGGTGCTCAGAGGGGCAACACTCATCATATACCTAAAGCTTTGGCATTAATGGCAAATAAATGGATATCACAAACAACCCTTCCCGCACCCAGCAGCCCAAGCTTTTATCACTTTTTTATAATTAAATATTATTTATTGGGAGAAGGGAGTAGGAATGACTCAAACACAACCTTTGGTCTGGGTGGGGTGCCTTTTCCACTTGAGCTAGCCCCTCTTATCAGCCCAAGTTTTTATCATTGCACCAAGCAATGCCAATAAAAATGAAAATTAAGAGTGCCAAAAATATGAGGAAAGAAGGAAGAAAGAAAGGAAGAGAAAAACAGGTACCACTTAGAAACTGTCGCTTCCCCTTGTGAGCATCTTCAATCATCTGATGCAGCATAGCAAGAGCACGTTCCCTATGTACTTGGCGATGCAACTCTTTCGATGAAGAAATGATGATCTCCCCAGATAAAATGTCCTGAAGAGCTGGAGGTTTATCCTGAAATAAGTACATTATTACCCACATGGTAATAATCTTGCAAAGAGAAGGGCAGCTCTATGCACCTTGAAAAACAACCAAGAAGATAAACAGGAAAAGGCTATATGTAATCTTCAACAAGCTACAGGAGCAACAAGATGCTTCTAGTAACAGTAACTTGGCAATATATGGCATCATCAGATGCAAGATTTAAATGACGTGTAGAAACAAGTAGTGCGTATATGAGATGAGAGTAAGTATCCAGGGCACTTCACTATGGGAATTCAGCCAAGACATGAATTTTTTAAGTCCAAAGAAAACCCCATAAGAATGGTTATTGTTAGAATATTCTATATCAGGTTATGATATATTATTTATATATATAACCTGACATAGAATATATATTAAAGTGAAAAATAAAAGATAAGAAATAATAGAACTAAAGAGATAAATCGCAAGGTCTACATCTTGTCATATATAATAAAAGTTAAGGAGAGGGCTTTAATTAGGTTTACAATGAGAGGTGTGTATAGTAATAATCTATATACCAACATAAAGCTACCTAATTACTAAATACTAGAATATAGAATATTCTAATATAGGTAATACTTATAAATAATATATCATAACCTAATATAGAATATTCTAACATCCTTCCTCAAATTCAAGATGGTAAGCCAACTTGAGTTTGGAAATAAGAGAATTCTAAGGCTCTATTTGGGAAGGCAAGCTAATAGCCACTACAGTAGCTAGCTGCTACAGTGGTTGAACAAATTTACCCTCTTACATTTTAATCTTTTTTTAAACTTTCAAGAGCAAAAATGTTGAATTGGCCATGACTAAAAATCTACCAAAACAAAAAAAGCCACCTTTTTTTCTTTCCCAAACATAAAAATAGTTGACTTATTTTTAGCTGCTACAGTAGCTAGCTAAAAATGAAGCCTAAATAAGCTAACCACTTTCCTTCCCAAACGGAACCTAAATATGACTGAACCAGATAACAGAATAAGTCGTGAGTGTAGAATCTAGAGTTGTGTGACTGCTGGCGCCGACAAAGTTTTAACAGTGAGTTCCTAAAGAAATTCGCTGTCACTGGTATGATTATTTTTCAAATTAAAGATTGAAAAATAACTAAATCGAATATACGGTGTGCGAAGATGAAATAAGAAAGACAAAACTGAAAAACGTCCGAAAAAAACAACAGTACTTTGCTCTCCAAAGTTTACGGCCAATAAGAAAAACTCACATCTGTTGGTGTATTATAGTTAATTCCGTCAAGAAACAGCACTGTAAATGGGATGAATGATATATCGTTGAGAGGCCATCCTAAATTAAAAAAAAAAAATGTACCGAAACGGTAAAATACAAGGAAACAGATGTTAGAATCGAAATAAGAATGGTTAAAAAACCTTGAAAAGTGGTTCAGACTGCAGAAGAAAAAGAATTTTATAGTGGTTGCGGTGGTATTATAGCAGAGCAAGACTCTGAAAAGGGGAAAAAAAAGGCACCAGAGAAGAAATAAAACGCCAAAAAAAAAAACTTTATTATGGTTCAAAATACGGATTATCCAAGATCAAAAATCATGTGCTCTAATACCATATTAAAGTAAAAAATAAAATATAAGAAATAATAGAATTAACGAGAAAAATTGTAAGGTCTACATCTTGTCATATATAATAAAGGTTAAGGAGAGATCTTTAAATAGGCTTACAATGAGAGGTGTATATAGTAATAATTTATATACCAAAATAAAGATAAATAATTACTAAATACTAAAATATAGAATATTCTAATACAGATAATATATATAAATAATATATCATAAACTGCTATAGAATATTCTAACAGTTATCATCCAGAAATTAAACAACATAGGTACGACATCTTGATGGTTTTGAACCGATGAAAAATTAATCTTTCAATATGCCTCAAGTTTCTTCCAGGGTAGCATACTGGGCAACATACAAATACTTTATTAGCTAAGTTGCAAGGAGGCGCGATGAAACAAGTCTATCATCTTCACAAAAGCTTATGGGTCACTAAGCAAATTAAGAATACACTTATTTCAATAAAGCCTCACCACTGACTGGGAGAAATTGACTATGAAGCCCTTCTCATTTAAAAGCCAGTAGGAGCTTAAGGCTCCTCTCTTTGTTTCCAAGGGGCAATATTTGATCTCTCTAGTACAAGGAAGAAAGCCATCGAGTTTTATGTTCGCTGTATCCTCATCATGGACAACTGTGAGATGTTGATCCCCGAGAACTTGGGTTTTGTAAAGGTTATTAGGGATTCTAAGGACCTTCCTCTCAAACATCTCTAGAGAGATGATGCAGCGGAACAAAATCCACAAGGTCAATAAAAAGAATTTGGCCAAGAAGCACTCAGTACGATGAAGGCACCACAAAAAGTTCACTAGGTCCTTTGCTAAGAACCCTAAGCTTGCATTCATTAGAATTCCAAAACAATAATAAGCTTGTGAATTGCTTCAATATCACTCTACCAAGGGTGTTGACGAGATGACTAGCCTGAAGGACTGTGACAAGGATGAAGGGGAGGCTACAATGACATTTGAAAAATCTAGAATATGCTAGATGATCCAAACAATCCACAGTAAACAAAATATATAAAGGCACCAAGAAATAACAAGGAAAATCCTATCCAAGGAAAAACCTCAAAAGTTTTCGCTATAAAAACGTTGGTTCAAAAATTTCAACCTTGTAATAGATTGACTTCTTGACTCTATATTGTTGAACTTTTTGCTCGACTCCTCGACTCACTAACTCCCAAGCGAAAGCCCTTTTCAACTCCTCGAAGAACATGCACTGAATCCTAGGCAACTGCTCAATTCTCAGCCTTCAAGATTCGAAATCTTTCGAATCAAGCACACTCAATGATTTTGACTAAGTTGTTGAGAGAACATCTTATTCGATTGCTTTGTGGCTCTTCTAAAATTGTTCCTCTCATCGTTGCGAAACTCTAGATGCTTCCCAAAACATATAGAGAATGAGATCATGACACCTAAGGTTTCCAAAACACAGTTTAGAAACTGAAACTGCAACCCTCACGAAATAAGCCTTCCCGCGACTTTGAGCGATCTTCTTGCATGGCCAAAGTCCAAAATCCTGCCCTCAGTATTATCTCACGAGCTTCCCACGGCCTTTCTACGAGCTTCCCGTGAAGTGGCTATTTTGGGCTTATTCTACGGACTTCTAAGCTTATAATGAGGCTTTTACAACTCATCCTGATCTAAGACTCTAGTGTTTTAGGCTACAACTAAGTCTAAAAGATACAGAACTATGTCTTGACTATGGATTTGCAAATTTTACAATTTTACCCCTAAAAACGTCTACTACATCACTGGTAAGAGCAAGAAGGCTGTTGAGAGTAGCCTCCATTCCTGGGTAATCTTCATGGCTGATGAAATGGACAAACATACAGGGGCAAATTTAGGGAGTGAGGGTAAGATATTCCTCTTTGCAACGAAAAAAGGTTTGAAGATTGGTGAGGATGAAGATGAGAAAAAGGAAGCTAACAAGCAGATCAAAGATTTTTTGGTGACAAACTTTAGAAGGTGGTCACATCTCATAATTCTGAAGCGTCTCCATGAAAACAACCAACCCCCCCCCCCAAAAAAAATTTTTTTGATTCCTCAAAAATAAATAACACAACTATTTTTAGTTGCTCATCTACTCATACATAAATCCCATCACTAGAGGTTTGAAATTAAAATAAAAGCATTTAGTAACCAAAGTCCCATAATCTAAAAAGCATGGATACAGATACGATACGGATATAGACCCAGATACGGAAATTTTTAAAAAATAAGGATACGGACGTGGCAGGAATACGGCCAAAGAAATATAAATTATATATATGTATTTTAGCTATGCATATGAATATAGCATTCATAATAAACTAATTTAATATATAATTTAATGTACAAAATATAACAAAATAAAAGTTCTAAGATTTTATAATTTTAAGAGTTTCGTTTACTCAAACCTAAATTTGTCTTAATCATATAATTGAAGAAAAATGATAAAATAATAGGACATATTATGTGGCATATCCGACACATATCTTGACGTGTCTGAGGAGTATTGTATCCAATACGTGTCAGATATGGATACAACACTCAATTTGAATTGTCAGTGCTTCTTAGCCCATAATATTACCTGCTCCAGAAATTCATGCAAACGCTTGAGGACACGCCTTGTTACAGAAATAATCCCAACTTCATGAATCTGATCCCAATAAGTTGAACCTGTCTTTGGAAAACCACCAGGATAAATTTCAGATAGCATGATCTGAGCCTGCATACAATAAATTTGACCCATTAAACAAACCATCCAAGGATTGAAATATATCACAAAACAGAGTATAAATATTTATGACATCATATATGAGATGGGACATAGAAGCCACAGAAAAAGACTAGAAAGGAAACTTGGAAAAAAATATATTTTATTAAAAGGCATTAAGAGAATGCCAACCAAAGATTACAAAATCCCTACTTCATCTATGAAATCATATGTTCTATAAAATTCAAAAAAGATTGCTAGTCCGGCTTTGTACCCCCCACCACCCAACTATACAAACATGACAAAATTCTTTGTTTTGCTTGGCATCTTCTTGCTGCTTATTTTGATAAAATAAAACTCATGGAAAAAACGAACATTTTCTTTCACATATTTGTGAGCAAAAGAAGTCCCTTCCATTCAGCAGTGACCACAAATTACCAATGTCATTTAGGAAATAAGACAAAAAGATGAACAATGCAGAGCAGAACTCTGAATTGGATCTTTGTCCAGAATTCTTGCAATTACCTTTATTTAAGAAAAAAATATATATGTTTGAGAAATCAAAAGGATTTGACTAAGCAAGCAAATAAACACTACAGGTCCTCACAGTATAGAAGTGTTTCAACAGGATGCAAAGAAAATGATGATCAAGCTAATCAAAGAAATGGGATCTGCGATGTTGGTACCATCCAAACAGGTCAAAGTGAAACAAGCAAAAAAGACACAGGATATGTTTGAATTAATTTCCAAATTAAAAGTTAGGTTAACGTTACCTGATCCAAAAGCTTTTGGGACATTGTTGCAGACTTCGCGGAAGATGTAGCAACATCAATGCACAGAAGAATCTGACAGAAAATACAAACATGCCATTTCAACACGTCCAAAAGTCAGGAAGGTAAAGCAAGCCCCACTTTGTCCTTGCTTGAAGGGAAAGAAAATATGACACTATATTACTTACAGCAGCTAGAGGACCAAGCTGAGATCGTAAAGAGGAAAAATCTAATTCTTGGATGGCAGAAATACCATCAGCAGCACGGGACACTGCGTCCTCCATCTTCAAAGGCAATAAAACAAGTTAACCAGATCCAGCATAATAACAGAATACATGCATTAAATAAATGCTACAAAAAATTTGAAAAGCCAGAAATTTCAAATTTATGAGCACAAATATAAACCAACTAGAAATTTTATGATTATGAAGCCAAAATCATGTATAAGGCACAGTAGCCAAATCTTGAGATTTTCATGTAGGAGATAAACCAATTTATGTAAGACCACTAGTTTGGATCGTACAGATGCTCTTCTGAAGGCCCCATCTACCCATTCAGCTAATTCAAGCGTTGCTTTATCTTCTGGAGATAAGTGAAATCGATTAACAGCCTCTTCTCCAATGTCATACTTTGCCCTTTGCATGCAACTGCACGATCAAAACACGTCAACCATGTTGACATTTGAACACACATTTTAGGCAATGGGATATAAAAGTGGGGGTAATGGAAGATAAACAATCGGAATCAAGTGTCTACATTAGTATTTACTAATGTACCATAATATAATACTGTATATATTAAATTAGGAAATTATATTAGCACTCCAGATTTAGCCTCCCGCACTCTATCCCCTCTCATAATGAATACCGCCTTTTGGAGGGTAGGAAGCTAAAATCGGATTGTTAATATCATTTCCCTAGAATTAATAAGATTTTTTATTGAAGCATTAGATGCAAGCCATGCATAAAAAGGCCTCTAACGGCAGGTCACTCATATCACATCCGTGTTCGATAGGAATCTATGAATTGACCAACGTCAGTATTAAACCTTGCGGATGAACAACTATACAAAACAAACTCGACATAAAATATAATAGAGTTTCTCCCTTCATAGCAGCTTGAACTTTTACACAAGACGGTGGCTAATAGTTTAATGTGATATCATGGGGTCACATTGGACTCACAGATTGAGTAGCTTAGATGGGGCAGCACGTAACACAGTCAATGCCTCCTTCCATTGCCACTGGCGTTCAGATAATGGTAGAAAACGTTGCAAAATTGACAAACGCCACTCCCAATCTTCAATGAAACATCGAGCATTCAAGATTCTCCAATCTAACACCTGTATGCCGTTAGTGGGTACATTGCCAGTCAATGCATTTTCCTCTTCAAATACAGAACTTGGTAGATTCTGGTGCAATATATCAAGTAGCAGCCCCATGAAAGATACAACCATCTTGTTTCCCCCTTCTAACGCTGCAAGATCAGCTTGTTCCCCGGTACATATATTGGACAATTCAGAATGGCTCCCAGGCGAAACACAATGTGTCAGGTTGACGGAAAGATCATCCATATGTAAAAGCGAGATAACAATGTTCAACATCAAAATCTGCGCCATGTGCAAGATTCAAAATTATGAAAGTAATAAAGAACATTAAGGATAAAGAGAATGCAAAACAAATAAAAAGCCTTCAAAGTTTAATCAGTGACAGTCTCACTAAAGGCAGCCTCTAAGTATGTTTATGCTGATGGTAAAATAGCAATGGTAATCAATGTATTATTCTCTATAATAGAAATTAAATTTAATAGATAAATTAGATTAATGTCAATCTTAGATGAATTTTCAATACATCATTTTGTTCTACTAAGAGGTAGCCAAAAACAAGCTCACACCACTTTCTGGCCAAGCTATATAAGTGTTGAGGGCATCAGCAAATTGAGGACCAGAAGAAAACACAATCAAATGTAAAACAATGCAAAGCCAAAAATGACCTTGCGTGGAACATTACTGATGGCCTCAAGATGGTTCCGCAGATCCTTCAAATACCATAAAGCCATTTGGTGATAGCTTCCTGTTTCATCAGTCATAGTCTTTTCCATAGCTCCAAGTGCAAGAACAGCAAATTCAAGAGCATAACGCATATGCATAAGTTCAATATCTTGCATCCTACCAAGGGTATTTCATGAAAATTATCAGTATGAGAAAAGATAAATTAAAGAATAGGGTAATCCAATGGAAAAGGAAGCTTTGTTGATCGAAGTCTGCAAGGTGAGTTTAAAATATTTGTAGTTTCAAATTTAACTATCAACTTTTTGGAGGCAGAAAATATATATACCATCAGCACTTTAAAATTGAGGTCATCAATCTTTAGCAACAAGAAGTTTACATTAACATGATGTCTTCATGCTAACAGTAACCATAAGGAAAAATGGAAGGAAGTGATAAGCAACATATAGCAACACTCAAACCCCATGTATCTCCACACTGACATAAGCAACAAGACGCAAGGTAATGCTCAATCCCATCACTGTATTTCACAAATTAATAATCACACTTTGAAAATAATATCAAGAACTGACAAGACACAAGGCAACTAGCATCTGCACCTCTTCCAGGCTGCTAAAGTTGAAGTAATTGGCTGCATGCTAATCAGTTCGATTGCTTCATGAAATTTTATGCCTGGAACAACATCAAACAAAACCTACAACAAACCAAAAAAACATTAAACATAAAATAAAAACACGTCACAAAATAGCACCAAGGAAAAACTAAAAAATGAGCTAAATTTGACAAAAATGATGTCATAAACTAATTCTTCAAACTCTAAATAGGCCAAACTAAAGAAATTGGAGTAAGTGAAACAAATAATGAGTCTTAAGAAGAAAGAGATACTGTAAAAAAAATAAAGGAAGTGCCATGGTTGCTTTGGGCTTATTCGTCACTTTCGTGGAATTCTTTTCTTGCTTGGTTTGCTAAACATGTGAACTTCAGAGAATTACAGATTTAAAAATCAAACTCTATCATGGTTCTAAATATATTCCACACATATAGGGTTTGGGCTTTTGATAACAACATACTTTTTTTTAATGAGTAATCAAAATTTCATAAAAAGCATCGAGAAGGTGAAAAAATGACCCGAAGGTTGCTTACAACTCCAAAGTTTCTACAAAAGACAAGAAATAGTATAAGTTCAGCTCCTTGCCACCCTCTAACCAACTATATAAAGCTAAAAACCAAAAAAAAAGAAAAAAAAAAACCTCTTCAAATTGAACAAACGAAGTTTTATATCTCTAAAACATCTTCTATTTCTCTCTCCCCGGATTAACCAAAAAATACAAAACAATATTAAATCCCAAGCTCCTCTGCTATGCCAATTGAATCTAACTCCCACCGCAGTTTCTCCAGTTTTCAGAGGATGTTCTACCTGCATATGAACATATGAAGGACACATCCTGAACACAACTCAATATCTAGGACCAAAACCATCATGGAAACAACAAACTCCCTGAAAATATGAAACAAAGATGGAAAAGGAATCCCTGAATGCATAAAAATATAACCTAGCTATATGTTCGCACTGAAAAGACACGCCATAAAAATATAATTTTGCTACAAGTTAAAACTGAAATTACACATCGTAGTCTTACCCGAAGGGCACTCTGAACAGATAATCTTTCCAGCACAAAATTTTCAACGAAAGGATCCAAATGAGCATCTTCACTTATATCTCCTATTGGCTCTTTACGAGACAACAGTAATGAGGATTTTGAACTCCAAGTTTGACCAGAATTGGCAAAGGCAACAAAAGAAGCTAGATCAAGCTGATAACATAAAGAGTCACAAAGATGTTCAACACAGGATACCTGTCAAAATTTTGAAATAAGTGATATCAATCAATGCTCAAAATAAGGATGAGACCTTCTGTAACAACAATGGCAAAGAGAAAATAAAAACAAATTGCCAAATCAAAAAAACATATTTCCTTTTGGCAAGGGTAAAAGTTCCCTCCAAACAGTTGCAACAAGTTCCCTCTTTTTTTTGCCGTTTCATCTATGCCTTCAAACACACACACAAAATATTTATCTTACGCATCAAATGAATGTAATGGAACTAATGACCACAGAAGAAGACCACTCAACAAGGTTAATAGAAATGGCTCAAATGAAAAGCTGCCTAAAGTTTCGAAAGTAGTAAGAATCTTCCCTATGACAGTAAATCTGTTACCAGCTGACATAGAGAAAAATTAATTAAAAAAAATTTATCTCTCCTCTTTTTCAATACAAACCACAAATCTCCCTCTACTTCTCTCTCTCTCTCTCTCCACCCCCGAGATTTCACTTTACCGTACCATGAATCATCACCTTTTCACACTCTCCCTTATACACTCCATCTCCCCATCATTTTCACCTTCTCTCACTTGCTTCACTCTTCCCTCTCTCACTCTCTACAAATCATTTCTCTCAAAATAGAACCATAAAACTTCTCAAGTCTTCACTCTCCCTACCAATATATCATTGGTGAAATTTAAATTTTCACCAAGGCTGATAAGTTTTTATTTGGATAAATTTAGTTCCCATATTTTCAGGTATTTTTGATAGCTTAAATTTTAGCAATATGCATATATATTGAGCTATTTTTTTGTGTTCATTTTAGATTTGTTCTCTTGAAGGTTGAAACCCACAATCACAAGTCACAAAAATCAAATTGTTGAAAAAGAAGTTCTTATATATTTTTTGGATTATAGTTGTTTAAATTTTTATTGAAAGTTATTTGGCCCCCTATCATGAAATCCTAGCGTTGCCCTGCTTTCATACATTTAGCTAGATTTGAATTCATACTTCTAAATGTTGTCATGTATTTTTATATGTTTTAATGGCTTTCAAAATGTTCCCAAATTATTTATGAAACATTTCAAATTGGTTCCATTTACATACTAACTGTGCAACTCCCTATCAAAACAATCTTTTGATAAGAACCACAAAAAATAACATCACATGGCAGGTTTTGGAGACAAAAAGTAATTACCTCATCCAATTGATTACCATATAGAGAAGACTCTTCCAGCCGTAAAACTTGTGACTTACTTGTCCACAAAAGTTTCATTAGTTTCCTCCTTGAAGTAGTTTTACCAGCCAATAGATCCCAACCCATGGCAGCTACCAAAGGTTGAAGCCGTGGAAATAATGAAAGAACCTATCCCATAGACAGAAATGATATATTAGTTAAATTAAAAGAAATACAATAAAAGAAAATGAAATAAATCATTAATTCATCAAATATATATTCTCACTTTTCTACTTGCTCACTCAAAACATTAGACAGAACATACAATGCTAGCCTCTTGAAGTTGTTCCTTCTTGACAGCAGACAGGGCAGTGTCCATGACATACTCCAGTACATGCAATCCAGAAACACGGGCATAATGATACATGTCTCTCAAGCAAGAACAGGTTGCCATTCTCAAGGATGAAGCTCTTTCATCTGGATTTATCTCAGGTTTCAAGTTGACAATAAAACTCTGAAGATGCTCAAGAGGGGGTGGAATCTGGTTGTTATCAGCGGCTCTGAACATTTCAATCTCTTTAGCAAGCAAATCATCATGAATAGCCTGTAGAAGTTCATTTGCACACATTAAGAATGCAAAACCATTCTGTGGGAAAATATGGCTGTTAATGTATGTGCATGTACTTAGTGTATTTAATATATGTGCATGTACTTAGTGTATTTAATATTCTAGGGGGTATGTACCTAGTCTAGATTCCTTGTATAGTATTTATTGTATATGTAACTTGTATTAGTATAAATATAAAACAGTGACTACCCATTTGGGTAAGTCAAATCTTCAGTAAATCTATTTCTTTGACATGGTATCAGAGCCAGGTTATTTTCTAGAACCTTTGGCCTTCTTTTGTGCTCTATTTTTACTCTGTTTTCTGAGATCAAAAGGGAGTATTTTTTTCAACCTTCAACGCCCCGTTTTCAGCCTTCATTGCTGACTTTTCTTCAGCCTTCATTGCTGAATTTTTTACTTCCTCAAGACACCTATGATGTCGGATGTTTCACCAGTCATAAAACCAGCCACCAGTCAACAAGATGAGACAACCATCTCGCACGGTATTGGAGATCTGCAAAATATCCAGGCTGCATACAGATTAAATGGGAAGAATTATCTGAAGTGGTCCCAATTAGTCCGAACCATTTTGAAAGGCAAGGGGAAAATCAGCCATCTCATGGGTACGGGTCCGAAGCCTAGTGATCTGAACTTTGAAGCGTGGGATGAAGAAGACTCGATGATTATGGCATGGCTATGGGGATCTATGACCCCAGAAATCAGTGACACGTGCATGTTTCTAAACACTGCCAAAGATATATGGGACGCGATCCAACAAACGTACTCAAAGGCAAAAGATGCCGCTCAGTTGTATGAGGTAAAGGTTAAAACAACGGCAGCAAGGCAAGGGAATAACACGGTCACAGAGTACGCTAATCAATTGAGTGCTTTGTGGCAGGAGTTAGACCAATACAGAATAATAAAGACGAAGTGTTCCGATGATGCTGCTGTTTTGAAGAACTTTATTGAACAGGATAGAGTCTATGACTTTCTTGTTGGGTTGAATCCGGAATTCGATCAGGTGCGTGTTCAGATTCTTAGGAAATCGGAAGTCCCATGCTTCAATGAAGTGGTAGCCATAGTTCGAGGAGAGGAGAGTAGGCGAAGTCTGATGCTGGAGCCACAAGTTTCAATCAATTCAGCAATGGTTACAAGTGATGGAAACAAGCTGAATATACCTACTGCAAAGAAGTCTGCTGGTAATGAAAGAAAACTAGCCCTTGACATGAAGACAGGAGATTCTAGGAATCAAGACCGAGACAATTTATGGTGCAAATATTGCAAGAAACCGCGGCACACTCGTGAGAATTGTTGGAAGCTTCATGGGAAGCCACCAAGCCGAGAATGGGGACAAAGAGGGGGACAATCCAGAAGTGGACAAGCCAATGTAGCAGCTGGCCAAAGTGATGAGCCACCCAAATCAGAAGCAGCTGGTCTCAACCAAGGTGAACTGGAAAGGGTGAGAGCTCTCATCAACAGTCTTGATAAGCCCTCAGCTACTTGTTCTTTGGCATATTCAGGTGAGTTTCCGCTTTCCATTGGATTAAATGTTTCGGATGCAGCCTTTTCCACCTCTTGGATCATGGATTCAGGAGCTACCGATCATATGACCCACTCACCAAATGTCTTTACCACCTATTCCCCGTGCCCAAGCAGTAGAAAAATAGCCACTGCAGATGGTTCTTTGACCACTGTGGCAGGAATTGGAAGTGTCCAAATTAACCCATTGTTAACCTTGCAGAATGTCCTTCATGTCCCTAAGCTATCTACCAATCTGATATCCATCCAAAAACTTACTCATGACTTACAATGTAATGTGGTTTTTCATCATACTGATTGCATATTTCAGGAAAAGGATTCGGGGAAGACAATTGGACATGCTAGAGAACGGGGTGGCCTCTACTTTCTTGAAACAAGTCAACCAACTATCAACAAGGATAAACAGTCAGTGTCATTTGTTTCCAAGTCCTTGACATCCTATAAAGAGAAAATTTGGCTCCATCATCGCCGACTTGGACATCCATCATTTAGAGTCATTAAACTTTTGTTTCCGTCTTTGTTTAAAAGTTTTGATGTTGAGTCTTTTCATTGTGAAAAATGTGAACTTGCCAAACACAAACGTATACCATTTCCAGGGCACAATAAAATAAGTTCCATTCCTTTTTATTTAATTCATAGTGATGTTTGGGGTCCATCTACTGTTGCTAATATCTCTGGGGCACGATGGTTTGTTTCCTTTATTGATGATTGCACTCGAGTCTGCTGGATTTTTCTTCTTAAACAAAAATCTAATGTCAGTATTGTCTTCCCAAATTTCTGTTCCATGATTAAAAATCAGTTTGGAGTGACCATCAAAAGAGTTAGGTCTGATAATGCAAGGGACTATTTTAATCAAAGTCTCAGTCCATTTTTTCAAAAGAAAGGGATAATACATGAGTCATCTTGTGTGAATACCCCGCAGCAAAATGGAGTTGCAGAGAGGAAAAATGGTGATCTCCTTGAAAAAACCCGAGCGTTGTTATTTGAAAACCATGTTCCTAAAACTTTTTGAGGGGAAGCTGTTCTTACAGCAACACATCTCATAAACAGATTGCCCTCTAGAGTCCTAGGATTTAAGAGTCCAATGGACGTGTTGTCAACATTTTACCCTACCCTACACACCACAAATAATCTTGTTCCTAGAGTGTTTGGGTGTACGTCCTTTGTACATGTTCACAGTCACAACCGAGGGAAACTGGATCCAAGAGCTATAAAGTATGTATTTGTGGGATATTCGTCAACTCAGAAAGGTTACAAGTGTTATCATCCACCTTCCCGAAAATTCTTTGTTTCTATGGATGTTACCTTCAATGAACGTGAATCTTACTTTCCAAACCCTTATCTTCAGGGGGAGAAGTTAGTGAGAGAAGACGAGGGTTTGGATTTTGACTTAATGTTGGATCTTTCAGTTTCAAACCATCCTACTTCTTCATCAGTTTCAAACCATCCTACTTCTTCATCCACTAGTGATCATGCTCCGTTTCAATCTGAACTATCTGAGTCTGTCACAGTTTCCTCTGAACTTGTGTCTGATCCTGTAACAACAGCTTCCGTGTCTACTCAACCCGAAACTGAGTCTATTCCCAGGGATGTTAGATATGGCAAAGGCAAGATGTATGCAAGGAGGAAGATGGTTGCCCCCAACTCTATGCAAGTCCAAGAGTCCGATGAGGTAATGATTCCTGAACCCATATTACAGATTGAAGCCGAACCAGAAGTAGAGAGTGAGACCCATAAGGGTAGTAGTGACACAGACTTGCCCATTGCATTGAGAAAAGGTATGAGAGAGTGCACTAAAAGACCCTTATATCCCCTTGCACACTTCCTGTCCTTTAAGCAATTTTCCCCGTCACACAGAGCCTTCCTCAATAACCTAGAAACCATTGTCATTCCTTCCAATCTATCCGAAGCTTTGTCTAATGAAAAATGGAAGCAAGCTATGAATGTAGAAATGAAGGCACTGGAAAAGAACAAAACATGGGAGCTTGTGGAGTTACCAGCAGGGAAGAAACCAGTGGGATGTAAATGGGTGTACACAGTGAAGTATAGAGCTGATGGTTCAGTGGAGAGATACAAGGCAAGGATGGTAGCCAAAGGTTATACTCAGATGTATGGAGTGGACTATCTAGAGACTTTTGCCCCAGTTGCAAAGCTGAATACTGTTAGAGTCCTATTGTCTTTGGCAGCTAACTTTGGATGGGATTTACAACAGTTTGATATAAAAAATGCTTTCTTGCATGGAGATCTAGAGGAAGAGATATATATGGAAATTCCACCTGGTTATGGAAAAGGAGTTACTGATCATACAGTGTGTAGGTTAAAGAAGGCATTATATGGGCTTAAACAATCTCCTCGAGCATGGTTCGGCAGGTTTGCCAAGGTTATGGTGATGTTAGGATATAAGCAAAGTCAAGGAGATCATACACTATTCGTCAAACACTCGTCTTCAGGGGGAGTCACAGTTCTCTTAGTTTATGTGGATGATATAATTGTTACAGGAAGTGATGATGAGGAGAGACATTTTTTGAGTGAGTGCTTGGCAAAAGAATTCGAGATTAAGACACTTGGGAAGCTAAAGTATTTTCTTGGAATTGAAGTGGCACATTCAGATAAGGGTATTTTTCTCTCTCAGCAGAAGTATGTAACTGATCTACTCAAGGAGACAGGTAAAACAGCATGCAAACCGGTGAGTACTCCAATAGATCCGAATCTAAAGCTTGGAATAGCAGAGGAAGATGCTATGGTGGACAAAGGGATGTATCAACGCTTGGTGGGAAAGCTCATTTATCTGTCTCACACACGACCGGATATAGCTTATGCTGTGAATGTGATTAGTCAATTCATGCACACTCCAAAAGAGGTTCATCTTCGAGCAGCACACAGAGTGTTGCAATATCTTAAGAGTACACCAGGAAGAGGAATTCTCTTTAGGAGGAGTAGGGGCTTAATGCTTGAAGCATATACAGATGCTGATTATGCTGGGTCATTGATTGATAGAAGATCGACCACTGGATATTGTACGTTTCTTGGTGGGAACCTTATGACATGGAGAAGTAAAAAGCAAAATGTGGTAGCACGGTCTAGTGCTGAAGCTGAGTTTCGAGCAATGGCTCAAGGAGTATGTGAGTTACTTTGGCTGAAGATCATTCTAGAAGACATGAGGATCAAGTTGGAGGGCCCGATGAGGCTTTATTGCGATAATAAGTCTGCAATTAGCATAGCCCACAATCCAGTGCAACATGATCGGACAAAGCATATCGAAATTGACAGACATTTTATCAAGGAAAAATTGGAGAGTGGATTGATCTGCACACCCTATGTGTCTACAAATGATCAGCTCGCTGATGTGTTAACCAAAGGGTTAAGTGGTCCAGTGTTTGAAAGTATTGTATCCAAGCTGGGAATGGAGAATATCTATTCACCAGCTTGAGAGGGAGTGTGGGAAAATATGGCTGTTAATGTATGTGCATGTACTTAAGTGTATTTAATATATGTGCATGTACTTAGTGTATTTAATATTCTAGGGGGTATGTATACTATGTACCTAGTCTAGATTCCTTGTATAGTATTTATTGTATATGTAACTTGTATTAGTATAAATATAAAACAGTGGCTACCCATTTGGGTAAGTCAAATCTTCAGTAAATCTATTTCTTTGACACATTCTAACACAACCAATACAGTCTTCCAAAATATGGGAGCATCTACAAGATTTCTTTCCTTCATATTTTTTTTTTTTTTTTGTGAGCAGAAAGTTCACTATTAAGGTGCTAATCAATTTTATTTTACTTGAAAAAAAATTAAAAAAAAAATAAAAAAACAACAACAAGAGCAACTCATATTGAACATTCATGCATCTACTTCTCACCATAGCTTCCCTCACTTTTTAAAAAAGCTGGGAAAGCCAAGTGGGCCTCTTCTTTTGAAGCCTATATATTATAAAATGCCTGCCACAAACATATCCTTTTCCCATCACTTCATGTTAATGCTTTATAGACCAGATCAAATGGGTAGCGGAGGTACCCTTAGAGACCAAATGCATCATTCCACAAGTTACAACTGAAGCAAACAAAGAAAAATAAATACCATATTCAAACTTCACCAATATATGGATCTACAAGGGGAGAAAGATATAGTGGCCTGTCCAATTTAAAAGCAACTAGTAAAAATTGGGCATCAGGCTTTCACCAACCACCAAGCTTCGGGAAATTAACAAGGACTACACAAATTTCTTGGTTGAATGGGAATATGAAGGCAACCATAACTGGCATCAATTAAGACAACTTGAAGTAAATTATTTTCCTAAAGGAGGATAGTCGAATGAAGAAAGCATCAGTATATTGTTCTTTCTCCCATAAGTTTAATTCTTTGAGGTCATATGTTCTGTCTTCTAAGCTACTTTTCTTCCAACAAAAGTTTATCTCTTCGGTCTTCAACCCAAATAATAAGCAAAAATTTATATTATAAAACTAGAACCATAGAAGGAGCCATTAGTACAGACTGAACCTTCCTTTGTATATAATGCTCAAGAATAATCTCAAAGCAAGAAAATGATAGATCTAGCAGTAATAATGGATAAGAGAAATATCATAATGAGAGCCAAACAAACCCAACCAGAGTACAAAAAATTATGCATGTATGAAATAAGGATTAAAAACAACATTCATCCATCTGAACATTTTACAAAGAAATTAATCATAAATGGGCACCACAACCATTCCTAACAATGAAGCGTGCCACCCAAATAACTTATATAAAAGGAATAATAAAACAACCTGAATCATTTGAACAAGATGAGTGCAAGTTGATGAAAGAGCTTCCCTGTAAATTGACAACAATTTATCTCGCAGGGCAAACCAAGTGTCTCCATATCCAGCCTTTCTTGACAAAACCTTCTTAAGGAAATCTTGCAAAACAATGCTATCAGAAACATAAAAAGAAATTAAAATTAAAAATTTATAAGAGGAGAAGAAAAGATAAATACTAAATCCACTGCATTTACTGAAGTTGTGGGGGAAAAGCAGCAGGAAAAATAGATATAACTTCATATACACCTGGTATAAGGATCAGGTTTGTCACAAAGAATAAATAAGGTGAAATTCAAGACAATCGCCTATCTAGTCGTCATACAAAATTCTCCCAAAAGAAAGTGTAGGATTTGCATAATATCAAAAATTTTCTCAAAAGGGAAGGTAGGAAATTTTGACCACGTTAATACATCATTCAAAAGATAAGCAAGTAAAAGACAAGATGTCACCTCAAATCAATAATGTTTTCAGCTTTCCAAATACAAATTACATAGAGATGACACCGTATAACAAGATACCCTCCTCCATCAAAGCCCAGCACTATCAAATAGATGCTTTGGTCAAGCAATTTGGTTCAACACCCTTGTCAAGCTTTTCAAAACTTCCTAAATAAGCTGGCATAATATTACAACACCTCTACAAGTAAAATTCTACCAAATTCTCTACTACTATGTCACCTTCATTATTATATTTACTCTACCAACAAAATCACGACTCTCTCGATTATATTAACTTCTCAAAATAAGCTATAAGGATTCATATTGTACTCATTTTTGTATCCTAAATCAAAAACAAACATGGACATGATACAAGTGTGGACATGGGACTCGTCGTTTTTTTTATACTAAGGGTATCTCCACATGTATGATAGAGTCATGACATCTATACAGATGACTGGTAGAGAGACTAAAAAGTTTCCTATCATGATTGGTCTACACCAAGGCTCAGCCTACACCAAGGCTCAGCGTTAAGCCCGTACTTATTTGCTCTAGTTATGGATGAGATTACAAGACATATTCAGAATGAGGTGCCGTGGTGTATGCTATTTGCAGATGATATTGTTTTAGTAGATGAGATGAGAGAAGGAGTGAATGCTAAGCTAGAATTGTGGCAGGAAACGTTAGAGACAAAAAGGTTTAAGCTAAGTCGATGCAAAACGGAATATATAGAATGCAAGTTTAGTCAAAGTAGAGTAGTTGGTAGCGTAGAAATAAGTTTAGGCACACAAAAAGATTGTAGAGAAAAGAAACTTTAGGTACCTTGGATCTATAGTGCAACAAGATGGAGGGATTGATACTGATGTAAGTCACAGGATTCAGGCCGGGTGGACTAAATAGAAGAGTGTTTCGGGGGTCTTGTGCGATCGAAAAGTCCCCCTCAAGGTGAAAGGAAAGTATTATAAGGTAGCAGTAAGACCAGCGTTGCTAGATGGATCAGAGTGTTGAGCAGTAAAGCATAATCATGTTCAGAAGAAGCAGTTGCGGAGATGAGAATGCTAAGATGAATGTGCGGGATTACAAGGAGAGATAGGATTAGGAACAAGGAGATCAGGGACAAAGTAGGAATATCACCGATTGAAGATAAAATGAGAAAAAATCGATTAAAATGGTTTAGCCATGTTAGAAGGCGCCCAACGGAGGCACCTGTTAGAAGGAGTGAAAGCATGAAAATTGCCAGGAGTAGGAGAGAAAGAGGAAGACCCAAGAGATGTTGAAAAGAAACTATTAAATACGACTTTGCCTACCTGGATTTAACGGAGGACATACCCCTAAACAGATTTGATTGGCGTTGTCAAATCCATATAGCCGACCCCACCTAATGAGAAAAGGCTTGGTTTGGTTTGGTTTGGTTAAGGGTATCTCCACATTCGGTGGGACTAATAACTTAGGACTCCTAACTCACCTTACCAAACCAATAGCCAGATAATGCCGAGGGGTTCAAATTGGTGACCTCTACTTCAATTGGTAAAGGTCTTAGCCCTAAACTGCCCCCATATGGGCAGCACGAGACTCCTCAATTTTGAGAATAGAGATACAGAAAAAATGATTATTTTATTAACTATATACATGAATATAACATCCAAAAACACAACTATATATATATATATATATATACATTTCAATGAACAACTATATTTTAAATATAAAATAAACGAAAACATGGGAAGATTTTAAAGATTTTGGCCACTCAATCTAAAGTGTCCCAAGTGTGCATGAAAAAAACAAATAATAATAATAATTAAAAAAAAAAGTTCCATAAGCTACCAGGAATGTCTGTCACGTATTTTTAAGTGTGTCCAAGGAATATGTGTGGTTTATACACATCAAGTAGAAATATGAGACCTGTTTTAGAGTGTCCATGATTCGTAACCCTAGATAGATCCTTACCTCATGGCATTTCAATTACCCTGGACAATAACTTTTGCCCGCACATATCCCAAACACAATTCTTGCCTATTAACAGCATCTAAATACTGATCTTTCACCCCAGCCAACCCTTTGTCATTTCTTGTTGCACACGAATGTGGAACATTTGACACAATTTTCGGCACTCATTAATTGCACACAAGTTCTGTAAATCTGTATTAGTTTCCAATCTCAAGCTATCTTCTCTTGTTGCCAAAAACTTAAAATCAGAGAGATGAGACCAGGTAGTATTTCTGTGTGAAGCTAACCAATTTTTTTTTTCTCCCTTTTTCTAAACTGTAAGTAGTTAAATAGTCAACTAATGCAAACAACTCTGAGAAGAAAATGTAATTATTCAAAGAACTATACATTTTACGTCCTTAAATGTAGAAGTTATAGCTGCTTTTCGTTTGATAATGGTGAAGGGCCCGAAAGAGCAATAGGAAGCATACAGAATTGAAATAAACCACTGAGAAACACTTAGCCATTCGCAAAAGCAAACATCTAACTCAATTAATCAATAATATAAACAATGGGTATGGGTACCGGTACTCCGTCTCCTCCACTCCATAATCCAGGTGAAGGAACCGAATATGAGACAACACTCCTTCCCCATCACTGTCATTGAAGCATTCCTTAATAGCATCCAAATGTGCAATCTGAACACTCCTCTGTATCAACCTAAGCAACTTCTCATCCGCCTCCTCTGATCGCATCCGTTCCCTCCGCAAAGTGAGGGCTAAACCCGAATCATCATGCTCAACACCCTGAACTTGTTTCTGAATATTCCCACATAACACATCAAACACGTCTGCATTGTCCAATATAACTCGCCTCAAACACATCAATTCTTCCTCCTCCAACACCACAGAAGTCCGCCCACTGTCTCTCTCATCAGCAACAATTAAATCTGGCTTCAAACGGTTCAATCCCAAATCAGATAACTTACCCAAAACACGCAGAGATTCACCTGAATCGCTGTTTAATTCCTTCAATTCCTCATTTCCAGCTAACAACTCTGCTCGCGAATCTTCCGACTCCAATTTGTCAGCATCTTTCTCAATGTCCTCCAAATCAATAACTTTCCGAAAACTCTCCGAGACCGTGGAACTGATGGTTTGGATGTACAACAAGAATTCAACCCGCAATCGCAACGCGTCAGGGTCGAAGCTCCAGATTGAAGACGCGTCATTGAATTGGAGGAGTTCGATGGTGGATAAATAAGTTAGGAGAGATGGAGAGGGGCAGGAAGGGGACCAAAGGACCTTGTCGAAGCGTCCGCCGTGGGCGACGACGGTTTGGAGGATGGCGCGGGCGAGGTCGGGGTTGCGGGCTCGGAGGCTGAGGAGAGTGGCACGGAAGGGTTCGAACTGGGCCAAGAAAAGGTGATTTGCGGTGACTCGAGAGAGTAGCTCGGTGTCTTTGTCTTCCATCGATACAGAAAGAGAGTTCTAGGGTTTTGGATTTGAAATCATGGCGATGGTGATCGGAAGTTGCAGAGAGGTTGCCCAGTAGAGACGGAAGCTCACTACGGTCGGAAGTTGCTTGGTTAACATTCTTTGGAAAAAAAAAATAACAAATTAAAAATATTTTATTTTATTTTGTTCTTTCTCTCATGAGGCGGTTTAGACAGTAACTTTTTTTTTTTTTTTTTGAGGTTTGAGGTGTAAAAAGTTATTTTAAAATGATTGATAAATATTTTTATTTAATTTACTATAAAATTATTAAAAATAATATGTTGTGAAATTTTAGTAAACAAATTTTTAAAAATTTTAAAGTTTTGTAAAATTTTTTTGTATAAATATCAATCTAATTTTTTTAAAAAATTTACTGAAATCCATTAAAATAATGTGTCGTAATGAATTTTAACATATTGTTTTGAAAAAAGTTAAAAATTTTTTACAGTTTGAAAAAATTAAAATTTTTTGAAATTTTTAAACTTGGTTGGAGTACCAAACTGTCCCCATAACTTTTAGCAATGGCCAAAAATAAATTATATTTATTTTTTAACATTTAAATAATTATATTTAGGGTGTTTTTTAAATGATAAAAAATCAAATAAAGTAACATAAATTAAAATAAATTATAAATTCGTAATTTGTACAGTTAAATAAAAATAAGTTTAAAAAATTTCAAAAATTTTTAAAAATTTTTAAATGTTTATATCAAACTAAACGGAGTCCTATTATACTTTAACGTTTTAATTTATACTTACTTTTTTATTTTAAAATTTTATTATAAGTACGTTTCGTAAAATGAAAAATGTTAAAAAATTTTTAAAATATTTAAAAATTATTTATTTTTTATCTTACTATACGAATTATAATCTCACAAATTATCTTACTTTATTTTATTTTTTGTCACTATAAACATCTTCCGTATATATATCAACTACAATTGTTTAATTTATTTCATAAATTTGATATATTCCATTTAAAATTTCTTCCAAGGGAAAAAGTTAGTGGCAAAAAATTAGAAGAAAATACTAAATTTTCACTTAATTTATTTTGAGTATAGGTGTTAATGAGAATACAATAATTGTTTTTTTAGAAAATAACGGAGTGACTATTACATTAAAGTGATTATCTAAAACAAAAAATATCAAAAAAATAACTTTTCATTTATTAGCTTAAGGATTTTTTTCTTTAGTTTCAAATTTTTCAAACATATATATTCATTTTATTTGCATGATATTTTTTTTTTATATTTTGACACAAAAGTCAACAAACTAAATTAAAAACTTTGTCTACCATATAAGGTCCTAAAGGCACACACTTAAACTCTCGATTGGGGGCGCTTGGAGTTTCAACAATCTCCAAAAATTTTTAAAAGTTATCTTTAAAATTATTATGTAATGATTGTTAAATGTTTATATTTGATTTTGTTGTCCCAAATAGCAACACTAGAGGGGACTTAAAAAATTTTGTAAATAAAAATTTCAACCCTAAAACAAATATGTCAAGATGAAAATGATAGTTAAATATGAAATGTATTAAAAAAAATTATTCGATATATTGTGAATGAATAGTGAGTACTAGTGTTTGCAATAAATATAAAAGAGAAGGGAAGATAAGCAAAAAAAAACCGATTTATAGTGGTTTGATTTCAATATTGCCTACGTCCACTCTCCAAGGCCTTCTTTGAGATGTATCTACTATTATTTGAAGTGCTTATTACTCACTAGTTTCCTTATTACTCACTAGTTTCCTAGGGTGCTAGAAACAAATTTCAAATAATTTTATCCCCAAATCACTCACACAAGTCTCTCTCAAATAAAGTCTCTAGTTTTTGTTATAACACTTAAACCAAAATCAACAAGAGCTCACC
This sequence comes from Vitellaria paradoxa, assembly GCA_019916065.1. Taxonomy (NCBI): domain Eukaryota; kingdom Viridiplantae; phylum Streptophyta; class Magnoliopsida; order Ericales; family Sapotaceae; genus Vitellaria; species Vitellaria paradoxa. The sequence continues at coordinate 36,586,753 of CM034243.1, forward strand.
CAACTCTCACAAATTAAAAGGGTTTTAAATTTCCCTTTTTTACAACAACAATTATGAGTTTAAAACTCAATCAAATAAAAAAAAAAACTCTCACAAGTTGAATATGAAAGATGAAGCACGAGTGTGAGAATAAATCACTCTATATTTGCAAAATTATGGAATTTCTTATATCTATTTGTAGGCACTTCTTTCTTGTCTTCTTCATCCTCTTAAATCTGAGTTGGAGGCTCTATTTAATAGATGAAGAGCTCAAAATGGCCGTTACTAACTGAAAATACACTTTTGCACTTGAAAGAAATTGAATTTATTTACTTCCAATGCTATCTTTCAGTTTCAGATTTTCTAAGATACATTTGTGACCGTTTTTTACCCTCATAACGTTCAAATCTGATATTGCCTCAGAGTAAATACTTTATAGATATATAAGTCAGCTATCATATGTCAAATTTTGAGCTTCATCTAACGGTTAGATAGTCAGATATGGCTTCTGAACCGAGACCAGCTTCTGATAGCTTTTTCTAGCATTCTGAATCTCTGTTTCCAATTTAAGTTTCTGTTTTACATGATACTTTTAGAATTAGAAGAAACTTAAACTACAAAAGTTGTAACTTTTTTAGTCTTCTTTTCACACACCAAAAATCATAATTTTTAAAGCTGTAGAGTATGAGTTATATCTCAAAAATTAAGACTAACTGCAGAATCCAAAATTAAAATATTTTATGTAATGATTAATATTCCAATTCATATTTTGATATCTTAACTTCAGATCCACAAAAATTTCCCTTTGGCAAGGTTGTAGATATGGAATTATAGTTTACGATATTAAAATTTTATGAAAATTGAACGGTTAGATCTTAAAATATCATCTATATACTGACATGTGTCTAATTTATCTGTTTATCCGAGTTAACCTCTAATTTAAATATTTATCTTACTTTGATTTCTATTATTTCAAACTTTGAAATTCCTTTATTTCTTCATCAAAATTATGTGAAAATATCTAAAAAATAATATCAATCTCTTCAAACTCTATTATATTGAATCTATCAAATGAATTTTAACATTTCATATAATTTCCATTTAAAAATTAATTGTAAAAATTTAATTCAATGTTTGTTATTATCAAAATCAATTATAAAACTAACTTTATAAACCTTAGGGCAACAGATTTGATATAAAATTGTTAAAAGTATATAAAGTGACACGTGTCAAAATTTTAGTAGAAGATTTTGAAAATTTTTTGAGTTTTGTGTAATTTTTTGTACAAATGTCAATTTACTTTTTTTTGAATTATAGTAAAATTCGTTAGAACGCACAATTTTACTCTGTTCCAACGGCTTTTGAAATTTTTTACAATTTGAGAATACATCAACTTTTGAAGTTTTTTGAGATTTTTTAAAATTTTTGTTAGGCTCCATAGTTTTAACTTACCTTTCAGAAAACTGCGCATCCCACAAAGCGAGTGAGAGAGACAGACCAACGGGAACCATTCAAGTGTTTTTTTTTTTTTTTTTTAATATTTCGATACAAACCCAACAAAACCAAGTTAGAAACCTGGTCTTTACCATGACTCCCAATGTGAGAGTCATTTTATTTGCATATCAAAGGAAACAAAAAATTCACAATTTTAATTTCTATTCCCTTTGCAAAGTGATATTTCCAAAATTAATTTCAGTTTTATTTTTCCACAAATTTCAATCAATGTTTAAAAATTAAACAGGAGATAATTAATTTTCTCATTGACCTAGAAGTACAACTACAAATTTACAATTTAAATTTTCTATTATGGGTCTATTTGGCATAACAAAAAAATTTTAAAAAATATTAAAAATCTTTGAAAACCCTTAAAAACCTTTAAAATTCTCTGACACATTTTGTATTCCTTATACTTCATAAAATTTTTATAAATTTATATATATCTACATATCTCAATAAATTTTTACAAATTCAAATAAATTTTTTACAGATCCCAATAAATTTTTTACAAATTTCAAAAATTTTTAACCATTTTTAATAAATTATAACATAAAATAATTTCGACAGGTCCAAAAAATCGTATTTCTTCCTAACAAAACTGACATAAAAGTCAAAAAGTTCATTATTTATGGCTGCGTGTTAAATATTAAAAAAATTTTTAAATCATATTTTTTGTTATTTCTTATTGCGCCAAACGAAGTCTATATATATATATATATATATTCTAAAAAACAAAGAAAAGACATGTTCTGTTCTTTTCTTTATTAGAAACTAACCCTAAGAAATTAAGTGTGTGTTTAGAGTGAAAAAAATAAGATAAATTGAGAATTCGTAATGCGTACAGTGAAAAAAAAAAGTTAATGTGATATAAGATTAACAGAAATTTATAGAATTTTTTTGTAATGTTTTTACAAACCAAACGGAGCCTAACCTAACCACAATCAAGGGTGAAAATATTTTAGGCGGGAAAAGGAAACTCCAAATTTCCATCGCGCGCCCCCTCTTCGGTTCCTTCCCCAAACCAAATCTCTCTCTTCTCAGGCACGCTTTCTCTTTCTACATTCACCATTGCTTCTCCCATTCAAAGCCTACATTGACCTTATTCTGCATTATCAACCTTTTATCTCTCTAAAACAATGATCGAAGATGCCCGGCGACAGACGCCGATGCTGGCGGTTGGAGGAGGAAGTGGAGAAGAACAAGCAGTGGTTTCAGAGTTGTCGCCGTCCGAAGCAGAGTTTGCGCGGCGTAGGCTTCGGCAGCGATGGGAGTTGGCTTCTGTTATCAATTTTTTGCATGTAAGATCGTGTACTTACTGTAAAATTCACTGAAACGTGGGTTTATTATTGTTTTAATGTTCAGCTATATGCCTTGTCTATATTTTCTAATACCGGTGCTTTAATATTTGTCCATGCATGTGTATATATTTGTGTATTGTGTTTCTTTATGCGCCTTGTTTAGGTTTCTTATCATATAGAGTGTTCTTTCTTTCTTTCAATCTTCTTTATGAACTTATGTTATATGATATGATGTATGTATGGTTATGTGTGTGGGATGGTTTTCTGGACTTTGTACAGGTTTTTGAGCCTGTTATTGGGAGTAAGATGAAGGTTTCTGCTGAAGAGATCGAGACAGCTCTTATAACACCGAATATTTTGCTTGCCCAGCTCCACATTGCACTTTTGAAGGTTTTGATTTTTTTCATTGTTTACAAAATGGTAGTTGATTTTACTATATATTTGAGGTGAAGTCTTCATTGATCTGGCTAGATTTGCATTAGTGGGGAGACTTTTGAAACTTCTCGACCAAAAATTTTGCAATTTCATGATTAAAGTGGAAAAAAAAAAAGGATCAGCGCAATTGTGTCATTACTCCTTCCATTCTTTTGGTTGTTACTGTACAATAGCAAGTGCACTCAGTTGAAATTTTGAATACTTAATCCTTTATTCTACAAGAATTTAAATGTTTAGAGAAATAGTTGGCAGTTCATAATGATTTCAAGGACTCCGTACTTTCCATTTATCTTTATGTTTGAAGTAGAGGTCTTACCACTAAACTACTCTCGTGTGGGCTACGATATCATTCTGTTCTGCTGTGGCTCTTGAAATATATGAAAATTTGTGAAGCTATTCATTCTCTTGTCTATGATGATGGTTAACTTTTTCATCCGTGCAATTATCGCTTATTTAATGATTTAAATGCTTTTCAGGGAATACCACCTGTGAGTAAAACCTTGAATGATTCTGATGCTTGGGTAACAGTGCTTTGCAAGAAACTTGCTATGTGGTGGCCATGGGTAGGTCATCCTATATCTTGATTGAGATGGATTTCACTTTTATTTCTCCCATATAAATGCTTCCGCAATATTACCATTACTTGGCCTTCTGTTGCAGGTAGCTGAAGGGGTTATTCCCCTCACATTAACTAAAGGGTATTGCATTTTTCCCTATTGTTTAACTGGTTCTTATTCCCGATGCTATGTGTACTGTAACGTAGCGCATGTTGGTCTATCATTTTCTTTTGATTGTGCAGAGAGGAGATATCATCTTATAAGAAACTTGATCCAACAATCCGTCTGCTACTTTTAAAAGCACTTTGTGAAATTCGAGTTGATGTAATTATCTAACCTTCATCACTTTTTTTTTGGGTCAATGTTTCCTTCTAGGGGATTTGTTGGTAGTTTGCTTTAATTTTTGAAGTTTTTTGTGATTGCTTGGTGCTAGTGTTATATGGTTTAGGTTATGGGTGTTGGGTGTGGTGTTGGTAGGTTTCTAATTGTTAGATTCACTGAATTGTCATGTCAAATGACATTAGGATATGGCTAGATTTCATTTTCTTAAGTATTTTTTTTTGAACGAAATGATATTTTACCATATGAAGTGCAGCATTTTGAGTATGAGATGGAAGTCCTGTAAATTGTTCTACAATGAATGATATTGTTTATGTATAGTTCTCAAAACAACCATACATAGGACCAAGAGTTTTTTGGTTTTTACCCTTCGGAGTGACCAAGTGGGGTTCGGGAGCGACTGAAGGGTTTGGTCCGCATGGTTTCAAGTTCGATTCTCCTTTGGGGGACAATCTACCGTTTATTGCGGCGGGCTTTTAACAGTTCTTTCGGTCGAGCTGGTCAGCCAGGGCTTGCCTAGGCTGGTTTACCCTTCATGGCCCTTTACGGGTTAGGGTCATGGAGCGTGCTTCGCCCTGAGCGCAACCTTTACGGGGAAGCGGCTGCGGACTTCCACGTACCAGAAGAGTTTTTTGGTTTCTTGTTTGTATAGTTGGGTAAAAGGGGGATATAGCCTGAGTAACTCTCTTTCTTGAATTTTTTGGATTATATAAGCTTATAGATGTGAAAAGTTGTTTTTGTTTTGACAGGCATTCTCTTAATGCCCTGTTTGACAAAATTTTATCTCATTCATCAAGAAGACTGTATAATTTTTGGTTGCATGTCCAACTAGACATGTTGGACACATATCGCATACTCTTTATCCAAGCATCCAACATAGGTATTTCACATATTTAGGAGAATTTATGTAACATTTTGGTGCGGTTGCATTTTGCGTTATGTGCCATCCAAGTTTTGAATGTGCAAATTTGTTTACTTTTTAACCTTTGAGTTGCTAAATAGCACTTGTTTACATTTTTTTTGTTGCTGAGAAATGAGTTTCTTTTGTCTACAGCAAGATGATACAGTGTCTTACATTAATGATGCACTTAAAAATGGAGCTCAAATTTCTTCTTTCCGGAAAGATAAGATAGGGGGAGATGGAAATGGAACTACATACTGGTAACTTTTACTTTGTATTCTGATTTTAAGTACGAGCAGGGACAATGTTGACGACTCCTAGTGTGTTCATGGTAGGTACGATGGAAATGCAGTTTTTGGTCATAGACTTTACAAGGAAGTAAGCAAGATTGATTCCAAGCCAAAGGCTAAGGGCAAGGGACATGTACCGGCAATCATTTCTGAGTGGGAAACACTTGCAACCAATCTTGAGGAATTCCGCAGAGTTGTGGTAAGATTAATTTCTGTTTGTTCTGACACAAAATACGAGTTCTTTACAAAACACAAAATTACAAGGAATTCATCTCCCAAATTGAGTATTTCTCCAAATTTGGTAGCGGATAAGCTTGCCATTTTGCTGTAATATATTCCATTTCTTGATGCGCAGTATGTCCACATATATATGATACTAGAGAATAACCCGTGCTTACGATACTGTTCGGCTAAAATGAAATATGCACATACTTAAAACTAAAATATGTTAATACATTTTCTCTTTTCATTGTATTTTTTCTTTTTAGAAAAACTAAAGCACAATTTGAAAGTTATTAACTAAACACTTAATATAAGCTCGAAATCCAATATCACCATCACATTTATAATTCAGTCAAAAAAATCAAAAAATCATCATACGTTGATTAATTTTATAAAAATAGCTTAAATTAAAGATATTATTATTAATCATATGTTGTGCTTTATATAAAAAATATAGTTAGCCTTACCAATTTAAATTTAAAATTAGAATTTGGAAAAAAAATTCCCCTAGGACTAATTTTATTCAAATATTTGTAAAAATAAAAAAATGTACAATGATAAATATAGAGAGTGCGGCATAGGATTTGATAATAAATTTTTAATTGGTTCAATACAAATAAATCAAATAAAAAATATTATTATTAATTTTATGTAATTATAAAATAAAACAAATATAGTAAATGTGACTAATTTAAATCTAAAATTCGAATTTAGAAAAATAACTACTCTCGAGTCTAATTAATATTCGATTTTTTTGTACTTTTAAATTTTAAAAATATTAAGAGTTGTTGTTATAAAAAATAACGTAATTATTATTTAAGCTTTTTTTATTTGTGTTTTTTTTAATTCAACTCCATTGTTTATCTCAATTTTTAATTTAATTACTAATGTAATTGCAATATATAAATTTAACAATCATATTAAATTTTAAAGCAAGTGGGTCCCCTTTTAGAATTCATGAGCAAGTGAATTCTTTTTCAGAATCCAAAAAAGTGAATCTTTTCTCAAAATCCATGAGTTTTTTAATTTATTATTTATTAAAATTATATGCGACAATTCTAGTACTTTTATAGATAAAAGAAAAATTGGAGTTATTGTATTATAGTAATGTGGGACAAAAAAACAAATATTTTGTAAATGTAAAAGATCTTAGCTATTGAATTTTAATTTATTAGAGGAACGTTTTCAAAAACCATCTTGTTTATTATATAGATATAGTCAACCTTTTCAATTTAAATTTAAAATTAGAATTTAGAAAAAAAATTACTTTCCTAATACTAATTTTATTCAAATATTTGTGAAAAAAAGTAGAATGATGAATACAGAGAGTGTCATGTAGGATTTGATAATAAATTTTTAATTGGTTTTATAAAAAAAACTCAAAAGAACTTATTATTAATTATATGTGTTTTATAAAATAAAACAAATATAGCAAATGTGACTAATTTAAATTTAAAAAATTAAAATTTAGAAAAATAACTACACTTGAACGTAATTAATATTCAATACATTTAAATTTTAAAAATACTAAGAATTGCTATTATAAGAAAAATAATCTAATTATATTTAAGCTTTTTTTTATTTGTGTTTTTTAGTTCAACTCCATTTTTATTTGCATTTTTAATTTTATTATTAATGTAATTAAAATATATAAATTTAAAAATTATATTAATTTTTAAGCAAGTGGGTCTCTTTTTAGAACCTATGCACGGTTCAAAATATCGTCCGAGACGTCGAGATATTGTTCGAGACGTATCGGACTCAATGGATGGCGCGACAAGATCTCAACCCGCATCAAAGAAATGTGTTAAGAATAGTCATTTCGCGCTGTCACGACCGAGATAAGCTGATATCTTGGCGATACACTAAGACGACTAACTGTCGCGGCGAGAAATTGACAAGACAAACGATTTTTCGGTGATTTGTGTAAAAGAGGAAAAAAGAATTAGTTTATTCGCATGTTATAAGTAGTTATCTAATGTTTAGTAAAAGAACTACTATATTTTTGGTAATGTAATATATCCATTTTATTATTTAGAATATTTCTATATTTTTTTGATTTTTTAAATTAAAAAAATAAAATATCACGTATTGCCCAATATCGTAACGCGACATCGCGACCGCATCAAAAATTCTCAAGCCGATACAATGTCCGTGACCGAGACGTTGAACCATGAACCTATGAGTAGGTGAGTTCTCTTTCAAAACTCCAAAAAGTGGGTCCCTTTTCAAAATTCATGAGTTTTTTATATTTATTATTTATTAGAATTATGTGCCATAATTTTGGTATTTATATAAGTAAAAGAAAAATTGAAATTATTGTGTTTTAGCAATGTGGGACAAAGAAACAAAGGTTTTATGAATGTAAAAGATCTGAGTCATTCGTTAAAGAATAAAACTTAATCTTAATTGTTGAATCTTAATCTGTGAGAGGGACATTTTCAAAAACCATCATATTTTATTATATAGATACATATGCCTAAATTGCTGTTTTATACAAAAATATTAATTCTTTTTGCTTTTTGTTGGTAATTGCAGGATAATTTTTCATCTAGTGTAGCTAAATTTGAAGTAGCTGTAGCTAAGACTATTGAAGCTGATGCCATTCCTGTTCTTGAGAAACTTCATAAGGTCAGTTCTTTGTTGAATTACAAATTTAATTGTATTGGCATGGCATCAGACAACTCCGAGTCTGATATTGACAGTATTATGCTCTTTTGATGTATTTCTTGTACAATGGGCTAGCAGAAGAAAGATATGGCACTGAAGCGACAACAAAGGCAAGGGATGCTTCTGAATGGCTTTCATAATTCTGGGATTACTCGCTCCTGCCGCAATCGTAGGCCTGTCAGTTATACATTTGGTATGATGTAAAATTTTGCTTAAAAACAAGTGTATTTTCTGGTTCCTACGACCCTAAAGTTTTTATGCAGTTTTAGTAAGTCAGTCATTTGTTGATACTTAGTCTATAGCTTTTGTATTATTGTTTTTCTAGCGTTCCTTTTGTATTATGGTTTTTCTAGCGTTCCACTGCCTATTTGCAAAGCAAAGTTATCCATTAAGTGATTTTATTTCAATGTTACGAAATGACTTTATGAAGATGAACTTTAAAGTTGCTCCAGTTCTGCCCACTTGATGCTTGATTTGCTTTGTTTCTATTACTAAGATGGCTTCCCCCACCCCCCAAAACCAATGTGCAGATGAGTATGATAAGGCCATTGATGAGGCTATTCAACTTACAAAGTAAGTTTTTCTTTTAATCTAATTCCCTTGCCTTCTTCTGATGTTTTGCTTTTTTTTCTGGGTGGTTTATCGTATTACACGGCATAGTTTGGTGCTTTATTCCTTTGTTTAAATGTGACTGCTATTTCACTTAAAAAAATGACTTTTTATGGATGAGAATAATATAGCTTCTCTTTAGGGCCGCATTTGATGTGACTAGAAGATAAGGCAATTGCTTCTAAAATATCTCCAATGGTTCTTTCTTTATGCAAAACTGAATACATAATCTAGGAGCGTTTAAATGGAAGAAGATGGCTGAGGTTTAATTCTATCAGAAGTCATGTTTGCATGAATAGCAGTGGCCCGTAAATCTGAACTGATTGGTTGAACTGCAATGACATTGGCTCAATATATTAGATAAAAAATAATGTACCATTAATGTTTGTTGTACGTATGGAAAATGGTGCTGAAAGTTTTGACTAAATTAAGATGTCAATTCTGCGAGAGCTTAGACTTTGGAAAGTTTAGGTTTGGGCAACTGGTGTGAAACTTCGGTGCCCTATAAATGTTTCTTTTGGCAACATAGTGAAATTAGAACTTCATTCTGTACTTGAAGAATGTGCAGGTCTTTGCCTTTTGCTGCATTATCAGGAAGAAACACAAATAATTTCCCATTGTGCGATACTAGAATGATAATTTGTTTTCGGTGTTCTTAGATTGTGTGAAAATGATTTGCTGCTTTTACCTATTTAGGTCCTTGAACTTCATGTCAGGGGTCCTCTTGCTGATTTTGCCTTTCAAATTTTGGTTCAGGAAAAGGAAGACTTTGGAGGAGAAAAATCAGGAAGAAAATTATACCGACCAGGGAGAGAGAAACAAAAACAACTTCAGTGGATGTTCGAACGGAGAAACTGAATTGAGAAACAATTCTATCGATAAACATGACTCCATGGCAAGTGACACCGAGAGTGAAGGGCTTTATAGAGGTCAAGAGAAGAGTGATTACAACAGCAAAAGTGACGATGGCAACTACTCAAGCGGTTCTGAAATGGAGAACAAGGAACTTGGCAACAGGAATCACGCAATACCGTCTGAAAAGCAAACTGATAGCTTTGCACACAAGCCTTCGGGTTCTTGCTGCAGTAAGAGACTAGCTAGGAACGCCAACCATTCTGTTTCAGAAACAGAAAACTTGGGTGCAAATAATAGGTCAAGGCAAAGACCAACTCGAAATTCTGCACTTGAATCTGCTGTTGTTGATTCAGAAGATGGAGAGTCATCTGACGATATTAACAACGGGATGTCAGGTGGTGAAAAATCTGTCTGCTGATCTTGATGAAGATAGCAGTGACATAAAAAATGTTTCCCAGCAGACCGGACTATGCAGCCAAATGATTTCCGTCAATTTTGTATCACAGCAAGGAAATCTTGGGCACACTAGCCTGTATACCAGAACCAGAACATGTTTCTTTGCAGTGTTGGTTTTGGAGGATGCATGTATATATTGAATCATTGGCATCTAAAGATGCTGACAGTTTCAGCTTTGAGAATTTGGCTCGTAGGCTGAATGTATCCATTTAACTCTTGGCAGAATATAGCTTTATTTATTTATTTATTTATTATTATTTTGTAGTTTTTAACGCTTTATATGACTTTTTTTTTTTCCATTGAAATTTAATTTAATTAAACTTTTTTTAGAAATTTAATTTTTAGATATTTTAATCGCATTTGAAAAAAATAAAAAATTCATGTTTATTTAAATAAAAAAGTAACGAAAAAATTAAATTTTTTTTATTTTTTAATTTTTTATCCAAACAGAAGTAATTTTTGGAATTATTATTATTATTATTTTACGAATGCAATTAATAATTCTAAAGACTATAATTTCTAAACGAAATTAATTTCTGTGGAAAAAAAGGACACATAGGACAGAAAATGTTATAATTTTTTTTTTAACCAAATGCAACCTTAGTCATGATATGTTTTGTAAATCTAACTAGCAGGGATTTTGTGGGCTGATTATTGTATGTTCTTTATGTGAAGTGGTTAATAAGCTGAAGAATGCATTTCAATTGCAGTAGCTCAAAAGTTTGAAAATTAGAAACAATCATATGCAAATAAGTTGAATTACCATTACAATATACCAAGGAAATAATTATGTGGGTTTTAGATGCTTGTGTTGTCGGTAGGGCATGGATACGGTCCATGCTTGTGCCGGATCTGCCCAAACCCTCCCTTAAGTTTTAGGATTGCCTTGATTTTCAGTTATTTAAGAATGAATAATTTGAAATACATTAAAAATAGTTCAAAAATTTATCTTAATCACTTCTAATACTACGTAAAATTAATATTTTTATCAGATTCTTTTTCACTAATAGAAATATTTGTTGATGCTTAGGCCAATGAAGGCCTCATTATAATGAGAGGTTTGGTAATCAAAAGTTGTTACTCATTTATTAAATAAAATAACTTTTTTTAACATAGTAATTTTGGCCAAAAAGAATAAAAGCATGAGTTTACGGAATCACCATTATTAAAATGAAAAACTATTATTTTTTATTAGATTAAAAAAAATCAAATCAAAGGCAATAATTTTCCAATAAAAATTTTAACCTATTAATTTGAAATTTGTGTGTTTTAAGTAAATATTGAAGAAAATGAGTGAGTTAGAAAAATAGAACATTCATCACTAAGAAAGCGATAATTTTGAACCATACTGACTGGAATTGAGCTTGAGTTTTCAGGTCACTTGAATGGATCGAATATTTACTAATTTATGACTTATATTTTTTATATGAACAGTGAAAGACATTTTCAAAATCAGCAATAAAATGTAAGAGAGAAAAAGGGAAGAGTTTTTTTCATCGCTAGGCAAATCTATATATATATATATATATATAAACGCAATTGGGAGTTTTTTAAATTTTTTTTATCGAAATAGAAGAAAAATCATCTATTTCATTCAAATAAAAAGCGCTTGAATTTAACTATGTAACGTCCCAAATTTTTAATAGAAAGATCGGAATATAATAATTGAAATTATTACACAAGTCTCTTATTACTTTAACTGTCTAAAAATATTACATATATGTTTGCTGAACTTTATACTAACAATTAATCATCAATCTCGGTCGAACGTTAACATTTGCCAGCCTCACTTTTTGCTATCAAACAACTTCTTTGTATAAAAAACCCATGAAATTGGATGAGCCGCTAAGCTCAGTAAGAAAAACATTCAAATAACATCAACAAGTAATTTCGTATAAGAACAGAAAATAAGTACTCAAAGTAACAGTTATTATTGTATAAAATAGACGATAGCATGGCATTATAAATTAAATAAATAAGTAGTAAAATGTCCACGCAAAATTATTCCTTTACCTTCCTTATAATATCTTGTCATCTTTGCAACACCTCAACATGCCACGTAGACAATTCCTTTTGCCACCCTTATAACCCCTTAATAAACCACGCATGTAATTTCCTTTGCCACCTTTATAATACCCCAATAAGTCACGCAAGCTATTTCCTTTGCTACTCTTATAACGCCCCAATAAGCCATGTAGGCTATTCCCTTTGTCACCTTTATAACCCCTAGCTACCCTTATAACGCCCCAACAAACCACACAGGCTATTCCATTTGCCACCCTTACAATCCTTAGCCACCTTTATAACGCCTCAACAAGCCACGCAGGCTATTTTTTTTGCCACCCTTATAACGTCTCAGCAAGCCACGCAGGCTATTCCCCTTGGCACCGTTATAATCCCCTGCCACCGTTATAATATTTTCATAAAAGTGCACAAAATTATAATATTAACCATAATCTCATCATTTCACATTCTCTCGCATTATCAAAATAATCATGCAATGAAATTATATATTATTATCATACCTTTATACAAAATACTAAATCTCAATTATAAAAATAAATCCCCTACCTCAAATTCGAAGAAAGAAAGAAGAAATTGTAAAGAAATCCCAAAAGTTTGAAATTCCGCTCCTTCGTATTTTCCATCTTGGATTGAATTACCACGATCTGACATCGCAATGACGATCACAACGTTGAAAATACTAAAGCTCCATTATTTTTGAACTTAAATCCTCACTTTTTTTTTCTCTTTTTTTTTCTCCTCTCTCTTTTCTCTCTTCTTTCTCTCTTTTCTCTTTCTCGATTTTTTTGCTTCTCTTGACTCACAATATATATATATATATATAAGTGGTATGCTTGGTGACTAAGTCAGATTAAGAATAAAAAACCAAATTGACTTCTCCAAGTTACACGTGGCTTCAAGCCATTTTGCCACTTTTTTTTTTCTAGGCTTCTAAGTGTCCCTCCATATTTGCCCCCACTATCATTAATTTTTCACCTATGCACCATGTGCTAAAATCCATCCTTACATATGTCAATTTCATAAATTTTCTATCATTTTATTTAAATTAAGATTAAGCTAATCATAAAAGTATTATATTATTTCAATTAAAGCTAAAAAGAATTTAAAATAATGACAAACAATGTAATTAAATTTTTTAATATAAATTAAAGTAATATGTATATTAAAAATTACAAATTTGGGGTTATTACAAACTATTTCAAGCTAATTTTTAAATACTACAATAATTCAAAACTTGTTAGAAAAAAATTAAAAATCAAATTGAGAAGTATCAAATAATTTTTATTTATTATTTTTATATTATTATCATTTTTAAAAATGTCCTTTCCATTAATTTCCCTTCAAGCCTACATTAAAATTGATCAGAGTTCAAGAAAATAGATATTTAACAAAATTAAATTAATTAGTTTTGATAATTTTTTTATGAATTAGTTGTTTGCCACTATTTTTTAAAGTTACAAAAAAAAGGAATTCTCTAACATATAATTCAATTGACGAATATTTAATTCATAACTTACACAATTGAGGAATAATTAACAATCCTACATGTAATCTTTGCAACGATACGAAAAAAGATCTTAATCATTTCTTCTTTGGATGCAATTACTCAGTTAATTTAAGGAATTCGATTTATAAATTTTATCAATTGAGAAAACAGCATTATAACTGGATGGATGAGGTGAATTGGTTTATAGAAAAAATAAGTGGAAAATCCTTTTCCAGTATCATAAGGAAAATTGCATGGACTGCTATAATCTACCATATATGATTTAGAAAAGAATCAAAAAATATTCTTAGGCATCACCACTTCTTATGCTCAACTGCTAAACTTATTAGAGAGGAGAAATATTAGGGGAATGCCCTAATGATTTTGTATTTACTCTCCCATAATCTAAATGAAAGCTTACTTACCAAAAAAAAATCTCTTTTAATTTTTTAATTCATATAACTTTAATTATTGAATTAAAAAATAAAATAAAAATGATTAATTAAGTAAAACCTAGTTATTAAAAAAATTTGAAATTTTCTTACCAAATTGGATAAATTTTCAGGAAGAATAGAATTTTAAAGGATTATTCTAATATATGTTAATGAATAATAGTAGCTCAGTCCAAAAATATAGGGTACCACTATTTGTAACCCTTTTTTTTTCTCTACACAGCTAAATTAATTCATGCATTCTATGTTTTCTCCAAATAACCTAATAATTTCTCCATATAATACATAAATTGCACTTCGAATTCCAAAAATACTCATTAATCAAAAGGGTAAAAACTTATTGAAATGTTTTAATTTTTTTAGTAACCAGTTGCTGAAATAATTCATTTATTTTGGTATGCAAGTTTCGAAAGTTTATGTGGTTAATTGTTAAATTTTTCAGTGTGTTAAAATTATTTGATTTTTCAGCGAGTATTCATTGAAAGTTTTTAATTTGTTCAGTAATCAATTGTTGAAATATTTTGTTTATTTGTCGAAACTTTGTTTCAGTAAGTAATTATCGAATTTGATTAATTTTTTCAACAAGTGATTGTTGATATTATTTGTATAGGATTTTTTTAAAATGTGGATTATGTGTTAATCAATATAAGGTGGTCATTTTATATTAAGATATTTTTATTCTAAAATAAAAAAAAATTAATTGGGGTGCTAGAGAAAAAAATTGGGTTATGAATACTGGTACTCATATGAATAAAAACGTTTACGGTATAAATGCTTTTGATTAAAAACAATAGAATTTCGGTAAAAAAAAGTTGTTAAGCTTGCCCGGTGACCCAAAAAACTCGAGGGAAAGAGGAAAAGGGACGGCCAGAGTTAGAGAAGACGTTGATTATTGGTGCTTTCGTCGCCATGAGCAGACGAACGACGACTCATAGAGGAGGTACTGCTCTTCTCTCTCTTTCAAAGTCTACACTTCTATTTCGCTCTCACTCTACAAAACCTAGTCAACCAAAACCCCAAGCTTTATCAAGAAAACCGCCCAATTCGGGTTTTCAAGATTCTGTTTGATTTGCTCAATCGAATGGTCCAAGACGACCTCTGCCTCCCATTTATCAATTTAACAAAGTGTTGGGCACTATCACCAAAATGGGTCACTACAAGACAACTCTTTCCCTTATTCAGAAATTGCAATTATTTGTTATTGCGGCTTGCATCGTGTTGATTTTGGGTTCTCTCTCTTGGGTAGCCTCTTTAAGTCCGGCATCGCACCCGACATTGTTACGTTAAATACTCTTATAAAAGGACTCAAATCAAACAATAGAGCTCCCGATGCAGAGTATTCGTTTAAGAAATTAGTGACGGGGAGGGAAATTGAACCCAATGCAGTTACGTACGCACTTATTGTTAATGGACTTTGCAAAATGGGGAACGCTACCATCGGTTTTGGGTTGTTAAGGATGCTGGAGGTGGGAAGCTGTCAACCTAACACAGTAGTGTGTAGCACCATAATAGATGGTCTTTGCAAGGATGGGATGCTAGATGATGCTCTAAACCTCTTTTTTGAAATGAATGAAAAAGGTATTCATGCTGATGTCGTCACCTATACCTCTCTGATTCATGGCCTATGTAATTTTAGACATTGGAAGGAGGCTGCAAGAATGTTAAGAGACATGTTGGAGTTTGGTATTTCTCCAAATCTTTTGACTTTCAATGTGATGTTGGATGCACTTACCAAGGAAGAAAGGGTGAAAGAGGCGGAAGAAGAGATACACAAGATTATGATAGATCGAGGTGCTCGTCCCAATGTAGTTACATACAATATTCTAATTGATGGATATTATTTATGTCGCCAAATGGACGAAGCAATGAGATTGGTCAGTGCCATGCAGGACAAGAGAATTGGCCTGGATATTTTTCGTTATAATATTTTAATCTACAGATATTGCAAAAAGAAGAAAATGAATGAGGTGATGCATCTCTTTAGAGAAATGTCTCGAAGAGGGTTGAAACCCGACATTGTAACTTATACCACTGTCTTGCAAGGTTTATTCCATATTGGTAGATGTCGTACTGCGCAAGAGCTTCTTGATGAAATGCTTGCTATAGACTTTATCCCAAATACTCACACTTATTGCGTTTTGCTTGATGGCTTGTTTAAAAATGGGCATATTGATGAAGCTACGTCCTTATTTCACAATATGGAAAGCAACGGATTATGTCTTCATGTTACAATATACAATATCATCATATATAGATTGTGCAAGCACATAAAACTTGACAAGGGAAGGGATCTTTTCAATAACCTTTCTTCCAAAGGAGTGCATCCTGATGTCAGGATGTACAATGTAATGATACAAGGGCTTTGTCATGAAGGGCTATTACAGGAAGCAAACGAGTTGCTGGTGAAAATGGAAGAGAGTGGTTGCTACCCAAATAGTGTCACTTACAATGTTATTGTCCGAGGGCCCTTAAGGAAGAATGGGTGTTTAGATGTCACGAGGCATTTGGAGGAAATGAGTAGGAGGGGTTTCTTGCTCGATTCATCAACTTTATACATGTTTTTAAATCTACTCCCCAAAAATGGGAAAGATTCTCCTCTTCTAGAAATGATTCAAAAACTTGTGCCGAGGTAGAGATGCAAAATTGATGTTATGAATGTTAAGAAAATTCGTCAAGCTATTAAATGCATGCTTTTTTTTTCCTTTGTAATGTTGTTCAATTGTTGTAACATAAAACAGAATTCTAATTATTATTTTACACAAAATCACATGATATCAGTGGCTTTTTATGGTTACTTTTTTATCATATAAACTACTTAGAAGACTAGCTTGACAATTACATTTATTAGCATTAATTACTTGGAAAACTTCTTGATGGTACTGCTGTTGTCACCCAATCTTTTTCTTAATAAATTGCTCTAATCCTCCTTTGCCTCTGTTTTTTATGCATCTTAGTAATTTCTCTGTCCTTGAAAGGGGTATATGGTATACCCCTTTCATTTTAGACATGATTTGTTCATCTTATATAACTTCTCTTACCTTTAAAAAAAAAAAAAATTGACATTTATTGACATTTTAAAAGCACATTACCTTTTTATGAGCTTGTTTAGACTTTGCATTATTGTGTTGAATCACATTGACTTTGCATTAAATTTTTTTTTTTTTTTAAGGGGAGGGGGAAGACTCGAACTCGAGTCATGAGCGAGCAGGAAAGGCTCTTAACCACTGAGCTAAAGGCCACGTTGCATTAAAATTTAGAAAGGGCTTAAGTAGAAAAAATAAAAATTAAAGTATAACATTGATATTGTACTTAAAGTTGAAAGTCTTAAATAGAAAAAATAAAAGTTCATGGATAATATTAAAATTTTAACTAAAGTTGGAGAGGTAAAATGATTATTTGTGATGTAGAATGGGTCGTGTTGGATTACATGGACTATACAAATAGGATTTAAATACCTAAGGGCGTAATAGCAATTCTAGAACAACTAGAGTCCAATTTGGGCCTATAACAAATATTTTTCATGTTTTCAGACCATCCGGGTTCGATTTCATGACTTTTTTTTATGGTATTATACACCAGACCCAAATTCCAATGTTTAGGGCTTCAGAACATTTTTTTCATTTTTGGTATTTGCCAGTAGATTAGGGACCCGAATGGATTTCCATTAATTTTGAAAACACATTTTTAGATTGCATTCTCTACCCAAATTTTTTACTTAAAAAAATGCAATCTAAGATTGCATGTTTTCTCATTTAACAATAGTCTGCTGGATAAGTTTAAATCAACATTATTTTACATTAAAAAAGAAAGGGAAAAAAAAAAAAAATGCTCCTCGCTCCAGACGTCATAGATGACTTCAGTAGTGGATCCTCTTGCAGTTGCCCTCATCAAAATAAGTATGGTAACAAAAGTCATCCCACTGAATGTCCCTTCTACAGCCCTATTCTGCGATACAAAAAAACCCTGATCAAAGCAGAGTCTGCCCACAAGCTACCATTGTTTGGCGTCTCCACACTTCTCTGGAACTTATTCTGCTTGTAAGCGCATTTTCAAAGAAGCCTTCATAATATGGTCTACTTATTGGTCTAAAAAAAAAAAAATGAAAATATGTTGCTTTGAATTTAGAATTGTTTTGTGCTTTTTTTTTTTTTTAATCGGGCCCCCTAGTTTGAAACCTGCTATTGTTTCTTCTCACTTATTGATCCTGTTAATAATGCAGTTTCACATGACAGTGGGATAAATCCTGCAGTTTTTTTGTTGCTGAAGGTTGCCTATAACAGTGAATCTGTCAGCTTAATAATGCCGATGACGGTGCAATTAGAGCATGGCCAGTTTTTTGCACGTGGAGCAAGAACTGAAGCTTGTTGAGAGATCTTGGGAAGTTGATGGCAGAGTAGAATCATCTTAACAGTTCAAAAATTCATCAATGTCCACCTCCGACTCAAAGCATCATGTTAGACCACAGGTTTAGCGGGCTAAAATTTTCACTTTGACTCAAATAAATTCTTCCATTGCAGCATCAGAGGAAACCTTCTTCCTTCATTGTGCCATGGCAGTGGCCATTTTAATAGTTCTTCTTTCCCGTGTTGGATTTCCTACACTTCGCGGCTGCATAACAAAGAGCATCATCTTTTTCAGGCCTCCGTAGTTGGTTCTACTTACAAATGTGTCAATTTTACTACTTGCTCAACTACTAGAAAACCAAGGAGGTATAGAATGGAGGGGTTTGGCTGAATGACTAGTTATGGATTGTAATGTCAAGGCAATAGTTGTGAACCCAATGTTTCAATCCCAGTGGTATTACATAGCTTTTGGTTTTCGGGAAGTGCTAGATTTTATTTTCAAGGCTTGATAATGGGTGCACCAACTATTCAGAAATTGCTAAAATCTTCAGTCAATGAAAATTGACTAATATTATAGTTGCCTTCTTAACCAAAGCAATCCAATCAAGAACAATCTCGGAACAAACTACCATATACTAGTCTGATTAAGTGTTCATAGGATTTTATACAGAGCCCTTTAACTCATATGTGAAGTAATGATGTCTATTTCCTCTTTGCCCTTGAACTAGGATATGAATTGCAGTATAGTTGAAATGGAAAAGATTTTATTTATTTATTTTGGTGGAGATAAAAGGAAATGTTTTTCTACCAATTTTATCTTATTTTTTTGATGGAAAATTGCATCAGAATGATGTAACAATAGCATTTTTACCTTTAGACCAAAGTTTCACCTTCATCATCAGGAACAGTTTCAAACAAATCATTACAATTGCTCTGATGCAAAGCCAAATGTTCTAGAATCCAATGTACATCTTCTGAAAATGATTTTGAATTATCCCCTGATATAAATTCTTGAACTACATTATTGACATCTATCAGGCTGCATCCTGGTGTTTTCTTCATGCTCTTACTTCTTATAAGCTTTCTCATCCTTACAACTCCATCCCATTTTCCAAGGTTTGCGTAAACATTAGAAAGCAAAACATAGTTCCCTGTATCATCTGGTTCAAGCTCTAGAAGATGCTCCATTGCTACAACTGCTATTTCAAGATTGTTGTGAATTCTACAAGAACTTAACAAACAACCCCAAATTGCTGAATCTGGATTCATTGGCATGTTCTTTATGAGTTCAAGAGCCCGATCAAGATTTCCTGTACGACCAAGAAGATCAGCCAAACAACCATAGTGCTCGATACCTGGCTCTATGTTATAATCTTCTCTCATTGAATCAAAGAATCTTAGTCCCTCATCCAAAAAACCAGCATGTGCACAAGCTGATAAAAGACCAACAAAAGTGATCTCATTCGGTTCAACCTTTGCTCTCTGCATCTCTTGAAACATCTCAATTGCTTCACGTGCGTTGCCATGATTCGCCAATCCTCCAATAATTGTACTCCAAGAAATAACATCTCTTTCAGGCATTTGATCAAACAACTGCAAAGCTTTGTTTATGCTTCCACACTTGGCGTACATTTCAATCAAAGCATTAGCTACGCAAGTCCTCTGCAAAATCTCATTTCTATCTGCATAAGAGTGAATCCAATTTCCAAGTTCAAGAGCTCCCAACTGCGAGCATGCTGGCAAAACAGCAATCAAGCTAATCCAATCAGGTTTCACCCCCACCATCTGCATTTTCCGAAATACAGCCAACGCATCCGCATAGCATCCAATTCTGGTGTACCCTGAAATCATTGTCGTCCAAGAGGCAACGGTCTTGATTGGCATCTCCTCAAAGATGGCTCTTGCCTTTCTCACCTGGCCCAATTTAATATGCCCAGTGATGAGACTGTTCCATGAAATCACATCTCTCACATTCATTTCCGCAAATAATTTGTGTGCATAACTCAAGTCTTCACATTTTATGTACATATCCAACAAAGAATTTTCAATGACAGTATTAGACTTCAGCCCAAATTTACAAACATGCCCATGAACTTGCTTCCCCAAATAAAGACACAGAAGGCCTCCGCAGGACTTAACGACAAATGGGTATGTGAATTTGTCAGGAAAAATCGGGCCTTCAATTTGTGGGTCTCTCAACATCTGCTTGTAAACATTGATTGTAGATATGTAGAAGTGGATACGTGTATAAGCTCTAATCATGGCATTGTACAAGAAATTGTTTGGCTCAACCACATGGTTGAAGAGCAAAGATGCATACTCTATTTCTCCATGCTGATCACATATATCCACCATTTTTGTAACCAAGAAGTTGCTTTGTAATAGTGAGAACTTGACAATTTGGGCATGTATTTTCTTCAATCTTGCCATGCCAATAGACTTCTGCAATAAAGGTGCAAACATATCTTCTAATCCTCTGATTGTCAAAACACCCATTTTTTTCAGCCATCAAAAATCTATGTTTTGACCTTCAAAAAAAAAAAAAAAACTTTGTGGTGGCCACCGGAATATTTGAAGGGTTTGGTCACTTCCGACAAAAATTCAAAAATCACAAAGACTAGCTATTGATCAGGCGGTCGAACGGAGAGAGTGGGGATGGAGGTTTCCATATGTGTTTTGTGGATGCCTTTGTGAGAAGCAGCAGGCGAAGGAGGAAGACGATGCATGGATGGTGATGCGGCGGCATGGAGACTCAGGTAGAGCCGAGTCTTTTAAACTTTTTTGCCGAGATGGTAGGAAAATCATTTGTTGCACAAAGTTTTTCGCTTATATAAAAAGCATTTGGACCTAACTAGCTCAAGCCAACTTTTAAAGATTGCAAGAATTTAAAATTAATTAGAAAAAATTAAAAATCGAATTGAGAAATATCAAATGATTTTTTATTTATTTTCTTTATATTAAAAAAATGTCATTTTCATTAATCATGTCTTAGGCCTCACTAAAACTGATCACTAAAGAAAAGAGATATTTTAAAAAATTAAAATAATTAAATTTGATTAAACATTTTACTAATTAGTTGTTTCAATTCAAAAATATTTTCTCAATGGTAAAAGAAAACAAAAATTATCTAACGTATATTTTAATTGACGAATGTTCAATTACTAATTACTTTTAATTCTATGATTTATTTTAAATGTGAAATATATATTAAGTTAGTGGATATTGTCTTATTTTCTTTTACATTTTAAAAGTATTTTTATACATAAGGGTGTTTAGTGTGATGAAAATCGTTGAAAAGTTCTGAAAATTTCTAAAATTTTCTAACATATTTTATACTTTTCATATTTCATAAAATTTTTATAAATTCTCATATATCTATATATCCCAACAATTTTTAACAAAATTTAATAAATTTTTTACAAATCCCAATAACATTCTATAAATCTCAATAACTTTTTTACAAATTGTAAAAATTTTTCAATAGCTTTCAATAAATTCTGACATAAAACTGTTCTAACAGATTTAAAAACCGTTCGGATAGTTTTTCTATAAAAAAAACTGATGCAAAAGTGAAAAAGTTTCATTAATCATCTTTGAAAAATGTGATTTGGTGCCACATTTTTTTTTTATTTTTCGTTATTTTTTTCACTCCAAACACGCTCATAAATAACTAAATAATAACATACCAACAACATTAATTATTTTGTATTTTTTTAAATATCAACTAGCTTTTATTTTTTTTAATTTCATACAACTTTAATTATAGAATTAAAAATAGAAGTATAAGGACTAAATATGTATGATTTAGTTAGTAAAGAAATTTGAAGCTTTCATACTAGACGGGATAAATTTTCATGAGAATAAGAATTTAATGAATTATTCTAATAAATTTTAACAAATAAGAGAAGTCCGGTGCAAAAAAAAAAAAAAATACTTTCAATTAAAAAAAATAAAATTTCAAGTAAAAACATTTGTGCAGCTAAGGCGTTTGCAGTTAAAAAAAAAAAAAAAAAAAGAGATATCAGGTGATGACGTTTCGAAAAGCCGACGATCTCGAGAGAAAAGAGACGGGCCAAAGTTGGAGAAGATGTCGCTTTTGTCGCCGTAAGCAGACGAACGACGACTCATAGAGGAGGTGCTGCTCTTCTCTCTCTATCAAAGTCTATACTTCTCTTTCACTCTCACTCTGCAAAGCCTAGTCAACCAAAAACCCAACCTTTATCAAGAAAACAGTCCAATTCGGGTCTCCAAGGTTCCGTTGATTTGCTCAATCGAATGGTCCAAATGCGACCCCTGCCTCCCATTTCTCAATTTACCAAAGTGTTGGGGAGTATCACCAAAATGGGTCACTACGAGGCAGCTCTTTCCCTTATCTAGAAATTGCAACGTATAGGCATTCAGATGAATGTTAATACCATAAACATAGCAATTAATTGTTATTGCTGCTTGCATCGTGGAGATTTTGGGTTCTCTCTCTTGGGTAGCCTCTTTAAGTCTGGCTCCGCACCCGACATTGTTACCTTCAACACTCTTATAAATGGATCTCGAACAATAGGGCTGTCGATGCGGAGGAGTTGTTTAAGAAATTAGTGAGGGAGAGGGAAATTGAGCCCGATGCAGTTAAGCAGTTATTGTTAATGGACTTTGTAAAATGGGGGGCACACACATAGCGGTTAGGTTGTTGGGGACGATGGAGGAGAGAAGTTGTCAACCAAGAACAGTAGTGTATAACACCATAATAGATAGTCTTTGCAAGGATGGATTGCTTTGATAATGCCCTGAATCTCTTTTTGGAAATGAATGAAAAAGGAATTCATGCAGACGTCATCACCTATACCTCTTTGATTCATGGCCTGTGTAATTTTGGCCATTGGAAGGGCTGCAGGAATGTTAAGAGAAATGTGGGAGTTTGGTGTTTCTCTAGATGTTTTGACTTTCAGCGTCGTGTTGCATGCACTTGCTAAGGAAGGAATGGTGAATGAAGCTGAAGACGAGGTATTCAAGATTATGATAGATCATACTTACCAAAAAAAAAGGTGTTGGTCCCAATGTAGTTACATGCAATATTCTAATTGATGGATATTGTTTGCGTGGTCAAATGAATGAAGTAATGAGATTGTTCAATGCCATGCGAGATAAGTGAATTGACCTTAATACTTTTAGATATAATATTTTCATTTACGAATGTTGCAAAAAGAAGAAAATGAATAAGGTAATGCATCTCTTTTGAGAAATGTCTCAAAGAGGATTGAAACCTAACATTGTAATTCATACAACTGTCTTGCAAGGTTTATTCCAAATTGGTAGATGTTGTACTGCGTGAGAGCATCTTGATGAAATGCTAGCTATAGACTTAATCCCAACTACTCACACTTATTGCGTTTTGCTTGATGGCTTGTTCAAAAACATGTATATTGACGTAGGTATGTCCTTATTTCATAATATCGAAAGTAAGGGATTATGTGTTCATGTTACTCTATACAATATCATCATAAATGGATTATGCAAGCACATGAAACTTGACGAGGCAAGTGATCTTTTCAATAGCCTTTCTTCCAAAGGAGTGCATTCTGATGTTAGGACGTACAATGTGATGATACAGGGACTTTGTCACGAAGGGCTACTACGGGAAGCAAACTAGTTGCTAGTGAAAATGGAAGAAAATGATTGCTTTTGCTAGTGAAAATGGAAGAAAATGATTGCTAACCCGATTGTGTCACTTATAATGTTCTTGTCTGGGGATCCTTAAGGAAGAATGGGTATTTCAAGAGACATCTGGAGGAAATAGATAAAAGGGGTTTTTTCATTGGATTCATCAACTTTCTCCATGTTACTAAATCTACTCGCCAAAAATGGGAAAGATTCTCCTCTTCTAGAAATGATTAAGAAACTTGTGTCAAGACAATGAAGCAAAATAGATGTTATGAATGTTAAGAAAATTCCTTAAGCTATTAATTGCATGTAATGTTTGTTCAATTGTTGTTGGTGTTGGATAAAACATAATTCTAATTATTATTTTACACAAAATCACATGATATCACTATCTTTTTGTGGTTACTTTTTTTATCGGATAAACCACTTGTAAGACTAATTCGACAATTAAATTTGTTAGCATTAATTACTTGTAGAACTTGTTGATGGTTCTATTGTTGTCACCCAAACTTTTTATTGATAAATTGCTCTAATTTATCTCCTTTGTCTTTTTTTTTTTCTATGCGTCTTAGTAATTTCTCTATCCTTGAAGTAGGACACAGTTGTTTTTTATATTTAAGTAAGAGATCGAGTCCTTTTTTTTCTTTTTCTTTTTTTTTTAGTGTTCTTCTACCTGCAGTACTTTTGCTATATTTTGTGATATTTCTACTGTTTCAATTTTTGAAAACATGTATTTAGTCCTCGTTTGTGTTGTGGTCCAGTCTTCTAGACACAGTTGGGAGTTTGGACCTCTTAGACTGTGATATGTTGAGATTGGGTTTTTAATGGCCACCCAATTGAGCATTTGGAAGATTGTATTGCAATTTTTTTTTTTTTTTTGGGTGCTGGATTTAATTGCATTGTTAATGTTCTATAGGAAGCAGCACTCGGTTCTTTTGCATTGCTTATCTCGTCATGTTGCTTGTTTAGCTATTGCTTTTGGATGGTCTCACCTGATTCATATATAATTCCCATCCAAGTTGCATGGGGTATAGGGTATACCCCTTACATTTGTTTATCTTATACAACTTCTCTTACTTTAAAAGAAGAAGAAGAATATGAAGAAGATTGACATTACTTCAAATTTTAAGAGCACATTACCTTTTACGAGCTTGTTTAGACTTTCATTATTGTGTTGGAGCACATTGACTTTGCATTGAACGTTAGAGAGGGCTTAAATGAAAAAATAAAAGTTCAAGGATAACATTGAAATTCTTATTAAATTTAAACAAGCTTAAATATATAAATATATATATATATATAAAAGTTCAAGATAACGTTGAAATTCTAAGTAAATTTGAAGGGCTTAAATAGAAAAAAATAAAAATTTAAGGATAACATTAAAATTTTAAGTAAAGTTGAAGGGAGAAAATGATTATTTGTTGAAAATCTTATTTTTGTACAATAGTTAAAACAAACAAATAAATCTAGGAATACACCTTAATTATCCACACCCTTCTCGAAAAAAAGGGGGGACTCCTCCCTAAGATGATCATTAAAAAAATGCACTCATGATCTGGCCTGTTAAACTAACCTTGAAATTATTAACTACATTAATAAAAGAATGAAATTTGGTTTTATTTCCCTTCTATTTAAAGAAAACAAAAAAATAAAAAGGTAAAATTATTTAAGTAACTTACAAAAAAAAAAAACTCATAACTCACTTTTAAACGGTAAGTGGTTATTGGTGGTTAAAGGTTACTAATGAAAAAAATAAAAGATTCACCAAAAATTGATTTCATGAAATTCTTGATTTCACCATATTCATTTTGTTTTCTACTTTATAATGGTATAGATGTAATTTAAAATAAGATTTTTCTTCAAAAAAATAATCAAATTTGTTTAAAATTGTTATCAAATTTGAAAGAAATGATAAAGTAGAGAAATTAGTCTCTCTCTCTCGATTTTTTTTTTTTTTTTTGGGTTCTGCAGTTGAAATGTTAAAAATTATGAGAAATTGTCTAAGATAAAATAAGTGTGAGATTACCGTTAATGAAAACACGTTATGAAATTGTTTCTTTTTTTAAAAACGTATTTTGATATTGTATCTTTTTTTTTAACACTTTTCTCGAGTATATCTCTTCAATTTTGCTTTTTGTATAAGAAAATTTGTGAAGTGATATATGTATATATGTATTCATTCTTATTACAACTAGTATATCTCTTCAATTTTGTTTTCTGTGTAACAAAATACACAGAAATAACAAGCAAGATAACGGAATTGAGGAGACATAAAAATCTTAAGGAGGATAAGAAGGAAAGTTTGATTCTAGAAATCAAGAAGCAAGACACATTAAAAATCGAAAGTAGAATAACAGACATTTCAGATAAAAATAAAAAATACAAAGAAAACGCACATTTCGGATAAGAATAAAAAATATAAAGAAAATGTGCATAAACTCATTATCAAAATGTGTTTTCATTGACAATAATCTCACAATTATTTTATTTTGGACAACCCTTTCTCTATTTTTTAACATTTCAACCGCATAACCAAAAAGAAAAATCCTCTCTCTCGTTATCCAAATGATTTTGTAATCCATTTAAAAGGTTGAATTCAAATTGAATTTAATATTCATATTTAAAAATTCTTTATGTGAAACGCCCCATTAATGATCAAACATATTTTGAATTTCTACTCAACAAACAACTGAAATTTTTTTGGGCAAAAAAAATCTCCACATACATTTTTTAAAAAAGGGAAAAAGAAAAATTCACCAATAAATTTTTTTTCTAGTGAACCAAACTTAGTGTGAGGTTTATTTTTTTCTCTTATTTCCTCTATTTTCACCTTTATTTTGCTTCTCTTCTTACCCAAAATATAAGAGAGATGTTTCCGCATACATATCCTGAAAATTGGAATACCCAACTGAAATAATTCAAAGGAAGAAAGGAGAAAAGAAGGAGGAGGAGAAGAAGAAGAAGATTGATCACTTCCAATTTTACATAGAAGACTGGAAACTGAATTCATTTATGCACTAATCATTCCTTATTTGACCAACTTTTAAAGCATTACCTACCCTAGTTGGCCCAATGGAGCGGAAATCAGGTCTAAGACTTGGGAGATATACCCTAGTCGCAGATTTAGGGATGTCAAATATACCCGTACCCGGTAGGTACCCGCTTCACCCGCCCCGTTCGGGGAGGGTATGGGAATGTTAATAGCGGGAACAGAGACGAGTATGGAAATTTGAAATGTTACCCGCACAGGTACGGGGACGGAGACGGGTACGATAATCCCTACCCCACCCCGTACCCGTTTAAATATTTTTTTATTAATTTTATTGGCGTGGTGACTCCTTTAGAAGTCCCACATCGGTTTCTCACAAAGAAGTGAAGTTCTTGTGAGGTTATAAATAAAAACTACTTCATCTTTAATTAAGTACATCAGTCAAAGTCAAATATTATATATATTAAATTATATATATATATTTTTATTTAATATATATAATATTTATAATAATTTTAAATATTTATTTTATACCTATAATATGTAATTTGTAATAATTAATATATTTGACAGGTAAACGGAAACGGGGATGGGAAATTTATTATTTTGTGGGGACAGGTATGGAGAAATTTTTTTTTCCCGAAACGGGGATGGGGACGGAGACGGATAAGGGTATTGCTAAACGGAGACGGGGAAGGTTATACTTGCCCCGTTGACATCCCTACGCAGATTCGATTCTTACCTAGAGTGACCAAGATTTACGTGTGGGGCCGTGGCGGTGAGTTGTTGCACTAGTTCCTTCGAGAGTTTGTAATTCAGTGGGAAAAACCACTAGGTGATTTACCTCGTTACAAAAAAAAAAACTTTTAAAGCATTGCTCTGCTAGACGAAAGATTCTCAATCAAACCATTGAAAATGCATCAAAATACACAAAAATACAGTAGCTGCCCAAAAATGTCCAGCTGAATCCTGGCCAAGGGAATAATTTCAAAGATTTCTTCAAGATGAAGATTAATTAGCTGATCTAGCTATCATGCCTCAGAATGCTAGAGCAAAATTCAAAAATTACATAGTAAGAGCAAAAAAGTTGCAAATTGTGCAGTAAAACCAACAAAGAACCAATTGACAACCATAGCAGGCATCATCAACACGCTCTCATGAATTAGCAACCAGCTGCTCAGGAAAATCACCATGCAAGCCCTCCCCATCGGTTTCTTCCCTGCCTGCTCTTCTTCCTTCACCGATCTGTTTCTCTTTGCCTGACCATCCATACATCTGTCTTCTCGCGTCCCTACGAGCTGCCCTCTCAGCTAGTTTCAGCTCTTTAAAGCCCTCTTCAAATTTGGCCTCGTCCTCTGGTGAAAAGAAAACTACCTCCATCCCCCCAAGCTCCTCGTACATTTTCTCAATTTTGGCTTTCCAGAAGAGTCCCATTTCTGTGTCCATCTTGTGGTACGGTGTCTTCAGCAAGTACTCGTCGATTCCACCTGCCTTGTCTATGCAACGAAGGGCATGGGTTGTTACCTTCACACGAATGTGCCGATCTAGGATGTAACTGAAGAGTCGCTTCTCCTGTACATTTGGTTTCCAATTCCTCCTCGACCTATTAACACCATTGCATAAAAGCTCTTAGAATAATACACTTGTTTTATTTATCAATTAATGAATAGCAGGAGCCTTGTAAATGTAAAAAATGAAGCAAGGAGAAGATGCTCAGCCTGCAAAACTCAGATGTCATATATATAAGTTTCACAAATGTCAAGAGACTAAACACCTTTTTTTCCAAGTTTCAACAATATCTTCCACTGCTGCTAGTCAGTAATGAAAATAGGCTACCATGCAAAACAACATCAGAGGATTATTTATATTTAGCTACATAAATAAATAAAAAGTGAGATTATAACCATCAGGTTTCACAGTTGTTTTTCATCAATATGACAGTTGTTTTCCATCAATATCAAGAAAATACATCAATGAATTCATAGACTACCAGCCTTTCTGTGGTAGTGTGTAAGTCATCTTATTTTTGTTTTAACTGCTATGGGCATTTATTCTTTATCTCTTCAATATCCACCTATTCTAGGCATCTGTCCTGCACTCCTTAATATATATCTATTTTAACAGGAATGTTGGTAATTGTCATTAGAATGGGAATGAAAAGGTATTATCTATGTTTGTACATTGATATATTGCTGGAACATGGTAACCACAGCTTCGAATAACTTTGGAGGTCTATGGAATCTGACATGAGAAAACTGTCAATATCTTTCTAGGCCTTTGGTTCTTCTACTTTTAGCAGCACCATTTCAAGACTTTGGTAGACCACATTTTTTCTCCATATTCATGCATTGCAATGCCCTTACAATCATTTATCAAGTTCAACTCGGACAGAAAGCACTTCATCAGGTGGCATTCCGTTGATGCCTTTTCAGTAAATTATTTATAAATATAAATAAATATATATATATATATATATATGTATGGGCTGGAAGCACGCCTACCGTCCTACAGGAGTTCTGGGCAAGTGGAAAATTTTTAAAAGGAGGTTCCTTCATGTTCGCACAAGTCAACTTGGTATTAAAATATTACCTCTTCACTGGACTTAAAAGGATATAAAAAGATAAAATTTCAAATCAACAATGGTGTCAATTTTGCTAATTCTATTATTGGTAGAAATGGATATTGCTACAAACTCTTGATTTTTTTTCCCTTCTTTATCTTTTTCTCCCCCTCACTAAAAAAGAAAGAATTTTCCATCCAACATACTAGAAGTCGAGAGACAATCAGTAAATCACAAATTATAGATCCACAAGGCACCAAGGGTAAGCGAATTTGAGATAGAATTTCTAGCTCAGGTAAATGTTCCCCTTTATAGATTCCTTCTGAAATAGTATTGCTCTCCCAAGAATAAATCTCTTGCAAGTAATTCAGTTTTACATAAAAAACTCCACATAGATATTTACCGAAAAGCTTAAAAATCAAAGTTTTGCAGATAAAATTTCATTTTCTGCAACAACTCTCAAATAGATGATATTCACACAAAACATGAAAAGTCAGAGACCCTCATCTCTGGCTATCAATGCATTATGGTCAATTCAGGGAAAGTGTGCAAAATTAACCTCAGGACGGCTATAGATAGATTCAACTGGCTTAACAAGATAAATTTATGTGACGTCTACAGGATCTGATTAAGATAATCTCTCACCTTTTTCAATAAGCATGACAAAGCAATCATTAAAGTATGATTGTATAGGAGAGTTCGGAAGATTTGAGGCTTATTAAATGCATCTATCTCACATATTAAGATGGAGTAAAGACTTGACACAATGTTTATCAAATTCTACATGCCCAAGGAATTTCCTGGACACTTGAAAATCTGTGTTTCTGGTCCTGACTCACTATATTGTTTATGTATGAACAATTACAAACTGTACACACAACTGTTTATGCATTGTATAATGTCTTGCATTTTCTTTACCATAAATGAACTGGATGTGCTTTTCAAAAAAAAAGGAAAAAAAAAAAAAAGAAAAAAGATAATACATGAAATGAATTTAACTGAAAATATGAAATACATTTTTTAAAGAATGACAGAAAAACAGCAAATACACAAACACAAGTATACACATGTATCCACATGCATATACGTTAGGGTTAGGACTGGGTTTGGGGCTGACCAATAACCTTTAGAGAGAGAGAGGTTTGTAAAAGTTTTAGGATGAAGAAAGGTTCATCTGACGAAGTGGGTTAGATGGATATTCAAGCCAAGTCCTAAGCAAAGCAGCGGGTGGATCTGGGAATAATACACCACCAGGCATTATTTTAAAGGGCAATGCTATGGAACAAGAAAAAGTAAGCAAAATGATATGGAACATTTGTGGGGTTTATCACTTGAAAATAATAAATTCATATAAATATATTTTAATTGCAACACTATGATTGCCACATCATTTGATTATCCTTATGACATATTTTTCCAGTCCAATACCATTTCCCTATTTTAAATCAACTGGATATGTTCTGTCCAATTCCACACTAGGATTTGTCCAGACTTGAATCTTGAGTGCAAATGGCAATCAAAACAAATGATATGAATATAAGGTAAGGATGTCAAATTCACGTAGCCAAATCCTCAAATCCAACTGGATCCTAATGCCCTGCCAAGGCAGATTTGAAATCAAAGCCAAAATCCACATAAATTGTTTGGATTGCTTGTGGGTATAAGCATTTTGAAATGTTCATAAATTTGTTAATGCTCTGTTTGGATAGACGTGGATTTCAAATGAATGGATTTGTGAATAAATTTAATGAAAATATAAGAGAGAGCCAATTTATATAAGAATACATGAAGGATTTCTAATAATTATAATTATAAAGAACTGGAGCCACATACCAAGAAAAATTTCAAATTAACTAGTTTGATGTGGAATGCATCTCTTTTAGATTAACATGTGCCCCCGTTCAACCCTCTCTCAAGTAACCTGACTGCACAGACCAACAACCTATGCATATCCCCCATGTAAATTCTGATTTCCTCAATGATCATTGCCCTTAAAAGGATCCACAAACCATCCACCAACAAACACAAAAGAGTAGACACTCAGCCAGTACATTTATGTTTGTGTGTGTAAAAACAGGCTTGCAGTTATACATGCACTTCTTCTAGAGATAACCCAGAACTTGAACATTAACAAATCAATTATCAATGACTACAATATCAGAAGCATATGAAATATTAATTCCAGTTGACTACAACCCCCCCCCCCCCCAAAAAAAAGAAGCTTTCAAAGGTATGCCACAATAGATTCACTAATCGTTACAAACACTCCTAATTACCAACGGCTGCAACCAGATGAACACATACGCACATATACATATATAGACAGACAGAAGTGAGATTATCAATATTACTTGTACATGCATGCAGATAAAGGTGTGCTATATATATGGATAGAAGTGAGATTATAAATACTAATTGGACATGTATGCAGATAAAGGTGTGCCATGAAAGATCACCAATCGTTATAAAACAAAAATCCCATCAAATTCCACCAAATTAACAACCTATAAACCTTCAAACAGCTTCATTCACAAAAATACAAGCATATGCATACAAGAGAGAGAGAGAGAGAGAGAGTACAGACTTGTTGCCGCCGTCCTCGCTGACGCGGTTGCCGAACTGGATGTGGCGGCCGGCGAAGAGGCCACGGTGGGCCCTGCCCATGACGACCTTGCTATCCGGGACGCATTTCTTCAGTGAATCCTTCACCCCGGGAGCCAAGTTCTTTTCTCCCCCTATCTTTTTCAGTATCTTCTTCATCACCTCCTTCGACCTGAACGCCATTCTCTCTCTCTCTCTCTCGTTCGATTGTTGCTTTTAGGGTTTGGAAGAGGCTGAACTGATGAAATATTGAGAAGCTTCAATGTTATTGTCACATCTGATCTGCAATTCTCACATCACACGCGAATTTTTTTGCTCTTGTGCGTTCCGATGGCGGAAGAGAAGGGTTTAGGAACAGGAAGCTTGTACCTTATGCTACCACTAGTTGTACCTTAATTCATTTCCAATTAGCCCCAAGAGGATAGAGCATTACGTAGATTTGGGGGTCACGGGCGTGGCGGGGCGGGGCGGGGCGGGGCGGCCCGGGCCCGGTCTAAAGCCAAATTTTAGGAATAATTTTTCCAACGCTTTTCCCATCGAATTTTATGGCCCGATTGGATGGTACTAAAATTTTAAGGGGATAAATTTTAGAGGGGATATAAAATAAAAGGAGGTATTATTTTTAGAGGGTTGGCCCACATTGATGTGATGTTTATATAGGGGGATAACTTTTGACTTGGTTTGGATGTTTTATAAATAAGAGAGGGTGAATGATGGAAAAATCAGTCAAATAACTCTTTTGCCCTTGTAGTGTCTCAAACTTGGTTACCCATTAAATTAAATATTAAATTACAAAACCCACTCTATTTAATTATTTTTGGACAATTTTAAGTTATATTATTTATTTCATTGAAAATTTTATTTTTTATAAATTTATTTAAAAAAACTTATTTTTTAAATATGTACTTTTGAACAGTTGGTTATTATCAAAACTTTTTTAATTATATTTATTTTGATTTGTTGGCCTATTTATTATTTTTTTACTAGCATTATATTTATTTTAATTAAGTTAACAATACTATTAATGAGAGATAAAAATGTCAAAAACTCCCCACTTAAAGAGGGATAATTTTTTGCTAGCTCCTAGGGTGCCCAAAAATTATCCCCCACAGGGGGGAAAATAGAGAAGGCGGTAAAATGAAGAGGGGAGGAAGAAAAGGGTTGCCAAACCATGGCAAAGGAGTGTGACCCACTCTTATGAGGGGGTAAAAACTTTGGAGGAGGCTTTACCCTCATCCAATTAGGGTCTTGAGGTAAAATTTTTCAGTACGTGTAGGGTTGTCAAAATTACTTATGCCTTCCGGGTACTCGCTTTATCCATTTCATTTGAAAAGGAGATACTAATAATAGAAATAGGGATAGGTATAGAGATTTTAAGGTGTTCTCTAAATAGAGACAGGGACAGAAACAGATATGATAATTTTTACCTTATCCTATATTTATTTAAATACTTATTTATTAAGTAATATATTTTTAATTTTATTTAATATATATTTATTTTATTTATATAATACTTATAATAAATTTTAATATTTATTTCACATATATAATACATAATTTATAGTTAGTATTATGTTTAGCCAGTAAACTAAAACAGTGACGGGAAATTTGCCACCTAATGGACACGAGTATGAGAAAAATTTTCATATAAAAAACGAAGATGAGAACAAAAACGGAAGAGTGTTGCTAAAAGAGGACAATGACAGGAAAAATCATACTCACCTGATCAATATTTCTAATTACGCGTCACTTTTATATCAATTTTTAATTTTTTTAAACTCCAAACATTATTTATATATAAAAATACACTAAAAGATGTTCATGCTATATCAAGAAAAAAAATATAAATTTGTTAATAAGATATTCTTTGACTTTTTTCTTTTAATCTTTTGAAAGGACATTCTTCGACATGTTAGTAAGATATTTCAAAATAAATTTTCACACCTAAAAATTTCGGTTACAAAGACTTGGGCTAAGATTGAAAAGAAAAAAAAAAAACTAATTTTTTTTATTTGACTATTAGGAAGCTAGTTTTTTTTTTTTATGTGTGATAAGAGAAAAAAATTAATTTTTTAATAGTTAATTTTTAAAATTTTTATTAATTAAATATTTTTACCCTTTAATATTTAAAAAAAATATAAAATATAAAAAATAAATTCGATTATTTTAGAAATATTCAAAAAGTTATTAATTGATAGCTAGGGCTACTAGTTAATGGTCCCAAGACGCCCTCTTAAATCTACACAGGCTTATTGTTAATAAAAATTATATTGGAAGAAATTAAATTTACGAGGATTTAATTATTAGAATTAAAATAATAAAATCTAAATTTTGATTTTGTTAAGATCTGATTGGAAACTCTAAAATGTTGCATCCAAACAACGCATAGGCCTGAGTCAAATTCGGATTATATTGTCGGCCAAGTGCATAGAGAAATCGTTAGGATATGGACGCGTGTAATAATTACAAACTATAAAATGTAAAACCCTAACCTCTCCCTCTTGTCGCATGGTCTGTGTTTTGCTCTCTCTCTCTCTCATCGCAATCTCAGCACCAAATTTAGCCCAAATTTATCAGATTTTGATCCGATCTCTTTGTGGTTGCAGAGACAGATACGTATACATATATATATATATTCATACATACACACACATGCCTGCACTTGTATCAAGAGATAGAGAGCTTCGATTGCATGAATGGTGACTGTTGAAGCCGGGGAGATGATGGACAAGGAGCACACCAGGAAACGCCGTCGTCTTGCATGGGACGTCCCGCCGTGCGAGCAACCAGAGGTTGGTTTCGGTTTGATTTGGGTCCATCTACTCTGTTGGAATGTTAGGGTTAGGGTTAGGGCTTTTTATTCCACGGAGAACCAATTGGGCCGCGAGGGAAGAATTAAAGCTAGGGTCTTTAATTGGGTCTTGTGTTTTGCCAATTTGACTCGGGTGGGAATGTTTTTTCGGTTCGCCTTCTTGTAGGCTGACGTTCGGCCGCCGGTGCCGGTGGGTAATGACGTGTTGCGTCGACATGTTTCACCACCAAGGAGGGACGATGATCGTGAAGGGCACTACGTGTTTAATCTTGGGGAGAATCTCACTCCAAGATGTAAGGGCTCTCTTTTTTTCCCAGTTGATATGATATTATATTAACAGATCATTGGTATAGAATTACTTAAATCAGAACTGCACTTGATTTTAATTGAACTCCTATGAATAAGAATGTTTGTAATTTTTTATTTTATTAACCATTTGATACATTATTCTAAGTCATTGTTATGACATGACATGCCCTTGGTCAGTTTCAGTGTTGATGAGATGTGTTCATGTGGCCAAATTTTATTTTATTTTTTTCTCTGTGCAAATGCACATTCGGATTTCTTCTTCGGATGAAATATGATCTTATTCATAGACAATAATTTTGCTATCTTGAGGATTACAAACAAATCTCCCCCCAATAGGACAAACAAATCTCCCCCCAATAGGAGAAGACAAATAAGCTGATTGGGCTTGTTTTTATAAAATTGGATTTAACCATGTTTGCACTTCATGCGGCTGCCTTGTTGCTGTGCTTAATGAGTTACATTTATCTTATTTTTTTTTTCTGGGTATTCTTTTTTTTGGGGGGGGGGGGCAGTAGCAATTGCCTTCAATCTGTTGCTTGCATGAATCTGCCGTGGGATTCTTTGGATGGACATCTGATTTGTTATGAACCTCAAATTTCAGTCATGTAAGTCTTATGTTCTCAGGGCCAACTTATTGAATGATGAATGTTCAGAATTGTTGCATTATTTTTTGGATTTTTGTTAAATTTGTAGCATGTACAAAAATGCCTATAAAATAAAATAAATGTAGCATGTACAAGGACATGGGAGATACTCAATAATGTGCGAAAACAGTTTGATTTATTTGTTGAAAAAAGAAATTCATAAATGTCTATTGTTTGGATAAAAATTTAAAGTTCGAGTAATTTGTGTAAACATTTCTACTGAACTAACACAACTGGAACACTTAGGCTCTGCAAATATCATATATGCATATCGTGTGAATGTTATTAGTGTTCCTTCACTATCTTTTGTGTTAAAAGTTGCGTAATTTTGATGCATACTAAGTTTATGCTACATGTGTGGTTCGTGTTGGCCATGTGGATGATGTCAACTTCCTTACTAAACGTGGTTTTTGTTATAAGCTCGCACTTTGAAATAGTGGGTACATTCATGGAGGAATTCTATCTCGGTGTAGAAATGACAAACGACCATGTTTGTGTTTATTTATGTCTGTATCCTACTCCATAACTTATTGTGCTGTGTGCTTAACATGCATTTGATTTGTCCATTATGCATGTCTATGGTTGTAGACTACCATGCATCCATGGAGAACACTCACTTTTGCAATTCCCCTTTCGAGGATTTGTTCAATAGCTTTGCTTACATTGGTGCTTAGGAAACTACACTTATAATAACAAACAACTACAACCAAAAAAAGGAGGCCCTTGAATCGGGGGGTGGGGGGTGGGGAAGCCTATGCGTGCCCATGTGCATGCCATATTAATAATTCTGAAATAATTCCAAAATGTTGGTCTTTAGATTTCTGCTAATGGTATGCTTAAACAGGTCTTCCATATTAGTGATTTGATATTGTCTTCCTAGATACTATGTACAACATATGCAAGTCTTAGTATGGCTCCCCCCTTTCTTTTTTTACCTTTCTGCTGCTTAAAATATTTAGACACTTGCTTATTTTTGTCCCTGTACTCCATTTACAAGGGCATATGCAGTTTTTTGCTTGCTCGCTCTCACTGTATATTATATGTATGCATCTGTATTTTTGGAGTGCTTCAGCGAAAATTGTTTTATGTTGTGAACCTGACTGTTGCACCTTGTTTTCTGGTTTGTTTAAACAGATAAAATTCTTAGTAAGATGGGTGAAGGTTAGCTGTCAAGTGCTCTGCTGTCTACAAGAACTTATATTTTTGTGATTCTGCTTGTGTCATATCAGCGAATTGCTAGTTGTGTAGGCACGTTTGGCCGAGTTTTGGAATGTTGGGACCGTCAAACGCGAGAATATGTGGCAGTCAAGGTAGTTCGAAGTATACGCAAATACCGTGAAGCAGCAATGCTTGAGATTGATGTACTTCAACATCTTGCCAAGAATGATAAAGGCGGATCTCAGTACGTTTCTACTGATGTTTAAATTAGAAGTATCTCTGGTTTCTATCATGATATTTTTAACTTATGTTCATTTTCCACCTTGCAGCTGTGTGCAAATTCGAACTTGGTTTGACTACCGTAATCATATATGCATTGTGAGTATTCCATTGGAATTCATTCTATTTGGTTCCTCTTCTCCCCCCTTTTCTTGACTTCTCAATTTTTTTAGAGGAAATTATTTACTTATTGCCACCTAGCCCTCTATACAAAGAACTGTTAATGGCAATAGAATGTGGTTACAATGTAATAATCTTATCTTCCATTTAGGAATAGCACAAACTTCCCTGTGGAATATTTGATCACTTCTCATTGGTTATTACTTGTTTCTTATCGTGACCTAAAACCCTTGAAAACAAATATGGCTGGTAGAATTGCTTGTGGCACTTTAAATTGATTTGTGGATATGAAATTCATTCATGATTCAGGAACTAAACAAAAACCTTCATTTGGATGCATTTCAATGGTCTTATCAGGTGTTTGAGAAGCTTGGACCAAGTTTATTTGATTTTCTAAAGAGAAATAAATACTGCTCATTTCCTGTGGATCTTGTTCGGGAATTTGGACGTCAGCTTTTGGAATCTGTAGCATGTGTGTGGATTGTTCTTGGCCCCGCTTTCTCTTAGATTTTTTGCATGACTTCCCTTCACTAACCAGTTACCCAAGTTCTCTATTTTGGCGTGTTTTGTTTGTTCAGGGCTGTAGCGCTGTCCCTAATTGCTTCCTTTTTTTGGCTTAACATATTTTCTATGCTTTATTATATCCGGCAGATATGCATGATTTACGCTTAATCCACACTGATCTGAAGCCAGAAAATATACTACTTGTGTCTTCTGATTATGTAAAGCTTCCTAGCTGCAAGGTATCTGGCCTTCTATGATCAGAAGATCACAATTTTATAGTTGGGTATAGGCTCAGTTATAATATTACATAAATTTTTTTGAATGGTACAGAGGATCTCTTCAGATGAAACACATTTCAGGTGCTTGCCAAAGTCAAGTGCCGTTAAGCTGATTGATTTTGGTAGTACTGCATTTGATAATCAGAATCATAGTTCGATTGTTTCAACAAGGCATTACAGAGCACCTGAGGTTATTCTAGGTAACTAGTTGTCAAGCAGAGATGCAATGCTTCTGTTTTTTTATGTTTCACTGAGATGTGTCCTCTCTCCAAATGAGGCACTGTTGGTAGCATAAAGAAGGATTCCAAATTAGTGTTCCAAGTTGGATTTTCTTGCTACCGCCTTGAGTTTGGTAGGACAGAGAATAACAGATATATACATAATGGATGAGGCAAACTAAGTTACTGATTCTGCTAAAATTATGTTGTGGTGCAATTCCTAAAACTATATAAATAACTGACTTAACGATGTTAAGACATCCTTATCAATTGTTAACGTATGTCCATGCACTTTCAACAATGCCATTTTACTCTTTTCAAAAAAAAAAAAAAAAAAAAAACAATGCCATTTTAAATGGAAAACACGATCTTCAATTTTGTGATAATTATTGAAGAAAAAAAAGTGAAATTCTTTTTATGCTTGACCCTTGTTTATACAATGATTTGGATCGAATTTGACTTGAAAGAGGAGTGTATTTCACCAGGATAAAAATGTTTCTTCCTATAAAGCACCAAGTAGCCACCAACTATAACTGGTCAATATATCTTATTTATTTATATTTTGCATTGTTAGGTATTTATAGCATAGTATTTATAGCATAGTTCATGAATGTGTAACATGGATAAATGAAACTAATGAGTTGGTTCTATTTTTTAATATAATACCTTGGTGGAAACTCTCAGGGTTATATCGGCTCTTTGGGCATTGTGTTTGCTCCTTAATGGTCACCAATTTGAGTTTCCTCAACCTTGCTTGAGGCTTATCTAGTTGTTAACTTCAAGATCCTAAGAATTAGTTGAGGTGCACCCAAGCTGGGTTGAACACTCTTTATCAAATATGTATATATAATATAATATAATATAATATAATAGTTTGGTGGAATTCTTTTTCCATGGGTCACACCTCTTGGTGCCTTAGCTTATAATATAAATGCTTGCTTATTATACAATTATAATAATTAATACTTGCCAAACAATACTAATATTAACTTATTTTCACCCATTTGAAATATCAATATATTGTATCTTAATGATATTTTTTTTTTGTTGTTGTTGTTGTATGGCTTTGTATGTTTCAGTACTTGTTGTGCTCCTAGTCCGTTTACTTAATGTCTTTATTTGCTGCAGGTCTAGGATGGAGTTATCCATGTGATTTATGGAGCATTGGTTGCATACTCGTTGAACTTTGTTCGGTGGGGCTTTTTTAATTCCTTGTAGTTAAGAATTCAGCTGGAATTTGCATATGGAATTTTTAGTCAGATATACTTAAGCCATGATATTTGTCTCAGGGTGAAGCCTTGTTTCAAACGCACGAGAATTTGGAGCATTTGGCGATGATGGAGAGAGTTTTGGGATCTCTTCCAGAGCATATGACTCGAAGGGCTAAGTGAGTAAATTTATTGAATTCATGCGATGAACTCGGGAGGGAACAATGTGACTTTGTTCCACACAATTTGCAGTGCAATAGATCACGCATCTTTTAAAATTTGGATGTTTTATTCTTGGATGTCTTACTGAAACTTAATTTGTATTTTGGTCTTGTGACTTTTCTACAGTCGGGGTGCTGAGAAGTATTTCAGGCGAGGATTACGACTGAACTGGCCTGAAGGAGCAGTGTCCAGGGAGAGTATCAGAGCAGTGAATAAGCTGGATCGTTTGAAGGTCTGGAGCTTTGCCTTCTCTGAGTTCTTTTCCCTTTCTCATCTCTTAGGCTACATTTAGTACATGGAAATGGGTTGGAATGGAATGCTTATTCACATGGGTCATATCCATTCCCTCTTTTGAAGCCCATAAAAGTGGGAATACCCATTTCTGTGGAGATGCTTATTCTAACAAAATGTGGGATGGCCATTTCATCTAAGGGTAGGAGTGGTCGTTCCCCCATGGAATAAGGGAGTAAGAAAAAAAATGTGGTGAAAGAAAATGTAAAAGGTGGCTGTCACCAACCACCAGTACCTCTCATCAATGCCACATCAAACCCCACCACCGCCCATCGCTACCCCTACCACCACCACTACCCATCCATCATTTGTCACTTCTGCCAAACACCCCCCCCCAAAAAAAAGATAATAATAATAATAAAATAAATAAAAACCCTCTAGCATCTCCGCCTCTACCCCACCTCGCCTTAAAATTTTATTTTATTTTAGTATAATTTAAATAAATATTAAAATGGAAATGATTTTTACATTCTAATATTACTTAACCTCTGCGACCAAACAAAAGAATCAAAATTATCATTCAATTTTAGCATTATTTAATTTGACAACCAAGCAAAAGAATGAGAGGTCATTTTATTTCCACTTTAATTCCATTTTCGCGTTCCGAATGTAGTCTTATTGTCTTGGATAATTACTTTGTGCGGGTATGTTAACCATCTACTGGTAATACAATCTGAAATGCAGAATCTAGTTTCCCGGCATGTTGGGGGCTCTACGTCATCGTTTGTTGAGTTGTTGCATGGTTTATTGAAGTTCGATCCATCAGAGCGTCTCACAGCCAGACAAGCCCTTGACCATCCCTTCTTTAATAAGAATCCGTCATGAGGATGATTATATTAACAAATATGGATATGATTACATCAGCAAATATGGTTTCACCTGGCGCGGGTCGTGGGTCTCACCTTTGAAAATGTTGTACAAAGGTTAGGTCAATGCAATACTCGGCATTCTTCTTTCTTTGATGTAAATTGCTGTTTCAGCAATCTGTAATTAACTGACCTGATCAGTCAAGAGCAGCTACTGTTTGGGCATGTTTTGTAGGCATATCTGCTCAAGGAATTACCGAACAAAATGCTTATTTTAGTCGAAGGTGTCAAGCCTTTTTGTTCTTGGAACTTGTAAGAATCTAACTGTGCAGTAACAAATATTATTTATCCTTGCAATGGATTAGACTTCGTAAAGGGTGTCTTTTAAAATTTAACTTGATTTTTTATGATTTGTATGCTTTATTGAATTTAAGAACAAAATTTGGATTCCGCCTTCCTAGAATGAATATTTTATTTCAATTCAGAATTTTATGATTTTACTTAAATTGGGTCTATATATTTTTATGTATATGTATTCTTTGATGAGTCGGCAGCTATGGGAAATCTATAGGAAATTTGTGATCGAGTCTTGATGATTTTATTTGTTACAATTGGAGAGTAAGATTTTTATTGTGGG
This sequence comes from Vitellaria paradoxa, assembly GCA_019916065.1. NCBI lineage: Eukaryota > Viridiplantae > Streptophyta > Magnoliopsida > Ericales > Sapotaceae > Vitellaria > Vitellaria paradoxa. Next base: position 36,628,455 of record CM034243.1, read on the forward strand.
TTGTAGTTCACATAACACTGTAAATTGTTCACCACCTCAGGGTAAATGCGGCAATTTTTTTTCCCTCCTTTTTAGTTAGTGGAATATCTATTTAGGCTGCGTTTGACGCACTGACAAATAGTTAAAAATTATGAAAATTTTAAAAATTATTTATTTTTTATCTTATTGTATAAATTAAGAATTCACAAATTATTTTAAATTATCTCATTTTATTTTATTTTTTGTCATTTTAAATATTTTTTAGGTTAAGAACCAAATGTACAAGGGGGTATTAAGGAAGACAAAATCGTACAAAAGTAATGTATAATTTATTTCTAGTTATTCAAACGTTGTCTTCTGCTATGGTCAAGTGTAATGTATCATTATGCCAATTTTCAGATGATTTTTAACAAATTGATTTCCCGTTGAATTTGCCTAAATTATTCCAGTTGTGTTTGTATGGGTACTGAAACCCACTCAAAAGCAACTGCTGTGAGAGATCCTTTCTAAGTTATATGCCTTAGTTGGGTGTTTGGATGACTACTCTTTATAAATAATTGATATAAAAGTAATACGTAATAAAATTTTATTAAAAGAAATTGTCAAGAGTTGGAGAGTTTTTTTTTTTTTTTTTTTTTCCTGCTGTTTTCTGGGCAGCCAAACATGAACTGGGAATCATCCAACTAAGGTACATACCTTCATTAAAGAACGTGCTTAAATATATTGTCGATAAAATGCTGTCCTCTAAAATTATTTTCTAAAAGTTGTCATCATCAATTGAAATAACATGAATAGTTGAATTTTCCTTAACTCGGCCGCAAATTCAAATTCAAGACATTCGTGGATAACAAATTCAAAATATAAAAATAATGGCTTCATGTTTTATTCTTCATATTCCAAATATAAAAAAAAAAAAGAAAGAGATATTCTATTAAATAATTTATCATCTCGTCTTCGCAAACAAATTATAATTAATTATATTTTAATTACATATAGAAAAAGAGTTTAGTTATTTCCTTATTATGGAATCAAATAAATTGAATGTGTTTAGAATTGTATAAAATTGTAAAAGTTAATATCTCGTATTTTGTGCAGTGAATAGATAATTTAAATTTTATTATCTCATAATTCGTATTTATAGAAATTTGTAGAGTTCTGTATTATTTTATTTAACTCCAAATACAATATTATAGAGTTGAAAGAAGATCAAATGTACTAATTTTATTTATTTCTATGCAGAAGTTTCTAAGGTTTGATCCCTTAACCCAGTGTTTAAGTACACATAAAATTTTATTAAAATAACAAAATAAAGATTAATTTAGATAAAATAATGCTTTTTTTTTTAGATATAGTAATATGTATTCTTAAATATGCATTCTCGATTTCATTAATGGCATGTTCCATAAAAATCAATTACAAATACTAGTAAGAGTGAGGTGGAAAGCACTGTTAGAAGAAAAGAAAAGAATTCTTGTTTATTGATGTGTGTTGAATACAAGATACAAGGTCCCTTATATAAGCGGGACAATAACCCTAATCCTAGTATGATATGGATAGGACAATAACCCTAATCCTAGTATGATATGGATAGTAATTCTAATTATGGTATGATACATAATAAGGAATCCATAAATTACAAGATTCTAAATATAATACTAACTATATATAATACCAAACTTAACACCCCCCCTCAAACTCAAGGTGGTAACGCAGGAATCAACTTGAGTTTGGCGATTAATTCAGAAAAGCGGCCAGGAGGATGAGCCTTTGTGAAGAGATCTGCAATTTGATTCACTGAAGATACAGAAATAAGACGAACAGAGCCTTGTCTGACATGTTGACGAATAAAGTGACAATCCATTTCAATGTGTTTGGTGCGATCATGAAAAACATCATTGTGAGCAATCTAAATAGCACTTTGATTGTCACAATATAATAGAGTGCCTGTAGAATGAGGGACACCCATATCAGTAAGGAGCCACCTAAGCCAAAGGAGCTCTTGAGTAGTATCAGCGAGAGCACGGTACTCAGCTTCAGTACTAGAGCGAGCAGTGAGGGTTTGTTTCTTACTACGCCAGGCTATGAGAGAGGTCCCTAGAAAGAAACAAAACCCTGTAGTGGAGCGACGATCAGTCGGATCACCAGCCCAGTCAGCATCAGAAAAGGCATGTAACTCAAGTGGAGAATGTGCTGAGTAATAAAGACCATGAAACATAGTGCCCTTGATATAGCGAAGAATGCGGAGTAAAGCAGTAAAATGATGAGACCGTGGAGCAGCCATGAACTGACTAACAATATGGACAGCATAAGCAATATCAGGGCGAGTGACAGTAAGATAAACAAGGCTACCAACAAGTTGACGATACAAAGTCGCATCAGATAAAGGTGTATCATCAAGAGGAGTGAGACGGAGCTGTGTATCAATCGGGGTAGAAGCAGTCTTACAATCAGAAATACCTGCCCGTGTCAAGAGATCAGAGGCATACTTAGCTTGAGAGAGAAAATAACCAGAAGAATCACGGGAGATCTCCAAACCCAAAAAATAATTGAGAAACCCCAAATCCTTCATCTCAAACTGGCGACTGAGAAATTGTTTGAGATGAGAAATGCCAACACTGTCATCCCCAGTAATAATCATATCATCCACATACAGAAGAAGAAGAATAGATCCAGCTGTAGTGGTGTGGAGAAACAAAGCAGAGTCATATGAACTGGAGGTAAATCCAAACTCATGACTAGTAGAACTAAATTTTGCAAACCAGGCACGGGGAGCCTGTTTCAACCCATATAGTGCTCGACGAAGCTTGCAAACATGAGAAGACGGAACAGATGAGCCAGGAGGAGGCTGCATGTAGACTTCCTCAGTGAGATCACCATTCAGAAAAGCATTCTTAACATCCATCTGATGAATGTCCCAGTTACGAGCAGCAGAAATAGCAAGTAAGCTGCGAACAGATGTAAGCCTAGCAACAGGAGCAAAAGTTTCTTCATAGTCAATGCCATACTCCTGAGTGAAACCTCGAGCAATAAGACGAGCTTTGTGTCGCTCAATGGAACCATCTGAACGAGTTTTGATTTTGTAAATCCATTTGCAACTGATAGCAGTTTTCCCATGAGGAAGAGGAACCACATCCCAAGTATGAGTTTTCTCAAGAGCCTGTAGCTCATCATCCATAGCGTGCTGCCATAAAGGATTAGTACAAGCCTCACGGTAGGAAGAAGGTTCATGAGTAGAAAAGGCAGCAGAACCAACAATATAATCACGAAGACGAACAGAAGGCTGTGTTACCCGTTTAGGACGTTCTGAAGGAGGAGAATTGTCAATAGGAGAGGGGGGAGAATACTCATCAGGAGTGGTCACAGGTCCAACAGAAGGCCCAGGTGTCTCGGGATGAATCGTAAGCAGTGGCGGCTGAGAAATCTGTGGACTTTCTGCATCAAATATGTCAGAATGCAAATCAGTAGAAACATCAGTAAAAAGAGGAATGTGGGAAGAGGGAGAAAGTTGAAATGAAGAAAGAGTGGAAAACATCTTGTGTTCCCAAAAGACAACATGTCGTGAGACACGAAGACGCCGAGAAATGGGATCCCAACAACGATACCCTTTATGTTCAATACCATAACCCAGGAAGCAACAGAGACGAGAGCGTGGTTCAAGTTTAGTGCGTTCATGAGGTTGAAAAAGAACAAAACAAGCAGAACCAAACACTCTAAGATGAGAATAATCAGGAGGAAATCCATACAAGCGTTCAAAAGGGGTAGTATTACCAAGGACAGAGGTGGGAACACGATTAATGGTATAGGCGGCAGTAAGAGCAGCTTCCCCCCAAAATTTTTCTGGACAAGAGGATGAAATAAGAAGGGCACGAATTGTATCAAGAAGATGACGGTGTTTGCGTTCAGCCCGACCATTCTGCTGAGATGTCCCAGGACAAGAAAGATGAGATAGGGTCCCCTGAGAACGGAGAGCAGATAGAACCTCAGAGTCAAGATATTCCATAGCATTATCAGATCGAAAAACTTTGATTGTACTAGAAAATTAGTTTTTCACCATAGCTGAGAAATCAGAGTATATTTGTTTAAGTTCAGAACGTTTAGTCAAAAGGTACAACCAAGTATAACGGGTAAAATCATCCACAAAAATAACAAAATAGCGAGAGCCGCCCATAGTGGGAGTGGGTGAAGGCCCCCAAATATCCGAGTGAACAAGATCAAAAGGTGCAAGAGAAACAGAATTGCTATTATTAAAAGGTAAAGCATGTTGTTTAGTAGTTTGACATGATAAACAATCAGTTTTCTCAGAAACCACATGACCTAATTGACCACTAGAAATTAAGGTTTTCAAACGACTAAAAGACACGTGACCCAAACGACAATGCCAAAGATTAAAAGTAGAGGCTGGGGAAGCAGAAGCAGCAGAAGCAGCAGCGGAAGTAGCAGAAGGTAGTGAAAGCTGGAGGTAAACAATCTCAAACAGAAGTCCATGCTTACGGCCGATCCCAAGAACCTGTTTCGTCCGTGGATCCTGCACCAAACAACCAGAAGCAGAAAAAGTAATGATGAGACCCAGGTCACATAATTGACCAATAGACACAAGATTTAAAGTAAGATTGGGAATATGATAAACATCAGAAAGAGAAATAGATGGTGTAGAAATGTGACCAGTATGAGTAACAGACATATGGGTACCATCAGCAGTATGAATGGTGGGAATAGAAGATGATGGAGCAATGGAGGAAAAAATAGTAGAATCCGAAGTCATATGATTGCAACATCCTGAATCAAAATACCAAGAGGAATTACCTGGCATGACGGAAAGAGCAGTAGATGGAGATGTATCAGTTTTGGCAAGAACTTGCTGAATGATGGATTCCACATCAGTCATAGAAAATGATGGATCAGAAGATGAGGATCCGTCTGAAGCAACAGCAGCAGTGGCACGGGAGCCAGAAGATTTGGCTGAGGACTTAGAAGATCCTCTTTTGAAAGGAGCCTTGGAGGAGGAAGCCTTGGGACAGTCACGCTGAAAATGACCAGGAGCTGTTTTGTGACAAGTCAAACACTCACGAACTGGACAGTGCTCAAATGAATGAGTATGTGGTAGACCCCTGTTTTGACAGTAGATGCAGGAGTGAGAAGCTGATGATCCAGAAGAGCGAGTGTGAGATATGACAAGGGCGGCATCTGGAACGGAGGACGGTGTTGTAGCAAGAACTGAGTCCAACGCCTTGGTTTTGAGGCCAAGACGGGTTTCTTCAGACAAAAGTTCTGAAATAGCCTGTTCAAGAGTGGGTAGTGGCATGCGATGGAGCAACGAGGCACGAACCGACTCAAAGGTGTCATGAAGAGCCATAAGGAAGAGCAACAGTCGTTGATGATTGCGGTGGACAGTGTACAATTGAGCATCCTCAGAATCTTTCCAGGTGGGTTCACATGAGGCAAGCTGATCCCAAACAGAGGACATGTGAGAGAGGAAGTCATTGATGGACTGCCCAGGCTCTTGACGCATACGGTGAAGATTCTGAAGTAGCTGATATTGATGGGCATGACCTGTCTGATAACGATCCTTTAAGAAATCCCAAATAGCCTTAGCCGGAGAAGGATACTGAGCATCATCATGGAAGCGGCCGAATTGAAGACTAATGGAAGGAACAGTAGTAGCACGAAACCAGGTAACAATCTGGTAATTCTTGCTTTCCCAATCGTCAAGACGATCATCAAAGGCGGATTGATCCTCATTGTCTTTCTGAATAGGTTTTGTCTGAGAACCAGAGATAATACGCCATAAACGACGGCCCTTGATAAAACCAGAAAGGGCTTGGGCCCACAAAACATAATTGGTCCCATCGAGAATGACAGAAAGGGACGTAATGTTGTCGGAGCGGTCCATAGAGGTAGCTTTCAAAAGGGCACAATAAACAGTAGATGAAAAACAGAGAAGAATGGGACAAAACGGAGATCACCAGTGTGTCCGGAACGCCGAAAAAGGTCAGGAACCGGTCTGAACCGGCTGAAAAGCTGACGGAAGATGAGTGAACCGGCCCAAAGGGCGAACGGAAACCGGTTCGGGATGAACCGGTCTGGATCTGGCAGCGGCGCGTGAGATCACGCGCAGACTTCAGGCGGCGCATGAGGGCGCGTGCGGGCTTTGTTTTGGGGCCGGTTGACGGTGGTAGGTTCGTCTCTGAGAGAGGGACCCGATGATATATATATATCCTCGAATAACTGCAAGACGATGGAGAACAGAAGCGAAAGAAACAAGAACTTATGAAAATCACGGGCAATCTTCAGGCAATCTTCAGGCGGCGCGTGAGAGCGCGTGGAGGTTTGTTTCGGCTTCTGGTTGATGGTGTTAGGTTCGTCTCTGAAAGAGCAACCCGATGATATATGGAGATATCTGAATAACCGCAAGAAGACGAATGATAGAAGCAAAACAGACAAGAACGTCTGTAAATCACGCAAAAAAAAAAAAAAAACACCAAAATTTTTCAGAAAATAATGGCTGAAAAAAAATATGAAAAGAATTAGAGCGAAGGCTCTGATACCATGTTAGAAGAAAAGAAAAGAATTCTTGTTTATTGATGTGTGTTGAATACAAGATACAAGGTCCCTTATATAAGCGGGACAATAACCCTAATCTTAGTATGATATGGATAGGACAATAACCCTAATCCTAGTATGATATGGATAGTAATCCTAATTATGGTATGATACATAATAAGGAATCCATAAATTACAAGATTCAAAATATAATACTAACTATATATAATACAAACTTAACAAGCACCATTCGGAGTGGCCGAGTATGGTTCAGGAGCGGCTGAATGGCTTGGTCCGTATGGTTTTAAGTTCGATTCTTCTTCGGGACAGTGTACCGTTTATTGTGGCGGGTTTCTAACAGTCCCTCGGTCGAGCTAGTCAGCCAGAGCTTACCTAAACTGGTTTACTCTTCGTTGCCCTTTGTCGACTAGGATTACAGGGCGTGCTTCGTCCTGAGCGCACTATTTACGAGAAATCGACTGCGGACTTTCACGTACTAGAAGAGTGAGGTGGAAAGCTATGGGATTATTATTTTAAATATTTAATTTATCAATAAATTTTATAATTTTCTTTAAAAAAAAAAACTCATTCGAAAAACCCATTTGCAACCATCCCTGAAATTGATTTGTTAGATTTTACTCAATTATGGAATGAGAAACTGTAAAGAAATGATGACCATAGGAACAAGAATGTGAAAAGACAAAAAATAAGTCATTTGATGACAACTCTTTTTCCTTGGGAGATGAGGGAGAAAATGACATCAGCTTGGGATAGTTTATTTTAAATTGTTAATTAAAATTTAACAATTTGAGAGGTGTTTGATTTATCAAATTAGGAGAGAAAACGCCATTGCAGACCTCTTAAAATGATACCGTTCTAGTTATTTTTTATTTCAAATGATATTGTTCTACTTAAGTTTTATATTTAAATATATTAATTTATATTCAAATATAGAAATTTAAGTAGAACGATATTTTTTTTGGTAAAAAAAATCAAGACGATGTTATTTTTGGGAACTGTTGTGGCTGCAGTGACTCCTACTATAGTCTTGAGTCGTATCAAATTCTATTAAAAGTTATAAAAAAATTATAAAAAGTTATCAATTTCGTTCAATTAAATTTCATCATGTGTTATTTTTACATTTCATCATGTGTTATTTTTACACTAACATTTTTTATTTTTTATCATCATTCAAGCACTCTCTATATATATTTATATATTTTTAATTTAAAAATATATGAATATATTTAAACATTAAAAATATTTAAATTATTAAATTTTAATTTCGAGTTGCTGTCACCAACCCCAATTCATTTTCAGTGGTATGTATATTTGAATGTCAACATGATGATATCATTATGCCTCTCTCACAAAACCTCAATCTGGACCACATGGTTCAAATTATTATTAGTATTATTATATGCAGCTATTAGCCCACGGTTTTGCACTCCAATCCGCTGGCTCAAAGATACCATTCTTTTCTCCCCATTGGAATGTTTCGTGGTAAAAGTTAACATGGGCTCAGCCTCATGCTTATTCTCCTAAGCCCTTCTTTGATCTCTCAATAGTTTTTTTTTTTTTTTTTTCTTTTTAAACACAAAATGCTTTAATCATTTAATTGGTTTGAAAGTCATAAAAAAAAAAAAAAAGTTTAGGGTGCGTTTGATAGTTTAAAAAAAGAAAGCATACGTGTTAATTTTTTTTTTTTTTTGTGTTTGATTGGCACAATTTAAAAATTCTGAGTAGACTGGTTTGAATATAGTTTTATATACACATTTGAACAATTTTTGTCAGAAAATTGTTAGAATATTAGTAAAAGTTGAAAAAAATAAAAATTAATAAATTAAAAAAATTTAAAATTTGATAAAAATTTATAAAATTAATACTTTTAAAATAAATATATAAAACAAGAATGATCAAAAATAAGTAAAAATAATTAAAAATTTGTAAAAATTAATATTTATTTGTGTAACAAATACCCCCTCGGCTGCCTAATAGCTATGAAAAGAAATTAGTCAATTCTTTATCAAAAAAAAAAAAATGGTAATAGAATCATCACAGCTTTGACGTGGATTTTTTATTTTTATTTTTTGTGAGCACAAAATTGGACAATCATGAGTAAGGAGACGTGTGAAGTGATAAAAAATTGAAATAATTTATATATTTTTTATTTATGTAATAAAATAAAAAAATAAATAATTTTTAAAAGTTTTTAAAATTTTTCTATACGTTTTTTTAATACATGAAACGCAACCTAAAAGTGAGATCGGCCTCACAGAATTCACTCTCGTAAAACCAATCCAATAGTCTAATTTCTCACAAATCTCCACGTGACTGTTCTGACCACACGCGAAAAAGCGTGCTATCCACGCGACGAAACCCCCTTCCCCCTCCCCCTCCCCCCACCACATCATTGCTGCTCTCTTTTTTTGTTCGTCCGCGTACTGGCGCAGCAGGAGCTTTCTGTGTATACAGTCCCATATACGTATAGAGAGAAAGAGAGAGAATGCAGTCTTTGCAGCAGAAGGCCTCGGAGTGGAGTGGCGTCGACCCAAGCGACGCTTTCGCCATTGACGAAACCAATCTCTTCGAGAAGCTCGGCCTCCAGACCTTCGTCAACCTCTCCACCAATTTCTATACCAGGTTCCCCTCTCTTCTCTCTCTCTCTCTCTCTCTCTCTCTACATATATATATATATATATATATATATATGCATGTGTATATAATCATTAATCTGATTTGATTGATTGATGAGAACATGCAGGAAAGCAAGCGAGAAAATTGCAGTTTTTATTCTTTGATCTTATAAGTTTCTTCATTTAATTATTTATTTATTTTCATCCTAGCTCCCGCAAGGAAACAGAAATGCAAATTTCACACCGGTTAACTAAATTAGTTTCGTTTTTTTGACTTTTTTTTTTCCCAAATAAAAATGTAAATTTCACTTTGTTATACCTATTTTTTGATTTTTTTTCTCGGCCGCCAAACAGTGCAACTGGTTCTGGTTTTATTGATATTTGTGATGGTGTGAACTGGTAATTCTAGGCTCTTAGATTCATTCAGCGACATTAAATTAGAGCTAGTGTGAATTCTGCTGAGAAAATATTTAAATTTAAAGCTTTGTTCTCTCTGTGCCGCCTTAATTTCTTGGCTTCCAAACGAGGCATGATTCAATTCAGTAGTTTAGATCTGATTGTGTTTAATTTGAGTTTAATCTCAAGGTTTTGGGCTTTGTTTTGAATTGGAGATTAGGGTTTTTGACGACGAGGAAGAGTGGTTTCGTTCAATTTTTGAAAATTCAAAGAAAGAAGAGGCAATTCAGAATCAATACGAGTTCTTCGTGCAGAGAATGGGAGGGCCTCCACTGTATTCGCAGAGAAAGGGTGAAAGATCTTAAATTTTCTAGTTTATTTATTTTTCAAATATTGATACAGATTAGGGCTTTTTTCCCCTTAAGTTCCTTTTTCCTTCCCAGTATGATATGATGTTGCTTATGGTTCTTGAGTTAAGCATGCAGTTTTTATTGAGAATACACTATTAAAAAAGCAAGAACATAATCATAGAAAAAGATTGTTGATGTCTCCAACCTCTGTTGCTATTGGTGAACAAAAAATTTATTGTGACTTTATGTCTGTTTTCAGTGGAATCTATCCCACTCTTAGTAAAAATACATATACAGATGCAAATCCCACTTCAGTGCTGATGTTATTCAGTTTGACTTGGAAATGCTTTCGATTTCCTCTAGCATGTATGGAATTGTTTTTCTTTTTCTTGGTGTACTCATTTACTTAGTGGCTTATGTTGCAGGATGTTGTCTCATTTGATTTTGAAACGCTTCCTCTTCCACTAAGCATAGCTACAATTGATTTGCTTTTTCTTATGCTACCAATATTTGCTTAGTAGTGGATGGCGTATGCTACAACCAATGCCATGTGTTTGGGATATTCATTACCTAATGCTTGAATAGAAATTTGCCTTCCACCTGGACATGGTTGCGTAGGGAGTTCTTTTTTCAGTGGCTGGAGACCATCAAGAACTTTATTGATGTTGGGATACCTAAGGTTCCATCTTGACGTCAACATTCAATCTCATTATCAAGTTCAATATTCCCTCTCTCTCTCTCTCTCTTTCTCTCATTCTATTTATTTGAAGAAACACTTGTTTTTTAGCAAGTTCTTTTTTCATCGGCCAAGGACAATGAGAACTTTATTGATGTTGGGATACCTAAGGTTCATATTGACATCAAAATTCAATATCATTATCAAGTTCTACAGTCACATTCTCTCTCTTCCCCCACATTCTATTTATTTAAAGAAAAATTGCGTTTTCTCGAAAACTTTTTATTGCATTCATTTCCAAAAAGCCAAAGAGGGTAAACTGAGAATAAAAAGAGGAAAACAATGCCACATAGGCCTTTAAGATCTGATTCATTCCGATTTCCATTTGGGTTTGTATAATCCAACTTTACATCATGATGATCGCCATCAAATCCCATTTTCACCATCCGCTGAACATTTGGTCCAGAGGCACGTGTCATAATTGTGAGAAGCAATATTAATATCTACCGTGGCAGGCATTCCATATTTAACAAAGTTTCATTAGACTACCTTCTATTGCCTTGATTTTACATAGAATTTGTATTAGATTAGTTTTAACTTCCCACATTCCAAAAAGTACTATTCATTGTGAGAGGAGATGGGGTGTGGGAAGCTAAAAGTGGAGTGTATATTGATAGACTACTTTATTGCAGAATTAAACTTCAGGAATTCTAAACTCATGGGGTACTTTAAGCCGACTATTAGAATTTGGCTTTAAGTCATGTTGTTCCTGTATTAATGCTCCTCTGCCCCCATCTTCCTGTTATTGTTCTGAACTTAGGATAACCTATTCTGAAATTAAAAGACATTCCAGTTTTTGGACCCAGACACCATTCATACAATTCACCTGTATTATTTATTTATTTATTTATTTTTTTACATCTTAATTGATGCAGGCCATCCTGCTCTGATTGGACGGCACCGCCCATTTCCCGTCACTCATCAAGCTGCAGAGAGGTGGTTACATCACATGCAACAAGCATTGGACAGCACGACAGAAATTGACCCAGACTCAAAATTCAAAATGATGAATTTTTTCAGGTAAAATATTTCCATAATTTCAGACCTTTTTCTGTACCATCCTCCCGATGGATTTTTTTTTTTTTTTTTTTTTTTCACGGGGTATGTTGTTGGATTGGAGGTAGCATTCCTTTAATGTTAATCCCACACTCAACTATAATTTTTTTGTTGGGATAACATCTTTTATAAGATGTAGATAACATTGTACGTTATCCCAGGAAAAAAATATAAATAAACGTAGGATGAAAATTAAGGGTGGGATGCTATTTCCTGTCCAACCTCATATCCAATGAAACAAACATTAATGTTGTATATAGATAACAACATATTGTTCTCGTGTTATTGTTCTACAGGCACACTGCATTCTTTCTCGTGGCTGGAGACGAATTGAAAAATCAGAAGCAAGGAGGAGTTCCTTGTAAGCATGCCACTAGCAAACCAGGTGCAGTGTAGTTTCATGAAACAAGCCAAAAAATGATACAACATTTTATTTATCAACTCCTTGATCTTATAGCAGCGCGTATGAGCAGTATGATTATAAACGATTTCACCAAATAATCTTGGAAAATATACTTGTGTTCATTGAGACAGTTAAGTTATACGTATATTTTCGAACTAGCTACATGGAGCCCAGTGTTCTCCCCTTTACTGCATTTGTTGTTAGTTCATGCTTCTGCATTGCTGTGATTTGGGCTTTTATAAGTGCATGAAAAGGGTTCTAATTGGTTCTTAGCACAGAAAAAAATAAAAAATAAAAAAAAATTGAGACCGTTGGATCAAGTGTGTGATGTACATTATAGAGCTCACACTCGATCTAACAGTTCACATTTCCATTGCAGGAGGAGGTTTGACATGTTTTCTTGTGCACTTCAAAGAAACGGATAACTTTAGAGTTTGATTTAAAAATATATAGCCTCTCCCCAAATTAAAAGTTATCGCGTAACTCTCTTATAATTTGAATTAAGATGCAGAATTAATAAAATTTATTAAATTTGACTGAATTTGTGTTTCAAGAGTCAAAATTAGTCGGAGGAAAAAGTTTTTCTTGCAAAAATTGATAGATCAAAGTTATTTTTATTAATTTTTAAATTAAAATGAAATATATTTTTTATTTTTTAAATAGATTGAATAAACAATTCATATATAAATTTATGTATATGTATATATATATTTTAACAATATCTTTTACAGGGTCACATGTGAGCTTACATGGTATGTGTAAAGATATAAATCTAATTAAGTTTAATAAATTTTATTAATTTTGCACTGCAATCCAAATTACAAATGCATTATATGTTGAATCTCTAAACTCAATAGAGTTGATGTATGTTTAACCAATTTTCGAGAGGCGAAAGTATAATTACCCCAAAAGAAATCTTAATGAATTATGACTAACAAATTTATGAGAAACTAGAGTATTCATAAAATTAGAGTTCAGTGCACAAAGTCTTCACATATACAAAGTTTTGAGAGGAGTAATATACGTAATATTATTCTCAGTAACTAAAAAGATTATGAAAAGGTTTTTCATTACTAAAGGAGAAGAGGATCTAACCTTAAAAGAGAAACCGAAACAATAAACAATTAGGAAAAAGTTAATGCACTGGAAAGTTTGTGCTTTCCACTCGTGTTAATTTACGTTTTCAACTTCTTTTCAAGTTCCGGAGAAAGTGATTTTCTCTCGTAGAAATTCTCACTCAAACATAATCTAGTTCCAAAGTCACCCACACAAGCAATAAAGAATTGTTGATTTTGCGCATCTAGTCAATGAATTGCTATATATAAGGCTCGTTTGGTGGATGAATATTGCTGAAAAACTCACTCTGAAATTTTCTGAAGATTTCTAAAATTTTTTAATACATTTTGTACTTCTTGTACTTTGTAAAATAATTATAAATATATATATAAATAACATATCCTTACAACTTTTTACAAACTCTAATAAATTTTTTACAAATCTTGATAACATTTCACAAACCCTAATAACTTTTTTACAAATCCAAAAAATTTTTCATCTCTTTCAATAAATTCTAATATAAAATTGTTCCAATGAATCAAAAAAAAAACTTTTTGGATGGTTTTTTTCACCAAAAAATTGATGCAAAAATAACAAAATTTTGTTATTCATATCTGAAAAACGTAATTTGGTTGTTGCGTACCAAACGTAAAAAAATTATCCAAATCATATTTTTCGTTGCACCAAACATCCCCATAATTGACAAAATGTGTTCAAGGAAGTGTGTCACAGGTAACAATTTTCAAAAATTCATGCGACAAATTCCCATGGGTACGTCAAAAAATTTAGAAGGGAAGCGTACTCATATTTTGGTAAGTTAAATTTAAAAAAAAAAAAATTATTTCGCATTAAAATATTTTAAATTAAGTTATTCCTTTGCTGAATTTTTTTTTTCTAAAAAAGCTGTTTCCTATAATAAAAATTAAAATTATATTGGTAAGGTAACCTTTTAAATATTTCGATAAGTGAGTGAGAATTGTGGAATTAATAAGAATGATAATTATGTAAAGCCAAAAGACTAAGCAATTATTTGATGCTTTAATCCCCCCCCAAAAAAAAAAAATTATTTGATGCTTTTGAAACAATGCTTTAAATTCTTTAAAATTATGTCACACAAATACATTTTAATAGAATTCGCTACAATCGTACGGCTGCGACACGGTCGGAACAAATCTAGAGCATTGTGATCTAATGCTACAAATACTTTACCCTACCACATCACGGGTAGTGCTTACCAAAATAATAATATTAAAGTAAATAAAGCGTGGAGAAACGAAGGGAGTGTCAAAATGGCCTGATCGAATGGTCGAGGTTGGATGGTGTACTTTTTTTTTTTTTTTTTTCTTTTCCTACCCTTTATTCTGGGAGTTGAAGATGGAAACCCTTTGAATATTTTTGCAGTACCCTAGTTTCATTAGTTTAATATTTATACATAAGATAGTGTCAAATTATCAAAAATACATTTATAAAAATAAATTTCAAAATAACAAAATAAGTTCATAGGTAACAATTTATGGCTTTCGTGTTATCACATCATGTTTGGGTGCAATATTGTGCTTATTCGTGTTTACCATGCTCTTTCACTTAATAAACTAAATTTCACTTTATCTTGAATTTTACTGAAATCCCACATTAAAATTTATTTATTTTTTATTTATTTATTTTTATTTTTAGACAGGTAAAAGCCTAAACTTTTAATAAGTTGCAAATGTTCCGCTCAGTCACCATTTTGTCAATAAAAGTTGGATCAACTAATGGTTAAAATACTGGAATAAAATAATTACCGAGGAGATTATAATTAATTAAAAGCCCAAACATTTAATTGCCTGCTCCTGATGATTACATACATGTTCTATACAAAAATTCCCCGACCATATAATTTTCAAGATGGAGTAGAAAAACCAAATCAAGGCTGGCCAGGGGGTTGTTCCTTCAGAACTAGTTCAAATCTCATAATTCTCAGGCGCATAATACATAGCCATATATTACTGACACAGATGAAATTCACCCAGAAAACACATGCCATGTCCTCCTTCACAAGGAGCCCCAGTGTTTTCTGATAATGCACAGCATGTTCCCACATAGACCGTAGACACCAACAAACGTCAGAAAGAGGAACGAAAAAAAATTAAGATTAGTACCTTACCAACATAAGCTAGACGATGATATAAGCAACTGATCAGGCTCATGAATTTTATCATGAAGTACGGCCATTTCCATTCTGCAATTCAGCGATCGATCTCAATCTCTCGTAAGCGTCAAAACAGACGTGGGAATAGTCTGACATGGCCCTGAAGAGCTCGGGCAACCGGATTTTGAGACTCCCCAGCGATTTGTCCCTTACCTGAACACAGTGCTTTTGGTGAGCTTCTACTTCCTCTTCCCACCTCTTCTTCAAGCTGTCCACAACAAACTGCTTCTCCGATACAGGATTGGGATTCGTTCCCTCAACTCTTTCGTGGTCAGCATCATCAGTTGGTGTCCTTCGTTGCATGTACTTCTGATACCAGTCTTCGAACGTCTGTTTCTTGCGCAAGTACTCTTTTCTGGTTTCCTCGCTCTTCTCCTTTAGCTTCATCTCCTCCTCCTGATGAATGATGATGGTTTTTATCACAGCAGCGAAGGAGGCAATTGCACTCTTGGCAACCTCGTCGGGAAGCTTCTCCAGGTGGTCGTGCCAGGAATGCAGGAGGGGTTGGATTGGGGGGTTCTGGACTCTGAGCGGCGATGAGATTTTCTCTTTTAAGCTGCTCTCAATGGGGATGAGGTTCAACTTCAACCAGCTATTAAGAGAGTGGATGTACTGCTTCTGATTTGTTACGAGCTTCTCAAATTGTGAATGCCATTCCTGGACGACATTGCAAAGCTGGATGGTACGCTTGTGGTGATGCTCGGTGGTTTCCTTGGGAGTTCCAGAGATATCGAGTGATTTGAGATTTGCAACGATGTCCTGCTGCCTGTCGTGATGTATGCACATGGAATCCCACATCTTGGCCATCCTGCAATTTAGATTTTGTTATTTTTCTGCAGTTAATCAAAACCCTGTTCACATGAGGAAAACTTTATACCTTGTATCAAGGAAAACTTCCAGGACAACTAATAAAAAACAAAAGCAAAAGAAATACATAAACAACTTGGTATTTTACAACTTCAAAACCAAAACTCACCAACTATCTGAAACTCAGATGGAGGCAGGAGGTAATTAAACAACTAGATATTTTACAAATATATATGCATATGAGCCACAATGTTTATACGTAGTTATTTGCTTGTCGGTATTATTTAATAAAGCCACGCAGATAATTTAAAAAAAAAAAAAAAAAACACTGGAAGGAATAAAGGTCAAGCACAAGAAGATCGTTTTGGAAAAGAATATCAATTAACAAAGTTATCATTCAGTACATGAAACATGAAAGAACGTATGACATGCATAATGAACCATAAGCTTGTGTGGGCCAAACAAAATTTTCTCCCAGCCAATCATAAATGCAAATTTGGTGTTCAAAACAAATTATGAGTGGCAGGAATTTGTTAGAGATCACAAATAAATAAATATCCATAAACAGTTGCGCTTGTGCATGAAGCGGTTCTGTGTGGACACAATGCCGCTCCTTGCGATCAATCTAATAAAAGCAGGTCCTCATGGCGCAATCCCTGAATACCATAAAAGGAATTGTATGGAAAATGAAACATTCCCAATCCAACATAAAGTAATAGTACTTCCAAATAACCAATGGAAAAAATAGTTTTTATATGGAAAATGACATGAATTGATCCAGAGTTCTTCTTCAAAGGAAATAAAATATGATAAAGAAAGAATAAGCGAGGACATTCTGATAGCGGAGCAAAAGTCCAAGGAAGACATAAATATTTTAGTCCAACTTAACATCAAATCGACCAAGATTTAAAACAGACATAATTATTTTAATCCACCTTACATTACACCCAACCCTTATGCATTATATGACAAATATGACCAGGGACACAAATTTAATAGTCCTTGTACTGCATTAAGATCATTAGGTGATGTTAGGATTAGTACAATGTCTTTCATGTAACATGACTTACACTAGCTGGCCCAATTTTTGAGTCATCAGCCAATTGCAGGTAGTGATGTAAAATGGGTTGGGCTGGTCTGGCCCTGACCCACCCCTTTAATATTTTTTAATATTTTAATGGGTCAGGGCTAGTCCAAGCGGGGCTGGACATAGGGGAGGCCGGGTCTCAGAATAAGTCAGGGTGGCCAAAGCCTTGACCCAGGTTGGTACGGACGCTTGGAAGGGGCAGGGCCAAAATTTAATAACTATCCAGTGCAATTTTGATGCAAAATGAAAATTTAAAAAGCTCTAATGTGTGCATCCAACATGTAAAATGATAGAAAGAAGTCAGTGATATTCAAAATTATGAGGGAAATTTTCTTTCTTGGAAACTTACCCATTAACAAGAGCAACAAGCTTTGGATACAACTGATCATCACGTATATGATTCACTTCAGAAACTGTTGAATCTAAGGACTGCATGTCAACTATGTATCTTGTGTGCAAATGACTTATAGCTGCCTTCGTCTTCTCCAATGTTTCAGGACTAGCACTACGCTTTTTCTGCTTATTCAGCATTCCAACCTTCCTTTTATACTCAAGTTTTATAAGCTCACCAGCCTATCAGCATGAAGCAAACAAAGTTAGGATTTGAAAAAGGATAATAATCAGATAAAGAAAAATTCCTGTTTATATACATTAATTTCTAACAGAATAGGCTTCACATTTAATTATAATGATAAAAAAAATAATGTTGACCTAGCCATAGCTCCAAATTGGTTCACTTAAAACAAGTTTGCTATCCATGCTGCTCAGAATTTTCTCACCTCAACCCATGCAACTCTTAGATGCTTCACTCCTTGTTAGACTGATAAGTCAACCTACTTACTTACCCAAAAAAAAAAAAAAGTCAACCTACTTCCTTGCTAGGAAGCTAAGACACTTAGAGATATAGGTGTCGGGTACAAATACGTGTCTAAGAGTCGGATTCATTAGTTCTCTTATTCAAAGATACAGGAAGATAGGAAAATATTGATATATTTAATATAATTATTTTATTTTATAAAATAATATCATATTAACAAAGTCCCATTAGAGTATTTCATGCATAAAATACTAGTTTTATACATAATTATGTGCTAAAATTAAATTTTTATACATGCATCCAATTATATTGGGACACATATACCATATCCCTAACCAATTGTCATTATTCAAGTGTCAAGTTTCCGACATGGTACTCATACATTTGTATATAACATAGATTGGGGGATAATTAATACCAGGAGATAACATATGGGACTGTATTTAACATGGGATTATTTTCTATTTTTATATATTTATTTATTTAACTCCGCCTATATTTTTTTTTTATGGCCGGTCCCAGGCCTGGATAAAGGAGGAGGGTTATGTTAGGTAGTCGACAGCCAGCGTAAAACTTTGTCGAATTTTTTTTATGGATTTTCTGACATCTAATGAGATTTCGTGGGGGCGTTCCCTACTTAGCGACGCACTGTATGGTCCGAATACAGTATTAAATAAGCAAGGACCGTTGCATCGGCACCTGGGTGCAGTGTTAAATAGACAAGGGTCCTCACACTTTCCTGGACGAGTGGGGGGGCAAGGAAGCTAGTCCAAAATAGAAGGCTGAGATTAGGTACTTGGAATATTGGGAGCTTAACTGGGAAACTTATAGAAGTGGTGGATACAATGGTAAGGAGAAAAATCGCAATTGCTTGCTTGCAAGAGATGAAGTGGGTGGGACAGAAAGCTAAAGAGATTGAGAGGACTGGATATAAGTTATGGTATAAGGAACTTAATAGATCGAGAAATGGGGTCGGCATAGTAGTAAGCAAGGATCTAAAGGAAGATATAGTTAATGTAAAACGCTATGGAGATAGGATTATTGCAATTAAGTTAGTGTTAGGAGAAGAGATAGTAAACGTAATTAGTGCTTATGCCCCCCAGGTGGGCTTAGGAGATGTACATAGGGAGAAGTTTTGGGACAACTTGGAAGGAATGCTATTAGAGATACCTCAAGAAGAGATGGTCTTCATAGGAGGAGATTTGAACAGTCATATAGGACGCGACGTAGATGGATACATAGGAGTATATGGAGGATATTGTTATGGTGATAGAAATGAAGAAGGGAATGATATTTTGGCGTTTGCAGTGGCTTATAATCTCATGGTGACGAACACCTTTTTTAGGAAGAGAGAGGAACATTTGGTGACCTATAAGAGTGACTCCTCAAAGACATAGATTGACTTCTTCTTAACTAGGAAAAGATCCCCTGTAACTTATAAAGATTGTAAAGTTATACCAGGGGCGAGCTTGACTGCCCAACATAGGTTGTTGGTCATAGATGTGCAGCTTCAAAGGTGGACTAGGAAAAAGAAGCCGTATAGATGCTCAAAGCCTAAATAGTGGAACTTGAAAGGTGATAAACAAGCAGCATTCAGGAAAGAGTACTAGAGGAAAACATTTGGACAGTAAATGAGAGTACAAATATTATGTGGGATAAGGTAGCAAAGTGTATGAGGAGAGTAGGGAAAGAAGTCTTAGGAGAATCCAAAGGGAGTGCTCCGGCACAGAAAGAGGCATGATGGTGGAACAAGGCCGTCCAAGACAAGATAAAAGTTAAAAGATAGTGTTTTAAATCTTGGCAAAACGACCGAAATGAAGCGAACTTGGAGAGGTATAGAAAAGCTAGAAGAGAAACCAAAAAGGCAGTTAGTGAGGCTAAGGCAAAAACATTTGAGGATTTATATAAACGACTTGACACTAAGGAGGGCGAAAGAGAGATATTCAAGCTTGCTAAATCCAAAGATAGACGGACTAAGGATTTAAACTAAGTTAAATGCATTAAGGATAAAGATGAAAAGGTATTAGTAAAGGAAGAGGAGATAAAGGAGCGTTGGAAGAGCTACTTCTACAAGTTATTTAACGAAAACAGTAGTAGCGACGTACAATTGGGGCAGTTTACCACTTTTAGAGAAGAATTAAATTTTATATTCTATATGAGAATCAGTAGGGAAGAGTAAAAGAAGTATTAAAAATGATGAAGAATGGGAAAGCGGTTGGGCCAGATGGTATCCCTATGGAGGTTTGGAGGTGCTTAGGAGAGGATGGCATAAGTTGGTTGACAAAACTTTTTAATATAGTGCTAAAGAGCAAGAAGATGCCTGATGCATGGAGGAAAAGTATCCTTATACCCATATACAAGAACAAAGGAGATATTCAGAACTGTGCGAACTATCCCGGGATTAAATTGATGAGCCATACAATGAAATTATGGGAGAGAGTTATTGAGAGAAGACTAAGAAGGACAACAAACGTTTCAGAGAACCAATTTGGTTTCATGCCTGGAAGATCAACCATGGAGGCTATCTTTCTCTTGAGGAGGTTAATGGAACAGTATAGAGAAGGTCAAAAAGATTTACATATGGTGTTCATCGATTTAGAGAAGGCATATGATCGGGTTCCTAGGGAGATTCTATGGAGAGTATTGGAAAAGAAAGGAGCGTGTGTCGCATATATTGAGGCGATAAAGGACATGTATGATAGAGCCATACGGACGACTGGTGGAGAGACTAATGAGTTCCCTATCACGATTGGTTTACATTAAGGCTCAGCGTTAAGCCCGTACTTGTTTGCTTTAGTTATGGATGAGATTACAAGACATTCAGGATGAGATGCCGTGGTGCATGCTATTTGCAGATGATATGTTTTAGTAGATGAGATGAGAGAAGGAGTGAATGCTAAGCTAGAATTGTGGCGGGATACGTTAGAGACAAAAGAGTTTAGGCTAAGCCGATGCAAGACGGAATATATGGAATGTAAGTTTAGTCAAAGTAGGATAACGAATAGTATAGAAGTTTAGGCACACAAAAGATTGTAGAGAAAGATAAATTTAGGTACCTTGGATCTATGGTGCAACAAGATGGAAGGATTGATACTGATGTAAGTCACAGGATTCAAACTGGGTGGACCAAATGGAGGAGTGCTTCGGGGGTTTTGTAAGACCGAAAAGTCCCCCTCAAGGTGAAAGGAAAGTATTATAAGGTAGCGGTTAGACCAGTGCTGCTATATGGATCAGAGTGTTGGGCAGTAAAGCATAATCATGGTCAGAAGATGGCAATTGTGGAAATGAGAATGCTAAGGTGGACGTGCAGGATTACAAGAAAAGATAGAATTAGGAATGAGGAGATTAGGGGCAAAGTAGGAATAGCACCAATTGATGATAAAATGAGAGAAAACCGATTAAGATGGTTTGGCTATGTTAGAAGGCGTCCAGCGGAGACACCTGTTAGAAGGTGTGAAAGTATGAAAATTGCTAGGAGTAGGAGAGGCAGAGGAAGACCCAAGAGAAGCTGGAAAGAAACTATTAAAAATGACCTGACTTACCTAAATCTACCGGAGGACATGACCCTAAACAGATCTAATTGGCGTCGACAAATCCATTTAGCCGACCCCACCTAGTGGGAGAAGGCTTGGTTTGATTTGGTTTGTTTTGGTTTATATATTTATTTATTTATTTTTGTTTGTGTGTGCGCGCGTGTGTGTAGTTGGGTGGGTGTGATTTAGTAGGAGATTTAATACGAGGTAATTTTAAAACCTTTGGATCTTGGCAAGTAGCTAGTTTGCCTATAAGGGACCCATGGTAATGTATACTCCCTATCTTGAGGATAAACAGTGTCCTCCAGACTTAAGTTTAGAGTATTTTTGCATAACCAAACACAAGACAAGGTGCACCCCACGGCTAACTAATTCAATCCACACTCCCTAATTCCCCAATCAAACACAGCCTTGAAACTTTCTCATGTTCTCTAAAATTATGTACAAAGCCTCTAGAAGATTCTATTAAGTCCCCAATAGAAGTCTAAAATACCCTGAACCATTCTAGAATATTATGCACTACTCCAGAATATTCTAGAACACTCTACGACACCAAACATTTTGGAACACTCAACACTCTAGAATGCCCTAGGAAACTTCTAAATGTGTCTAAATTAATGTCCCTAAGTGGCTGGCAAGCTACAAAGTGGCAAGTCGTGACGACATGCTATCACATGAAAGAATACATTACCATAACTGAACAAGGGCATTCCGTAAACAAATAATAATAACACTTAACTTGTAGAGAAATTGTGAATGAAGATCAAATGCAGGAACTGAAACTTGATACAATGAGACTACACACCTTTACTTCCTCATATAGCTTTTTCTCCCATGCTAGTAATTTGTCCAAAACAGTGGCATGTGTCTCGTATTCTTCCGCATCAAAATCTTTCATACCTTCGCCATTAGGTACACCTCTAAATGATCTATTCCATGTAATAACTTGCATGACCCTCGCAGCATGGTCAATATGTCCTGCAAATATTTAACATGGTAACTGAAATTGTTAGAAAATTGATTGTGTCCTGAACCAATATATTATCTAGGCTCCAGCTGATCAGCAGGCATTCTTTTCAGACTTCCATGGACTAATATCCACGGAATATACTTCTAACTCATCCTAATACCACTTTCACCCAAGCATGCTGAACTGTGGAGTTCTAATAGATCCGGTGCATTATTGCTAGTATGATCGCACCCATAAAAACAAGGAAAAAAAAAAGTTGGGCACTTAACATCAAGGGTTTAGGTTCACATCATGCATGATATTATCATGCCAGAAATGGAATTTGTGCAAGTACTTGCCAAAAAAAATGTGCAAGTTGAGTTTTGAAGTTGACACTTACATTAGATAAATGACTTGTTGCCATGGTTTTAAGAAACGGTAACGGGTACCGTAACGATAATGGTCGTAATGACACGGAAACAGGATGTAACAAATGTTACGTAACGAAAACGGAAATCGAAAGCGTAATTTTTTTTTAAATTCACAATTCACTTAAATTGTGTAGTTTTTGATATTTCAACAATTAAAATGCATGAATATAGATGATTAGTGTTGTTTGGTGATTTCACATCAATCAATAATGTCATATTTTTATATATATAACTATTAATTTTATTTTTAGACACCTCTTTTTCCAGTTTGATTTTCTCCATTTTTTTCTGACCAAACAGCTGATTTCAACTTTGATTCAATTGGAGCATCCCATTGAAATTCATTTTCAGCCACGTTTCAGCAATTTGCCGAACTAAATTTATTTCATGCTTCACTTGGAGTGTAAACAAAAAACAGATAAACCAAATTGATAATAAATTGCATGCAACTATGACCAGCAAATTCCATAGGAGCCAAGTTCCAAAATAAATTGTCCTAAAAAATGGTCATTAACTTACTACATCCTCAATGCTATTAAAATTCGATGGATTATGATTGCCGATGGAGAATTACAACTCCAAAGATATGAATTGCCCAATTCAGCAACTAAAAGCAAAATCAATTAATATCGAACTACACTCCCAAATTCCCCATAAATACACGATTCAATGTTCAACTAGATTACGTAAATATATTTAGACAAGCATAAGCACCAAGGAAAAAAAAATGTAAAAGAGATAAAAATCACCTCGATTATCTGCAAAATTAGAGTGGTAATGCAACCGCGTGGCTTCGAGCATATTCGAAACCTCTTGTGCGGCCTGTGAGGCCTTCAAGAAATGATCATCAATGTCTCCCAATATCTTCAACAAATTCACACTTGACCCAACCTTACTATTACCCCCTCTCCTTATATCAGGTGGGGCAGTGTTCGAATGTAGGAACTGTTTCTCATTGGCAACCGGTGTCACCAACACGTCCAACCCTTCCGCCACCACCTTCTCCGGCGTCTTCGGCTCAGGCTCGTCGATCTTGCCAACCGTCTTGCCCATCTCACTGAATCTATCTTCAAAATCTTCTTCCCCTTTTTGATCTTTCTGCTCTGTAATGTCTTCGGGTTCACTCAGTGACGGGCCCGGCATGTTTTCGTCCACCATGAAGAAGTAATCCCAAGCCATCCCCTTCAATTCCTGCGGCGGCGGAGGCGGTTCTGAAGTCCGCAGTGGAGACCGAGGCGGCAACGGCGTCTCTGCAGCCCCCTCCGCCGCAACCTCACTCCGGCGATTCCGCCGCCGCTGTAAATCCGTATCATCACTGACCTCGTAGCTTTCCTCTTCATCTCCTTCAGCGATGGCAATGTTCTTCATCTTCCGACTCGTCTTCGATACCGAGAACTCCGGCATGGTCACTGAACGCTGGAGCGGCTCGACTGGAGAGAAAGTAGGAAGAGGCGGAGGCGGGGGAAGGATCGTCGAATCCATAATATGCGGCTCCGGTGTACCGCCGGTGGCGGCTTGGCGGTCGTTCTGGTCGTCATTGCTCTCAGCTTCGCCCTGGGCGTAGTCACTCAAGGCGGCGCCGGTGTTTTTCAGGGCGACGGCGTAGCCGGTGTGACCGGCAGCGAACGCATTCCGGGCAGAAACCGCTTCTTTCATGAAGTTCCTCCGGTCCTTGCATCTGGAAACAGCCTCCTCGTTCTCAATCTTCGATTGTGCACAGCCCATTAGCCTTCCCTTCAAAATCCTAGGGCTCCAACAAATAGTGTCTGATCTAGCTTCACTCCACCAACAATGAGGATGGATTGAATCTCTAATCAATCACACACTATCCCAACTTCACAATACACAGCCACAAATATATGTGTGTATATATATATATATCTGTATCTAGGAATGTTGATTATAGAGGAGAGAGAACGAGAAAGCTAGGGCTAGAGAGAGAAACTGAAGCAGGAGGAAATGAAGGACGCATGGTGGGGGAGGAAGGAGAAGAGAGGGTTTAGCCTAAAAGGGGAAACTGACAATGTGAGACAGAGGGGGGGCCAACATACAGAGAGGATAGTGGTTCTGCACGCGCCGGTTCATTTGCTCGTGACTTCACTCCCGTATTTTTGAATGTACGCGATGTAACGGTCACATTATTCGAGGCGGGACGACGTCGGTTTTAAGATTAGAGTCCACTGCAACCGTTGCAATTTTGCTTTTACTGGACCAAAGATTTTTGAGTGCGGGCAGTTTTTTGTTGACAGATTATTTATTATTTTAACACTATATTGCCCTCAAATTAAAGCTATTTTAATAAATAATTTCGTGAATGAATTGTCCTAATAAAAACTATAATTATTAATATTTAATAATTTAAAAATCTAAAATTTTATTTTTTAAAAATTAAAAAAATATATATATCAATTTCAACTAAATCTTAGACTCCGTTTGGGAACATAAAGTGACTTCTCAGTTTTTAATTATTCAGCTTTTTAACTTTTTTTAAAATAACAAAATTTACTATCTTACATTTTTAATTTCTTTTAAAACATAAAAGATAAAAAAGTTAAATTAAAAAAAAGCTAAAAAATGACGATTGTGTGTATATTTCAAGTATTTATAGACGTAAAAAGTTAAAATGTATACTGTTTTAAGTTAATAGACAGGTTCTTTGCTTTCTCAATTGTGAGTGGTAGGAGGTGAAATATTAAATGCACGTGATGGTGTGACTCGTAGTAATATAGTAGGTAGCGATTGTTATATAAAATTTTTTCAATCTATCTCGTAAAACATTCGAGTATATTAAACCAAGTAATTTCTTAATTATATCGTCCCAATTAAACCAAACTAAAATTGTATCTCTCATGCTCGAATCGTTTAAGTAATATTCGTGTTCGGGGAGAGCTTTAAGTACATTGTCTCGACTAGAATTCATTCCAACCATTCACTCCTAAGGTTGGGGCCAAGTGGATAGCTATAAGCCTGCCCCCCATAGCTACACCATTTTTTGCACCTTCAAAAATAATTACCTGTAATTGATCAAACAGTTAGAGAAAATAAGTGTAATTTATCTCAGTAAAATAATAAAATTTTATTTTTCTTATTTTGGGAGTTGGATCCTCAAGGGTGACGATCCAAATCAATTGACAGGATTGTATTTAGCATTTGGTCAGAGGTATTAGAAAGATTAAGCAAATGAAGATGAAAGCACGAGGCCTCCCCATTTTGTGGCTTACCATTAGAAGCAAACTCAACACAAAGAAGGGGGTGAAGCCACTAACCGAACTGCTTGAGTTTGGCTCAGTTAAAATTTGGTGGGAGTTTGATTTGTGATCTTTAAATAAACTGACTTGGACCACTTCTGGCATTTTGAACTCAAGTAATTAGATACTCAACTCCAAGCTTGCAAGTCAATTAAAAAAATAATAAATACATTAAAATATAAATCAAAACATCAATTTAGTTTAATAAAACAATGCATGTTTTAGTTAATCAAAATTTTCACAGGTCAAACTCAAATTTTAAGCTCGAGTAAATTAAAATTTTGACTTAGTTAGACTTGTTCTCATCCCTCATTTAATATTCTTAGAAAGTAAAAGAAAAGTCTGAAATTAACCCCCCCCCCAAGAAAAAAAGAAAAGAAAGAAAAAGAAGAATTGCAATTCAATTGTTAAAAAGTTGAATATCTAAAATCGATATTGAGAAGAAAATTGTGAAAAAAATTAGAAACAAAATTTAAAAAATAGAACACTACTACTAAAAATCAAATTTGCTTAGAAAATGTCAACACAATTTTCATTTCTCAACATGTTCGCAAAATGAAATGTATTTTTAACACTCTCTCTCTCTCTCTCTCTCTCTCTCTCTCTCTCTCTCTCCATCACCATATGCTGGAATCCATTCAAATATTTTCCATTGCTATTCAGTGGGCATCACATGTCATGTGCACTGAACTATTCACAAAAGAGCAACCCCACTTTTATTAATAAAAATTTTAATTTAATTTTTATCTATTTTATAAACTAAACAAAGATCGGCACACCCCTGGCACAAAATTTGGTCAGAGCATCTTCCAAATTTTTACTTGATATTCAAATAAAAACCACCCTAAAAACCAACTAAAGAAAATAAAAACATATAGATATATCACAAAATTAAATTTACACGATCGATGACTGGACATGCATAATATATAATTAATAGAAAATCGGTTTTGCGGGTTACTAGCCAAGAAAGATGAGCTCTCCTCCCCGATAACACCTGGAAAAAATATTCTAACGGACGACAAAAATTGCCTCCTCCGCCACAGCCAGGAATTCAATATCTCCCCAATCCATCTGCTGCAAAAGCCGAAAAGACCAACCAACTAGAAGCGTGATCATTGTAAAGTACTAAATCAGCAGCAGTTCCTGTTGACAATTAGCAGAGACGGAATTATTTATAAATGAACAGGGAAATTTTTGTGGGAAACATCCAATTTCCAATTTTTATACAGTACAAAACAAAATAAACATGAAGGCCACCTATCAAATATTCATTCCGTCATCATATTTAAGGAGCTAAGCAAGAAACGAAAACCCTCTCCAAGAAAGTGGAGAAATTACTCCAAATTGATGTCACAGAAAATAATTTTCCAAGAAGGCAAATTCCATGAAACAAGCATTGAAAACATTGATAGAAAGAGATTTTACCACTGTATATCTAATCACATTGTTTAGTAAATTGTAAAAGCCATAAAGACAATATAATATATCAATATTTTATTATTATTATTATTATTATTACTCTTTTTTTTTTTTGGTTTTTTTTTGGGGGGGGGGGCTGTTTTTAGAGAAGAAAGGTAGGGGATGCAGCACATATGAATGGCAACCAAAGTTCAAAGATATAAGAGATGGGAATGTGAGAAATCTTTTTCTTGTGTTAATACTCACCAAGAGGATCCGGATGTGCATTACAGTTGATGTTTACTTGAATTTGAGGTTGGCCTGGAGTTTCCGTAACTCTTCCCCTTGTTGCTAAAAGGATTTTACAAAAACAATGGCTTTAAAAACAAGAATGAAGAATTCAAGGCAGCAACACCACTGAAAAAATAGTTGTAACATGTTTTTAAGAAAGTGAAACCATTTCACACCTTGTACAACAGCCTCCACCAGTTGGTAGATCTTGATTGTAGTAAGCACCATTCCATGGCCATCTCATATTCAATTGTGTTGGGCTGAGAACAATGTGAAGTAGACACAGCTTCTTTCTGCAAAATGAGGATCCACATGTCACTCATAAAGCAGAGAAGATAAGAGTGTGTGTGGGTGGAGTGGGGGTGTGGCCATTTTGGAGTGGAAAGTATTCTGCAGAAAGAGTAAGACAGAGATGACTAACAAATCTTACCATCTCCCTTTGCATTTGGTGTTTAAGTTTATCAAAAAACAGATGGCCAACAAATGTGGACTGCTTTCCTGAAAGAGTAAGAGGAGGTGCAACACTGCCAACAAGAGGCCTGCAAATGGGGGGGCACAATAAGCATAATTGGGCAACCTCACTGCATGTCAAGTGAGAAACCAAATGTACTGCTGTAATAGGAAATATTCACAGAAAAAGCTATTTCCGTGTTAAAAACACAGCAAATATGGTTTGGGATCTGCAATGTGTTCCCGAGGAGCTTATTCTTCCCTCTACCTATGTTGAAAGAAGGATGGAATCTTTTTGGTCAAAGTGGGAAGGATTCGGGGGCTCCCCGGCTTCTTTTTCTCAATAATGCTTTTTCATACTTTTTATTGAATTTCTGATCAGCCACATTGTAACTAAATTGTAACTAGGATTAACCATTCAACCATGGTTAATTTCTAACTATGATCAGCAGCTAAGTAACAAAATTAACTACCTGATAGTTGAACTGAATTGTAACAACCAGCCCTATGATGACAGCTATGTAACTAAACAAAGGGCCCAATTGGTAAAAGGCTACTTTCTCAGCCCAATTTGCCTGAATGGACCCTTTTATGCAACCCATGGTTCTTTACCCAGCCCAATGGGTTTTCACCCGATTCCTTTATTCATTAACCCGACTCTACATATACTCATTTGTCTTCTTCTAGACTCTTCTCTCTTCCAGCAGTGTATACAATTCATTAATTGTTCACCAACCCTACTACCATCTGCTGCTATCCTATCCATTGGCTTCCAAGTAATCTGATGGTAGAGATTGAGACTACCACAAACAATCTCGGCCGCCCCTGGTAACGCATCAATAGCTGATCTGAGGTTAGGGCAGATTTGAAGGCTATTACTTGTCTTCTCATTTGCTTGACTTTGTATAGCTTGTATTGCTCTTCCCGAGCTCTTCTCTCTCCGTAGTTTCATTCTTTCCTTTTGTCTATATATCTGCTGGTTCATGTGTAAATGTTTCATGGTATTCCTCTGTGCTTCTCTCCTTCAAACTTACGTTTTTGGTCTCATTACAACTACCCCCCCGCCTCAAAAGGAAACTTGTCCTCAAGGTTAAAGTCCGGGTACTACAATTGGAAGCAATAGAGGCGTTCCCGTGTCGCGTCGGCTTCTCCTTGGCCTTGCCACTATACCAGAATCTCCATGAAGAATCCCTTTCCCCGATGGCAAGTTCGTGACCCCAAAACCATCGACAGAACTGGTAACATCTCCCCATTCTGATTTGTTGGTGGTAAGATAGGTACGGTCGTCTCCTTATCTTCGATCTTGCCTTTGAGTTGTGAAATGTGAAATACAAGGTGGATCTGCAATGTATCTGGTAACTTGTAAGCTACTTCCCCAATTCTTTGTATTATCTGAAAAGGCCCAAAAATATTTCGAAGAGAGTTTCATGTTACTACGACACCGGACAATACTTTGTTTGAATGGTTGTAGTCTAACATATACCCAATCTCTGACTAAGAATGCTCTATTGGTCTTTTTTTGTTCACTTGCTATTTCATATATTGCTGTGCTCTATTCAGATGCTTTTTTAATAACAACAATATCATCTGATGAGATAACAATAGATCATTAACTGTTGCTACTTTTGATAACCCATCCACGTATTGTGTGAGTTTGGGGCATAAAGAGGCTCGTCTGATGTCATTTGTATAGTCGTATAGAAACTTGTGTTGAACCAATATTCAGCAAGATAAATCCAATATGACCATAACTTTGGAGAATCTAAAACAAAACACCACAAATACGTTTCCAAACATTTGTTAGTAACCTCTATCTAGCCGTCTATCTGGGGGTGGAAACTTGTACTAAAATGTAATGAAAAGCCCACTAATTTGAATAACTCCTTCCAAAACACACTTTGTGAAGGCTGCATCTCTGTCAGCCACAATTGTTATTGGAAGACCACGTAACTTCAAAATATTTTGCATGAAAATTAAGGCCAATTGTAGAGCAATGTATGGGTGGGTAGGAGGAATAAAATGTGCAAATTTTGTAAGTCTATCAACAATAACCCAAATCACTAAAAATCTGTTAGAGTTTGGTAAACCCTCAATAAAGTCCATACAGATGTCTATCCATGTACTATCCATGTACTTTTGGGAATAGGAAGTGGCTGCAACAAGCTTGCTGGGGGTGTGTTAGGAATTGGACATGCAATAAAAATAGGACAACAAACAGGGTGAGATGTAAGACCCTTATCTTCATGTAACCTAGATAAAGCATCTGCCACCTTGTTGTCAACCCCTTTGTTAGAATATAGAATATATATATTAGAATATAGAATATATGCTTAATTTCCTTAGAATATAGATATGATTGTTTAGCATATAGGAGTGATTGATTCGATTTCCTAATTTCCTAGTTTCCTATTTCCTAATTTGATGTAAACCTCTATTATAAATAATATTCAAGGGAGACGAGAGAATTTCAATTTTCAATCTCTCCCTTTTTTTTTCTCAACTTGGTATCAGAGCATATTCTGGTTCCACAAAAAAAAAAGAAAAAAAAAAAAAAACCCTAGCACTGTTCACGCGCAGAAACCCTAGCAACACTGTTCACTGCCAGCGGACAGCTCTCCGGCCACCGGAATTGAAGTCCGACCACTCCAAATTGATCGCCGGTGGCCGACGATCACAGCCCCACAGGAGTCGTCACCAGCCGGTGATCCACGTGCCCCCACGCGCGTGTCTTCCGAGACGCCCAGATCCCACGCGCGGGGCTTCTACCAGCGCGTGAGCGCGCGTCTTCCTCCGGGAAGATTCCAGCGACCCTTACCGGAGTTCGTCTAGGGTAGGCGACCTTCTCGCTGCCCTTTGGCTTGATGGGTTATTGATTTGAATATAAGCATGGTCGTCCTCGTCTTTATCTTCCGCAACCGTCTGTTTTCCGTTTGATTTTCTCTTGTTCGCGACCAGATCTACCATTCTGGTTTGTTTTGTTTTCTTTTGTTACTGCCATTGTGGCGTTGATTTGTTGGTTTGATTGACCATTGTTGTTTTACGGTTGCAAAGGTTTCCTTTGTTTGATTTCTTTTTGACGACTATGCTGTGCTGGAGATTTCTTAACTATTGTTCAACATGTCAAAGTCTGAAGATGCTACTCCAATCATGCCTCAATCTGTATTCTTAAAGGCAGATGATGTTCCTCATTCTATTCCGCCGAAAAAATTAAATGGTGAGAATTATTTGAGTTAGGCACATGCTGTGAAGACTTTCCTTCGAGGAAATGACAAGTTACAATATATTACTGATGAGCCACCTTCGTCCACTGATCTTCGGTACCGTGTTTGGATGAGCGAGGATGCAATTGTTATGGGACTATTATGGCATAGTTTGGAGGATTCAGTTGCTACCACGGTTGAGTTTTGTGACTCTTTTAAGAAGATCTGGGATTGTCTTGCAGAATCTTATTCCCAGAAAAGTAATATCTCTCGAGTCTATGATTTGTATGAGCAGATGTTCTCTGCAAAACAAGGTGAGATATCATTGTCTGATTACTACAGTCACTTGAGGAGCTTATGGGAGCAGTTATTACAATACAGACCGTTCAGTGAAGACTTAACACAACAAAGGAAGTATTGGGAAGAATTCATGATTGCAAATTTCTTATCTGGTCTTAATCCTACACTTCGAGGCTTTAAAGATCAAATTCTAGCGAGTGAAACCCTTCCTACTGCTGCTAGTGCTTATGCAGTATACAAAGGTCACCAAACTCCCTAACTCAACACTTATTCATGCATTAAAATAAGTAAAGTTGAAGTTTTAGTGTTATTGTGTTACTTATACTTTTATTGTTTTATTTGTAAGAAAAATGGCAAGGATGTCGAAGTTTATAGCTATGGAGAAGGCCAAGAAAACAAAGAAAAAGTCATGGTTCGAATCTCATCTTCGATGGAAAAGACTAGCCCAAAGACCCAACCAAGAGAAGGAAAGAAAGCAATGAAGGAGATACTAATCGGTCCCCACCGTCACCCAGACGGTCGGGACCACAGAAAGTACAAAACTTCAGACGGTCCCAACCCCCTCTCCAGACGGTCGGGACCACCCGTGATTTACAACAGCCGCGTGAAAGCTCCTCTTCTAGGGTTTTGTGGCATATTTTTAAAGAGCCATGGGACGGCTATGAAAGGGGAGGCCTCCTTAGAAGTTTCTACCATTCCTTAGATTAGTTTTTAGAGAGTTTTTGTTCTTGAAGACTGTTTATGGATATTGCCGGCGTTTTATAATTCATCTTCGCATTCGTAGTTCATCTCTTCTTTTATGCACAAACCTTGTAAGTTATTTTCGTTTCATCCTTTAATACAATGTTTTGTTTATTTCAATTATTAAATAGCATGATTGAGTGTTATTTTGTTTCCTTTGTGATGTTTAAACTAGTTGTAGCGTAAAACCCAAGTTCTTGGTTCAACAAATCAAGAATGGGTAGTTCACGAAAAACCTTGGGATGTTCGTAGATCCTTCGCATGGGTTGTGAGAGCTCATGCGTAAGAATCTACCATATTAAAATCAATTTTAACTTGTTTCGAAAACATTCGAAACCGAAAATCTTTAACCACACTCGTTTGAAGTTACTGGCATGGGTTTTCGAATATAACCGTTTACATACTTTCAAACAAGGTTAAAAATAGGTTTCGAATTCATTTCTAGTTTCGTTTGTTTGAAAAACTTTCAGAAACAAAGGTCTTTAACCATATCCGCTTGAGATCACTGGTACTAACCTTTGATTAAAATATTCTTAACATTTTTCGAATTAAACCCTATTCTTCAAACAAACACACCCCAAGGCAAAGTAATGAACTACTCGAACTTGACGTTGAATCAAGATCTTTATTCTTATTGAATTGCAATCCAACTTAGTTTTAGTTATAATTGATTAATTTGAAATTGAAATTGCTTTGTTGATTTTATTTTAATTTTTCGCCATCTAGCTTAATTCCTTTTGAAATTCAGAATGTCCTGTTTATTTTAATCTTAAACATCGGGCTCACCGAGTTTTAAAACTACGACTGCCCTCTTACACTTGAGAGGTAGAACCCTAAAACACAATTTAAGGTTGGTCAAGTTTTTGGCGCCGTTCAGGGCCCTCTACTTATTCTTCAGCACTTATTAGCCAACATAATCAAGGAGGTTCTTCCCAAGGTAATTCCCGTGGCACCCGTGGTGGACGTACTACTCGTGGTGGTTCTTGTGGTGGAGGACGTTCATCAAATGGTCGAGGTGACCGCAAGTGTAATTTTTGCGGTGGTACCAATCATACTGAGCCTTACTGTTGGAAGAAATATAGAAAGCCTGAACAAGCACACCATGCCTCTGACCATGCTACTTCATCACTTCCAGCGTCTGATAATGGAGCTACGACATCTGATTCTCAGGAGACAATTACCTTAAGCTCATCCCAACTTCAAAAGCTCATTCAGTCCTTGCGTGCTTCTAATCCCTCATCTTCCACTGCTACTTTGGCTAACTCAGGTAAACCAGCTCTTGTAGCATCCTCTTCTCCCTCCTGGGTCATCGATTCGGGAGGCAGCTCGCATATGTCTGGTAATTCCTCCTTATTCTCTAATCTCAGTATCATAGTATTGTGTTAGCTGATTGTTCTTCTCGTCCTGTGTCTGGTAGAGGGACTCTTCATCCCTCATCATCCTTTAATCTCCCTTCTAGTCTTTATGTACTACACTTTCCTTTTAATTTACTCTCTGTCAGTCAGTTAACCAAATTGTTAAATTGTTCCATAACTTTCTTTCCTACTTCTTGTGTTTTTCAGGACCTCACGACGAAGAAGATGATTGGTTCAGGGCATGAGAAGGATAGCCTTTATTACCTTGATCGTAATCGTCCACCAGAGCAGCTAACTACTACAGCTCTCCACATCTCTGTCTCCCCTCTCCAGTGGCATGTTCGTCTTGGTCATCCATGTTTAGCTCATTTGAAACTACTTTTTCCTAATTTTAGTTCAGTGTCTAGTCTTCAATGTAACTCCACCTATGTTTTTTTCATGGCCGGTCCCAAGCCCGGATAAAGGAGGAGGGTTGTGTTAGGTAGTCGACAGCCAGCGTAAAACTTTGTCGAACTTTTTATGGATTTTATGACACCTAATGAGATTTCGTGGGGGCGTTCCCTACTTAGCGACGCGCTGTATGGTCCGAGTACAATGTTAAATAAGCAAGGACCGCTGTATCGGCGCCTGGGTGCGGTGTTAAATAGGCAAGGGTCCTCGCACTTTCCTGGACGAGTGGGGGGGCAAGGAAGCTAGTCCAAAATAGAAGGCTGAGATTAGGTACTTGGAATATTGGGAGCTTAACTGGGAAACTTATGGAAGTGGTGGATACAATGGAAAGGAGAAGAATTGCAATTGCTTGCTTGCAAGAGACGAAATGGGTGGGACAGAAAGCTAAAGAGATTGAGAGGACTGAGTATAAGTTATGGTATACGGGACTTAATAGATCGAGAAATGGGGTCGGCATAGTAGTAAGCAAGGACCTAAAGGAAGATATAGTTAATGTGAAACGCTGTGGAGATAGGATTATTGTAATTAAGTTAGTGTTAGGAGAAGAGATAGTAAACGTAATTAGTGCTTATGCCCCCCAGGTGGGCTTAGGAGATATACATAAGGAGAAGTTTTGGGAAGACTTGGAAGGAATGCTATTAGAGATACCTCAAGGAGAGATGGTCTTCATAAGAGGAGATTTGAATGGTCATATAGGACGCGACATAGATAGATACATAGGAGTACACAGGGATATGGTTACGGTGATAGAAATGAAGAAGGGAAGGATATTTTGGAGTTTGCAGTGGCTTATGATCTCATGGTGACGAACACCTTTTTTAGGAAGAGAGAGGAACATTTGGTGACTTATAAGAGTGGCTCCTCAAAGACACAGATTGACTTCTTCTTAACTAGGAAAAGAGATCGTGTAGCTTGTAAAGATTGTAAAGTTATATCGGGGGAGAGCTTGACTGCCCAATATAGGTTGTTGGTCATAGATGTGCAGCTTCAAAGGTGGGCTAGAAAAAAGAAGTCGTATAGATGCTCAAAGACTAAATAGTGGAACTTAAAAGGTGATAAACAAGCAGCATTCAGGGAAAGAGTACTAGAGGAAAACATTTGGACGGTAAATGAGAGTGTAAATATTATATGGGATAAGGTAGCAAAGTGTATTAGGAGGGTAGGGAAAGAA
Organism: Vitellaria paradoxa; assembly: GCA_019916065.1. Lineage (NCBI taxonomy): Eukaryota > Viridiplantae > Streptophyta > Magnoliopsida > Ericales > Sapotaceae > Vitellaria > Vitellaria paradoxa. The sequence continues at coordinate 36,664,029 of CM034243.1, forward strand.
GTCTTAGGAGAATCCAAAGGGAGTGCTCCAGCACAGAAAGAGGCATGGTGGTGGAATGAGGCCGTCCAAGACAAGATAAGAGTTAAAAGAGAGTGTTTTAAATCTTGGCAAAACGACCGAAATGAAGCGAACTTGGAGAGGCATAGAGAAGCTAGAAGAGAAACCAACAAGGCAGTTAGTGAGGCTAAGGCAAAGACATTTGAGTATTTATACAGGTAACTTGACACTAAGGAGGGCGAAAGAGAGATATTCAAGCTTGCTAAATCTAGAGATAGACGGACCAAGGATTTAAACCAAGTTAAATGCATTAAGGATGAGGATGAAAAGGTATTAGTAAAGGAAGAGGAGATAAAGGAGCGTTAGAAGAGCTACTTCTACAAGTTATTTAACGAAAGCAGTAGTAGTGACATACATTTGGGGCAGTTTACCACTTTTAGGGAAGAACTAAATTTTATGTTCTATAGGAGAATCAGTAGGGAAGAAGTAAAAGAAGTATTAAAAAGGATGAAGAATGGGAAAACGGTTGGGCCAGATGGTATCCCTATTGAGGTTTGGAGGTGCTTAGGAGAGGATGGCATAAGTTGGTTGACAAAACTTTTTAATGTAGTGCTAAAGAGCAAGAAGATGCCTGATGCATGGAGGAAAAGTATCCTTATACCCATATACAAGAACAAAGGAGATATTCAGAACTGTGCGAACTATCCCGGGATTAAATTGATGAGCCATACGATGAAATTATGGGAGAGAGTTATTGAGAGAAGACTAAGAAGGACAACAAACGTTTCAGAGAACCAATTTGGTTTCATGCCTGGAAGATTAACCATGGAGGCTATCTTTCTCTTGAGGAGGTTAATGGAACAGTATAGAGAAGGTCAAAAAGATTTACATATGGTGTTCATCGATTTAAAGAAGGCATATGATCGGGTTCCTAGGGAGATTCTATGGAGAGTATTGGAAAAGAAAGGAGCGTGTGTCGCATATATTGAGGCGATAAAGGACATGTATGATAGAGCCATGACATCTATACGGACGACTGGTGGAGAGACTAATGAGTTCCCTATCACGATTGGTTTACATCAAGGCTCAGCGTTAAGCCCGTACTTGTTTGCTTTAGTTATGGATGAGATTACAAGACATTCAGGATGAGGTGCCATGGTGTATGCTATTTGCAGATGATATTGTTTTAGTAGATGAGACGAGAGAAGGAGTGAATGCTAAGCTAGAATTGTGGCGGGATACGTTAGAGACAAAAGAGTTTAGGCTAAGCCGATGCAAGACGGAATATATGGAATGTAAGTTTAGTCAAAGTAGGATAACGAGTAGTATAGAAGTAAGTTTAGGCACATAAAAATTGTAGAGAAAGATAAATTTAGGTACCTTGGATCTATGGTGCAACAAAATAGAGGGATTGATACTGATGTAAGTCACAGGATTCAAGCTGGATGGACCAAATGGAGGAGTGCTTCGGGGGTTTTGTGCGATCGAAAAATCCCCCTCAAGGTGAAAGGAAAGTATTATAAGGTAGCGGTTAGACCAGCACTGCTATATGGATCAGAGTGTTGGGCAGTAAAGCATAATCATGGTCAGAAGATGGCAGTTGCGGAGATGAGGATGCTAAGGTGGATGTGCGGGATTACAAGGAAAGATAGGATTAGGAACGAGGAGATTAGGGGCAAAATAGGAATAGCACCGATTGAAGATAAAATGAGAGAAAACCGATTAAGATGGTTTGGCCATATTAGAAGGCGTCCAGCAGAGGCACCTGTTAGAAGGTGTGAAAGTATGGAGATTGTCAGGAGTAGGAGAGGTAGAGGAAAACCCAAGAGAAGCTGGAAAGAAACCATTAAACATGACCTAACCTACCTAGATTTATCGGAGGACATGCCCTAAACAGATCAAATTGGCGTCGACAAATCCATATAGCCGACCCCACCTAGTGGGAAAAGGCTTGGTTTGGTTTGGTTTGGTTTGGTCTAGTCTTGAATGTGAGGCTTGTCAACTTGGCAAGCATCACCGTAGTTCTTTTCCTAGCCGTAGTATTAGTCATGAGTCTGAACCTTTTGATATCGTTCATACAGATGTTTGGGACCCTGCCCGCGTTTCTAGTATTAATGGTTTTTCATATTTCGTGATATTTGTTGATGATTTTTCTCGAATGACATGGCTTTTTTTAATTAAACAATGGTCTGATTTACCTTCTGTTATTTCTCGTTGTTACAATGAAATTGTTACTTAATTCAACAGAAGAATTAAAGTCTTTCGTTCTGATAATGCATTGGAATATATTCAGACGGTTGTTCATAACTTTTGTACTGATAGGGGCATTATTCACCAAACTACTTGTCCTCGCACCTCTCAACAAAATGGTATTACTGAACGCAAAAACCGTCATTTGTTAGATATTGCTCGTACCCTAATGTTTCACATGCATGTCCCTAAATTTTTTTGGACAAATGCTGTTCTCACTGCTTGTTATCTAATTAATAGTGTCCCTACACCGATACTATCAAATAAGTTTCCATTTTCTCTTCTTTATCCAAAACGGTCCCCGTTTCCTCTTTCCCCTCATACCTTTGGTTGTGTTGCCTTTGTTCATATACTTGATTCTAATCAAGACAAACTTTCACCTCATTCTCGTAAGTGTGTCTTCTTAGGATATTCCCGCACTCAGAAAGGTTATCGTTGTTATCACCCTCCTTCCCGACGTTACTTTGTGAGTATCGATGTCACCTTTTTTGAATCTACTCCTTTCTTTTCTCCTAATGGTGACCTTTTATCTCCTGATCTCATTGCTTTTCGTGAGGGGGCGTACTCCCCTACTCTTCCTGCCCCTTTATCTTCCACCTATGTTCTCATATTCCAGTCTACCTCACTCACTCCTACCACTGATCCTTCCACAGTTTCAGAACTATTAGTTCAGTCTGAACCTTCTGCTCCTGCTCCTCTGCAACAGGTTTATCGACGTAATCCTGATAGAAAGGTCATTCTTCCCTTACCGCCAAATCACACTCCTTCGTCTGAGGTACCTAATTCTGATGAAGATCATTCTCCTTCTCCTGACTTGCCCATTGCCTTACAAAAAGGTAAGCGTACTTACACTCAACATCCTATTACTAATTTTGTCTCTTACCATCGGCTTTCCTCTTCCCTGTCTTCTTTTATTTGCGCCTTGTCTTCTGTTTTTGTTCCTTCTACTTATCAACAGGCCATGTTTATTCCGGGATGGAAACACGCAATGGATGAAGAAATGCACGCTCTTCATCAAAATCAGACATGGGAACTCACCTCTCTACCTATTGGCAAACGAACTGTTGGTTGTCGCTGAGTTTATACTGTTAAGTATCTTCCAAATGGTTCAGTTGAGCGCCTTAAAGCTCGGTTGGTTGCCAAAGGTTACACTCAAACGTATGGTGTTGACTATTCTGAGACTTTATCTCCTGTTGCTCGTCTAAACTCAGTTCGGATTCTTCTTGCTGTTCTTGGCCTCTATATCAGCTTGATATTAAGAATGCATTCCTCCATGGAGAACTACAGGAAGAAGTCTATATGGATCAACCTCCTGGTTATAGTATCCCTGGTAGTGAGCATCTTGTGTGTCGTTTACGGCGTGCTTTATATAATCTGAAACAATCTCCTATGGCTTGGTTTGATCGTTTCAACTCAGTTCTCCTTGATATTGGGTACACTCGTTCTACTGCTGATCATTCAGTCTTTGTTCGACGATAATCTTCTGGCACTATTATATTGATTGTCTATGTTGATGACATTATTATTTCTGGTGATGATATCACAGGTATTGTGGATTTGAAACAGTATCTTGCTACTCAATTTCATACCAAGGATCTGGGTCGACTTCGTTACTTTCTTGGAATTGAAATTGCCCACTCTTCACAAGGCATCTCTCTCTGTCAACGCAAGTATGTGCTGGATTTACTCTCTGAAACTGGTCTTCTCGGTGGCCGTCCTGCTAATACTCCTATGGACCCATCTACTAAGTTAGATGCTACTTCGGGCGAGTCATTTTCTGATGTGGGTCGTTACCGTCGACTTGTGGGCAAGCTCATTTATCTCACTGTTACTCGTCCTGATATCACTTATGCTGTGGGGGTAGTCAGCCAATTTATGCAGTCCTCGTCTTCCACATTTTGAGGCTGTGTCGGATTATACGGTATTTGAAGAATTCTCCTGCACGTGGACTTTTGTATCGTTCCTCTTCCTCCTTATGTGTTACTGGTTATAGTGATGCTGATTGGGTTGGTAATCGAAATGATCGGCGTTCCACCTCAGGTTACTATACCTTTGTTGGTGGTAATTTGGTTACATGGCGTAGTAAGAAACAACAGGTTGTGGCTCGTTCTAGTGCCGAAGCTGAGTATCGTGCTATGACTCACACTGCTTCTGAAATGCTCTGGGTTTGGTCACTACTTCGGGATTTTGGTATTGAAGTTCCTGTTCCTATGGAAATGTATTGTGACAATTAAGCTGCTATCTTTATTGCCAATAATCCTGTGTTTCACGAGCGTACAAAACATATTGAGGTTGATTGTCATTTTATACGTGATTTGCTGCTTCGCAAAGAGTTGAGTACTCCATTTGTTCGCTCCTCTTCTCAGCTGGCCGATCTTCTCACCAAGCCATTATCTCGTTCTGCATTTCAGAGTTTCACATCCAAGTTGGGCATTTTTGACTTATATGCTCCAGCTTGAGGGGGCGTGTTAGAATATAGAATATATATATTAGAATATAGATTATATGCTTAATTTCCTTAGAATATAGATATGATTGTTTAGCATATAGGAGTGATTGATTCGGTTTCCTAATTTCCTGATTTCCTATTTCCTAATTTGATGTAAACCTCTATTATAAATAATATTCAAGGGAGACGAGAGAATTTTAATTTTCAATCTCTCCCTTTTTTTTCTCAACTCCCTTATTTATATTCAATGGTGAAATTGTATCCTAGCAACTTCGAGATCCACTTGAGTTGATTAGGAGTTCCAGTTCTCTACTCCAATAATAACTTCAAGCTGTGATGATCTGTCTTGATAACGAACACTTCACCCAGCAAGTATGGTCTCCATTTCTTTACTACCTAGATCAAGGCAAACAACTCTTTTTCATAAGTTGACAGCAAAAAAGTTCTCCCTTTTAAGGCTTGGCTAAAGAAGGCAATAGGTCTTCTTTCCTGCATTAATACTACTCCTACCCCTGAACTTGAAGCATCACATTCAATAGTGAAAATTTCAGAGAAATTAGGCGAAGTTAAGACAGGTGGGCTAGAAACAGCCTGCTTTAGCTCTTGAAATGCCTCAGCTGCTTATGACTACTAAAATGCAATCTTTTTCAATAATTCTGTCAATGGTTTAGCTATCCCCCCATAGCACCTTCTGTAACAACCAGTCAAGCCTAGGAATCCCCTTAATGACTTCAAATTACTTGGAATTGGCCAGTTAATCATTAGCTTTAATTTTTTGAGGATCGGCCTTTACACCTTGGCCTGAAATTAGATGAACCAAGTTATCTACTTCCATATAACCAAACCTGCATTTGATTCTTTGGCAAAAAACCGAAGCTGCTGTAATGGTTGTAATGTCAATTCCAAATGCTTAAGATGCTCCTCCATAGTTTTACTGTAAACTAATATGTCATCAAAAAACACTACCATGAATTTTCTCAAATATGGCCTGAACACTTCATTCATCAAGTGCTGAAAAGTTGCTGGAGCATTAGTAAGCCCAGAAGGCATTACTAAAAACTCATAATGGCCTGAATGGGTCCTAAAAGTAGTCTTAGAAACATCTTCTAGCCCTTATCTGATGATAACCTGACCTCAAGTCCAGTTTTGAAAAAATGGTAGCACCACTAAGTTCGTCCAATAATTCATCAACAACTGGGATGGGATATTTATTCTTAACGATAGCTTGATTCAAAGTTCTATTATCTACACACATTCTCCATGTCTCATCAACTTTCCTTACTAGAATGACTGGTGAGGAAAATGGAGATTGGCTGGGGCTGAATCAGCCCGAACTCTAGGAGGTCCTTAACTGTTTTCTCTATCTCCTCTTTTTGGAAATGGGGACACCTATAAGGTCGAGTGGAAATGGGTTGTGTTCCTTCTTGTAGCATAATCTGATGCTCATATCCTCGGATTGATGGCAGCCCTTGTGATTCTTGAAAAACTCACTTACACCTGTGTAACACTGCTTAAATCTTGACACTTGCTTCCTGTGATTGCTTTAATTGATTCTGTTGAGATGACTCTGCACTGACATGAAACAACTGTAAAATAAACCCTTTATGAACTGCTCCTTTAATCTGTTGAAACTCCACCTGCTCAATAAACTGATCATTCCCTTACAATCCCTGTATAGAAACAGTATTGTCTCCTTTCTTGTAGTTTATCATGAGAGTAGAAAAGTCAAAAGTCACTGGCCCCAATGTCTTTAACCACTGGACCCCCAAAACTATATCACACCCTGCCAAGGGTAATAGCAAAAAATCCACAAAGAAAGCACTCCCTTGCATACTGACCTTCACCTTTTTGCACTCTCCTTCACTTTGAAGTGTTGCCCATTTGCCACTCTGACAGTTAGAAACGTTCCCTTTTCCACACTCAATTGACAGCACTTAGCTATCCTTGGGTCCATGAAATTGTGTGTACTTCCCGAGTCAATCAGGATTGCACATTGCCTCCCTTTAATGCACCCTACCAGTCTTAAGGTTTTTGACTGAGCATTCCCTATTATGGCATGTAAGGTGATCTTAGGCTTCGTCAAAGCTAATTCCCCTTCAGCTAATTTCTCCCTTTCTGTCACCCCTTCCTCTTCTTCTTCGCAAACCACTAATTCTAATACAACAATTTGGGGTTTTTACAAACACGATTCCTCTGCCATTTTTCATCACAATTAAAGCATAGCCCCTTTCTTTTTCTATCTTCTACTTCATTAGGGCTGAGTTTCTGCACAGGCAACTTATTCACAATGCTACCACTGCTACCTTTTTGCATAGTTACATTACTTTGGAATTCACAATTGAAGGAGGCTTCCATTGATAACTTTTGCTTGCATTTATCCCAGTACTGTTCTTTATACTGAAATTGGCAGATGTTTCAATTCCAGTTTTATTCTACTGCCTCTTAAAGGCCAGAATACTTTCCTCCTGCAGCCTTGCCAGTCCATAGCCTTTTGTTAAACTTTCTGGGTTGAACATACGCACTGAAAATCTGAGCTCTTCTTTTAACCCAGTCAAGAAGGTACCGAGTTTATGGTCTTCCCTTAACCCTTTAACTCTATTGGAAATGCCTTCAAACCTTGTTTTAAATTCTTTAATAGTGGAGGTCTGTTTCAATCTAATTGATTGATCCATGGGATCTTCATATGCATTCTCCCCAAACCTAACTTGTATGGCATCAGAAAATTCCCCCCAATTCATCTCCATGGCTGAATTTATAAAATCTTGAATCAAAATCAAGGACTTACCTTCCATATGCATCGAGGCAATTTCCAATTTCTGATCATCATGAATTCCATAATGCTTAAATAATTGATTAGTTTTATAAAGCCATTCTGAAGTGTTTTCTCCTGAGAATACTGGAAACTTAAGTCTCACCGACTTAACCTGAATTCCACTGAAAACACCACTGTTTCCCCCTTATTTGTCTACACTGATTGAACACCATTATCCCCCTGATTCTAACAGGATTTAGCACCATTGATGTCCTCTTGATTTTTCTAAAGGGCGGCCATCTTTGACTGTACTTGGTAAGAAGTTTCCTCCAATCTTTCCAATCTTCTACTCATTGCACCCATCATTTCAATTAGCTGTTTGAACTAAAATTGATCTTGCTGATCTTGCTGGTTGTGTTATGATGTAGATTTCCTCTCCATGCCTACTGGATCCAACTGCTCTAATACCAATTGTAACAAGCTCCCGAGAAGCTTATTCTTCCCTCTACCCATGTTGGAAGAAGGATGGAATCTTTTTGGTGAAAGTGGGAAGGATTCGAGGGCCTCGGCCTCCAAAGAGAAAGAAGTTTTCTCAAGAATGCTTTTTCATGCCTTTTATTGAATTTCTCATCAGTTCATATAGTTATATAGTAACTGAATTGTAACTAGAATTAGCCATTCAACCATGGTTAATTTCTAACTATGATCAGCAACTAAGTAACATAATTAACTACCCTGATAGTTGAACTAAATTGTAACAACCAGCCTTATGATGACAGCTATACAACTAAACAGGTGGCCCGATTGATAAAAGGCCACTCTCTTAGCCCAGTTTGCTTGAATGGACCCCTTTATACAACCCATGGTTCTTTACCCAGCCCAATGGATCTTCACCTGATTCCTTTCTTCATTAACCTGACTCTACATATACTCATTTGTCTTCTTCTGGACTCTTCCCTCTTCCAACTCTGTGTACAATTCATTAATTGTTCACCAACCCCACTACCATCTGCTACTATCCTATCCATTGGCTTCCAGATAATCTGATGGTCGAGGTTGAGACTGCCACAAACAATCTGGGCCGCCCATTATAACGCATCAACGGCTAATCTGAGGGCTAGGGTAGATTTGAAGGCTATTACTTGTCTTCTCATTTGCTTGACTTTGTATGGCTATATTGCTCTTCCCGAGCTCTTCTCTCTCCATATAGTTCCATTCTTTCCTTTTGTCTATATATCTGTTGGTTCATGTATAAACATTGTATGGTATTCCTTTGTGCTTCTCGCCTCCGAACTTATGTTTTTGGTCTCATTACAGCATCATAGCCAATACAAAGCGTAATAATTTAAATTATCATCAGATGATTTAAGTTGTTCCATTTATCCATTTATTTTTCCTAATATGCATACCGACATGCATGGTTTCCTTCTTTCTTAGGTTATGGTGTAAAGAGGTGTCGCAACAAGCCATTGTAATGTCCGATAATTTTGACATACATTTCCCTACAATTTCTCATATTCAGATTTCTTCTCTTTTTTTAATAATCATCCTTCACAGATACAATTGACCCAATTGTTAAACCATTAACCAAGTCAACTTCAGATCAGTTGATTAAGTGTTTCAAATTACTGTTCCAAAGTATAAATTCACAATCAATGGCTTGTAAGCAAGGGAGATGCGGCATTATTTTGTGATACATCCTTGACAGTACATCAATATAAAGCGCTTTCTAATAAAAAATATAATCAACATATCCCTACTAAATGATATTATGAATTGTGGTATCAATACTCGTCAAACTTAGATAAAAGTAACTCAATAATCAAAATGCACCATCAATTATATTAATGATGAAGAAGAGACCGTTTGACCTAAATCGGGCATTTATCCAAAAAAAAAATATTGTATTAATTACGAAGAATACAAATAATATCAGTCCATATATTGAGATGAATCGTGTTAATTCATTCTACAAACTAAATGCATAGTTCCTGAAGCTTATCAAATCAAAAAAAAAAGTAATATAATTCAACTCAAACAACTGCCTGGCCTAACGAACCAAGTTCCTAATCATGGGCAAATCAACTGATTCACTTTTCAAATTTGAATGGAAAATTTCTGTTTGTTTTAGAGCCTTTTTTTCATTTATTGGGAGGAGGTCTCTGAAGTCCTAGCCTTTGCTGGTTACCGTTTCTTCCACATTACTCTCTCTCTCCTCACTTCAAGTAGAGGGATCACAATTCATAACTCAAATATTGACAATACATATTACAGTTTTAGGAGAGAGAAGGGATTAGGAAAGGCTAACCAACATCCAGAACAATAAACTTAAATAACAATAATTAAGTTCTGGTCAAAATAAAATAAAGGGTTACGTTTTGTTCCCTGAGCTTTTCACCAAATCCCACTACAAGGCCTGACATTTTAATTGTAACAATTAAGGCCTGCATAATCCAATTTGTTACAATGTGAGGCATCTATCAGACTGTGACTCTCCATTACAATTCCACTCACGTGTGTTCAGGAGCGGATTCAAAAATTTTGTTCAATGGGGGGCAAGATTAAACAAAAATAAACATTACAAAATGAAAAACCTTAAGCACAGTTTAGAAGCCCAAATTTCAGCAAAGTTTGGTATTTTTTGCCAAAAGTTACTAGTTGTAATTTTCAATACATTGGGTGAAACAAGTAACAATTTTTAACAATTTTTAGCAATTTCTTACAATTTTTGAGTATTTGATAAAATTTTTAGTAACTTTTGATAATTTTAGTAACTTTTGCATTGAGCAAGTCACTGTAACTGAGTAAAAAAGTGACAAATTTTAATTGATTTGACAATACAAAAAAAATTATCAAACATATTTAAAAAAAGCAAATTTTAAATTCAGTGGGGGCAATTTATATATTATGTATTAAAAAAATAAAAAATTATACAAATTTTATATAAAATATATACAAATTTTTCGGCCAATGGGTGCAGCTGCCCCTCTCGTCCCATGCGAAATCCATCACTAACAAGTGTTTACTGTATTGCCCCACAATTAGTGGTTACATGCACATTTATGGTTGAATTGTAAATAGAGGGTGACAAAGGCTTCACATTGCAACGAATTAAATTCTCGTGCCCTTAATTACCCGAAGTGAGATTTGGTGAAAAGCTTAGGGGTGCAAAATCTAATTTATCCTAAAATAATCTTTCCTCTTTGGGATATAAGAAAAAAATAATCATAAAGCAATTTCTGCAAAGATGTCATATTCGTGTTTGATAAGCAACATATTACTAATGCAAACAAGATTGGTTACATCAAGATAAAATGGACGAGACGTCCACCAAAAAAAAAAAAAAGAAAGGAAAGTAAGGTAAGAAAATATAGTAACAAAAAATTCATAAAAAGAGATGAGGAGCAAACTCCCATCCAATTGAGCTTAATTAAGAAGAAAGGATTACGAAAGAACTCATGCTACATTTGATTGCAGGAATAAGATGACGAGGGATAAGTAATACCATGGAATAATTTATGGGATTGGATATAAAGTGATATTAATTTTGTGAGAAAATTATTTTTTTAGTGTTTTCTGGACGGATATGAAATAAGATAAAAGATGTGATGTGACGAGAGATAATTTTGAATAGTTGAATCTTGGTAGGAAACAAATGTAGAGATGGGATATGTACCACATGGGGGTGGTGTTATACATCCCCCGTTTTGAGAAACTAATAGTCCAATCCTGGCCCCCACATTGCACAATCAAACACATCCTCAGGGGAAAGGAGGCCCAAAGAGAGACAAAAAACTAATTCTATTCCACATGGAGGCATAGTCATTATATGATTATTCGAAAATTCTAGAATTCCCTTTAGACCAAACCACCCAAAAGAGATGTAATTCTAGAGCTCTCCATGAACTTCTTTTTGCTTCCAAGATGGAAACTACATACATATTAACATAGGGAAATTCTTGTACATGGGACTTGTAAACGTACCTCCCATTTGATAGCATCAAGCATCCGTCATGTAATTCTTTGACAATCTTTTCTGCAGCTCCCTTCGTTTTCAAAATTATGAGAGCTTGACCTAGGAAATAAAGATGGACCGCATCAAAGTTGCCAAATGCAAGAAATGATTGTTTCAATTGTGTTGTGTTGATAACAAACCATTCGAGACTTAATCTTGCTAAAGTATTAAAAGACCAAAGACTAAAAAATTTTTTTAAAAAAATATGATATATTCAAGAAAGCGCCTTTAGTAAATAGATCTTTAATTTATTCCATACCAGAGTGTGGGCTAGATATTGCTAGCTGTTGCACCATTTTCGCTGTGCAATGCTCCTTAAAAGCATGCCAAATAATATCCTGAAAGATAAAACTCTAAGTCGTTGTCAAAAATATATATATATATATATTAAATCTCTTAAAGAATTAAGGCTACAACCTTCACTACAAAAAATGATTGCGCCTTTTCTCCCCGTTTAGTTAAGAAATAAAAACTATAGTATGTTAAAGGGAAAGGACACAACAGTTGCAGATCAAAGATACGATTAACATGATCTAACAAGAGAGATGCTTTCCCACCTTGCACTATCTTTGAGATTGTTACAGAAAAAGCGGTTGCCCTCTTTATAACAGATTGATCTTTTAGGTGAGATGTAGCTAACAATCTAAAATTATATCCAAACTGACAAAGGTTTTGAATTCAAATCTCACAAGCAACCTAATAATTAACAGTTGCAAGTGTATGGTAAGTGATAATTTGTTCCAATACGACTTGGGGGTCAAGAAGTCGAATCCCAAAATCAAACAAAGAAAAGATTGCTTACATCTGACTTTTCTTAGACCCTACAATGTGGGAGCCTCGAGCATTGTATTGCCCTTTTATTCCCCCCAAGTGTACGGTCATTTAAAAGATCAGTTTTGCCACACTTGAGGGAGTGGTGAAAGAAAGTACATCTAATATAAATAAGAATGCTCCCTCTCTCTCTAACAGGTTGAGATTTTAGATGAAATGATGGCTAATAGTATGACAAAAAAATGCACCCCATCTTACTCCATCCTGGTATGGGAGGTCAATTTGTAAATGTCAAAAATCCCAACAACACATAAGAAGAGGAGCTTCAATATTAAAACACAAGTGTTGAGGCGAGATAAGTCTATCTCTTATACGAGAGAAACAATCTTTCTTATGTGCCAATGTGGGATAACTTTTGACAACCCACCTCACGCTAGGCTGCATGGACATATGCACAGCGTGAAATGTGGTGAGACCCAGTTGAAAACCATTCTGACACCTTGTTAAGAAACCCAACACCACATAAGAGGAGGGATATCAACCTTAAAACCCCAGTGTGAAAGTGAGGAAAGTCTATCTTTTATATGGGAAAACTAACTCTTCTCATGGAGCAATATGGGACAATTGCCCGTGAAGCCCCGGTGGAAAGGGAAGGCCTACTAGGCCATATGCCCATGGGTGCAATTTTCTATTTAAGAATTCGGATAAAGTCCCTCGTGTCTATAAGCAAAGGGGCGCGGCCAAGAAGCAACCCACTACCCCTTTGTATTCTTTTTGGCTTTCCTCCCCAACTATGATATCCGTTCTCTAGGTTTATATTCATCTGAGCTGCTCTTGATGAAGAAGTTTAGTCCTCAAATCTTGACAATAAAGAACTTCTCTTTTTGAGTCATCAATTCACCAAGCCGACTTCTCATTGATTTGCATTAATGCGATCCAAAGACTCAACCACCAAGCAAATCCATTCATCCATTTCATGTTTGGGTGTGATCCAAAGAGGCTGTGGTTACTCAATATATATATATAATTATAATTATAATTATATATATATATAATTGTCATGAACTAAAGTACCCCCTCCTAACAAATACATCACCACGAAACATAACCCTTTCTTTCATGGCATATAGATACTATGCATAGAACTTCGCCAAATCTTATAGAAGTGTTATTCTACATCAATAAAACAAAATAAAATTAAAGATCTAAATAAATTATGTAAAAGCCAAGCATTTGGAACAATTATGACACCCTCTTTCTAGATGTCATACAGCCAAATTCTCAATTATCATATATTTGAGAATATGCAGTCATAAATTTTAAACACCTACTATATAAAATTTTCACTAGATTGAAGAGTAGTAGAATGTTCAGAAGTCCACCAAATAGTGCATAACAAAATAGAAAAGAAGTCCTACAAAACATATATCGTGCATAATGTAATGGATATTACCTCCACGTCTCCTGATGTGTATTCTGGATCCAAATTT